>CM038674.1:162757307-163357307 GCA_021605145.1 Aegilops bicornis
GAAAAACACATTTCAGAAGGAAAAACTGCATGCAAAAATAGCTTTCAACTTAACTCGAATGCTTGTATATATCATTATAAAAATTGGGTGCTAATCGACGCAAACTTCGATAATCATTGAGCAGCTCAACAAACTTTGAACAAGCGGGACTCATGGCCAAATTAAAGTAGAGTAATCCTACGGTGCATTTCCGAGAATTCCATGGATGTATGTAAGTAGCTCTAGTGTTTGAAGACCAAATTTCCTTGATTTTTTTCTCCAACTGGTAGTATTATTCGTATACTCTTATTCCGTAAGTAATTTAATCTACGGGCCAAGACCTACAAGTAGATTAATTGACTAGAAATGCGTGCATAGGACAAGTGGTAATTAATTAGCTCTTCATGGAGGAGGATAAGAGGGACCACCAGGAGGTGCCCTTCATGACCTGCTCCCATGACCCATCAACATCAAGAGCAACCTCCCAAGGTTCATGACCCATCCCTCAATCAAATCTCAACCTTTTGTTCATCCTCCAATCGTGGGAGGACCATTTTCCTCAACAATAATGGTCTAATGTATGATTTGTGGCTCGAGCATAATTGAGATTATTTTCTGTGTGAGTCTCTTGTTGGGTTTTGGTGTATACTAGCAGCAGCATAGTCGCAACACACATTAACACATATAGCTTGCTTGGTCTCTACTAATAAAAAGCTGAACCATCAATGGAGTCTTTGCTACTTGTCTAGTAGCTTCCCACTATTGAGTGTTGTCTCACTCTGTGCATTGGCATTGCTATCTACTTGGTGAACTGGGATTTTTCTTTTCATGTAAATCATGGTCTTGATCTGTGATTAAGGGCAAAAGTGTTGGAATTTCATTTTGATTGTTATTGTTAAGACTAGTGTAAATCAGACGTGGCCAATCAAGTGATACCCTTATATAGCTAGAATTCAGAATGCATTCAACAATCCAAACTTTTGTATTTCATGGATAACAAACAGTAATGATCTCTATCCACGACATTCATTTATTCATTCTTCTAGTAAATAGGTGCATAAATGTTCTTGCGAATGGGTTTATTTTTTGTTGATCTATATGCTCATATATGCGAGCGAGGCTAGCCACTTTTACGCCACTCATATGCCAGCGATAAAAAAAATGAACTTTCACCAAGAAGTTCTAACTTGGCAGCCAGTCAGTTTATACAACAAAGATAATCATATATTTCTATGAACACTAGACGCCAACTGAGGATAAAAAGCATCTACTAGTAACTAGTGCATATGATCATCACTAGCCCATAATAGTAATTAATTTTTTTTTGTAGACAAACAACATGTTTATCTTTCAGGCATCTACATCTCAGTGTACCGAACAAAACCCAGAGCTTGGTGCTATCCAACTATTAAAACCACACAGCTGCATGGCTCCTAGCAGCAATTTCACAAGTAAATTCAATGCAAGTCCAAGAAGACAGCACATAGCTCAGACCTGTGGTTGTGGGGATTGTCCTCAATGCAACTCCTTCAAAATAGAGAGACTGTCTTCAATGTAAAGGTGTGAGAATTCACGATCACCGGCTAGTAAGTAGATGACGTCTTCACGGCACTTGACAAAAAAGAAGAAGAAAATGTTAGCAAACTCTACAGCCTACAAATAAGGCAGCTACATGTTAAACCTGCCATACATAGCAGCTCTGCTGCTCAAAACTCGTAAGCAAGATCGTTTACAAACAAAAAAAAATTGTTCCACAATTTGCACTAGGGAAGCCGATGAAGCAGTACAAATTTAAACAAGAACCACCACGCGTACACGAATCGGTGGGTGCTATTTACCGCTGCGATTCGACAGGGGTTGAGATAACGGAATTTCTTACCGGGAGGATGGAGAGACAAGGCAGGCGCAGCGAGGAGATCCTGTGGGCGTGGTCGTGGTGGTGGTCGTCTTGTGAGGTGGGATCTGCAGAGCAAGTCTGCCCAATGAAGGAAGCAAGCACGTGAGAGGAGGCTATGGACTTGTGGAATGGAGAAGTAAGGAGGAGGTGGTCGCACCTTGGGCGTCTAGTCTAGGTCTGCGGCGCGTGGCGCCGAGGGAGGCGGGTCGACGGTGGTGTGGACGGGCGGGTCGAGGTGGGGCAGCGGCGTCGGGCGGGGTCAGGCGGCGCTGGGCGGCGGGGCAGCGTCCGGCGGGCGGGTCGGGCGGCGGCCCGGCGGCGGGTCGGGCGGAGGCGGCGTGGGCAAGGCGTCCGGGCGGTGGGGTCGCCGAGGCGGCGGGCAGCGTCGAGGTGGCGGGACGGTGGCGTCGAGGGAGGCGGGGCGAGGAGAGGGAAGGCGAGGAGAGGGCGAGGGAGGAGAGGGCGAGGCGAGGGCGAGGCGAGGCAGCGGCGGCGGTGGATCGAGAGGAGAGAACTGGCGAGGGATCGAGTGAAGGGGGAGCGGGCGACGGGGGGATCGGGCGAAGGGGGGCCACAATACTAATGGCGCACCTCACCGTGGTGCGCCATTAGTATTTTTTTTATTTCAACTCGAGCCAAAAGGTTATGTAGTACCAGAACCTATCCATGTCAAGCCCACTCTACTAGCTCGATCGTGACCAGTTCTCACACCGGGAGGTCCTGGGTTCGACTCCTGTGCTCCACAAATTTTTTTAGCATTTAAAATCTGTTTGATACTTATTTATGTTTAAATATGTTCAAACTTGTTTAAATAATAACAGTAATATTTTTTATAAGACAGTAGCATTTAAAAAGCTGTTTGATACTTATTTTTTAAGACGGTGCTGGGTGCGGGGGGTCGGCGGCGGTTGAGTAGGGGAATCGAGGGTGCGGGGGTGTGGCCGTGTGGACTGGGGGGTGCTCGGCGAGGGGGACCGGATCTGGCGAGGTGGGACAGCGATCGAGATGGAGGGATCGAGGTGGGCTCCACAAATTTTTTTAGCATTTAAAAGCTGTTTGATACTTATTTGTGTTTAAAATGTTCAAACTTGTTTAAATAATATGATAATATTTTTTTTATAAGACAGTAGCATTTAAAAAGCTGTTTGATACTAATTTTTTATAAGACGGTGCTGAGGTGCGGGGGTCGGCGGCGTTGAGTAGGGGAATCGAGGTGCGGGGGTTTGGCGGGCGGCCGTGGACTGGGGGTGCTCGGCGAGGGGGCGGATCTGGCGAGGTGGGATAGCGATCGAGATGGAGGGATCGAGATCGAGTGTCCATGAAATTTAAAAATATTCATGATAGTTCAAAAGTACCCATGAAATACAATCGAGAAATGAAGGCTACGATTTAAATACAATCGATCTTAGCTAGCTATCTGTTCACAATCTTCTTGCCCTTCTTTTTCGCAAATGGAGTTCTTACGTGGAACGGACGTCCTTTAGGTAGGGTGGTCCTGCTTCTTCTTGTGGTGTATGCTGCTACTTCATCATCGTCGTCATGTTCGATCCTCGGTCGCCCGTACTTGTCGAAGTCTTGCTCATTGGCTACTCCATCCATTCCGATGATCTTCCTTTTGCCTCTCCTCACGGCAACCTGTTGGGCTTTGGCGGGTCGGTAATGAAGAAGCATTGGTCCACTTGGGAAGCCAATACCCATGGCTCATTTTTAGCGGTGACGTTATGCGCATGATCTTGGATTTGGCTTCGGGTATAACCATGGTGGTGAAATACCGGTCTTCTTTTATGACGTTCTTGGCCCATCCGACACGGAACATGGGACCTTCTCTCCGGTAGCTCAGCTCCTAGATCTCCTCGATCCTTCCGTAGTATCTGTCCTTGTCGTTACGGCGTAGGATTCCATCGTTACCCGGAGTTCGATAACCATCGCTCTTCATGTCCTTGGCCTCGGTGTAGAATGTGTAGCCGTTGATATCGTGACGCCTCATAGGTCATCGAGGTTGTGCTCGGCATACCTGTGACAAGGCGAATATGAGTTTTTCTTCCGCGGAAGAATCCTCATGTAAAGTGCAATGAAGCTTATGCTTGAACCAACGCGTGAAACATGAGTTGTGCTCTTTGAGTGTATCTCCGTCCGTCCTCTGTTGGCCTCGGTCATTGTACGTCTTTTTAATAAAGGTTTTGTGCTCTACCACCCAAGGATCGACCACGTCTATGTGTTGTAGCGCGACTAGGTTTGCTCTTTCAAAGTCGGCGAGTCGACCCTCGAAGTCGACATGCATTTCGCGGGCGACCCTCACGGTGACCCCATCCAGCGAGCCCGCCGAGGTGCTTTGACGGGCAGACCAACGGGTTCTCGATGCCTAGATAATTAAATGCGATGGGAGATGCACTCTTGGTCGAAAGCCCCTGGCTATGCTTCCTACGGGCGTGACATGTTGCGAACGTATCCTTTGATGACACCATTCATCCTTTTCGAGCGGCATCATGCTTTGTGCGAGGAGCGTCGGCCGAGTTGGATGATATCCTCCACTATATGGACCAGCAGATGCACCATAACGTCGAAGAATGCGGGCGGGAAGTACATCTCAAGCTCGCATAGTATCACCACGATCTCTTCCTGTAGCCTTATGAGTTGCCTCACGCCAATCGACTTCCGAGAGATGACGTCGAAGAAGTTGCATAGGCCAAATAGCGTTTCACGGACGTGCGCGTCCATGATCCCACGGATTGCAACTGGAAGTATCTGCGTCATCGACGCGTGGCGGTCGTGAGACTTCCTCGGCTGAACTTCGCTTATTTGGGTCTAGGTATCTGCTTATCTTCCCAGCGTAACCGTAAGGAAGTTTTACTCCTAGGAGGCAGGTGAAAACTGCTCGATCTCCTCGACTTAGAGTGAAGCACGCGGGAGGGTAGTCATTTCCGGTCTTCTTGGCCTTTTTGCCTTTGCGACGACTTTACGTGTCCCGCTTCGCCTCATCATCATCATCATCATCATCATCATCATCATCATCATCATCATCATCATCATATATAGCGTGAAGCTCTACCGATGCCCATTGATTTCAAGTCCGCCCTTGCTTTCGGCCCATCTTTGGTCCTCTCGGCATGTTGAGCAGGGTACCAAGCGGACTCTCGCACACGTTCTTCGTGATATGCATGACATCAAGGCTGTGAGGCACACGGTGGATCTTCCAAGACGGCAAGTCCCGAAAAACAGACCTCGTTTTCCATACCTTCAAGACGGCTCTGGCGCCTTTCGCTTCTTTCCGGCTCTGGCGCCTTTTGCTTCTTTCGGCGGTGGGCAGTCTATCCAATTTTTCAACAGCTTGTCTATTTCCTCGACGCTCCTCGTGACACGGGCGTTTTCGGGTTCGGTTTCACCATCGAACAGATCCTTGCGTTTCCTCCACGGGTCATCGCCGCGAAGCCACCTTGATGTCCCATGAACACGGTTTTCAAGACCCAGGATCTCTATCTAGCTGGCGATACGTTGTGTCATCCATGCACCTTACGCATCCAGAAAATCCGTGGACTACCCGCCTTGAGATATCCGTAATCGAGATAGTCGCGTGCACCGTCCGTGAGCAAAGGCGGCTCTCATAGGGAAATATTCTTTCTCTGCGGCGTCCCACGTATTGGTGGCGTTTTCCACAGCGTGTCAAGCTCCTCTTCGGCAGCCCGGTACTGATTGATGTCGCTCCTGGTTGTTTCGGCCCTTCAATTAGCATACTCATGTGAATGTACTTCCTCTTCATGCACAACCAGGTGAAGGTTCTACATCCACACAAACACAGGCCAGGTGCTATGTGTGCTTCTCTCGGCTGCCAAAGCGGATTGACTCCATCGGTGCTCGCGCCCAAAGACGATGTTCCTTGGATCGTTCCCAAATTCCGAGTCTTGAAGTTCAACGCTTGCCATCGGCTCGCATCCTTAGGGTGACTCAGCATCTTGTTTTTTTATCTATCTCCGAATCATTTGCGTCATCTTCCGCTTCTTCTCCTCCCTATCCGCGTGCCAACGCAGGAGCTTTGCTACCTTAGGGTCCGCGAAATAAGCGCTGCAGACGAGGAGTGATCGGAAAGTACCACACCACTTTTCGAGGAGCTTTCTTCCTCTTCTTGTATCGAGTGACGCCCCACACCGGACATATGGTAGACTACGCGTGCTCGTCCCGATAAATGATGCAATTGTTCATGCACACATGGTATTTCACGTGCGGTAAATCGAGAGGACACACGATTTTCTTCGCCTCCTCAAACTGGTCGGGCACTTGTTCCCCTTGGGAAGACGCGTTCGTGCCAGAATGACATGTTCTCGTCGAAGCTACGCGTCGGTCATTTTGTGTTTTACCTTCATCTCCAGAGCCATGAGCGTTACTTTCAGGCGGGTATCCTCGGGCCTGCATCCTTCATACAATGGAGTAACCGTGTCTAACTCAAGTTGATCCATCTTGGCTTTCTCTCGGGCGGCAGCTCTTGCGTTATCCGTCTGCTTGAGAAGCAGCTCTTGAATATGAGGGTCCTGCACCCAGCCCATCGATGGTCCAGCGTCGTGCGCTCCGCCCGGCATCATCATCTTCATGATCATGCCCGTCGCCTGCTCCGGCATCTTCCTCATCATCATGTCCTGCATCTTCTACATGATGATCGTGTACTGACATCACCGATCGTGATCATCTCACGGGATTCTTCGTCTTCTCGCCCGCCCGAGCCGCGGTGGTTGTCTTGCTGCCCTTCCTCATTTCTTGCCCGCCCGCATGGACGACTTCGTAGTCATCTTCATCACCTTGCCACCGATAGCCATCCATGAAACCACGCATAGCGGCGGTGGTCCGCACCTGCCGGAATCCGGGTCCGCAATAAGGCTCTTGACTTGCATCTTCGACACGGACATCTTATCTCCGTCTCGTTCTTTTGAAACATCTCGGCCTTCACGGACCTCAAAACCTATTCACGATGCCTTCGGTCATCGTGCGGACCATGGTCGCTCAAGGGTAGAGCAAAACGATATTTTAGAACCAAATAAAAATTTGGCATGACTTTCCCTAAAAATAGGACCAAAAGAATGCTTAATGCGAAATTCTCTTGAAACGGAAATGAATCAACATTCCGCAAAATATTGGCAACTATCGCATTTCAAATACCGGTACACCTCCAAACACAAACACATATGCAACACCACAAACATATGCAACACCAGAACATACATAGATCTAGCTAGGCCGTAAAAAAGTGCATGTGCACATTGTTGTAGGGAGAACAACCTAATATAGCTTCCCCCTTACTTACCTATTAAAACAAGGTAATTTAACCACTTAATTTGAATGAATCTATGGTGGAAATGAGGTGAAAAGAGGAGGCACCGAGACAAGGAGGAGGTGGAGAGAATGAAGTGGGGAGAAAGTGAGTGTGTGGGTAGGAGAGGCTGCCCCAAATATCTTGTTGCTGCCCACTTACTAATGGCGCACCTCTTGCATGGTGCGCCATTAGTAGTTACAACTACTAATGGCGCACCAAAGCAGGATGCGCCATTAGTATGTTTGGATAGGCGCACTAGTTCAAAAAAAAAGAATTTCTATACCAATGGCGCACCAACAGGCTGGTGCGCCATTAGTAGTTACAACTACTAATGGCGCACATTGGCGGGATGCGCCATTAGTAAGTTTGGATAGGCGCGCTTGTTCAAAAAAAATTATATACTAATGGCGCACCAACTGCACAGTGCGCCATTAGTAGTTACAACTACTAATGGCGCACCTGTCAGGATGCGCCATTAGTATGTTTGAATAAGCGTGAGTTCAAAAAAATTTCTATACTAATGGCGCACCCATAGCATGGTGCGCCATTAGTAGTTACAACTACTAATGGCGCACTTTGGCGGGATGCGCCATTAGTATGTTTGAACAAAGCGCTAGTTAAAAAATTGATACTAATGGCGCACCTTTGCAGTGCGCCATTAGTAGTATAAACTCTAATGGCGCATCATATTGTGGTGCGCCATTAGTATATACTAATGGCGCACCAGCTCTCTGGTGCGCCATTAGTGTCAATCCCATCTATAGCCCTTTTTCTAGTAGTGAAGAAAACAGATAACTTCGTCTGGAGTGATGTTGCTAACGATGCATTTGAGGACTTAAAGAGGCAGCTAGCTGAGCCGCCAGTCCTTGCTGCCCCTATTGATAAAGAGCCATTATTGTTATATGTGGCCGCTAACACCCGTGTCGTCGGTGTGGCCATTGTGGTGGAGCGCAAGGAGGCTGGCAAGGAATATCCGGTTCAACGACCGGTTTACTACATCAGTGAAGTGCTGATTGAGTCCAAACAGAGATATCCACATTGGCAGAAGCTCGTTTATGGGGCGTTCATGGCCAGCCGGAAGCTTAAGCAATATTTTTTGGGTCATCCCATCACTGTGGTCAGTTGTGCTTCATTAGGAGATATTATTCAAAACAGAGAAGCCACAGGACGAGTCGCCAAGTGGGCCATTGAACTTGGGCCTCATGGTTTGAAGTATGTGCCTCACACTACTATCAAGTCTCAAGCACTGGTGGATTTCATCAACGACTGGACAGAGCTGCAGATGCCTGAAGAGAAGCCGGATAACACATATTGGGCTATTCACTTTGATGGGTCCAGGCAGTTGGAAGGCTCGGGGGCTGGAGTTGTCTTAGCTTCCCCTCGAGGTGATAAGTTTTGTTATGTTCTAAGGTTGATGTTTCCCTATACTAACAATGCAGCTGAGTACGAAGCCTTGCTCCATGGTCTTCAGATGGCTAAGGAGATGACCTAAGCCGGGTGAGATGTTTCGGCGACTCGGATTTGGTGGCTCAACAAGTCTCAGGCACATGGGATTCTAAGGACCCACTCATGGCGGCTTATCACTATGAGGTTGATGCTATTGCTGGTCACTTCAAGGGTTATCAAGTGGAACACATCGATCGCAGGAAAAATGAGGCGGCTGGTGCCTTAAGCCGGTTGGGGTCTCAGCATAAGCCGATGCCACCTAACACTTTCTTGGATATTCTGCATAACCATTCTGTCAAGTTGCCTACAAAGGAAGACCTGGCTGTTCCTAACCCGGAGGCACAATTGGTGGCGGCTCTTCATACCATCCCAGATTGGACAGTACCATATTTGGCTTACATGACCCAGGGTGAGTTACCTGAGGATGAAACTTTGGCCAGGCAGATAACCCGGCGGTCTAAGTCAATGACAATTGCCAATGGCGAGTTACACCATCGCAGTGTCATTGGGGCGTTTCAGCGTTCCGTCTCTCCTGAGGAAGGCCGTGAGATTCTTCGTGAGATTCATGAAGGAGATTGTGGTCATCATGCCGGTTCAAAGTCCCTTGTGGTTAAATCTTTTAGTCATGGATTCTATTGGCTGACGGCTCATGCGGATGCAGAGGATCTGGTCAGTAAATGTGATGGCTGCCAGAAATTTTCCCAGTGAGCTCATGTACCGGCTCAAGAATTGAGGATGATTCCAATTACTTGGCCATTTGTAGTCTGGGGGCTTGATATGGTTGGGCCTTTTAAAAGGTCCAAGGACAAAAAGACCCACCTCTTGGTGGCAGTTGACAAATTTACAAAGTGGGTTGAAGCAGAGCCGGTCAGTAAGTGTGGCATGGCAACGGCGGTTCAATTCATCAAAAAGGTGATTTTCCGTTTTGGTTTTCCCCACAGTATCATAACTAATAATGGCACTAATTTGTCCAAGGGTGCTATGAAAGAATTTTGTCAACGTGAGCATATTCGCCTTGATGTGTCATCAGTAGCTCACCCCGAATCCAATGGTCAAGATGAAAGATACAATCAAGAAATTTTCAGAGGCATCAAACCCCGGCTTATGCTTCCTTTGCAACGGACGCCGGGTTGTTGGGTGGAGGAGTTACCTACTGTGATATGGAGTATCAATACTACCCCCAATAGGTCTACGGGTTACACGCCTTTCTTCATGGTTTACGGAGCAGAGGCAGTTCTCCCAAGTGACATCCGTCATAACTCGCTTCGCGTGGCGGCTTACGTTGAAGCTAATATTGAACAAGCACGTCATGATGCACTTGACCTGTTAGATGAGAAGCGCGACCTAGCGGCGGCTCGCTCAGCGATTTACCAACAAGCGACCTGTGTCGTTACCATAGCCGCCGGGTTAAATCCAGAACCTTTCAAGAAGGTGATTTGGTGCTTCGGCTCATCCAGGAGCAAAGTGATATGCACAAGTTGTCCCCACCTTGGGAAGGACCCTTTGTGGTCAGCAAGAACTTGAACAACGGGTCATACTACCTTATCAATATTCGAGAGCACAAGGACTCACGTAAATCGGAGGAAGAGACCCGCCGGCCGTGGAATATTGCTCATCTTCGGCCTTACTACACTTGAGCCACCGGCTCTTATGATGTACATATTTATGATGATGTATATATTATGATGATTATAATAAAGCAGGGTCTCTGTTGTTTCATCTTCAACAATCATGCATCTTCGTCAGTGTAATTTAAAAGACCAAATGGGGGCTGATCGTATTCGAATCATGCTATTAACCCCTTTTGGCCGGTGCTACCTCTTGAGCACTACCTTGGTTTTCCCTTGAAGAGGAAAGGGTGATGCAACAAAGTAGCGTAAGTATTTCCCTCATTTTTGAGAACCAAGGTATCAATCCAGTAGGAGGATCCACGCAAGTCCCTCGTACCTACACAAACAAACAAGAAGCTCGCAACCAACGTGATAAAGGGGTTGTCAATCCCTTCACGGCCACTTGCAAAAGTAAGATCTGATAGAGATAATAAGATAAGATAAATATTTTTGGTATTTTTATGATATTGATTGAAAGTAAAGATTGCAAAATAAAGTAGATAGGAAACTTATATGATGGAAAATAGACCCGGGGGGCATAGGTTTCACTAGTGGCTTCTCTCAAGATAGCATAAGTATTACGGTGGGTGAACAAATTATTGTCGAGCAATGGATAGAAAAGTGCATAGTTCTGAGAATATCTAGGCATGATCATGTATATAGGCATCATATCCGTGACAAGTAGATCGAAACGATTCTGCATCTACTACTATTACTCCACACATCGACCGCTATCCAGCATGCATCTAGAGTATTAAGTTCATAAGAATAGAGTAACGCATTAGGCAAGATGACATGATGTAGAGGGATAAACTCAAGCAATATGATATAAACCCCATCTTTTTATCCACGATGGCAAAAATACAATACGTGCCTTGCACCGCAAGATTCAACCCACAGCTAAGCACTTCTCCCATGGCAAGAAATATCAATCTAGTAGGCCAAACCAAACTGATAATTTGAAGAGACTTGCAAAGATAACCAACCATACATAAAAGAATTCAGAGGAGATTAAAATATTTCTCATAGATAAACTTGATCATAAACCCACAATTCATCAGATCTCGACAAACACACCGCAAAAAGAGTTACATTGAATAGATCTCCAAGAAGATCGAGGAGAACATTGTATTGAGATTCAAAGAGAGAGAAGAATCCATCTAGCTAATAACTATGGACCTGAAGGTCTGCGGTAAACTACTCACAACTCATCGGAGAGGCCTTGGCGTTGATGTAGAAGCCCTCCGTGATTGATTTCCCCTCCGGTGGAGCATCGAAAAAGGCTCCAAGATGGGATCTCACTGGTACAGAAGGTTGCGGCGGTGGAAATAGGTTTTCGTGGTGCTCCTCGGTGTTATCAGGGTATGCAAGTATATATAGGCGAAGGAAGTCGGTCAGGGGAGCCACGAGGGGCCCACGAGGGTAGGGGGCGCGCCCACCCCCTAAGGCGCGCCCTGGACCATCATGGCCGCCTCATTTACTTCTTGACGTCCACTCCAAGTCTCCTAGAGGTTTCATTCCGTTTGGACTCTGTTTGATATTCCTTTTCTTTGAAACACTAAAATAGGAAAAAAAACAGCAATTTGGGCTGGGCCTCCGGTTAATAGGTTAGTCCCAAAAATGATATAAAGTGTATAGTAAATCCCATAAACATCCAAAAAAGGGTAATATAATAGCATGGAACGATCAAAAATTATAGATACATTGGAGACATATCAAGCATCCCCAAGCTTAATTCCTACTCGTCCTTGAGTAGGTAAATGATAAAAACAGAATTTTTGATGTGGAATGCTACCTAGCATATTTCTCAATGTAATTTTCTTTATTGTGGCATGAATGTTGAGATCGAAATGATTCAAGATAAAATTTCATATTGACATAAAAAATAGTAATACTTCAAGCATACTAACAAGTAATCATGTCTTATCAAAATAGCATAGCCAAAGAAAGCTTATCCCTACAAAATCATATAGTTAGGCCATGCTTAATTTTCATCACACAAAATACTCCCATCATGCACAACCCCGGTTTCAGCCAAGCAATTGGTTCATACTTTTTAACGCGCTTCAGCTTTTTAACTCTCACGCAATACATGAGCGTAAGCCATGGATATATCACTATGGGTGGAATAGAATATGATGATGGAGGTTTTGAGGAGAAGACAAAAAAGGAGAAAGTCTCATATTGACGAGGCTAATCAATGGGCTATGGAGATGCCCATCAATTGATGTCAACATGAGGAGTAGGGGTTGCCATGCAACGGATGCACTAGAGTTATAAATGTATGAAA
This sequence comes from Aegilops bicornis, assembly GCA_021605145.1. NCBI lineage: Eukaryota > Viridiplantae > Streptophyta > Magnoliopsida > Poales > Poaceae > Aegilops > Aegilops bicornis. The sequence goes on from CM038674.1 coordinate 162,769,829, forward strand.
GATCAACAAAAGAAACTAAGTGGGTGTGCATCCAACTTTCTTGCTCACGAAGACCTATGGCATTTTTTAGGAAGCCCATCATTGGAATATACAAGCCAAGTTCTATAATGAAAAATTCCCACTAGTATATGAAAGTGACAACATAGGAGACTCTCTATCATGAAGATCATGGTGCTATTTTGAAGCACAAGTGTGGAAAAAGGATAGTAACATTGTCCCTTCTCTCTTTTTCTCTCATTTTTTTATTTTTTTATTTTGGTGGGCTTCTTTGGCCTCTCTTTTTTATTTGGGCTTCTTTGGCCTCTTTTTTTTCATAAAGTCCGGAGTCTCATCCCGACTTGTGGGGGAATCATAGTCTCGATCATCCTTTCCTCACTTGGGACAATGCTCTAATAATGAAGATCATGACACTTTTATTGATTTATAACTCAAGAATTACAACTCAATGCTTAGAACAAAATATGACTCTATGTGAATGCCTCCGGCGGTGTACCGGGATATGCAATGAATCAAGAGCGACATGTATGAAAGAATTATGAAGGTGGCTTTGCCACAAATACTATGTCAACTACATGATCATGCAAAAGCAATATGACAATGATGGAGCGTGTCATAATAAACGGAACGGTGGAAAGTTGCATGGCAATATATCTCGGAATGGCTATGGAAATGCCATAATAGGTAGGTATGGTGGCTGTTTTGAGGAAGATATAAGGATGTTTATGTGTGATAGAGCGTATCGTATCATGGGGTTTGGATGCACCGGTGAAGTTTGCACCAACTCTCAAGGTGAGAAAGGGCAATGCACGGTACCGTAGAGGCTAGCAATGATGGAAGGGTAAGAGTGCGTATAATCCATGGACTCACATTAGTCATAAAGAACTCATATACTTGTTGCAAAAGTTTATTAGCCCTCGAAGCAAAGTACTACTACGCATGCTCCTAGGGGAAGGGTTGGTAGGAGTTAACCATCACGCGATCCCGACCTCCACACATAAGGAAGACAATCAAAGAGCACCCCTTGCTACAAATTTGTTACACAACTTTTACCTTACGTGCATGCTACGGGACTTGCCAGCTTTAACACAAGTATTTCTCAATTTCGTAATTACCCAACTAGCATGACTCTAACATTACCACCTTTATATCTCAAAACAATCATCAAGTATCAAATTGATCATAGTATTCAATGCACTTCCTATGATAGTTTTTATTATACCCAACTTGGATGCCCATCATATTAGGACCATTTTTATAACCATAGCAAATACCATGCTGTTCTAAAAGACTCTCAAAATAATATAAGTGAAGCATGAGAGATCAATAATTTCTACAAAATAAAATCACCGCCATGCTCTAAAAAGATATAAGTGAAGCACTAGAGCAAAATTGTCTAGCTCAAAAGATATAAGTGAAGCACATAGAGTATTCTAATAAATTCCAGATCATGTGTGTCTTTCCCACAAGGTGTGTACAGCAAGAATCATTGTGTTAAACTAAAAAGCAAAGACTCATATCATACAAGACACTCCAAACAAAACACATATCATGTGGTGAATAAAAATATAGCTCCAAGTAAAGTTACCGATAGATTTAAGATTTAAAGAGGGGATGCCTTCCGGGGCATCCCCAAGCTTAGGCTTTTGGTTGTCCTTGCATTACCTTGGGGTGCCATGGGCATCCCCAAGCTTAGGATCTTGCCACTCCTTATTCCATAGTCCATCAAATTTTTACCCAAAACTTGAAAACTTCACAACACAAAACTCAACAGAAAATCTCATGAGCTCCGTTAGTGCAAGAAACCAAACCACCACTTTAAGGTACTGTAATGAACTCATTATTTATTTATATTGGTGTTAAACCTACTGTATTCCAACTTCTCTATGGTTCATACCCCCCGATACTAGCCATAGATTCATCAAAATAAGCAAACAACACACGAGAAACAGAATCTGTCAAAAACAGAACAGTCTGTAGCAATCTGTAACTTTTGAATACTTCTGGAACTCTAAAAATCCTACCAAAATAGTAAGTCCTAGGCAATTTGTCTATTAATCTACTTAAAAATAATCAACTAGAAAGCACGTTTTGTGATTTATTAAAATTATTCTCGTGCGCGCAAAAGTTTCTATTTTTCAGCAAGATCAAATTAACTATCACCCAAGATGATCCTATAGGTTCTACTTGGCACAAACACTAATTAAAACATAAAACCACATCTAAACAGAGGCTAGATGAATTATTTATTGAATAACAGCAAGGAAAAATATTGGGTTGACTCCCAACAAGCGCTTTTCTTTAAGGCCTTTTAGCTAGGCATTGATAATTTTAATGATGCTCATATGAAACACAAGAATTGAAGCGCAAAGAGAGCATCAAGAAACACATGGCAAACACATCTAAGTCTAACATACTTCCTATGCATAGGCATATTATAAGCAAACAAATTTGCAAGGCAAGCAAAAACTAGCATATGCAACGAAGAAGAAAGAGACGATAGCAATCTCAACATGACGAGAGGTAATTTAGTAAGATAAAAATTTCTACGACCATATTTTCCTCTCTCATAATAATTACATGTAGGATCATAGGCAAATTCAACAAAATAGATATCACATAAAATATTCTCAACACGATCCACATGCATGTGAAGTTGACACTCTTCCAAAATAGTGGGATTATCATTAACTAAAGTCATGACCTCTCCAAACCCACTTTTATCAAAAATACCATAAGATTGAACATTCTCCAAATATGTGGGATCTAAAGTTGACACTCTTCCAAACCCACTTCCAATATTATTGCAAACACTATTATCAATCTCATATTCATCATGGGGCTTAAATAAATTTTCAAGATCATAAAAAGAGACACCCCAATCATGATCATTGCAACAAGTAGTATACATGGCAAAACTAGCAGCCCCAAGCTTAGGGTTTTGGATATTGTTAGCACAATTGACATCAAGAGAATTTAAAATAAAATCATTGCAATCATGCTTTTTATTCAAGGAGCTATCATGAATCTCTTCATAAATTTCTTCATCACAATTTTCAGATTCACGAATTTCAAGCAAAACCTCATAAAGATAATCTAGTGCACTCAAATCACTAGAATTCGGTTCATCATAATTGGATCTCTTAAAAAGATTGGCAAGCGGATGAGGATCCATAGATCTTAGGTTCTCTGTTTAGCAATAAATAAACAACTATTCCAACCAAATGAGCAAACGAGCCAAGTAAGACATCAAAGCAAACGAAAAGATGAACATAAGAAGGGCGAATAAAACGGCAAGGTTGAAGTGGAGGAGAGGAAAACGAGAGGCAAATGGCAAATAATGTAATGCGAGGGATAAAGTTTGTGATGGGTACTTGGTATGTCTTGACTTGTGCGAAGACCTCCCTGGCGACGGCGCCAGAAATCCTTCTTGCTACATCTTGAGCACTGCGTTGGTTTTCCCTTGAAGAGGAAAGGGTGATGCAGCAAAGTAGCGTAAGTATTTCCCTCAGTTTTGAGAACCAAGGTATCAATCCAGTAGGAGGCTCCACGCAAGTCCCTCGTACCTACACAAACAAACAAGAACCTCGCAACCAACGCGATAAAGGGGTTGTCAATCCCTTCACGGCCACTTGCAAAAGTAAGATCTGATAGAGATAATAAGATAAGATAAATATTTTTGGTATTTTTATGATATAGATTGAAAGTAAAGATTGCAAAATAAAGTAGATACGAAACTTATATGATGGAAAATAGACCCGGGGGCCATAGGGTTCACTAGTGGCTTCTCTCAAGATAGCATAAGTATTACGATGGGTGAACAAATTACTGTTGAGCAATTGATAGAAAAGTGCATAGTTATGAGAATATGTAGGCATGATCATGTATATAGGCATCACGTCCGCGACAAGTAGATCGAAACAATTCTGCATCTACTACTATTACTCCACACATCAACCGCTATCCAGCATGCATCTAGAGTATTAAGTTCATAAGAACAGAGTAACGCATTAGGCAAAATGACATGATGTAGATCGATAAACTCAAGCAATATGATATAAACCCCATCTTTTTATCCTCGATGGAAAAAATACAATACGTGCCTTGTTTCCCCTGTTGTCACTGGGAAAGGACACCGCAAGATTGAACCCAAAGCTAAGCACTTCTCCCATGGCAAGAAAGATTGATCTAGTAGGCCAAACCAAACTGATAATTCAAAGAGACTTGCAAAGATAACCAACCATACATAAAGAATTCAGAGGAGATTCAAATATTTCTCATAGATAAACTTGATCATAAACCCACAATTCATCGGATCTCGACAAACACACCGCAAAAAGAGTTACATCGAATAGATCTCCAAGAAGATCGAGGAGAACATTGTATTGAGATTCAAAGAGAGAGAAGAAGCCATCTAGCTAATAACTATGGACCCGAAGGTCTATGGTAAACTACTGACAACTCATCGGAGAGGCCTTGGCGTTGATGTAGAAGCCCTCCATGATCGATTCCCCCTCCGGCGGAGCACCGGAAAAGGCTCCGAGATTGGATCTCACGGGTACAGAAGGTTGTGGAAAAAGGTTTTCGTGGTGCTCCTCGGTGTTTTCAGGGTATGCAAGTATATATAGCCGAAGGAAGTCAGTTAGGGGAGCCACGAGGGGCCCACGAGGGTGGGGGGCGCGCCCACCCCCCTTAGGGCGGGCCCTGGACCCTTGTGCCCGCCTTGTTTACTTCTTGACGTCCACTCCAAGTCTCCTGGATTGCATTTGTTCCAAAAAGATCTCTCCCGAAGGTTTCATTCCGTTTGGACTCCGTTTGATATTCCTTTTCTTCGAAACACTGAAATAGGCAAAAAAACAGCAATTTGGGTTGGGCCTCCGGTTAATAGGTTAGTCCAAAAAATGATATAAAAGTGTATAGTAAAGCCCATAAACATCCAAAAAGGGTAATATAATAGCATGGAACAATCAAAAATTATAAATACGTTGGAGACGTATCAGCCGGCTTCCTAGTCGTATTCGAACCATAGCCGTAAATATTTTGATCATCTGGGGGCTTGATCATATTCAAATCACAGCTATTAACCCCTCATGATCCGGCTCATGACCGTATTAGAATCATAGCCGTTAAACAATTTGATCATTCGGGGATGGATCGTATTCGAATCATGGCTTAACCCCTTTGGTCCGGCTTCCTGGTCGTATTCGAACCATAGCCGTAAACACTTAGATCACTTGGGGGCTATTTCGTATTCGGATCACAGTTGTTAACCCCTCTTGGTCCGGCTCATGACCGTATTCGAATCATAACCGTTAAATACTTTGGTCACTGGGGGGCTTCCTGATCATATTCGAATCATAGCTGTCGGTACCCCTTTGATCGGCGCAATGCCAAAAACCATTAGGGGGCTTCCTAATCGTATTCGAATCATAGCTATTAACCCTTTTGGTCCGGATTCCTAGTCGTATTCAAACCATAGCCTCGCTTTTGACATTTGGCTTGATTTCTTGAAAGTTTTTCCCGGTTCTTCTTGATACTCTCTTGCCTTTTGGGTTTCAAGTAATTCCGGCCAGACAGCCTTTACTTTCATAGCTCATATTTGAAGCTTAACCGTGGTTTTATTACCTGGTTTAGCCGCCCATACATGATGATATCCAGCACTTGGACTTATTGGCTTCTACAAGACCTTTGGGTGCTCACCCTTACTACACATGTACCACAAACCAGCAGTGCAGTTCCATGTCACAGGTATGATATCATTATTATGTTTCAATTAAGGTTCAGCCAGCTTTATCCATAACTACTTTAAGCATCAGTGGGTGCATACGAGATATTATGACCCAGCCTGCAGTAAACCACCAAGCTATCTCTTTTGGTTTACTTGTATGCAGGATAAAATTGAAATTTTTCTACACCACTCAAAAATCATAAGTCTCAGGTGGCAGCTTAACGGTGTGGAGCATAACACAAAATGTGCACGATGGCATGACAGAGCAAAGTTGTTCCTACCCTATTACATGACTCACAGAGTCCAACTCATTAACTATTTTTTCAGAAGGCCACAAATATGAACCGCCCAGCGGATCAATCTTCTTGATGGCCTGATGCTTCCGGATCATCCCTCTCTGCTTCTTTGTCCTGTTCTACGTCCTGGAAGGTTGGTGACGACCAGTCAATTCCACTCAAAGCTTGGAACTCAGCTTCATCATCAATTAGCTTGGACGGGTCAACTTCAGGGGCAAAAGTGTGCTTACGGATTGGGGGGATCAGGCCTGTCACTTTGTAAGATGGCGTTGGCATCTTCCGATTTCCCACGTCGTAAGTCAGCTGATACTTGGTGAGGTCAGTCTCATTGGCAATCAGGCTGGCCAGAGGACGTATGTCCTTTACACAAGCAGCAAAGTCCTTCTACTCAAATGGTGTGTCGTCTTCCTTTAAGCTTGAATACCCGATAGAAATATCGGCTGAGTCTAACTCAGGTAGCCATGCTTTGGCCGGGCTTAAGGCAGTTACAGCTCCGGCTCTTGCACATGATCGCTTCATTTCATTAAACCTCTAGGGCAAGACGGAAAGTTTCCTTAGCACATCAACCAAGAGTGTGGGGCTTCAATGGATGGAGCAATTGTGGCCAAAGCGCGCTGAGCACCAGTATAAAGCTGCTCCACCAAGGTGTAAACCGCCTTCAGCTTCACCAGCATGTCTTGGTTCAGATTGGTGCTTCAGGGGCTTGCAAAGTGATCATTGGATGGGTTACAAGTGGTTCATATCATTAGTAACGATATTCAAGTTTGATAATTATAAGGAGACTTACCAAAGATAGCAGAAACTGTTGGGGAACGTAGTAATTTCAAAAAAAATCCTACACACACGCAAGATCATGGTGATGCATAGCAACAAGAGGGGAGAGTGTTGTCCACGTACCCTCGTAGACCGAAAGCGTAAGCGTTAACACAACGTGGTTGATGTAGTCGTACGTCTTCACGATCCGACCGATCAAGTACCGAACGCACGGCACCTCCGAGTTCAGCACACGTTCAGCTCGATGATGTCCCTCGAACTCCGATCCAGCCGAGCTTTGAGGGAGAGTACCCTCAGCACAACAGCGTGGTGACGATGATGATGTTCTACCGACGCAGGGCTTCGCCTAAGCACCACTACGATATTATCGAGGTGGATTATGGTGGAGGGGGCACCGCACACGGCTAAGAGATCCAAGGGATCAATTTTTTTTTTGTGTCTAGAGGTGCCACCCTGCCCCCATATATAAAGGAGCAAGGGGGAGGGGGCGGTCGGCCAGGAGGGGGCGCGCTAGGAGGAGTCCTACTCCCACCGGGAGTAGGATTCCCTCCTTTCCTTGTCCAAGTAGGAGAGGGGGAAGGAAGGGAGAGAGGGGAGGAAGGAAAGGGGCACACGGCCTGCCCTGGCCACCCCTCCTCTTCTCCACTTTGGGCCCATGAGGCCCATTAACCCCCCGGGGGGTTCCGGTAAACCCCCCCCCCCCCCCGTACTCCGGTATATATCCGATAACCCCCGGAACCATTCCCGTGTCCGAATATAGTCGTCCAATATATCAATCTTCATGTCTCGACCATTTCGAGACTCCTCATCATGTCCGTGATCACATCCGGGACTCCGTACTATCTTCGGTACATCAAAATACATGAACTCATAATATAACTGTCATCTAACTTTAAGCGTGCGGACCCTACGGGTTCGAGAACTATGTAGACATGACCGAGACACGTCTCCGATCAATAACCAATAGCGGAACCTGGATGCTCATATTGGCTCCCACATATTCTACGAAGATCTTTATCGGTCAAACCGCATAACAACATACGTTTGTTCCCTTTGTCATCGGTATGTTACTTGCCCGAGATTCGATCGTCGGTATCTTAATACCTAGTTCAATCTCGTTACCGACAAGTCTCTTTACTCATTACGTAATGCATCATCCCGCAACTAACTCATTAGCTACATTGCTTGCAAGGCTTATAGTGATGTGCATTACCGAGAGGGCCCAGAGATACCTCTCCGACAATCGGAGTGACAAATCCTAATCTCGAAATACGCCAACTCAACATGTCCCTTCGGAGACACCTGTAGAGCTCCTTTATAATCACCCAGTTATGTTGTGACGTTTGGTAGCACACAAAGTGTTCCTCCGGTAAACGGGAGTTGCATAATCTCATAGTCATAGGAACATGTATAAGTCATGAAGAAAGCAATAGCAACATACTAAACGACCAAGTGCTAAGCTAACGGAATGGGTCAAGTCAATCACATCATTCTCCTAATGATGTGATCCCGTTAATCAAATGACAACTTATGTCTATGGTTAGGAAACTTAACCATCTTTGATTAACGAGCTAGTCAAGTAGAGGCATACTAGTGACACTATGTTTTGTCTATGTATCACACATGTTTAATGTTTCCGATTAATACAATTCTAGCATGAATAATAAACTTTTATCATGAAATAAGGAAATAAATAATAATTTTATTATTGCCTCTAGGGCATATTTCCTTCAGTCTCCCACTTGCACCAGAGTCAATAATCTAGTTCACATCATCATGTGATTTAACACCAATATTCATATCTGTATATGATTAACACCCATAGTTCACATCGTCATGTGACCAACACCCAAAGGGTTTACTAGAGTATGATCATGTTTTGCTCGTGAGAGAAGTTTAGTCAACGGGTTTGTCACATTCAGAGTCATATGTATTTTGCAAATATTCTATGTCTACAATGCTCTGCACGGGGCTACTCTAGCTAATTGCTCCCACTTTCAATATGTATCTAGATTGAGACTTATAGTCATCTGGATTGGTGTAAAAGCTTGCACCGATGTAGCCTTTTACGATGAACTCTTTTATCACCTCCATAATCGAGAAACATTTTCTTAGTCCTCACTAAGGATATTCTTGACCGCTGTCCAGTGATCTACTCCTAGATCAAAATTGTACTCCCTTGCCAAACTCAGAGCAAGGTATACAATAGGTGCAGTACACAAAGATAGCATACTTTATAGAACCTATGACTGAGTCATAGGGAATGACTTTTCATTCTCTTTCTATTTTCTGCCATGGTCGGGTTTTGAGTCTTACTCAACTTCATACCTTTGCAACACAGGCAAGAACTCCTTCTTTGACTATTCCATTTTGAACTTACTTCAAAATTTTATCAAGGTATGTACTCATTGAAAAATCTTATCAAGCGTCTTGATCTATCTCTATAGATGTCGATGCTCAATGTGTAAGCAGCTTCACAGAGGTCTTTTATTGAAAAACTTTTATTCAAGTATCCTTTTATGCTATCCAGAATTTATATATCATTTCCAATCAACAATATGTCATCTACATATAGTTTTAGAAATGCTACAGAGCTCCCACTCACTTTCTTGTAAATACAGGTCTTTATCCAAAAGTCTGTATAAAACTGTTGGGGAGGCTGATCGGACCCACGGACACCTATGGGGCCGGCGGACCGAGCCCCTTTTGGTTTGGAGGGGGGCGGAGATCGCACGAAGAGCGGATCGAGGCGGCTTAACACGAAGCTTTACCCAGCTGGAGCTCTCCGGAGAGATAATACTCCTACTGCTGCTTGTCCGATTGTATTGTGTTCTTGCTAGGGAGCGCCGAGAGCTACAAGACCTAAGCGTGAGAGTGTTCTAACACGAGGGAACTGATCGATGACCAACCCCCCACGTTGCGCATGGGCCTCCTTTTATATGCACAAAGGGGCTCCGAGGTGGCAACGTAGATGAGGGTACAAATGGAAAAATAGTAGTTGGTACACCTACTTGTACAAAGGTACTGATGTACTCTACCTAACCCCGACGGCAAGGGACAAAAGCATTAAATGCCCGTCCACTCGCCCTAAACAAAGGCAATGAGGACCGTCAGGAGCGCCACCGTCCGCCACGATGGCAAGCTTGTCAGCGCCGCTTATCGCTGCTCCCCGCTAGCTGCACAGCCTCTTGACACGCGCGCATGGAATGGTCCCATGGCGACACGTTGGTGGATGAGCTGGAGCAGAGATGAAGAGAGGTTGCCGCGGCAAGTGCCTTGCCGGCTGAATCCTTTGTCGCATCCGGAGGCTTGTCGCTCTCCGAGCCTTCTCGGCAAGCTCCTCTTGCCGGGTCTCGTCTTCTGCGTGCCTTGAGTGGCCTTCCGGCAAGCTCCTCTTGCCGGGCCTTGTCTTCTTGGTTAAATACTTTGTTCTTGAATGGCTCCAAAGGAACCACGGAGGATCTTGGCGGTGACCAGGCAAACCTTGCATGGGTGCTGCAACTGCCCGTCTGCACGAGTTCGGGATACTAGGGTACCCCTACTCTAGTACACCGGCAGAGCCCCGGCCTGGGTCGCGGTGGCGGCGGCTGTCGGGCCAGGCCCAAAACAGTCTGCAGTCACACGCGGCCTTGGTCACGCCAGTAACTCACCCCGGACCCACCACGTCCCCCACTAGCAGCGCGCACGAACGTGGCGTCGTGTGAGAGATCGTGGGCGAGGTCGTGGGGGTTTCTTTATTAGGAAAAGCGGAACGTCCGCCCCCTCTCCCTCCTTATAAACAGGGGAAACAGGGGCAGGTCGCCCACCTCGCCATTGCTGTCTCGTCTCAAAAACCACCGCTGCTCTCCCCTTCTTCTCTAGTGCGAAGAGAGCAGCGCTCCGCCCCCTTTCGCCACAGCGCCATCAACGCCGTCGGTCTCCTCCACCGCCTCCGCCATGGCTCCGAAGGCCGACAAGGGGAAGGGCGTGAAATCGGCCGAGGCGCAGCGGCTCGCCGCGCTGCGAAAGGAGCGGGCCATCTTCTCCCCCCAGCTCGACGCAAAGGAGCTGAGGGAAAGTTACTACCTCTTCTGGTCGACGGAGACGCGTGCGCATCCGCGCACGAAGGTCCTCCCCGCCATCGCTTCGGAACTAGCCCCAACTGGGTACCCTTTCTTTGCGCTTTTCTTCTATTGCGGGCTCTGCCCGCCCTTTTTTGAATTCTTCTGCGATATCATGAACACCTACGGGTTTCGCCTCCTTGATTTCACCCCCAACGCTGTCCTGACCATGGCAGTTTTCGCACACCTTTGTGAAAACTTTGTCGGGATCCACCCAAACGTAGCTCTCTTCCGACACTTCTTCATGCGCCGCGTTGAGAGAGGGGAGCCGCTTGCCAGAGGGATTGCTTGGGTCTCCAGGGTCGGCAAGAAGGAGGCCTATTTGGAAGGAGAGTTCCGCAGCAAATGGGAGGAGTGCAGAGCCAATTGGTGTTGGATCGTAGAGGAGAACCCGCAGCCCTTCACTGCCTGCGCCAAACCCCAATAGTGCGCGGCAACGATTGGAGCAACTTGGCGCCGGAAGATGCTATGTTGAAGATTGTTTGTGACCGGATCTTGCGCCTCGGGCTTGCGGACTCACCGTAGGCGCAATTGCGCAGAGATTTCCTTCGCCGCCGATCGCTCCCTTGCAGGAGAGGAGGAGACCTGCTTGGGAGTTCCAAAATGCGGCGGACATCATGAGGCTGCGCCCGGGCCTTAACTAGAATTTCACTGTCTTGGAGTTGGACGGGATGCTGCTAGAGCTGTTCAAGAATGACCCCGATCACCCCGAGTGGTTTAGGTTGCCGAGGGGGGTCATCCCATTGTGCAACAACTCTGCGCTCGACCGCATCCGCGCCATGATGCCGCTGTGCGATTCTCATGGGATCATTCCAACCTGGCAAGAGCCTTCCGACGACATCGCGGCGGCGGTTCTTCGACAGCTTGGAAGAAATGCCGATCCGCCCGACGAGCGAGAAGAAGCTCACCCGCGACACCACCGACGAAGAGATGGCGCGCATTGCCACAAGGTTGGAGGAGGCGGCAGCTTGCCATTGGGCGTCCTTCGGGTACATCGTGGAGGAGGCAGATGCAGCAGAAGCGGCAAGCCTTGCTGAGCGAAGGGAGTTCACCGGTGAGGAAGAGCTTGCCGACCCCGAGGCTGAGTCGAGCGAACCAGCCGAGGGCGCTTCTTCCCCACCATCCAGCAGCTTGCCGCAAACGGAGCCCCCGGCTCCGCCAAAGAGGCGTCTCCGCAAGGCCGGAGACGAGACGGGGCGGCAGACGGGGCCCACAGCAGCTGGCCGCTGGCGATGCGCTCTATCATGCAAGCGATGTTGTCACGGGAGCACCCCACACTGCTGCGACAACTGGGGCGGGATCCTCCCAGGCCACCGTCGACACCTCCGCCAAGCGGCCAAGAGAGCCCACTCCTCCGCCCCGTCGCACTGGAGGCGAGTCGGAGTTTGATCTCTCCGCACTAAGCTCCGACGAGGAAGAAGAGTAAGCTTCAATATTGTGCTTGTATTTCTTCAATTTTGTTGCTTCATCTTGAATCTGATTGGCTTCGTTCTGAACTCTTTTCCTTTTCAGGACGCTGGCCCAGAGAGCGTCGAAGTGAGCCAAGACCCCGGTGGTCGTCGTTGAGGACGATCCACCCGTGGCAACAGGAGGCGCGTCTGAGACCCCCTTGCCGGACCCGGCAACCCTTCCTCAGAGCAGCCCCCCAAAGACAGCCCCCGAGTAAGTATGCGATTTTCTCCTTCTTTATTGGGTGTGCATGGGTGCTCCTTCTTCATTGATATCATTTGTTGGTTTGTGTAGGAGCAGAGCAGCCTCATCAGGAGGACCCGGAGGCCGCCCCCGAAATTCTATCTGCTTCGACTACGCCGCCAAGGGAGGATTCTCCGGCAAGGGAGCGTCCTCCGGCAAGGGAGACTACTCCGGCAAGGGACAGCACCAGTGATCCTCCAGTGGTCGAGACCATGGCTGCAGATCCCATTGCAGGTAATCCTCTTGCGCGAAAATTTCCCTTGGGCTTGTTTTCTTCTGTTTTTATTTGAATATTTGCTTGACTTTCTTCATCCGTCCGCCACAGAGCCGATGGAGACCGAGGTCGCCGGCGAGGAGGACTGTGCTGCAACACCGACGAAGCCGCCGCCAGGAAGAAGAAGCTGGCCGACGAGCCTGCCGCGGCGAAGAGGCCACCGAGGCTGCCGCCGCAGAGCCGGGCGAGGGGTCCGCGATCGACCGACGGCCCCTGGGCCGCAGGAGCGCCAGACGCTACACCGACCGACTCCCCGCTGGGCTGCTGCAGCCAGTTCAAGAGCCCCAGCCCGCTTACTTGAAGGCCGGCGACGGCGTCTTCATCAAGCTCCCATGGGAGTCGAGCTCCAGGGCGCCGGTCGAAGGAGAGACCTTCGACGGAGAGCTGCTCGCCTCCGCTGGGCTGACGCTGGTGGACGCGCCAAGCAGCAGCGGCGGCGAGTCTGAGGAGGAGCAGTTGCTGAAGAAGCTGTTATCGCTCTACCGCGCCCGACAAGCCAAGTTGGAGTCCCGGGAAGCACTTGTCGCGAGGGCAGGAGCAGACATGGAGAAGCGCGTGGAGGAGCTCTGGGGCCGCAACCAGGAGGCTCTCCGGTCCTTGGCGGAGGAGCGGGAGCAACTCGCCGAGGAGCGCACGGCCTTCATCCTTGAGAAGGCCGCAGCTGAGGAGGAGCAGCGACTTGCCTCCGAGAAGCTGTCCGCGCAGGAAAGCGAGCTGGCGCAGCGGAAGGTCAACCTGGACAGCCACGAGGAAGAGCTTGTCGCGCGCGAGGAGTCACTTGGCGGGGCTCTTAAGGAAGTGAAGGATGCTGCCGCAGCCGCCGAGGCCGCCAAGAAAGAGTTGGAGGCGAAAGTGACGCAGATGGAGGCCATTCTCCAGAAGAGCGGCGAGGAGCTTGCCGCGCTCAAGCACGAGCGCGAGAAGGACGCCTACACTCTTGGCGAGCTGCAGGGCCGTCTCGCCGATAGGAGCAAGGAGCTCGACGCCGCCAAGGATTCCATGGCAGACCTTGAGCTGAAGCTGACCACTCTGATGCAGAGATCTTTGGGCCGGCGCCAAGGAGCGGAGACGGGCTGTTGGAGAAGATCAAGGCCAACGAAGAGCTGTTGGCGAATCGCCGCCACCTGCAGCCCCTTGAGGGAGAGTGTGGAGCATCGGACCGAAGGTCTCGTGGATACCGCCGCCGACATCCACAACGAGTGATGGAGCCGGGATGGTGGATCTCGGATACTCCTCCGACGAGCACCTCCAACCCAGCGCCAAGCTTAGCTTATTCTTCAAGGGCGTGGTGACGGCTCTCCAGCGACTTCGGGAAGAGATCCCAAAGCAGCTGGCCGAGGAATCGCGCAAGATCTGTGCAGAAGCCCTCCAGAAGGTGTTGATGAAGGTGGCCTTGCGCAATCCAGGCCTCAACCTCAACGGCGTCCTCAGATCCTTGCCGCCAGATGCCGATGTGGAGGCGCTCAAAGCCCTTGTCGCACCCATTGTGGACAAGGTGGGCAAGATCAAGCGGGTTGATGGCGACCGCGTAGACTAGGCCGCCAATTTTATCTTTCCCTTGTCGCTGCTGATCATGTTTAGAACAATTTATTAGATCTGCGACAAGCTATTTTGTAATATAACTCTATCTTAGGCGATGATTGCAATGTTATTTCCTTTACTTGATTCCTTCCTTTGTACGCTTTTGCCCTACGCTTTTAGGGAACTTGTCGGTGCAGGCACCTTTGCCGCGAGCGCTGAGTGCGAAACGTCAGCAGCCTGCTGGCGGTGCCGCCTCCGACAAGCAACCTTGCCGCGACTAGCTGCAGCTCACTTAAGTTGTTTAGCGGAATCGAAACAAAGTAAGGGCGCGACTAGTCATGAGTTGGTTCCTCTCACATGTGTTTTCCATACAAAGTACTATCGTTCGAGGAAGATAACTTAAAATTTTAAGAACTGATTGCTCAAACTTGGGCAACTTAGCTTTTCTGTCGTTTGCTTCCGATAAGGCGAAACTTCCTCGAGCAATGCTTGGTCCATGGTATTATGTTCTCCTTCCCCCCTGGTTAACTTGTGTGCGAGGGAACCTTCCTTTCTTTGAGAAAAGAGAAAGAAGAGAAAATAAAGTTATGGAGCCCAGCGGCTCGATATTGCTTACCGGGTGTGGGTGCTGCACAAAGTGTTAGCCAAAACATGCAATAAAATGATGAAAGCATGAATGTGACAAGTTGTGCGCAACACATGAGCTTTACTTATGCATGGGATCTGCGCCCGGCTTTGTACAAAGGATTACATGCAACAGCGGCAAGACTTGTAAAAAAGGTGGTTGCCGGAACAGGTTCCGGCAACCGCGCCCTATGGGTAAAACTTACGAAGATGCTCAATGTTCCAGGAGTTGCTCACGGAATGCCATCTTCGGTCTCAAAGCATGACAGCGCCAGCCTAGTGACTCGTTTCACCCGATAAGGGCCTTCCCACTTGGCGTCAACTTGTTTGAATTCTTGCCGACTGAACGCGCCGAAGAACAAGGTCGCCTTCCTCGAGGCTTACGGCACTAACTTTGCGGCTATGGTAGCGACGCAAAGCTTGTCGGTAACGAGCAGCTCAGACAATGGCTGAAGACGATCTTCCTCAAGGAGCAGCGCGTCATCTTGTCGCAGCTGCTCTTGCTCAAGCTCATCATAAGCGAGTACTCGAGGTCACCCGTATACGAGTTCCGTGGGGAGAACTACCTCTGCTCCATAGACTAGAGCAAAAGGTGTCCGGCGGTGGCTCGATTTGGCGTCGTCTGATCGACCAAAGAACCACCGCAGCTCCTCAATCCAGTTTCTTCCGCACTTGTGCAGCCTGTCGAAAGTTACGGTCTTGAGTCCGTGCAGCACTTCAGCGTTTGCCCTCTCGCTTGACCGTTGCTTCTCGGATGAGCAATGTAAGCAAAGCAGACCTTGGCGCCAAGATCTTGGACGTCTTGCATGAAGGTGCGACTACGTAGAATTGTGTGCCGTTGTCGGTGATGATCCTGTTAGGAATTCAAAGCGGCAAACAATCGACTGAAGAACTTGATCTTGTTGTCTTGTCACCTTCCTCACTGCTTCCACTTCCGGCCACTTTGTGAACTTGTCGATTGCGACGTACAAGTACTCAAAGCCCCGACAACTTCGGGGAAGGGGCCGAGGATGTCGAAACCCCGGACCGAAAATGGCGGGATAAAGGGATCGTCTGGAGAGCTTGAGCTGGCTTGTGTATCTCGCTTGGAATGGAACTGCACGCTTCACACTTGGTTACTTGTGCGATTGCATCACGGAGGGCTGTCGGCCAAAACAAACCTTCTTGGAACGCTTTGCGGCAAGTGCTCTGGCGCCAATGTGGTGACCACATATGCCTCCATGTATCTCTCGCCAACAGCTTTTGTCCATCTTCGGCAAATACACTTCAATTTCACACCGTTGAGTCTTCTTACATGCAGGTGTCTTTGTCGACAAACTGGTACATACTTGACTGCCGGGCTACTCTTTCCGCTTCTTCTTGCTCTTGGGAAGTTCTCTGTGCGAAGGAAATGGACAATCTGCTGCGCCCATCTTTGGAGCTTGCGGCTCGACAACAAGGACTAAAGGCACATCTGCTGCTGCGGGAACATCCGCTTCTGGCAAGAACACGTGGTTCGCCGGAGCTTGATGTTCCCCGGCAAGCTTGCCGGAGCAAAACTTGTCGGGAGCGTGCGCTTCAACGAAACAAACCACAGGGCTTGTCGGAGCAGGCTGCCCTCGGCTTTGTTGGCGTCGATCTTGGGGACCTTCTTGGCGGCGGCTTCGAGGCTCTGCGGAAAAGTAGTCACCAGAGATCAACTTCCTCTTCTTGCTCTGTCCGATTGACGGTGTTACGGTTGGTTGAGTTAGCTTGAGCACAAAAATCCCTGGTTCCACAGTGCAACTTAAGTGCAGCGACTTTGGCGAACCATCGGCAATATCATTCTGAGCTCTTGGAACATGTTCCATTTGCAAGCCGTCAAAGTGCTCTTCTAGCTTCCTCACTTCATCAACTTAGGCTTCCATCAATGGACTCTGATAATCTTTGTTCACTTGGCGGATAACAAGTTGTGAGTCACCCCTGACAATGAGCTTCTTGATCCCAAGGTCTACTGCGATCCTGAGACCGGCAAGCAAACCTTCATACTCTGTTGTATTGTTTGTCGCTTGCTCCTTGGGAAAGTGCATCTGGACTATGTACTTGAGGTGCTCTCCGGTGGGTGCTATAAGCAAGACGCCAAAGACCGGGCGCCTTGCAAGTGAGAAGGCACCATCAAAGTACATCAGCCACTCTTTGCTCGCTTCCTTGACGGGGATGCTCGTCTCTGGAATTTCTTCATCTGGTGTTGGCGTCCATTCTGCTATGAACTCTGCCAATGCTCTGCTTTGGATAGTTGAAGTACTCTCAAACTTGAGGCCAAAGCTTGACAGTTCCAGTGCCCACTCGACAATCCTGCCTGTTGCCTCTGGATTCTGCAGTATCCTCTTCGGCGGAAAGCGAGTGACAACTGTGATCTCATGTGCCTGAAAGTAATGGCGCAGCTTTCTCGAGGCCATGAGAAGGCCGAAAAGCAATTTCTGCACACCAGAGTACCTTGATCTAGCCCCTCGCAAGGGAACCGACAAAGTAAACTGGGCGCTGCACCATCCTTTTACGCATCTGCTCATGCGTCTGCGCAGATCCGTCGTTAGCCGGGACCAGAGCTTGTCGTGAAGCCCCACCTTGTCGCTGGATGTATACGCCATGGTTGCCGGCTCATCGTCCGCCTCCCTCTCCGCTACTAACGCAGCACTAACCACTTGATTGGTTGCCGCTATGTATAGCAGCAACTTCTCTTGTGGCTTAGGTGCGACAAGTATTGGAGTGGAGGACAGGTACCTCTTCAAGTCCTGCAGCGCAGCCTCCGCTTCGGGAGTCCATTTCATTGGGCCTGCCTTTTTCAAAATCTTGAAAAATGGCGGGCGCGTTCAGCAGAACCTAGAGATAAACCTGCGAGAGCAGCCACGCAACCGCAAGTCTTCGTACATCCTTGACGTGCTTTGGTGCTTCAATCTGCTCAATGGCCTTGATCTTGTCGGGATTGGCTTCAATCCCCCGCTGAGACACGAAGAACCCGAGAAGCTTGCCGGAAGGGACTCCAAACACGCACTTCTCGGGGTTGAGCTTGAGGTTGATCTTGTGCAGATTTGCAAAAGTCTCGTCCAAATCTTGAACCAGAGTTGCTTTGTCTTTGCTCTTGACCACTATGTCATCCATGTAGGCTTCTACATTTCTGTGCATTTGCGGCTCAAAAGCGTCATGGACTACTCTTGCAAACGTTGAACCAGCATTCTTCAAACCGAAGGCATCCGTATGAAACAATATGTGCCACATGGAGTAATGAATGCGGTTTTCTCTTCATCTTCTTCTGCCATGAAGATCGATGATATCCACGAGTATGCATCAAGAAACGAAAGCAAATCACATCCAGCCGTGGAGTCAACAATCTGGTCGATGCGCGGCAAGGGAAATGGATCTTTGGGACAAGCTTTATTGACATCTGTAAAGTCGATACAAAGCCTCCATTTCCCGTTAGCCTTGCACACGACTACAGGATTAGCCAACCACGTAGGATGGAGCACTCCTCTGACAAGGCCTGCTGCTTCCAGTTTCTTGATCTCTTCTGTGATGAACTCTTGACGCTCACGCACCGCTTCACGACTTTACGCTGACGGGCGCGATGAGGGCAAGCGGCAAGAGCGGTGCTCAATTACTTTCACAGGAACACCGGGGATGTCGAGCGGTTGCCATGCAAACACGTCGGCGTTCGCCGCAGGAAAGCAACGAGCGTGCCTTCCTATTTGGGGTCGAGAGAGGCAGCGATGGTGAAGGTACCACCGGTCTGCCGTCCTCCTTGGCGGACACCTTCTTGGTCTTTGGCGGAGCTGCCATCATCTTCTTGCACTTGCGGTGGAGCTTCGACGGTAGCGCAGCACTCCGAAGAGGTGCGCTTGCCGGAGTGGGCATCAGAGGTCTTGCCGGACTTGGTCTTCTTCTTCCCCCCGGGAGCTTCAGCGGCAAGTAGGTTGCAATCTGTCGCGGCTGCTGCTTCCCAGTAGATCTTGTCGGCACAGATAAGAGCATCCTTCTTGTCGCCATGGACAGAGATGATGCTTATCGGGCCTGGCATCTTGAGTAAGTTGTATGCATAATGAGAGGCTTCCATGAACTTAGCGAGTCTTTGGACGGCCAAGTATCCCATTGTAAGGCGGTGGGAAATCAGCAACGTCGAATGTGACCCTCTCGATCCTAAAGTTCAGCTCATTGCCGGATGTTACCGCAACGTGATCTTCCCCTTGGCTTGCTCCTTCCGGATTGATTCCTTGGAATGTGCGGTCTCTTGAGCTCATTGTCGAGGATCTGAAGCTTACGGAGCACCGCGGAGGAGATCGAGGTTCAAGCGGCCCGCCGTCAACTAGCATCTTGGTGACCTTGAGGTTGCGGATAGTTGGTGAAACCAACATCGGCAAGCACCCGACCGCGATTATGCGATCGGGGTGGTCCTCAATATCAAAGATGATAGGCGTGCGGACCACGAGAGGCTTGCGTGACTCTACGGATGGTTCAGCTGCATTAACTTCCCGCATCCACTGCTTGAGTTGGCGGTGGGAAGTATGCAGGGAAGCACCTCCGTCAACGCAGAGGACCTCTGTAGCTTTCTAAAACTCCTGCTCATCGGTCTCGTCGTCTTCCATATCTTCATCGTCGTCGTCGTCTTCATCCTTGTCGCGGCCGCGGGGAGGTCTGTCTCCTTGCCGCTGCTTGGCCTTGCCGCGGCGTCCTCCCGGCCGGTCGCTTCTTGTTAACTCCCCGGCACCTTCTGGGCCTTCTCCTTGTCGCGTCGCTCGTATTCGGCTTTACATTTACTCGACAAGCTGCTCTACCTTCTTGCAGCTCACGGAGGTCATGGCCCTTAGTGCGGTGGATCTTGCGATCTTGCTTGCGAAGCCGTCACGCTTGTCGGCGGCCGCCACAGGCTGGTGGTTGGTGCGGCGGCAACCTCCTTGCGGAGCCACCAGCCTTGGCGTTCTTGTCGCCAACCGTTGCGGACTGCTCAACAACTAGCACATCTCTGCCTTTCTTCTTCCTGTTGCCCCGCCACGGCTCTTCTTTCTTTGGGCGGTCTCCTCCTTGTCGAGATCCTCCTGCTTCGGTATTCTCTCCGGAGTCTCCTCCCTTCCTCAAAGACGCGCAGCACTTGTCGGCCAGGCGTATAGCTCATCGACGTCTTCGATCTTGCACATCGCCATCTCCTCCCGCATCCTGCGGTTCCGACGCTCGATGGAACGCGCTGATCCTGTGGCGGGTGGACATCTGGGATGTTGTCTTTGTACACGGCTGAATCTTTAAATATACTTGCAGGGGCTCTCCTTCCTTACAGGCGGCAGATGAAGGTCGCTTTCTTGGCCATGGGGTTTGTGGCGCTGTAAGGCGCCGACAAACCGATGGCATAGATCTGCCCAAGAAGATATGGAGTTGTCCGGCAAGTGCATGAGCCAGGACACTGACGTTGGGCTTGAGCACCGGTGAAGTAGTTGGCAAGGATCTTGTCGTCTCGCCCCGGCAGCTTGCGGTAGCGATGGTGTAGATCTTTGAGGAACTCCGACGGATGCGTCTTGCCGTCGTACTTCTCGAGACGTCTGCCTTGAAGTTCTTCTTGCTGGGCCACTGGACTTGCCGCAGCTCACGAGTGAACTCAGGGCAACCTACCGCGTACGGCAAGTCGCCTGGTTCCTCTGGCGCGTGCATGTCAACAGAGGGCCCATCGCGCTTGTCGGATTGACGTCGCGCTTCTCTTCGGCGCTCGATGCGAGTTCGAGCGTCCTCTTGCTGTCGATCGTTTAGCACTTGGCACTGATCGCGATGAGCTCGTGGATCCGATGACGCAGTGGAGTCGCTGTCGAGGTGGATCCGGTGAGTCGGCAATCTTGGCCTTCGAGGCGGAGAGTGCATGGTGGTTGCACCCCCACCGGTCTCGTCGCCACCGGCTCGCGCTTAAGCGTTCCTGCAGCAGCGATGGCGCACTTTCGGTTGCCGCGGAGCGTCGCCGTTGGCGAAGCCGATGAGACTTTGGATGGTGGCCCTCCACTCGTCGACCTTGTCGGCCGTTGGAGGGTAATCGAGGAGCAGTTGAGCTCTCACCAAGGCTTCCGCTGGAGTGGTGGGTGGCAGTGGTGAACGGTGCGAGGAGCGGGATATGCTCGGACTTCTAACTATGTTAGAAGGAGCAGCATCCCGTCCAGGCGACCGTATCTCGCTAGTGCCAGCATGTTGGCGTGCATGCTGGTCTTGAGGGTCTCGAGATCCTCCAGCTCGGTCTTGATCCAACGAGCGTATGGTATTGTGAATACCATGACGCTGTTGGTCCCGCGCCTCCTGAGATGGGCGCGGGACATGTACGGACGCCGAGGTTTGCGCAGCCCGGTCCTTGGACTTGGCAGCGTCACAAACTCCTTCGCCGGCGCCCGTTCTTCCGCCAGCGTCTGCTCCACCACCCGTTTGCTCCGGTGATGGTGGGTTCGACGCGGACGGCTCCACTGCCGCCGAAGCTTTCTTCTTCGGTGGCATGTTGATGAAGATGTTGAAGGTGATGAAGATGTTGCTCGTGTGAACGCCGGATCGGGTTCACACAGCCTCGACGCCCCCTACCTAGCGCGCCAAAGATGTCGGGGAGGCTGATCGGACCCACGGACACATATGGGGCCGGCGGACCGAGCCCCTTTTGGTTCGGAGGGGGGCGGAGATCGCACGAAGAGCGGATCGAGGCGCATCACACGAGCAGTTTACCCAGCTTCGGAGCTCTCCGGAGAGATAATACTCCTACTGCTGCTTGTCTGATTGTATTGTGTTCTTGCTAGGGAGCGCTGAGAGCTACAAGACCTAGCGTGAGAGTGTTCTAACACGGAGGAACTGATCGATCGACCAACCCCTCGTTGCGCATGGGCCTCCTTTTATATGCACAAAGGGGCTCCGGCGGTGGCAACGTAGATGAGGGTACAAATGGAAAAACAGTAGTTGGTACACCTACTTGCATGCAGTGTACGATGTACTCTACCTAACCACGGCGGCAAGGGACAAAAGCATTAAATGCCCGTCCACATGCCGCCTAAACTGTCTGTGAGGGACCGTCGGGGCGCCACCGTCCGCCACGATGGCAAGCTTGTCGGCCGCTTATCGCTGCTCCCGCCGGCTGCCTGACCTCTTGACACGCAGCGCATGGAATGGTCCCATGGCGACACGTTGGTGGATGAGTGGGCGGAGATGAAGAGAGGTTACTGCCGCGGCAAGTGCCTTGCAGCGGCTGAATCCTGTCGCATCCGGAGGCTTGTCGCTCTCGAGCCTTCGGCAAGCTCCTCTTGCCGGGTCTCGTCTTCTGCGTGCCTTGAGTGGCCTTCCCGGCAAGCTCCTCTTCTTGGGGGCCTTGTCTTCTTGGTTAAATACTTTGTTCTTGAATGGCTCCAAAGGAACCACGGAGGATCTTGGCGGTGACCAGGCAAACCTTGCCGCGGGGTGCTGTAACTGCCCGTGCACGAGTTCGGGATACTAGGGTACCCCTACTCTAGTACACCGACAAAAACCATATGCTTTGATCAACTCATCAAAGCATATATTCCAACTCCGAGATGCTTGCACCAGTCCATAGATGGATCGCTGGAGCTTGCACATTTTGTTAGCAACTTTAGGATTGACAAAACCTTCTGGTTGCATCATATACAACTCTTCTTTAAGAAATCCATTAAGGAATGTAGTTTTGACATCCATTTGTCAGATTTCACAAAATGCGGCAATTGCTAACATGATTCGGACAGACTTTTAAGCATCAATACGAGTGAGAAAATCTCATTGTATTCAACACCTTGAACTTTGTCAAAAACCTTTTTCGACAAGTCTAGCTTTGTAGATAGTAACACTACTATCAGCGTTTGTCTTCCTCTTGAAGATCCATTTATTTTCTATGGCTTGCCGATCATCGGGCAAGTCAATCAAAGTCCACATTTTGTTTTCATACATGGATCCCATCTCAGATTTCATGGCCTCAAGCCATTTCGCGGAATCTGGGCTCATCATCGCTTCCTCATAGTTCGTAGGTTCGTCATGGTCAAGCAACCTGACCTCCAGAATAGGATTACCGTGACACTCTGGTGCGGATCTTACTCTAGATGACCTACGAGGTTCGGTAGTAACTTGATCTGAAGTTTCATGATCAATATCATTAGCTTCCTCACTAATTGTTGTAGTCATCACAGGAACCGGTTTCTATGATGAACTACTTTCCAATAAGGGAGCAGGTATAGTTACCCTATCAAGTTCTACTTTCCTCCCACTCATTTCTTTCGAGAGAAACTCCTTCTCTAGGATCCAATTTTAGCAACGAATATCTTGCTTTCGGATCTGTAATAGAAGGTGTACCCAATAATTTCCTTTGGGTATTCTATGAAGACGCACTTCTCCGATTTGGGTTCGAGCTTATCAGGTTGAAAACTTTTTCACATAAGCATCGCAGCCCCAAACTTTAAGAAACGGCAACTTTGATTTCTTGCCAAACCACAGTTCATAAGGCGTCGTCTCAACGAATATTGATGGTGCTGTCAGGACCCCGATTCCAAGTCACATCGACCCAGCCGGTAACACCTCATATCACTTTGCGGCCTCACGCACGCTAATCCCACGGGTGTTGCCTTACCATGGCCCGGGACCGTTTGCGCCTTTTGGCTCACGTATATGATAGTGTCGCTAGCATTCATATGACAGAGAACCCGGGCCGACATGGCTAGTCATGAACCCAAAGCGGCACTAACCCATGGGGACAGGCATACATGAATCACATCGAGCATGTCGGTCATCAACGTATGAATCCGGGCTGTAGCACTGGGCTAACAGGACTCCGGTGACCCGGGCTGTAGCAGGCTAGGCAGGACTCCGGATGTCACCGCGTGACATTTCCCCGAAGGGACAGACACAGGAACGAAGTGAAACACATGCCGGCCAGTCAAGTGTCCTGAGCAGTAGTCTTTGGGCTAGCAGGACTCCGGTGAACTGGTCAGAAGCGGACTACTATCGCTCGGGAAGCACTAGACTACATTTCCCCATATGAGAGGCTGCCAAGGATAAACAACTAGATTGTCGGATCCCACTCATACCAAGCATTTCAATCATACACACAATATGCCCGATATGATGACATACAACATGGCATCACAACAAAACTCTACGACTCAAGTACTTTAGTTAAAGGCTACGAGGAGCCATACATAACATGTTCATACAGGTAGGGGTCACATGACCCGACACTCAAGTCATACAAGCATACAAGCACATGCGGAAGCAAACTAGTCTGAGTACAGACACTAAAAAGAAAGAGGGCTTGACGAAGCCTTTCTATCTACATCGGCCCTTCACAAGTCTTGGATCACCACCTGGGTGGCTAGTCACTCGTCGACATCAAGGTCTACGTAGAACCCATCGGAGGGGTTGGTGTTGTTGTTGGGGAATGTAGTAATTTCAAAAAAAATCCTACGCACACGCAAGATCATGGTGATGCATAGCAACAAGAGGCGGAGTGTATCTTCATACCCTTGAAGACCGCTAAGCGGAAGCGTTTATCAACGCGGTTGATGTAGTCGTACGTCTTCACGATCCGACTGATCCAAGTACCGAACGCACGGCACCTCCGAGTTCTGCACACGTTCAGCTCGACGACGTCCTCGCCTTCTCGGTCCGGCAAGGCAGGCGAAGTTGTAGATGAGTTACGGCAAAGACGACGGCGTGGTGACGGTGTTGGTGAAGAACAATCTCCACAGGGCTTCGCCTAAGCACTACGGAAACTATGACGGAGGATAAACTAGAGGGGACGGGGTTGCCGGCACACGGCTTGGTGTTTCTTGATGTGTTTTGGGTGCTAGCCCTGCCCCTCTATTTATATGTTGAGCCCTCGGGTCGAAACTTGGAGCAAAAGCCTCCTCAAAGTCGGTTTTGCCCGAAAGGCAAGAGTCCCACTCGGACTCCAGGACCAAACGCCACAATCCTTTGCGTCTGGCCCAGACGCCATGGGCCTCAGCGTCTGGCCTAGGGCCAGACGCCAGGGTCTCCGGCGTTTGGCCCCCTAGCCTCCGCAAAACTCCTTTTGCACCGACTTATAGCCTCGTGGGCCTGACCCCTTGGCCAAACCATATCATCCAATATATGAATCTTTACCTCCGGACCATTCCGGAGCTCCTCGTCATGTCCGTGATGTCATCCAGGACTCCGAACAACATTCGGTCACCAACATACATAACTCATATAATACTATATCGTCAACGAACGTTAAGCGTGCGGACCCTACGGGTTCGAGAACTATGTAGACATGACCGAGACACCTCTCTTGTCAATAACCAATAGCGGGACCTGGATGCCCATATTGGCTCCTACATATTCTATGAAGATCTTTATCGGTCAGACCGCATAACAACATACGTTGTTCCCTTTGTCATCGGTATGTTACTTGCCCGAGATTCGATCGTAGGTATCTCAATACCTAGTTCAATCTCGTTACCGGCAAGTCTCTTTACTCGTTCCGTAATACATCATCCCGCAACTAACTTATTAGTTGCAATGCTTGCAAGGCTTATAGTGATGTGCATTACCGAGTGGGCCCAGAGATACCTCTCCGACAATCGGAGTGACAAATCCTAATCTCGAAATACGCCAACCTAACAAGTACCTTCAAAGACACCTGTAGAGCACCTTTATAATCACCCGATTCACGTTGTGGACGTTTGGTAGCACACAAAGTGTTCCTCCCAGAAGCGGAGTTGCATAATCTCATATTCGTAGGAACATGTATAAGTCATGAAGAAAGCAATAGCAACATACTAAACGATCGAGTGCTAAGCTAACGGAATGGGTCAAGTCAATCACATCATTCTCCTAATGATGTGATCCCGTTAATCAAATGGCAACCCATGTCAATGGCTAGGAAACTTAACCATCTTTGATCAACGAGCTAGTCAAGTAGAGGTATACTAGTGACACTCTGTTTGTTTATGTATTCACACATGTATTATGTTTCCGGTTAATACAATTCTAGCATGAATAATAAACATTTATCATGATATAAGGAAATAAATAATAACTTTATTATTGCCTCTAGGGCATATTTCCTTCAGTCTCCCACTTGCACTAGAGTCAATAATCTAGATCACATCACCATGTCATTAACATCGATAGTTCACATCATCATGTGATTAATACCCATAGTTCACATCGCCATGTGAGCAACACCCAAAGGGTTTACTAGATTCAGTAATCTAGTTCACATCGCTATGTGATTAACACCCAAAGAGTACTAAGGTGTGATCATGTTTTGCTTCTGAGAGAAGCTTAGTCAACGGGTGTGTTATATTTAGAGTCGTATGTATTTTGCAAGTTTCTAAGTCAACAATGCTCTGCACGAAGCTACTCTAGCTAATTGCTCCCACTTTTAATATGTATCTGGATTGTGACTTAGAGTCATCCAGATCGGTGTCAAAGCTTGCATCGACGTAACTCTTTACGATGAACTCTTTATCACCTCCATAACCGAGAAATATTTCCTTAGTCCTCTAAGGATAATTTTGACCGCTGTCCAGTGATCTACTCCTAGATCACTATTGTACTCCCTTGCCAAAATCAGTGTAGGGTATACAATAGGTCTGGTATACAGCATGGCATACTTTATAGATCCTATGGCTGAGGCATAGGGAATGACTTTCATTCTCTTTCTATCTTTTGCCGTGGTCGGGCTTTGAGTCTCACTCAATTTCACACCTTGTAACACAGGCAAGAACTCTTTTTTTGACTGTTCCATTTTAAACTACTTTAAAATCTTGTCAAGGTATGTACTCATTGAAAAAACTTATCAAGTGTCTTGATCTATCTATATAGATCTTGATGCTCAATATGTAAGTAGCTTCACCGAGGTCTTTCTTTGAAAAACTTATTTCAAACACTCCTTTATGCTTTGCAGAATAATTCTACTTTATTTTTGATCAACAATATGTCATTCACATATACTTATCAGAAATGTTGTAGTGCTCCCACTCACTTTCTTGTAAATACAGGCTTCACCACAAGTTTGTATAAAACTATATGCTTTGATCAACTTATCAAAGCGTATATTCCAACTCCGAGATGCTTGCACCAGTCCATAGATGGATCGCTGGAGCTTGCATATTTTGTTAGCACCTTTAGGATTGACAAAACCTTACGGTTGCATCACATACAACTCTTTCTTTAATAAATCCATTAAGGAATGCAGTTTTGTTTATCCATTTGCTGATTTCATAAAATGCGGCAATTGCTAACATGATTCGGCAGACTTAAGCATAGATACGAGTGAGAAACTCTCATCGTAGTCAACACCTTGAACTTGTCGAAAACCTTTTTGCGACAATTCTAGCTTTGTAGATAGTAACACTACTATCAGCGTCCGTCTTCCTCTTGAAGATCCATTTATTTTCTATGGCTTGCCGATCATCGGGCAAGTCAACCAAAGTCCATACTTTGTTCTCATACATGGATCTCATCTCAGATTTCATGGACTCAAGCCATTTTGCGGAATATGGGCTCATCATCACTTCCTCATAGTTCATAGGTTTGTCATGATTAAGTAGCATGACCTCCAGAACAGGATTACCGTACCACTCTGGTGCGGATCTCACTCTGGTTTACCTACGAGATTCGGTAGTAACTTGATCTGAAGTTTCATGATCGTCATCATTAGCTTCCTCACTAATTGGTGTAGGAATCACTGGAACTGATTTCTGTGATGAACTACTTTCCAATTCGGGAGAAGGTACAAATTACCTTATCAAGCTCTACTTTCCTCCCACTCACTTCTTTCGAGAGAAAACTCCTTCTCTAGAAAGGATCCATTCTTAGCAACGAATATCTTGCCTTCGGATCTGTGATAGAAGGTGTACCCAACAGTAACTTTTAGGTATCCTATGAAGACGCATTTCTCCGATTTGAGTTCAAGCTTATCATGTTGAAACTTTTTCACCTAAGCATCGCAACCCCAAACTTTAAGAAACGACAACTTTGGTTTCTTGCCAAACCACAGTTCATAAGGTGTCATCTCAACGGATTTAGATGGTGCCCTCTTTAACGTGAATGCATCTATCTCTAATGCATAACCCCAAAATGATAGTGGTAGATCGGTAAGAAACATCATAGATTGCACCATATCTAATAAAGTACGGTTACGACGTTCGTACACACCAATACACTATGGTGTTCCAGGTGGCGTGAGTAGTGAAACTATTTCACATTGTTTTAACTGAAGGCCAAACTCGTAACTCAAATATTTTACCTCTGCGATCATATCGTAGAAACTTTTTATTTACTTGTTACGATGATTTTCCACTTCACTCTGAAATTCTTTGAACTTTTCAAACATTTCAGACTTATGTTTCATCAAGTAGATATACTCATATCTGCTCAAATCATCTTGTGAAGGTCAGAAAAATAATGATACCTGCCACGAGCATCAACACTCATTGGATTGCATACATCGGTATGTATTATTTCCAATAATTCAGTAGCTCGTTCCATTGTTCCGAAGAACGGAGTTTTAGTCATCTTGCCCAAAAGGCACGGTTCGCAAGCATCAAATGATTCATAATCAAGTGATTCCAAAAACCCATCAGCATGGAGTTTCTTTATGCGCTTTACACCGATATGACCTAAACGGCAGTGCCACAAACAAGTTGCACTATCATTATTAACTTTGCATCTTTTGGCTTCAATATTATGAATATTTGTATCACTACGATCGAGATCCAACAAACCATTTTTGTTGGTGTGTATGACCATAGAAGGTTTTATTCATGTAAACAGAACAACAATTGTTCTCTAACTTAAATGAATAACCGTATTGCAATAAACATGATCTAATCATGTTCATGCTCAACGCAAACACCAAATAACACTTATTTAGGTTCAACACTAATCCCGAAAGTATAGGGAGTGTGCGATGATGATCATATCAATCTTGGAACCACTTCCAACACACATCGTCACTTCACCCTCAACTAGTTTATGTTTATTCTGTACCTCCTGTTTCGAGTTTACTAATCTTAGCAACCGAACAAGTATCAAATACCCAGGGGTTACTATAAACACTAGTAAGGTACACATCAATATCCTGTATATCAAATATACCCTTGTTCACTTTGCCATCCTTCTTATCCACCAAATATTCAGGGCATCTCCGCTTCCAGTGACCATTTCCTTTGCAGTGTAAGCACTTTCGGTTTCAGGCTTTGGTCCAGCTTTGGGCTTCTTCACGGGAGTGACAACTTGCTTGCCATTCTACTTGAAGTTCCCTTTCTTTCCCTTTGCCCTTTTCTTGAAACTAGTGGTCTTGTCAATCATCAACACTTGATGATCTTTCTTGATTTCTACCTTCGTCGATTTCAACGTCACGAAGAGCTCGGGAATCGTTTTCGTCATCCCTTGCATACTATAGTTCATCACGAGGTTCTAGTAACTTGGTGATGGTGACTAGAGAACTCTGTCAATCACTATCTTATCTGGAAGATTAACTCCCACTTGATTCAAGCGATTGTAGTACCCAGACAATCTGAGCACATGCTCACTAATTGAGCGATTCTCCTCCATCTTTTAGCATAGAACTTGTTGGAGACATCATATCTCTCAACTCGGTATTTGCTTGAAATATTAACTTCAACTCCTGGAACATCTCATATGGTCCATGACGTTCAAAACGTCTGTGAAGTCCCGATTCTAAGTCGTTAAGCATGGTGCACTAAACTATCAAGTAGTCATCATCTTGAGCTAGCCAAACGTTCATAACGTGCGCATACGCTCCTGCAATAGGTACATCACCTAGCGGTGCATTAAGGACATAATTCTTCTGTGCAGCAATGAGGATAAACCTCAGATCACGGATCCAATCCGCATCATTGCTACTAACATCTTTCAACACAATTTTCTCTAGGAACATATCAAAATAAACATATGAAAGCAACAACGCGAGCTATTGATCTACAACATAATTTGCAAAATACTACCAGGACTAAGTTCATGATAAATTTAAGTTCAATTAATCATATTACTTAAGAACTCCCACTTAGACAGACATCTCTCTAGTCATCTAAGTGATCACGTGATCCAAATCAACTAAACCATAACCGATCATCACGTGAGATGGAGTAGTTTTCAATGGTGAACGTCACTATGTTGATCATATCTACTATATGATTCACGCTCGACCTTTCGGTCTCCGTGTTCCGAGGCCATATCTGCATATGCTAGGCTCGTCAAGTTTAACCTGAGTATTCCGCGTGTGCAAAACTGGCTTGCACCCGTTGTAGATGGACGTAGAGCTTATCACACCCGAGAGTCTGGACACGACGAACTTTGGCAACGGTGCATACTCAGGGAGAACACTTCTTGATATTTAGTGAGAGATCATCTTAAAATGCTACCGTCAATAAAAGCAAGATAAGATGCATAAAGGATAAACATCACATGCAATAATATAAGTGATATGATATGTCCATCATCATCTTGTGCTTGTGATCTCCATCTCCGAAGCACCTCCATGATCACCATCGTCACCGGCGCGACACCTTAATCTCCATCGTAGCATCGTTGTCGTCTCGCCAATCTTATGCTTCCACGACTATCGCTACCGCTTAGTGATAAAGTAAAGCATTACAGGGTGATTGCATTGCATACAATAAAGCGACAACCATATGGCTCCTGCCAGTTGCCGATAACTCGGTTACAAAACATGATCATCTCATACAATAAAATTTAGCATCACGTCTTGACCATATCACATCACAACATGCCATACAAAAACAAGTTAGACGTCCTCTACTTTGTTGTTGCAAGTTTTACGTGGCTGCTACGGGCTGAGCAAGAACCGTTCTTACCTACGCATCAAAACCACAACAATAGTTCGTCAAGTTAGTGTTGTTTTAACCTTTGCAAGGACCGGGCGTAGTCACACTCGGTTCAACTAAAGTTGGAGAAACTGACACCCGCCAGCCACCTGTGTGCAAAGCACGTCAGTGGAACCAGTCTCGCGTAAGCGTACGCGTAATGTCGGTCCGGGCCGCTTCATCCAACAATACCGCCGAACCAAAGTATGACATGCTGGTAAGCAGTATGACTTGTATCGCCCACAACCCACTTGTGTTCTACTCGTGCATACAACATCAACGCATAAAACCTAGGCTCGGATGCCACTGTTGGGGAACGTAGTAATTTCAAAAAAATTCCTACGCACACGCCAGATCATGGTGATGCATAGCAACGAGAGGGGGAGTGTATCTTCATACCCTTGAAGATCGCTAAGCGGAAGCGTTCATCAACGCGGTTGATGTAATCGTACGTCTTCACGATTCGACCGATCCAAGTACCGAACGCATGGCACCTCCAAGTTCTGCACACATTCAGCTCGATGACGCCCTTGCCTTCTCGATCCAGCAAGACGGGCGAAGTAGTATATGAGTTCCGGCAGCACGACAATCGGAGTCATACATCATCCCGCAACTAACTCATTAGTTGCAATGCTTGCAAGGCTTATAATGATGTGCATTACCGAGTGGGCCCAGAGATACCTCTCCGACAATCGGAGTGACAAATCCTAATCTCGAAATACGCCAACCCAACAAGTACCTTCGGAGACACACTGTAGAGCACCTTTATAATCACCCGATTCGTTGTGACGTTTGGTAGCACACAAAGTGTTCCTCCGTAAGCAGGAGTTGCATAATCTCATAGTCATAGGAACATGTATAAGTCATGAAGAAAGCAATAGCAACATACTAAGCGATCGAGTGCTAAGCTAACGGAATGGGTCAAGTCAATCACATCATTCTCCTAATGATGTGATCCCGTTAATCAAATGACAACCCATGTCAATGGCTAGGAAACTTAACCATCTTTGATCAACGAGCTAGTCAAGTAGAGGTATACTAGTGACACTCTGTTTTTCTATGTATTCACACATGTATTATGTTTCCGGTTAAACAATTCTAGCATGAATAATAAACATTTGTCATGATATAAGGAAATAAATAATAACTTTATTATTGCCTCTAGGGCATATTTCCTTCAGTTGTCGTCTGAAAACATTAACTAAAGCAAACATGAGTACGGAGTTACTCAGCAAGTCTTACAACAGAATCCTATCTTACATGCACATTCTCAAGAAGGTAGTGGAGTTATTGCAGCAAGCCAGCTTTGACTCTTGGCTAAGCTATCCTACGATAGACACAACTTGTAAAACATTTGTCGCACACGAGTCCACTATTCACCAACACAATACTCCACCTTGGATCCTCTCTCGTCAACCTACGAGAGGGCCATCCGCGGTACTCACTCTTATCTTGAGGCTTTTAGTAGTATCCATTTACTTGTCTATGAACCGTATAGGTGAACAAGTAGTCCTTTACATGACGCTGCTATTCGAATAGTTTTATACCTGCGGGTGTACTTCTTCACACGCTCTCACCACTTATCGCCGCTACACGACGTGTACTTGGCAACCTTCAAGCGGAAGCCCAGCGAGGGTGTCGGCCACGGCCTGACTAAACACACGAGTCCCTAGTCCAGGTTTATCGCCTATTCGGGTTCCATCCGCAGGGAGTCGGGCCGAGGTTTCCACTAACGGCCCCGAACGATGTGAACAGGGTTCCCGAGACACCAAACGGGCGAATCGATACACCGTGCCACGTGCCTACCGTAACACAACCAACCCCTAAGGTCAGCGCTGCGTGCGGCCCCCAGCATACTACAAACACCAGAAACTACTTACAACTCCCGGACAGAGGACAAGAATGGTTAATAAGTCGAGAGGGTCCATTGGTTTCGGGCCCAATGCGTGGTAGTAGCTGAATCTTAAATCACACACACAGATCTCGATTAGCAGGGCGGCCTCAATGAAACAACCCACCATGTACTCCTACATGGCCTCTCATCGATACCTTTACCAAATAGTGTTCAACACTTCATCCTCGTTAGCGACACAACCTTTCACTCTAGTTCATCATCCCGATGAGCTAGACCTAACACAACTCTAAGCATAGCAAGCATAGCATGGTAGGTAACACAGATATGGCTCAATCAACTCCTACACATGCTAGTGGGTTTCATCTAGTTACTGTGGCAATAACAGGTCATGCAAAGGAAGTGGGTTCAACTACCGCAACACACAGCAGTTTGAAACGCGTTGTCTTAATGCAGTAAACAAGAGCAGAAGCGAGAACATGGGTTTGTATCGGAATGATCAATGGGTTGCTTGCTTGATGTAGTGGTAGTAGGATACTGCCCTTCAGACGGATATTCGGGGTTATCCTCGGAGGCAGAACCTATCACGAAAGGCACACCGAACATAATCAACACATGACGATATGCAACAATATGATGCATGCTATGACATGGCAACATGAATGTGTCTTAGCCTAATGCAAGCTAGAACATAAAGGGATGAACTCATTTGAATCAAAGATTCAAATGTTAGTTCATTTAACATAGCCATATTAGTGCATTATCTTATTTTGCTTAAACAGCAAGGTTAACTTGTTCTGTCATGCCTGAAACCATTACCAATGGATAGATTGAATTTTTCTGATCAAAATTCATTTATAAATCTTTGCATTTGGAGTTACAGATTAATTTCTATGAATTTTTGAAGTTTGCAACAATTTCTGGAATTTCCTGTATATAAATAAGTCCAGAAATTAGTTATTGCGTCAAGATTCGTCGAGTGGCGTCAGTGGTCAAAGGGGTCGTCCAGGTCAACCTGACCAGTGGGTCCCGCGTGTCAGCAATTAATTAAACTAACTAAAATTAGTTAAAACTAAACTAAGTTAATTAGCAGAGGGGGGCCCCACTTGTCATAGACTCGGGGAAGTCAACTTGGGCCCACCCAGTCAAGGTCAACGGTCAAACACGCCGGCATTTAGCCGCCGGCAAGGCCAGACGTGGCGGAGAGAGTGGGTTAGTGCATTCCGGCGACCAAATGGACGGCGGAGACCATCTACGGGTAGCTGGAAGCATGCCGCGGCGTTTGGTGGTGGTGGTCGAGCTCGGGGTGGCCGGAAACGTTGCCGGCGACGAGCTAGGCGGTCGCCGGAGTCGGGTGAAAGTGAACCCGAGGCTTTGGGACACGGCGAGGTGCGTGGAGTGATGCTACGGGTTCCTGGGGATGTGGTGAAGTTAGTGGACAAGGTGGCGTGGCCAGTGGGTGGCCGGAGACACGTCGACGACGAGCTCGGCGGTGGTGTGTGCGGTGATGCTTCGTGCAGTTGCTACGGTGCACGAGAAGGCAAACAGAGAAGATGGGGAGGTAGCTGAGCTCACGGCGGTCACGAAGAAACGGACGGTGCGGTCGGAGACGAGCTGATGCGGTGGCGACGTCGAAGGGGATCTCCGGCGGTGGTCGACGAAGGCGAAATTCGGCGGAGGTGTTGCAGAGCGTGCGAGCGCTCGGGGCTCGGCCTGCTCGATGTAGTCGACGATGGCGGAGCGAAAGGACACGGTGGCGCAGCACGGGGACGACGGAGGGCGCGACTCGGCGAATGGAAGGCATTTCTCCCAATTCATACCAAAAGAGATGACAGAAGCTCGAAGCATATCCTCCAGAATTTGATTGACTCGTTCTACTTGACCACTTGACTGAGGATGGAAGGCGGTGCTAAAAGAGAGACGAGTTCCCATAGCATTTTGGAAACTTTCCCAAAATCGAGAGGTGAAGAGACTTCCACGGTCTGAGTTAATCTCCAATGGAACACCATGAAGAGACACTATTCGGGAGATGTACAATTCAGCTAGCTGGCTAGCGGTTATACTCTCACGAACGGGTAGGAAGTGGGCTACTTTGGAAAGACAATCGACAACGACGAAGATGGCATTATTCCCTCTCTTGGTCCGGGGAAACCCGGTAATGAAATCCATACCGATTTTATCCCATTTCCATTCAGGAATTTCCAAAGGTTGAAGGGTGCCAAAGAGCCGTTGATGCTCGCTTTAACTCCGCGACGACGTCACAGTTAGCAATGTATTGAGCTATTTCTCTCTTCATCCTAGTCCACCAAAACCTCTGGCGTAGGTCTTGATACATTTTAGTACTACCGGGATGAATAGTGAGAGGGGATTCATGAGCTTCCTTAAGGATCAACCGCCTCAGGTTGCGTACCTTGGGAACCACTAGACGGTCTCCAAATAACACGACACCTTGATCATCTATGGAGAAATAGTCCGCGACTCCCTTTTTGATGTTTCTCTTGATACGGGAGATTCCCGGATCTACCTTCTGTGCCTTGATGATCTGATCCGTAAGGGTAGGTTTCGCCACCAGGGTGGAATGAAAACCTCGAGGAACAATGTGAAGGTTAAGCTTACGAAATTCCTCGTGGAGAAATGGTTGACTTTGCTTTGTAACATCAGGTTGTTACAATAAGATTCTGACTTAATGCATCAGCCATGACATTGGCTTTGCCTGGGGTGTAGGTTATTCCTAAATCATAATCCGTGATCAATTCGACCCAACATCTTTGTCTGAGATTCAAATCCGGTTGGGTGAAGATGTATTTCAGACTTGATCGGTGTAAATCTCGCAACAATTACCGAGAAGGTAATGTCGCCAGGTTTTGAGTGCATGGACCACTGCTGCAAGCTCTAGATCATGTGTGGGATAGTTATCCTCATGTGGACGCAACTGCCGAGAAGCGTAGGCAATCACATGACGATCTTGCATGAGCATGCAACCTAGTCCTTGTCGCGAGGCGTCGCAATAGATAACAAAGTCCTTAGAAAAATCTGGTGGAACAAGTACGGGAGCAGATGTCAGGCGTCTTTTCAGTTCCTGGAAACTAAACTCGCACTGTGGCGTCCACTCGAACTTTTTATCTTTCTTGAGGAGTTCGGTTAGAGGTTTAGAAACCTTGGAGAAATTCTCGACAAAGCGGCAGCAATAGCTCGCTAAACCGAGGAAACTCCGAACTTGCTTGACCGTTTCAGGTGGAGTCCAGTCAAGGACGGCTTGAACTCGCTCGGGATTGACAGCAATGCCCTTACCAGAGATTACATGGCCTAGATAGGTTACTTCTGGCAACGAAAACTCACACTTAGAGAATTTGGCATAAAGGCGATGCTCTCGAAGTTTCATCAACACTAGCCTTAGATGTTCGACATGTTCTTCTTCATTCTTGGAGTAGATGAGTATATCATCGAGGTAAACCACGACGAATTTATCCAAATACTCCATGAAGATCGAGTTCATTAACCGAGAGAAGGTGGCTGGGGCATTGGTTAGACTGAAGGACATGACGATGTACTCGTATTGGCCATATCGAGTAACAAAGGCCGTTTTAGGAATGTCCCCGTGCTTGATTTTGATTTGATGGTAGCCCAACCTCAAATCCATTTTGGAAAAGACTGAGGATCCAGCGAGTTGATCATACAAATCATTGATCCTGGGGAGTGGATACTTGTTCTTGATAGTGACCAAGTTGACAGGTCGGTAATCTACAACCATCCGATCCGTTCCATCCTTCTTCTTGACGAAGAGGACGGGGCAAGCCCATGCAGAGGAACTAGGACGGATGAAACCCTTTTGCAAGGACTCATCGAGTTGTTTCTTAAGCTCGGCTAGTTCTAGGGGTGCCATC
Organism: Aegilops bicornis; assembly: GCA_021605145.1. Lineage (NCBI taxonomy): Eukaryota > Viridiplantae > Streptophyta > Magnoliopsida > Poales > Poaceae > Aegilops > Aegilops bicornis. The sequence continues at coordinate 162,806,404 of CM038674.1, forward strand.
TTATAAGGTCTTCTAGAGATTGGGACGGTACCTGGAACAAGGTCTATCACGAACTCGACATCCCTGTCAGGTGGAACACCTGGCAGTTCTTCTGGAAAGACATCCGGAAAGTCACGGACTACCGGAATATCTTCAAGGTCTAGAAGGGGGGTTGGCATTTAGGGAGTAAAGCTGACGCTTAGACACTCGGGTCAAAACATTGGCTATCTTGCCCGAAGGGTGGGTGAGTTGAACAGTTCTAGTGGAGCAATCGATCTTAGCGTAATGGGCTGACATCCAGTCCATACCCAAGATGATGTTTATGTCCGAGGACTTGAGAGCTATTAGTGACGCAAGGAATACACTAATCTGTCGACAAGGATTTCATTTCCATGGCTGATTTTAGAGGTTTGCCACTTAGAACCAGGGGTTTGGATTACCATGGAGGTGGGCATGTCACAAAATGTGGTGTTGTGCAATCGAGCATAGCTCTCAGATATAAATGAATGAGATGCTCCAGTATCAAAGAGAACAGTTGCCGGATGGCAATTAACAAGGAGCATACCGAGAACGATGTTGGGATCCTCATGAGTCTCCTCAGCTGAGACATAGTTGACATGGCCATGGGCAGTGGTGGCTGGCTTGGCGTAGAGCACCTTTCCTGCGGGCTTGCCATGGCCAACAGACTTTCCAATCTGGTTGGGGTTGTTCTAGGACACTCACGGATGTAGTGACCCGTCTCCCCACACTTGAAACAAGTTATCACATTGGGGCGTGGAGCAGCATTAGCAGTGGGGCCACCATAGGCCTTGGGCGGTGCATAATGTTGGTTGGGGCGAGGCGCCTCAAAGGATGGCCTCGGGGTGAACCTGGGTGGCAGAGCAGTGTTTGGAATCCAGACCCGGCGCTTCTGAGATCTAGAGCTGGATGAAGATCCAAAGTCACGGTAGTGCTTGCGTGAAGCTTCAAAGTCAGTCTGCCCTGTCTCAGCACTGATGGCCTTGTTGACTAACTTCTGGAAGGAGGTGCACTTGTGCAGACGAAGATCACGGCGAAGCTCGGGGCTAAGTCCCTTGCGGAACCTTGCCTGCTTCTTGGCGTCGGTGGATACCTCTTCAGGAGCATATCGTGCTAGATTTCCAAACTCGCGACTGTATGCATACACAGTCAGTCTACCCTGGGTGAAGTTGCAGAACTCTTCCCGCTTGCGATCCATGAGACCTTCTGGGATGTGGTGCTCATGGAAAGCCGCACTGAATTCAGCCCAGGTAGTGATTTGGCCGACCGGGCGCATAGCCTCAAAATTTTCCAACCAAAGGCTAGCAGGGCCTTCGAGGTGATAGGCAGCAAAGGTAACCTTATCAGCTTCGGCCACACTGGCAGAATGTAGCTTGTGGGTGATGCTGCGAAGCCAGTCATCCGCGCCAAGAGGCTCGACGGAACGATTAAACTTCGGTGGATACAACTTGACAAAATCATTGATTGACACCAGGTCGTTCCTCGGCTGGCGTGCAGTATTCTGCTCAATCCGCTCCAGCAAGCGATTGGTCTCACGCTTGTTTCACTCTGCCTCCAGCATAACTTCAGCCAGAGAAGGCGATTGAGGCAGATTTTCATTCCTAGTTGCACTGGCTTCACCCTGCTCCGGAGTAGCAGGGTTGTTGCAGGTGTTGACCATCCTAGGAAAACAAGAAAACGGTTTAGACAAGGATGGCAAAATCTGGCCAAGGAAGTGCGGAATGTAATGGATAACAAGGAATGCAGAGATGTTCATATGTATGACATGGTAATATAGAAATTGCCATATATATACCAACGGTCATACACACCATTCATAGTTTAGTACAAGCCCTGCTATAGTACAACTACGGTGAAAGAAGTTACATCTCATCGGAGGCATTCCAAGCTCCTATACATTATTTTTCTACACCTCCGGAATTGATACACACTAAGTCATATTCCACAAGTCACGCAGGATGGTGGAAATACAACTATTACGATACTAGTGATACTACTACTAACTCAGACAGCTCCGTAGTAGTCCTCGTAGAAGTCCCCTCCGTAGCCTGGAAGCTCAACGTGATCATCCGGAAAGCAGGCGGTCCCGAGGAGCTTGTGGACCATAGGGGCTAGGATGAGGTCTTGGACCAACAAACGGTGGCCTACGGGGACCGCGGGGTGGGATGATGCCTCCCACATCACGCCAATCCACCATGTCTGGCAGAGCAGATCTCACAGGATACAGATCCCTCGTATCCATACATCCATCTTGCACAGCCGGTGCAAACTGAGTCAAAGTGGCCCAATGATCGGCGCGGGTGTTGAAGAGCTCCAGCCTCAAGGCCCGATTCTCTTGGTCCTTATCCTCGAGCATCTCAGCAGTGGTACGAGTTAGTGAGTCCTCATGGGTGGAATCAGCATAGATAGCCTGGAGATACCCTTGCGCCCCCGGAAGTGAGGCTGGCATATAACGGAAGTCGGTGTTCCGAAGCAGACCAGTCCTGACTCGCATGATGGTCATCATAGAGTAGGCCGCATCCTGCACAGCCATCTCAATGGTAAACCCGAGTCCATAGGAGCAGTGAAGGGGCTCGGTGGATCCAGGATATGAAGGAAATATCCTGACAGTGCAGAAGTATTGGCTTTGATTAAAGTCTCGGAATTGCTCTTCGACAGTGTATTCGGGATACCAACGGTAACCCGTCTCGATCATGACCCGGACTAACATAGCAGTATGACCGGGCACATTGAGGCACCGCGTCAGGCGAACCACTTGGTTCTGAGCACGAGTGGCCATCTGAAAGCACAACCACAATGCAAAGACATTAGAATTCCTAGGGAAAATTGGACAGCATAACAGTTGTAAATGCTCGAGAACGAGTTGAGACATTCGCAACAGATTTCAAAACCACTCAACAACATCATATCAAGGTTCTGGTTCAACTGATAACATACTAAAGTAGTAGAAACTGTACTGAGACTGGTAACCAACAATCCTATAAGTTACTACAGATTAGTAACACATGAACCTGATAGAGAGAAGAGAGCCTAGTCCTTAACCCACATAGAATGAGAAGAGGATGACACAGATCAAAGGGCATAAGGTAAAGGAGTAAAAAGAGCCTTACATTCCCTCCCACAATCAATTCCCCTACATATAACTAAAGCATTTCTAGACTTGACATCGACCAGTTTGGCTTAGCGAACCTACAGGCAGTCCGGCTGTGATGCCAACGCTGTCAGGATCCCGATTCCAAGTCACATCGACCTAGCCGGTAACACCTCATATCACTTTGCGGCCTCACGCACGGTAATTCCATGGGTGTCGCCTTACCATGGCCCGGGACCGTTTGCGCCTTTTGGCTCACGTATATGATAGTGTCGCTAGCATTCATATGACAGAGAACCCGCGCCGACATGGCTAGTCGTGAACCCAAAGCGGCACTAACCCATGGGGACAGGCATACATGAATAACATCGAGCATGTCGGTCATCAACGTATGAATCCGGGCTGTAGCACTGGGCTAACAGGACTCCGATGACCCGGGCTGTAGCAGGCTAGGCAGGACTCCCGATGTCACCGTGTGACATTTCCCCGAAGGGACACACACAGGAACGAATTGAATCACATGTCGGCCAGTCAAGTGTCCAGAACAGTAGTGTTGGGCTAGCAGGACTCCGGTGAACCGGGCTGTAGCAGACTACTATTGCTCGGGAAACACTCCCCATATGAGAGGCTGCTAAGGATAAACAACTAGATTGTCGGATCCCACTCATACCAAGCATTTCAATCATACACACAATATGCCCGACATGAGTACATACAACATGGCATCACAACAAAACTCTACAACTCAAGTACTTTATTTAAAGGCTACGAGGAGCCATACATAACATGTTCATACAGGTAGGGGTCACATGACCCGACACTCAAGTCATACAAGCATACAAGCACATGCGGAAGCAAACTAGTCTGAGTATAGACACTAAAAAGAAAGAGGGCTTGACGAAGCCTTTCTATCTACATCGGCCCTTCACAAGTCTTGGATCACCACCTGGGTGGCTAGTCACTCGTCGACGTCAAGGTCTGTGTAGAACCCATCGGAGGGGTTGGTGTTGTCGTCTGAAAACATTAATTAAAACAAACATGAGTACGGAGGTACTCAGCAAGTCTTACAACAGAATCCTATCTTACATGCACATTCTCAAGAAGGTAGCGGAGTTATTGCAGCAAGCCAGCTTTGACTCTTGGCTAAGCTATCCTACGATAGACACAACTTGTAAAACATTTGTCGCACACCAGTACACTATTCACCAACACAATACTCCACCGTGGATCCTCTCTCGTCAACCTACGAGAGGGCCATCCGCGGTACTCACTCTTATCTTGAGGCTTTTAGTAGTATCCATTTACTTGTCTATGAACCGTATAGGTGACCAAGTAGTCCTTTACCGCGGACGCGGCTATTCGAATAGTTTTATACCCTGCAGGGGTGTACTTCTTCACACACACTCTCACCACTTGTCGCCGCTACATGACGTGTACTCGGCAACCTTCAAGCGGAAGCCCAGCGAGGGTGTCGGCCACGGCCTGACTAAACACACGAGTCCCTAGTCCAGGTTTATCGCCTATTCGGGTTCCATCCGTAGGGAGTCCGGCCAAGGTTTCCACTAACGGCCCCGAACGATGTGAGAACAGGGTTCCCAAGACACCAAACGGGCGAATCGGTACACCGTGCCACGTGCCTACCGCAACACAACCCACCCCAAAGGTCACAAGGCGTGCCCCCAAAGATACTACAAACACCGTAAACTACTTGCAACTCCGGACAGAGGACAAGAGTGGTTAATAAGTCGAGAGGGTCCATTGGTTTCAGGCCCAATGCGTGGTAGTAGCTGAATCTTAAATCACACACACAGATCTCAGTGCTTAAGGACGGCCTCAATGAAACAACCCACCATGTACTCCTACATTGTCTCTCATCGATACCTTTACCAAATCGTGTTCAACACTTCATCCTCGTCACCGACACAACCTTTCACTCTAGTTCATCATCCCGATGAGCCAGACCTGACACAACTCTAAGCATAGCAAGCATAGCATGGTAGGTAACACAGATATGGCTCAATCAACTCCTACACATGCTACTGGGTTTCATCTAGTTGCTGTGGCAATGACAGGTCATGCAAAGGAAGTGGGTTCAACTACCGCAACACACAGCAGTTTGAAACGCGTTGTCTTAATGCAGTAAACAAGAGCAGAAGCAAGAACATGGGTTTGTATCGGAATGATCAATGGGTTGCTTGCCTGATGTAGTGGTAGTAGGATACTGCCCTTCAGACGGATATTCGGGGTTATCCTCGGAGGCAGAACCTATCATGAAAGGCACACCGAACATAATCAACACATGACGATATGCAACAATATGATGCATGCTATGACATGGCAACATGAATGTGTCTTAGCCTAATGCAAGCTAGAACAGAAAGGGATGAACTCATTTGAATCAAAGATTCAAATGTTAGTTCATTTAACATAGCCATATTAGTGCATTATCTTATTTTGCTTAAACAGCAAGGTTAACTTGTTCTGTCATGCATGGAACCATTACCAATGGATAGATTGAATTTTTCTGATCAAAATTCATATATAAATCTTTGCATTTGGAGTTACAGATTAATTTTTATGAATTTTTGAAGTTTGCAACAATTTCTGGAATTTCCTGTATATAAATAAGTCCAGAAATTAGTTATTGCGTCAGCAGTGCGTCAGGGTGACGTCAGTGGTCAAAGGGGTCGTCCAGGTCAACCTGACCAGTGGGTCCCGCGTGTCAGCAATTAATTAAACTAACTAAAATTAGTTAAAACTAAACTAAGTTAATTAGGAGAGGGGGCCCACTTGTCATAGACTCGGGGAAGTGAACTTGGGCCCACCTAGTCAAGGTCAACGGTCAAACACGCCGGCGTTTAGCCGCCGGCGAGGCCAGACGCGCCGGAGAGAGTGGGTTAGTGCATTCCGGCGACCAAATGGACGGCGGAGACCATCTACAGGTAGCTGGAAGCATGCCGCGGCGTTTGGTGGTGGTGGTCGAGCTCGGGGTGGCCGGAAACGTCGCCGGCGACGAGCTAGGCGGTCGTCGGAGTCGGGTGAAAGTGAACCCGAGGCTTCGGGACACGGCGAGGTGCGTGGTGTGATGCTACGGGTTCCTGGGGATGTGGTGAAGTTAGTGGACAAGGTGGCATGGCTAGTGGGTGGCCGGAGACACGTCGGCAACGAGCTCGGCGCTGGCGCGTGCGGTGATGCTTCGTGTAGTTGCTATGGTGCACGAGAAGGCAAACGGAGAGGATGGGGAGGTAGCTGAGCTCACGGCGGTCACGAAGAAACAGACGGCACGGTCGGAGACGAGCTGATGCGGTGGCTACGTCGAAGGGGATCTCCGGCGGTGGTCGACGAAGACGGGGTTGGCGGAGGTGTTGCAGAGCGTGCGAGCGCTCGGGGCTCGGCCTACTCGATGTAGTCGACGATGGCGGAGCGAAAGGACACGATGGCGCAGCATGGGGACGATGGAGGGCGCGACTACGTCGGTGGTGCGGCGGCAGGTGCGTCGGCCATGGTGCGGGAGAGTGAGGGAGAGAGGAAGGGGGCGAGTGAGGTGTCCACGGGGTCGGGGTGGCGACGTGGAGCCTGACCAGCGTCAGCGGTAGCGGCAAGCTGCTTTGGCGCTGTGACTCGCGCTTCGCCGGCGTCGACTCAGGCTGCGTGATGGCGAAGGCGAAGCGGGCGGCATGGGCCAGCACAGTGACTGAGCCGCCAGTGGGCGGCTGATGGGTCATGCCGGTAAGTTCTCTCCCTCTCCTTTAAATTCTGTTTTCTATTTTTCTGTAAGTTTGTGGACTTATTAAAAATAGCTAGGCACTTCTAAAAATCCTGGAAATAATCAGGGGCTCTGTTTAGAATATCTCCAACAGCCCACACTTATTTCAGAATTATTTGAGCATTCAAAATAATTACTAGCATTTAAATGCCCAAATGCAAATTACATATGATTTAGTTCAGTGACCTTCTGTTGACCTAGAAAAATGTGCACCAATTTTGCCAGAGGTTCTAACCCAAGACAAAGAGGGTGAACTTTTTAGAAGGGCATTTCAGGTTCATTGAAAATATTTTTAGTAAGCACTAGTTGAATTCAGAGGGGTTCTGTCTATCTTCCCCAATTCAAGTTTCTGATGAAAGGTAGACATGATGCAACACTCTAATGCATGGACTAGCTAGGATGTGACAGGTGCCCTATTTAAAGTGAATCACTACAAAAAAAGACACATCCGTGACATTTTCGGCTAAACAAAAAAAATTTATGTCATACATATGACACTTCTATGACGATAATTGTGACAAAACCCGGTATCATCATAGATGTGGTGGGCTCCTACTTCTATGACAAAAAATCATGACAGAAAATGGGCTTTTCATCCTGGGCGGGCCAGAGACGCAGCTGCATGACATTCTTTGAGCCGTCCATGACAGAAAAAACCGTGGTAGAAGCGAGGGGAGGAAAATTTCGGGAGTTGCGGTTACGGTGGGAGGTCGGGGGCCGGCGATGCGCGTTCTCTCGTACTGCGTCTGCAGCGTGTGTGTGAGGCTTCGGCTCTAACTGAACCCGAGCAAGGCGTTGGGCTCTAAGTGAACCCGAGCGATTGCACTGCAGGCTACGCGTTACTGAACCCGAGCGATCAATCGATGGCTGTTAACCGAACCCGATGGAGTGATTCGCCGCCATCGCCGCTAACTGAAGCCGATCGATTGGATGAACAGTGAGCGTTGCGGGGGTTGGATGAGCGAGCGGGGGCGTTGGCTCCGGATGAACAGGACCCCGTGGTGTGGAGGGCTGGATGAACAGTAGACGGTGGAGGGGTGGCCGTGGAGGGGTGGTTGAAAAGGACCCCGTGGTGTGGAGGGCTGGATAAACAGTAGACGGTGGAGGGGTGGTTGAATAGTATCCGATGGAGTAGCGCGTGGTGGAGGCTGGATGAACAGGAGCCCGTGGAGGCTGGAGGAGGTCGACGGTAGCCCGTGGAGGCTGGAGGAGGTCGACGGTGGAGATGAACAGTATCCCGTGAAGTCCCGTTTTGCGGTACGCCACACCCCTCCCGATGAACAGGACCCCCGTTTCGACCGTAGCGCTCCAACACAAGTCCGTTTCATCTGTTTTGCGGTACGCCACACCCCTCCCGATCAACAGGACCCCCGTTTCGACCGTAGGAGGTCCATTTCCTCCGTTTCGCGGTACGCCACACCCCTCCCGATCAACAGGACCCCCGTTTCGACCGTAGGAGGTCCGTTTCCTCCATTTTGCAGTACGCCACACCGCTCCCGATCAAAAGGACCCCCGTTTCGACCGTAGGAGGTCTGTTTCCTCCGTTTTGCGATACGCCACACCCCTCCCGATCAACAAGACCCTGTTCCAAACGTAGGAGGTCTATTTCCTCCGTTCTGCGGTACGCCAGGCCTCGTTTCCATCGCCTGTTCCGTCCAAGCCCTCCCGATGAACACGACCACGCATTCCGTTCCGACCCAGCCGGTTGGCTCCCCATGAACACGACGACGATGTTGTTTCTCCGTTTCGACCCAGCCATGTATGTATGCGCGAGTAGGCGTTCGAGACCCTGCCTGTATGTACGTACGTGGATGTATTTTCTTTCTTGCACCCTCGCTGCTGTACGTACGTGTGCATGCTACGTGCACGCCTCTACATCGACACGTGCGCGACTCTACTACGACACGTGCGTGCCTCTACATCGACCAGTATGTACGTACACTTTCGCGACCAGAATGACAACGCTACGTACGCTTCGACCAGGTGGGTCCCGACCGCCGCACTTCCTTGCTGCGAAGATGTAGCTGGTGGGTCCCAGCGGTCGGGGCGAATCGTTTTGGGTTTTTGCCCGGACGCACTTCCTTGCGTGCGAAGATGTAGTGGTGGGTCCCAGCGATCGGGGAAACGTTTTTTTCGCGAAATACTGGTGGCCCGTCCGGTGGGTCCCTGCTGTCAGGTGGAGGAATAATTATTTTGCGCGTAATAAGGAGGCACTTCCTTGCGGCCGCCGTGGACCCAGCTGTCAGCCTCTCCACGCACAGTACTCTTCCGATGGAAGTCGGTCGTTGACCACATTGACCATGCCGCGCCGAGAGCACCACGGCGGTGGACGACGGCGAGGCCTAGGAAGGGGACGACACGGAGCCGGGGAAGACGCAGCAGTGGATGCCCACGCGAAGAGGAGTACGAGGGTGAGGCTGCCGTCGCCGCAGAATAACGGGGGTGTGGGTGAGTAGAGGGATGGCACGCCAGCGGTGGGAGTAGTAGGGGCGGTGAGGCCTCCGCGGCATCACAGCCGGCGACGGGAGGCAGGAGCACGCGGCACGACCGGCGCTGCTTTGTGCGGCTGGAGCACGAAGACCAGAGGTTGAAGAAGCACTACGGCCGTTGTATGGACATCGTACGGTCACCTGAGCTAGAGTCGTTCATATTGACTAAGTTGACAAAGCCCTCCGTCCCCGTCAACTTAGTAGGCCCACAAGTCAGCCTGCCACTACACTGGGTCCCAGCTAACAGGGGGAGTATTCATTTTTTTTGCTTCCTTGCGTGCGAAGATATAGCTGGTGGGTCCGAGCTGTCAGCGACGGTAACGTTTTTTTCGCGAAATACAGAGGCCCGTTCGGTGGGTCCCTGATGTCAGGTGGAGGAATCATTATTTTGCGCGTAATAAGGAGGCATTTCCTTGCGTGCGGCCGTGGACCCAGTTGTCGGCCTCTCCACGTGATCCACTTCAGATGCATGTCGGTCGTTGGCCCACGTTGACCAAAGCCGCGCCGAGAGCACTGTGGCGGTGGACGACGGTGAGGCCTAGGAAGGGAACGACACGGAGGCATGTAAGACTTCGGCAGCTTGTTTCCCAGCGGAGGGGAGTACAACTGTCACGAGGGTTTATCGTTCGTTCGTCTGCCGTCGCCGGAGAATAACAGCAGTGTGGGTGAGTAGAGGGATGGCTAGGCCAAGATGGGAGTACGGTGGGGCGGTGAGGTCACAAGGCAAAGATAGCCGCGGGGAGGAGGGAGCAGGCAGTCCCGCCGACGCTTGTTTGAGCGGCTGGAGCAGGAAGAGCAGAGATTGAAGAAGCACGACGGCCGTTCGATGGACATCCAACAGTCACTGCTTGTGCGTCAACCTTTTTTTTAGTTAAGCCTCAAATCTGTAGAAAAAAGCATACAGCCAATCTGCCATTATTTCTAATAACTTATAGCCCATTTGCTAATTCTTAAGGTTTTTTTTGGAGCCCATATTCTTTTTGTTAGCATTACAGCCCATATTGTGGCCACGGTGAAAAAATTATACGAAATTTTGCATATTTCGGTGCGGTCCGAACTGTTATTAATCCCGAAATTTCGACTCACATTCAAACTGATTTTAAAAATAAATGTATATCAATATAAAATCCAACAAATTCTCCATGCATAAAAATTAATGTAATTTAAAATCTCAAATGAAAAAAGATATTTGAAACTAATTGCGGTTTGATGTGTTTTAAAATGTACAACCCATTTCTCATTCTTGATAGGCCATTTTTTCGGCCAGCCGAATGAAGCTCTCCTCGTCTTGAAAGATTTGCAGCCCAACAGGCCTGACAACGCGACTTACTTGGCAAATCACAAAAAAACTGGGCAGTGGCCTTGGACCCAGCTGTGAGCCTCTCCACGTATAGTACTCTTCCGATGGAAGTCGGTCGTTGACCACATTGACCACGCCGCGCCGAGAGCACCACGGCGGTGGACGACGGCGAGGCCTAGGAAGGGGACGACGTGGAGCCGGGTAAGACGCAGCAGTGGATGCCCATGCGAAGAGGAGTACGAGGGTGAGGCTGCCGTCGCCGCAGAATAACAGGGGGTGTGGGTGAGTAGAGGGATGGCCTGGCCAGCGGTGGGAGTAGTAGGGGCGGTGAGGCCTCCGCGGCATCACAGCCGGCCACGGGAGGCAGGAGCACGCGGCACGACCGGCGCTGCTTGCTGGCCGGAGCACGAAGACCAGAGGTTGAAGAAGCACTTCGGACGTTGTATTGACATCGTACGGTCACCTGAGCTAGAGTCGTTCATATTGACTAAGTTTACAAAGCCCTCCGTCCCCGTCAACTTAGTAGGCCCACAAGTCAGCCTGCCACTACACTGGGTCCCAGCTAACAGGGGGAGTATTCATTTTTTTTTTACTTCCTTGCGTGCGAAGATATAGCTGGTAGGTCCGAGCTGTCAGCGGCGGTAACGTTTTTTTCGCGAAATACAGAGGCCCGTTCGGTGGGTCCCTGATGTCAGGTGGAGGAATCATTATTTTATGGCGTAATAAGGAGGCATTTCCTTGCGTGCGTCAGGACCCAGCTTGTCGGCCTCTCCACGTCTGATCCACTTCAGGATGCATGTCGGTCGTTGGCCCGTTGACCAGCCGCGCCGAGAGCACTGGCGGTGGACGACGGTGAGGCCTAGGAAGGAACGACACGGAGGCAGGTAAGACTTCGGCAGCTTGTTTCCACGCGGAGGGGAGTACAAGCTGCACGAGGGTTTATCGTCTGCTGCCGCCGGAGAATAGCAGCGGTGTGGGTGAGTAGAGGGATGGCTAGGCCAGCATGGGAATGCACGGTGGGGCGGTGAGGCCTGTGCGGCAGCACAGCCGGCCGCGAGGAGGAGGGAGCAGGCAGTCCCGCCGGCGCTTGTTTGAGCGGCTGGAGCAGGAAGAGCAGAGATTGAAGAAGCACGACGGCCGTTCGATGGACATCCAACAGTCACTGCTTGTGCGTCAACCTTTTTTTTTAGTTAAGCCTCAAATCTGTAGAAAACAGCATACAGCCAATCTGCCATTATTTCTAATAATTTACATCCCATTTGCTAATTCTTAAGGTTTTTTTTGGAGCCCATATTCTTTTTGTTAGCATTACAGCCCATATTGTGGCCACGGTGAAAAAATTATACGAAATTTTGCATATTTCGGTGCGGTCCGAACTGTTATTAATCCCGAAATTTCGACTCACATTCAAACTGATTTTAAAAATAAATGTATATCAATATAAAATCCAACAAATTCTCCATGCATAAAAATTAATGTAATTTAAAATCTCAAAATGAAAAAAAGATATTTGAAACTAATTGTCGGTTTGATGTGTTTTAAAAATGTACAGCCCATTTCTCATTACTGATAGGCCATTTTTTCGCCACCGAATGAAGCTCTCCTCGTCTTGAAAGATTTGCAGCCCAACAGCCCGACAACGCGACTTACTTGGCAAATCACAAAAAACTGGCAAAGGGCCTTGGACCCAAATTGCCAGCCTCTCCACGTATAGTACTCTTCCGATGGAAGTCGGTCGTTGACCACATTGACCACGCCGCGCCGAGAGCACCACGGCGGTAGACGACGGCGAGGCCTAGGAAGGTGACGACGCGGAGCCAGGGAAGACGCGGCAGCGGATGCCCACGCGGAGAGGAGCATGAGGGTTCACTGGTTCGGCTGCGGTGTGAGGCTGCCGTCGCTGCAGAATAATAGGGGGAGTGGGTGAGTGGAGGGATGTCCTGGCCAGCGTTGGGAGTAGTATGGGGACGGTGAGGCCTCCGCGGCAGCACAGCCGGCCACGGGAGGCAGGAGCATGCGGCACGACCGGCGCTGCTTTGGGCGGCTGGGGCAAGAAGACCAGAGGTTGAAGAAGCACTACGGCCGTTGGATGGACATCGTTGACCACGCCGCGCCGAGAGCACCAGGGCGGTGGACGACGGCGAGGCCTACGAAGGGAACGACACGGAGCCGGGGAAGACACGGCAGTGGCTGCCCACGCGGTGGAGAGTTTGAGGGTTGACTGGTTCGGCTGCCGTCGCCGGAAAATAACAGGAGGTGTGGGTGAGTAGAGGGATAGACAGGCGGGGATGCGAGTATGATGGGGCCGTGAGGCCTGCCCGGCAAAGACCGCCGCCACGGGAGGCGGAGCAAAGTGTTCCGACGGGCCTGGTTTGGGTGGCTGGGCAGGAAGATCGAGAGATCAAGAAGACGATTGTCGTTAGATTGACATCTAACGGTCTCGACGCCGGTAGAGTCGATTGTTGAATAAGTTTCTTTTTGCGAAACCTTGTGTACGCATGAACTTGGTAGGCCCACAAGTCAGCCTCCAAATCTGTGGCAGACAACATAAAGCCCATTTGCTATTTTTTATAATTTGCAGCCCATTTGCTAATTCTTAAGTAATTTATTACATCCCATTTTCTGCCAGACCACGGTAAAGTTCAACCTTATTTTGCATATTTCGTGGAGTCCGAACTGTTGTAATCCTGAAATGATAAACATTTTTTAAGAACTTATTGATTTGCCAAAAAAAATCGTTTTGTTTTTGTGAGCAAATAAGACGTGGGACAATTGAGTTGGTTTAAGGGAAAACCAGTGGTAAAAAAATCAATATTTGGGTGGGAAAAAACAACAAAAATAAGGATGTAAATATGAAAAGGGAATTTCATGTGTTTTCAATATAATGATACGTGTATATGAACTAGTAAAACTATAGGTAGAGATTAGAAAGCGGATGTAGGACATACGCTTCAAGAGGAAAATAGAACTGGGCTGTGTGTTTGATTCAATAAAAAAACTGCCTGTGGATGTTGTAAGACAAAATATAACTAATTTGGGCGGGCGAGGCCAAGAGATACCGCTGGATCTTTGTGCCCCGTTGTCGTCATGGGCTGGGCCTGTTAAAAACAAAACCAACCCTGGGCAGTCTGCAGCCCAATTGAAACTTGCTCGACCTGAAAAAACAATATACGTGCTCAATAAACGAGAGAATTCTGCAAGTACAGATTGATAACTGGGATGCAGCATGGATATTGTTTTTTTATCGTGATAATAAGTGCATGCACTTGTTTCGAAAAAATTGGAGAACTGTGAATTCGAACGGCGGGTGCTTATGCTACCCATCAAATAAAAATCAGGTGCCTGAAAATTCGTTTCGAAACAAATGATTCAGCTTTATATCCACGCCGACCCTCGGCATGATGGTTGGAAGCAAATGCAAGTTCATACCAAAAGATCGTTAACAACAATACCAACTTGCGGACGACAAGGTAGTACAACTACCAATACCTAACTAACTTATAATCTTTTTACTCATGGCCCTAGTGTTAAATGCGGTAGAAAATCTTGCAGAGGACCAGTTCCGCTCCTTCTCTTGCTCCAGGTCCCCGAAGTCGGTATCGGTGCATCACCCAGCTTGGTCCTCTCGCTGGTCGAAGTTCTTGTTGGTGTGCAGCACCAGAACCTTTTTTGCTACCCGTCTGCCGGCCGTTGACCATCACCGGCAAGGTATTGCCGGTCTTGTACCACATCGCGTGCATGCCGCACTCTGACTGTATCTTGCGACGCGTCCACGTGCCCCTTTTGAACACCCTGGAATTGCGCTGGAAAAATTGCTTCCTTAGGCCACTCAGTGTGATACCTGCTATATTGTGGAATACAGGTTTTAGTGTACATAGTTGGCATTTTCATAACATCTTTGGCATGTTGCAGTCACTTGTATCACTTTTCATTAACTGTCAAATTGTAATTGCTTCACCAGGTCTGCGTCTAAAAAGAAAAATAGAGATATAAACAAAGGAATATGTTTGTGCAAGTAGACGGCCGATCGGTGTCTTACCTGGAAGTTTCTCAGGTTGGGTGTAGCATATGATGTGCTCGTTGTCGATGGTTGGTATGAACAAATCGATGAGAGAATGAAATCTCGCGCTGTCAGCACTCACTTTGGCCTCAAGGTGCTCGATCAGCTCCTGATCCGTGGGATCGAACTTGACGCCAACCGGCAGCACCAGCCAATCCTTCTTCGATTTGCATCGGTAATTCTAGTTATATGGTACTCAGTGTATGATCAATCGACTGTTTTAAGTGAATGATGAAAGATTTCGACAGATAAGTGGTACTCCAAATCTGAAGTCCGAATACCCGAACACGCCCGGATTCTTGTGTCACCTCACGCGTAGCATGTTGTCACATCAATTCAATGTGTGGACATGATGAATAATTTGACCGACGATACTAGTCATGCATCTTGTACTACTTACTAGTCGTATTTAGTGTCACAATTTATACATAGGTTTAACTAACAAGCACGCACTTGAAGCCTAAGCGATATATATATATATGGCTTAGCAAAGATCTCCATCATCATTATCAGTACATCCTACGCAGGTGAGTTAGGATGCACTTGATCCCAGGAAGGTATCTAAATCTATCCTTCAAACCAGAGGAGTGCTTCAAACTAATAACAGTACATAATATCCAACAAAAGAGGGTTGTGCTACAGCAGCAGAATACATGGCTCAGTCCAGAAATCAGCACGAATCAAGTTGTGCATATTTGCTGTTGGCATGAACCACATCGCCGCATGTCGGGTTTGCAAAAGCCATCCATCGCATGGAAGCTTGATGCCTTTCACACTGAAGATTACCTGGCAACAAGCTGTGTCGACGAATCTCTGGATATGGTGATTCATGAAACCCATGGTATGATGTGTAAACACAGCCCCCCTCGCGAATGGAAGTTGCGTAGCACAGTAATCATCGCCGGTGATATGATCGATGATTGGTTGGATGATCGGATAATTGAGCCCGAGGAACAAGGAGTGGTTGCCGAGGCTGTAAACCCGCCTCTAGTTGAATACGCCTGGCCCAACGGAGCTGGGATCTTTCTCGAACACGAAGCAGCCATAGCCATCAATGTCACGAACGCCCCACGCATTGTACTGCATGTGGTTTGATGTAATGTTTTGGTCAATTTGGTACGTGCAAATGAGCATCAAATCACCGTTGTCAGCTGAACGAGCGATAAACCACCACCCATCGGCTGGTATGATTCCAGGTCCTGGAATCATGAAGGCCAGCGCATTTGCGTCTGCTGCAACAATTCAAATTGGAGACCAAAAGGACAAAAATAAACAATCATGTTCAGAGTATGTGTGGAATTAAGATTATTATAACAGTGACACATATCATAGACAGGGAATTGCAATGCCGTGGTCATAATCATACCCCAAGTTAAAAAACAAGCCAATGGCTTTCATATTCTAGCAACATGTCATGGTTCAAACATCATGTAACAATGAGAGGAAAACAGCTATGACAAATACTTACTCATATTCTACCATAGCACTTACTACTACCGTTCTCATATCAACTCTAAGCAATAACATGCGTTGTTATAAAAATCTTGTAAACGAGAGTAACATATAGCAATCATGATGTTATGCTCATAATATGTATTCTAACAATCATTAGATGCCAATTGTTCTCATATCAACTCTAACAATAACATGTGTGGTCATAAAAATCTAGGAAATGAGAGGAACACATAGCAATGATGTGGTTATAGACATGCTATGCATTCTAAATTTGTAACAAATGAACAAGCAGTCGTATTCATAAGGTAAAGATGAGATGAGATAGAAAAATTACACGATGATACATTCCACCAAAGATAGGCAGCCAATCTGCGTCGACCGATCACAGAACGATGCCATCGTGCACCATAGCATCGCATGTAAATGTTGCCTCAATAGGATTGATGATGAGCCATAACCATGTATGGCGACCGGATTCCGTGATAGACTAATCCCATGTTGAACAAGGAAATGAGCTTGTAATCCATGTAGTCTTCTGATGGTGTCGGCACTTCGCAGATTACAACTTTCTGCAAACAGAGGTCGAGCCAAAAGCTTGACGCGTCTCGTGCGTAGTAGGCAGGAGTGTCCGGCGGGCCGCGAGGCTCGATGTCGGCGGTATCCAACGATGGAAGGGTGATCTCTTGTTGGGTGTAGATATCCACGAGACGCCACGGACTACCGGTATGGTGGATGAGGACGATCCAGTTGGCCTTCATGCCCGCCCAGTAGTGGTCGCGCATGAAGGACAGGTGGACAGGTAGTGGTAGCATGTCGAGGGGCACCACGGCAACCTCCGTAGGATCGTCAAGTCGGTGCCAGGGCCACCTGCAAGGATCGGGCATCAGCAAGCAGGGTGTCTTGAAAAGAGCCGGCCAGTTGCAGACGAGTAGACGGTACAAAGACACCGAGCATTCGGCCAGACAGACGGTGCTGAGTAGGTCCATACGACTACAGATCTGCTCCAAGAGAACATCGGGGAGGGAATTCCAATCGCGGCTCTGCGTGTCAGTCGGTTTTGCCATTGGGGTTTTCGGTGTCTGTGAGCCAGCGGGGAAGTGGATTCGGGCGGGCAAGCGAAGAAGCTTCTCCTCGTGTGGCCGAAAGGAGCGGGGATATGGTATGCGCGAGCTACCAAGGAAGATAGCGCCAAGCGGCGAAAGCGGTGAGCGGGGTAAATGGTGTGCGGCCGACGATGGGGAAGAGAGGAGGAAGAAGAAGATAGGAGGAAGAAGAGTGGAAGACGGGGAAGAAAGTGCATTAAATCTCAATTCTACTAGTACTACTACCAGGATATACCGTCCTTTAGAGTGTAAATAGTTACACCGATGACATGTTGGTCTACCACAAGAGGGCCCATATGTCAGTTAATGAAGGACAAAGGTGCGTAGGCGTATTTGTGGAAGCGTGCTCTACTGGCAAACATGATGGCAGTACTGGGTAAGGTTGATTTAGTAACAACAACACGCTGGTTCAGCTTATTAATTACGTGTCCCATCTGCTGCAGCGTGTATTGTCACTTCACTGCGAAGACTAGTTGAATAGTTCTCTCTGACCGAGATGGGGAATAATGGATCATGAGGAATTCCTTTCTACAGTATCCCTATGCCTCTACGCTCACTTCACTCATTTTGCTCCGTACCTAGTCACTTGTTGAAATCTGTAGAAAGACAAATACTCCATATTTGGGAACAGAGGGAAGCTTTTATCTGCACTATTTGGGAACAGGAGGAGTATCACCATATGGAGGAAACAGAGGAAGCTTGAAATATAAACATGTCAATGGCAGGGAGTAAGCCCCATGCATGCATGCATGCAACATGCAACACTCACACGTACACATGGACGCACGCAACACTCACGCTCCCATGCAGCACACAGCACATGACGCAACACACACAGCTCACGCTCAAGTGCTCAACCTACACCCTACGTCCGTGAAAGACTGTACATTTAGAGATTTAGGCTGGTCATAGTGGGGAGTAACTTAGAGTAGTAACATACATAGGTTACTACTCTATGTTACTACCCTTATAGTGGGAAGTGTCATATGTGTAGTAACATACATATGTTCATTCATTGTCTTGTAGACTCATTTATCATTGGAAAGCGCTATGTGATGGTAACATATTAGGTTACTCTATTTGCCTCTCTCCTCATTAACTACTTGCCACATCAACATTTTTGCTTATGTGGCATCTATGTTACTACCTATGTTATTCCCACTATGACCAGCCTTACACATTGACCAGGGCATAATTAACACCCAAAAGTAGTAGTAGCAGACTTATGTGTGCATGCGACCATTGAGATAAGAAGATTAAATGAAGGTCGTTGCATGTTGTAATTAAGGATAGACATGTAGCCTATACCTACAGCACAAGTTGGTGCATTAGTCAATCAATATCGATTTAGATTAAAGGCTAAATGCATTGGAAGTGTAGATGTACATTATGTACCACACTCTTTGTTTTGTAGCCGATGTACACTCTTTGTTGGAAGACGAGGGAGGACACGTGCATGCACTCACATACACAGCCAGGGCGGTTCGCGCGCAAGGGTTGGACTCGTGTCACGCCTGCGTAAAGTTTTGTTTAACTGATTTCTTTGCTATGCCAACCGGTGTGGGACCCGAAACCAGGTGACAATTTAACGATCAACAAAGTGCCACGTCGACTATGTGGACGGTCAGTAGGGTGCAATACGGTGCTCTACGATGAGCTAGTGATCGTATAGTCGCCGCAAAACTATATATAGTGACCGTAAAGAGCGTATTGTTACATACGTTGACCGCCAGTGTATTTTTCTCATTTCAAATTAAGCCATATTAATCGGAAAGGACGCGGTATGGACTACTAAGTACTAGTACTAGTACTCCTTTGATGTGTCTCGTCAACTCACCGAACGAGGAGAAGCTTGCTTACTACGCCTCTCCCTCGCCCACGCGCGCGATGGTTCGCAGGACGAGGAGAGGGTTTTGACTACAGCGCCCTCTCCCTCTCCCTCCCTCTCCCTCTCCCTCGCCCTCGCCCTCGCCCTAGCAGTGAACGTGCAGCAGTTCAATCGGTGTCAGATTGCCAGAAGCATATTGTACTGTAGTATCATCATTGTTGGACCTTCCGAAGAGGCGAAGAGCCAAGTGCAAGGTTCACACGAGTACGAACTGTTGAACCTCCCGAAGAGGCAAAGAACCAAGCGCAAGGTTTTATAGGAGTTGTCGTCCTAGTAGGAGTGTACTACAACTATAGCGAACGATGCTACTGTATGATGCCGCCACGTCACGTATATCCAAAGTTGTGCCACCTTTTTTTCTCAAAGAGCGTGTTGGAGCCCGTGCAACAACCACACAAGTTGCATGTACACATAACACATTTACTAATAATAAATTCTAAAGGACAAATGCCAGTATGCCACACAAGTTCATCTCTAATTCATGTGATAATTTTGTGCACGACTAGTCTACATATATTCACAGCGCTACCGTTCACAATTACCGTACTCCACTTACACATTATAGATGGGCTACATGCATGTCCTCCTCCAGGTTCCAGTCCCAGGTGTTCTTCATGGATGGCACGATCCATAGCGGTGGGCAACGGGAATCATTGTCGCAGCTTTCTTGTCCAGTTCCACACGATGGAGACTCATCCAAGCTGAAGCGGCATAAATCAGGGATAGCGTGTCCCAGCATGTCGTTCATCCGGCGGTGCGCACTGAAGACACAACCATGCTTCATGAACGGCAGGCCTTCCGTGTCGTGCACGGAAGGTGGCATCCACTTCACAATGGGGTAGTTGTCCCCGATGAAAAGCGAGTACTCTCCAAGAGTGTTCCTCGGCACCCACGTAGCATCACGGGGGTCGAACTCGGTGCCGTTCATCTGGTACACGCGGCATCCCAGATCTGGACACATGGTGACGTACATAGTCAAGGTCCATGCATAATAATGTTGTGCTCAAATATGGCCGTGCGATGTCTGTGCAGCAAATAGTACTACTCCGGTATAGAGGAAGTAAAATAACCGGCTTATTATATATAGCCACTCTTGGCTACATGGATGAGATAGTAAGACATGGAAAAACATAAATGGTGGCAGCTAGTGGGTTCAAATCTTCAAGAGCCTAGCTAGCTATACGCGTCCTCCAAGGTAAAAAGTACTCCTACTAGTACTACTACCTCCGTCCGGATTTATTGGTCCCCATTGTGTTTCATGCCAAATTTTGACCATAGATTAAACTAACAAAACGTTCACGCATGTCACCAAACATTATATTTTTGAAAACTATGTTCAAATACGAATCCAATGAGATAATTTTTCTTGACATGCATTAACATTTTGTTAGTTAAATCTTTAGTCAAAATTTGACACAAACTACAAAGGGGACCTATAAACCAGGACGAAGGTAGTACTAAGTATACAAATAGTACAACAATGAAAGAGAAGGCGAGAGGGTTAAAAAATGGAATACCTGGGTAGATGGTGACGGTCCGATCATGGTAGATTGTGTGACCATGTTGCACATCAGTGGTACCATGGGTAACGCATCGCTAAGATAGTTGATCCCAATATGCCAAAGTCAGCTACAAGGTTCCAGGTTAGACCGAATCGCGGATGCAAATGCACATCCAGGATCGGCAATCTTATTTTGATCGTGGGATGACTGGTCCCTACAAAATAATGGAGTACCGTTAGGGATGCAAATGATGGTTTGTGCATTCCGTTTGTAATCTCTCGTACCGTAGGATGGCAACCAGATGAAACAAGTCCCCTGGCTTGTCACCGCGAAGATGCAGCCTAGATGGTGCATGGCGTCTTCGAATGTGTAGGGGTACAAATCTGCCATCGCCAACATGCGCCAGCCTCTGCCATTACTGTGTCTTGCATTAATGGCAATCCTTATGTCGAACACCGCGATGAGACAGTAATCGTCGTAGCCGCGTCGCTTTGTCGGCGGGTCCGCAATTGCTATCTTCTTCAATCTCATGTAGGCATCATCATACGTATTCAAGCCCAGCCAGTCCGGAAGGCCGATCCCAATGGTGGAGAAGGGGTCTATCGGAACGGCCGCACTGCTGTGGATGTTGTGCAAAATGATGGTGGTATCCGGCCGGAGGTATGCAAGTTAATCTTTGTTGGCACCGACCCAGACCTATATATAAGACGGTGGGCAGCGGAGAAATTACGGGATGGAAATGGAATAACTAAGTACTACATGATCAAACTCCATTACTGACCTGCTCATCGGACAAAATCCGACTACCTCTCAACGTCGGCAACTCCAGCGGAGTCAACGTGCAACAATGGCCAGGGAGCGGTGGACTGTTCGAAGTATTGTCCCATAGAAGAACCTTCTCCTCTAGGACGCATGGAAGACCAACAAGCATGGCCTTTTCCCAAGCCTGTTTAAGCAGCGTCTTGAAAAAGTTGGTGCATGAAGCACCGAGTCTTGCGGCGGTGAGGACGTCGGAGCGGCGTGCGATTTCTCCCAGAGGATCGTCGTCCAAGGTCTCCCAGCCTCGACGAGGAGGAGAACCGCTGGCGAATCCATGGGAGCAGCGACGAACTGCCTTCTCTTACGGGGAGGGAACTGGCGAGGAGGAGATAAGAGCGTAGTAACCATGAGGCCTCGTCCCTTCCAACTGTAGATCGGTCCTCGGCGAAGGGGTGAGGCTATTATTTACTACTAGTACTAGCATTATGGAACGTTATGGGATTGCATTATACTATAAATAATAGCACTAGTAAGAAATTTTTGGCACTAGGTAGTAGTTTTTGGCATGGATTAAGAAATTTTGGGTATGTTTTTGCCATTTTTTGTACACGCCAACTAGTGTCAAAAAACGTCTTACATTATGTGATGGAGGAGTACGATTGCATCAGAAAGCGATAAAGATACTACTTTTCTCAACTAGTAGTGCGATGTACTGTACTTCTAGTCTAGTCTAGTATAGTACACCAGTTTTGAACTCTTGAATCTCGGGGCCAAGGAGCTACAGGTTGGAAGTGGAGAATGCTGCTGTTCTCTAGAACCATCATTTGTACTATCAATGCAAGGGAAGTACACTGCGTAGTGGCCTAGTGGGTACTCTCGGTGCTATATTCAGCCGCCTCCTCACGTAGGAGTAGCTGGCCTACTCGATCGCCTCCTCTCACGCACACACTAGCAGCTTTGTTTATCAATGACGATTCTTCAAGGCAGAACATTTGAGTTATTTGATACAGCGAGACTAGGCTTTTCGCTTCCATTTGTGGAGGTGTAATGGATCTCGTCGAACTTTGTTAGTAGTAGTTCCTTCTTTATGAATGAGATGAAGCAAAGCTTTTGCCTCCGTTTAAAAAAACACGTCAAGAGGAATTTATTTTATAGTAGAGCCGATAATGGAGTGAAGTCCATGCGTGCAACGCCACAAGCTACAGAGTAGTAGTAGAGCACTTTACGTACGGAGCCATATTGCACAGTTCCCAATGCCCCACCAGGCTTTTCCGGCTCCTCGGGCTTAATTGGGAGGCGCTAGTTTAAATATGCTACTAGCTGATGAGGAAGTTGCAAGCGAGGTGCGGCTAGGGCGAGCACGCGAGCCACGGGATGCTGGGAAGGAAAACCCGTTCACGTGGCTAGGTTGTCCAGTGCACCCAGATTGTGGGGCCGCACGTCTGTTCGACTTCAAAACTCAAACTACCCGTGTAAACTATTTTTTAAAAAAGGCCGTCGTGCGTTCGGCCGGGATCAAACCCACAAAACGAGGTATACACTCCCGCGACCACTAGTAGTACTCATTGGAGTACAACGCAACCTAGAATCGCCTTTTGTCGCTAGTAGTACGTACATTGTTCCTTACAAGAAACCCCTAATAATGCAAGAAACCACTAAAATGCCAAGAAACTACTACCACTTGCATACGTGGCAGACTTAAGATAAGACTACCTTATCAACCATTGTACATGCACTTACCAACAAAAATCCTCGAGTGACCTCCTACCTCCGGCCCGTCCACCTAGTCATCCTCGGCCATGGACGCAGCTACCGCCACGGCAGAAGGCGAGGTCAAAACCGCCGCGGTGCGGAGCCCATGTTGCGGCAGCCCGGATGCCGGCTCCGTCCGCGCTTCATGACTGCTAGCTAGCCAAGATAGCTTCGCCCATTGCTTGTCTGCAAGGTTTGCTAGCTAGATTGGCAGCGCAATGGCGGCTTCTTTCAGCAGGCATCGGCCAACCATCTGGCTCGGCGAAGGCAGTAGCGGCGGCTTGCTTCGCTCGTGAGTCGCGCCGGGCCAGCCTGCCAACCCGTCTGCGGAGGCCACATGGCGTCCGGCCCGTCCGGCGGAGCGGACCAACTCGCTCATCACCGGGCGCCACCGACGAACACGCATCGATCTTGTTTGAAGTAATGTTCAGAAAAATAATGATTTGAGGGGAATAACAGGATAGAAGGTCGGATGTGGGTCCCTCATGTCAACGGTCAAACAAAATGTGTTGGTTTAAGCTGCCTCACAAGAAGGACGTGTGGGCCAACCCTGTCATAAATGGGTTTAAACGAACCTAATCGGTAGGAGTACTAGGTAGTAGTTTTTGGCATGGATTAAGAAATTTTGGGTATGTTTTTGCTATTTTTGTACAATAGATTCTTCCTAGGGCTGGTTGAAAGTGGTAGTTTTTGTTAAATACTCTACATATTGTAAGTAGGAGTGAAAGTTAAGCTTTGGAAGCCAATAAGCAAGGCTAGTTACATAGTGCATATGTGTACATGATTGAAAGTAAATATCAACCATGAGTGACTAATATCTTGATGGAAAACTTCGAAACTATGGAATACTAGGAAAAAATGCATGGTTGGAAATACTAGCAATGTTCATGTCCGCTGTAACGAATCATAATTAGAATAATACTTATTCACAAACTTGGTACAAAACACTCTAATTACGATATACATATGTTTCAATTAGAATATATTCCTTGGGCTGCTTTGGTGAGGTCAGGGAGGGATGTGGTTGGTTTTAAGATACTAATTACGGGTTTTTCTGCAAATTGGTAGACAAGTGGGATGTTGGTGAGAAAAGGCAACAACTTACCTCACAATCGTTAGATGTAGATCTAATGGTCGAGAAGCTTGACGGATGGCGAGACACACCAAAGACATCACCAACTTAGTCTTGTGTAGGAGTACTAGCAAGATCCGTGCATTGCACGGAACATCAAGATGCATTTTTTTTATAAAACACTTGTTGTGATTGACCCTTGGGGAGTAATCCCATGTGTAAAAACTAATGATATCTCGAGAAATATGAGATAAGGTGAAGAGGAGTGGGGTGTGGTGGTGGTTGGTGGTCGGACTGAGCGGAGGCATCGGGGTTGACAACGCCGGCGTGCCACTGTGCCGCTTTGTTCCAGAGGCTTCCTTTCTTAATTGCTCAAGAATGAGGTTTGTTGGAGATAGGGATGAACGAGGGAAGGACTTGTCTGCAGATGTGGAGAGGGGTGCGGGTATCTTTTAGTTCAATTTTCATCCGTCAGATATAGATCGGACGGTCTATATTGCAAGATGGCACACGTACCATCATCACCACCTCGGTTTTTTATAAGAGAAGAAATATAAGTATGGAGATACAAACGTATTATCGATACTTGCTTCCGTAAACTAGCATCTACATTCTATTCAATGCCTCGGCATGTGGGGCCTTAGCACAATGACTTCTCATTGTGTAAAACAAAGATTTTCCCGTCACGACAAGGAGGGGGTGACGGCGCGCTGCTTTTTGGCTTGCTCTAGTCCTAGTAGTCATACTAGGTGGTCTAAGCACGTGTAGATTTATTCTTTTTCACGTCTCGTGTTCGTCGTACTGCCACGCCTGTTAATGAATAGACGGTAAGTTATTCACGGGGAAACCCTTGATGAGTGTGTTTGCGAGAGAGAGAGAGAGAGAGAGAGAGAGAGAGAGAGTGTGTGTGTGTGTGTGTGTGTGCGTGTGTGATATGTTAGAGACTGAGGCAATGATAACAGATTCTTTGTGTCTATGTGTGGAGGATAGAGAGAGACATGTACATGGGGCTTTGTGTTGTGTAACGTGGAGACACATATACATAATTAGAGAGTGAGTGTGTGAGATACACATGCGGACATGGGGAGAGATGAGGATTCGGATAAATGGGTGTTTGTGCGTGTTTGTGTGTGTTTGTGCACGCGTTTGTGTGTGAGAGGGAGAGAGTGTACGTGGAGTAGAGAGACCTTGATGATGTAAACATAGTATACGGGAAGGGGGATTGGTGTGACATGTGTAGTAACGGGATAGCACGGGGGCGGGCTGGGGGAGCAGACTATTTGGAAGAGACATCGATTGTGTGTGTGGGAGAGGGGTGTGAGAGCGAGAGAAAGAGAGAGCCAGCGACGGAGAGAGAGAGGGG
This sequence comes from Aegilops bicornis, assembly GCA_021605145.1. Lineage (NCBI taxonomy): Eukaryota > Viridiplantae > Streptophyta > Magnoliopsida > Poales > Poaceae > Aegilops > Aegilops bicornis. Next base: position 162,832,001 of record CM038674.1, read on the forward strand.
GGGAAGAGAGGGGGCGAGAGGGGTCGTTTGTGTCCATAAATGGCGTATAGATAGGGAGACAATGTTGATGTTGTCCGAAATTGGCCTATGAACGAAGACGCAAGGGAAGGTAGTCATCGTGTGTGTGATAGGGACTTCATGAGAGATCTAGAATAGATGGTGTAGAGAACAATGTGCGAAATCGAGAACGATTATACATTAGGGAGCTATGCAAAGAGTCACGACATATATGTATGCAGGGAAGGAGCTGGGGTGGGTCTGCATGTGGGAGAGATAGAAAGAGGAGAGTGGTGCACAAGGAGACAAAGTGTGCTTGTTTGCAGTGGGGGGTGGTGTGTGAGGTGAGTGCGCGAGAACCACATAACTAGGGAGATAGACGTTTGGGGGCGACGTTTTGTGTGTATGGGAAATATACACTCTACATAGTGCGTGTGCTTGGGTAAGAGAGATAGCGGGAGACCTAGAGAGTGAGGGAAGAGATGTGTCCATGCCCGAGAGACAAAGTGATAGAGACCTATGTTGGGGTCTGGACTTTACAAGAGAGATGGGTGTTAATGTGCTCGTGTGTTGGTGTTTGGGGGAGAGAACGACTTCTCTATGTGTGTGTGTGGGGTGGGGGGGGCGGGTCGACTTCAGATAAAGAGTAAGGTGTCTATATTTGAGGGACTTAGCGTAATTGAGATATTGTGCACTCATGGTTGATCCATTTGTTTCACAGTTTGTACTATGAGATAACGATACTTTTGAACATGTGTGATATACCTTGATGTACCGGAATTACAAACCTAAGATTGGAATTTTGGAATTTGACTCCATCATTAGCTTTTGTAATTCATTTAAACGGAGGTACATTTTTTAAGCCGGGATTTCGTGATTTCAAATTCATATATCAAACCTAGAGATATACACATACGGGCATGTTCAAACTTTATAATCATCCACTTTATTCATACACATACACATTTTTGCTTTTGTCATCATATTTAGGATAAACACATTTGGAATTTCATTTGAATTGGACCGTATGATGGTATTTGCTTGTAGTAGCTCAATGATCTATATTTGAATTGAATGGACAATCTAAGTTTCGAGTTAGAGACACTGATTTTCAAAACTTGCACATTTTTTTGCGTGCCAAACAAACAAATTGTCGGCCATGATATCATAGTTGGCCGTACGAGAGCAGAATACTTATAATTTTAGGCGCCAAAAGCTTTCAAACTTCCGCTCACACATCGAAATATCACGCTACCAAAGTTTAGCCTGCGATATTCCTGTTTTACCTCGCCACATGAACGGAAAAGGGCTGCTTTGGTAACTCCATTGTTTTCCCTCTTGCCCCCAACATTCTTCCCCAGAGCCCTCCCTTCCCTCCCCGACCCCCCAACCACGACAAGTCGCCGAATCTAGTCCTCCGCCGCAGTGGTGGACCTCACACCTGCCGGATCTACCTTCCGCACCTTGGAACCCCCAACCGCCAACTCACCACTTCACCGGAGCCGCTTGATCGGCTTGTCCACCGCTCCAGATCTCCTTGACTGCCATCATGGTCCACCGCACCGGATCTGCTTAACCGGCGCCCTCCACCACAGCGTAGGCCCTTCACTGACTCCCTCATCTGCCCCTTCGCTGGCCCTTCATACAAGCCCTCGTCCGACGCAACAGATCCGCATCACCGAAAGCACTATACAACACGCCCGCCGAAGCCTTCGTCCACTGCACCGGACCCGCTCCACGAAAGCCATATTCAACTCCACCGGCCCTGCTTTACCGATGCCGCAGCCTCATCAGGTTATTTCGATTTGTACTCCTTCGGTTTTTCTCTTTATCATGCAACTGTTCACTTACCACAGATGAGCTTTCTTGTATGTCGACAGGCGCCACAACCGTAGCACCGGAGCAGCTTCAGCGATGGCGGCAGCCGCCCCAAACTCAACCGCAACACGAGCACCATCGACGATCCTTAGCTATCAAGTATGACAACGATACCCATACGCCGCCGAGAATCAGGTACTATTATCCAACGGTTGGCGCCTACGTTCACTTTCCTAGCATAAGCACCGCACCTTTGAATTTCTTGAGGCATCATTCAGTTTTTCATGATACGCGTTATTACGCTTGCACCAGAGGGCCATACTTACGGCGGTGAACATGTTACATGTGTTAAATTACATACCAAAGTGCACCTATAGTTAATATGCTTTAGTTTTGTTCTCGATGCCACCTGTTGGTTCCATCGCATCGCTTAATATTCTCTATGCTTAATTACACATCAGCAAACTAGCATGTGGTTCCGCTGCTTTTTGTTTGTTTTACCCTACATTTTCTGATGCTAGCTATTACATCACTGATCCAAGCCTCTGTTCATTACTTGTTTGTGTGTTCTTGATCTTCCCAAGTTGCATGACTAATTTGATGCTTCTATTAATTATGGAGCTGCCAACCCCATCAAGCAAAATATTTGTTCTTTTGGTGCCGCACCTCGAACAAGCATAAAAATAGAGGGAAGCAGATATATTGTCGTGTATGCAAAAACCCTTCTTTCATTAGTTTAGATGAACCATTGATGATCAATTCGGACCAGTGCATGCGATTAAAATTAATTTTACCTAAATAGATGGTGCAGAATAAACTACAACAACTAGATTTGCAACCACGGGATGCTGACGATATCTTCAAAGAACATTGCAACAGCAGCTAGGCTTCACAACAACATATGGTAAGCCGGTGTGTTTTAGTACATGTTAAATGTAATGCGAGTGGGCTGCTTTCTTGGCTTGTGCCCTCAACGTGTAATCCTACCGAATTACAAATAGTTCGGTTATGCCGCTTTGTTGTATTGCTTGATTGAATGCTTGTTTGTTGTTACGTTATACCCGAGTTGGCCAATATGTCAAAGTGCTCGTTGTACTATCGTGAAGAAATGCATGCCTATTTCATTTGAGTCCTTAACTTTTCCTCTCAACTTCATCACAAGACTGTCTTCGTAGTTTATATGAGGCCACACTATTAAGTGCTTTCTCAGATTATTTCAATTGCTTAGATGCCTTGGACTTAAATATAGCGGTTATACACTCCCTTTCAACTTTCATCTTACCATTTTAATTTCTTTTCGGCTGATGCTGCTTCGAACCATTTAAATATAGTTTGCCATGCACGGAAATAATTCGTTCGTCGTTTACCATGTAAGCTTACTGCCTGGATCATACGATAACTATCTCTTACTTATGTCCAGCGGAAACCTTTCAGGATGCCGTTCACACTAGGACACAATGTACAACCCCAGAATCTATTTGTGGAAGCAGTGCGCCATCCATGTTACCAGATGGTAGCAATTCAAAGGCAACACCGCCGGAGAGAAGTCTAAGCACGGATATTATAGTGCTTGAGGCTCTACTAGAGGCAGAAAGAGATGGTGTGGCTGCCATGAATGAGGTAATCTTTATCTTGAGGCTGGAAATTACAGAATTAGCGGCAGCATTATGCAAGCAACCCAAGAATTGGAGGAAGTAAGAATGTTGCATTTAAAGACGGAGGAGGTCCTGCTGTTTCTGCTATCTGAAGACCAAGGTAATCCTGGTTCTTCTTTAGATACCAGTTGAAATTGTCATTAGATTATTGTGCTTGCATGTTGTGTCATGTCCCTGAATGGATTATGTTGCAAGACCCCCTATGTTGTCCGGAATTCCATGTTGTCCATGTGTTGTAATGATCCGAATTTTTTAGGCGAGGTAATCCTCAGTACTTGTATGATTGACATAAGGTGAACTGTTTTTTGTGTGAGCATATTGTATTGGATGAAATAACTGTTTGAATCAGAGTGTACCCAACCTACTGAATTCGAAGATCACGGTATTTCTAAATCATAATCATATATAAAGGTGGAATAAATCTTTGTTGTGGTTTTGAAGAAATAAATAACAAAAAATTATCTGTGGATATTCGTAATCGAATACAAACTGGATTTGAATTTAGTTTGCGAGTGTCCTGTGGCAAACGTGAATGCTAATTCTCCCAAGTTTTGAACGAAGTGGCTAAACACCCACTATAATTTGTGGGCTGCCCAAAGCACGTGTTTGCGAGATGGAAATTACTGTCTACCCCTGACACTTGACATCCTTATCGACCGGATTTACACTGCTGTCGATAGGGGTAGACTAGTAACTTCAATCGGACGTGACACGACGACCTCTCGAGCCCATTCAGACACGTTGGGCGCCAAACGTGGGCGGCAAAACACATTTGATTCAAGCTTGTCCGAAAGACATGTGTCTCTTCCTCCATTTCCCCATTCATACACGGTGGGCGGCAAAACAACTCTCCTCGTCCGAAATCGATGTAGGCTAATATTTTAAATAGGGGCAGATGTGTAACTTCCATCAAACGTGACACAACCGCCCTACCTGTCAGCCCCGTTCATACACCGTGGGCGCCAACCGTGGGCGGCAAAACATCCTCTCCTCGCCCGAAATAGTTACCGGCAAATATTTGGGAGATGCGAGATTACCGTCCTATCCCCAACCGACGCAATGTCTGAAAGTTTAAATGGGGTATAAGTTCGTAACTTTCCCCCAATTCCGAGAAGCGCGTCCCAAAGTTTGAGATCGCCCACCCCCCTCCCCTCCATTTCCCCTTTCATACACCGGCGGCGGCACGACAACCTCCGCACTGCGGCCAGCCTCCTCCGTCCGCCACCCCATCCTCCACCTTGCCGGAGCCGCTACCCCTACCCCATCGTCCACTGCAAGAGATGGACGTCTCTCATCCACGGTGCTGGACCAGGATCCTTTCATTGCCTCCTCTCACTTCATCGGCGCCGTCCTCCACCTTGTCGTTGCCGCTCCTACGACCACCTCGTCCACGGCAACATGATATATCCCCCGACCCGGCCGTCTGCCGTCTAAAGTCTTCTTCCCCGCCGCCGACAGCCATCGCACCCGCAGCACCCTCAACGTGTCGATAGGCCTACACGGCGTCACAAGAGAGGGTGGTACTCTTCCATATGTGCTTAAGTTATTGATCTCACCCGGAAAATAGATCGTAATTTTTTTACTGTACTTTTCTTGTCCGTACCAAATCGTAGTGGCTAGTTGAAAGCAAACATTGGTTGCGAAGTAGCTTTGTCTGGTTTGCACCTTCAGATCCGCCATGGCACGGGCACTATACTCATAAATCTTATGGTTTCCCCTTTATATTCACTACCATCATCGTAGGTGCTTCGTGTCGTGCTAGCACTGCTCCTCAAGACCTCAACCCAAAGCTTACGTGCTGAAATACGAATCTGATATGATTCTCATATCACTAAAACAGAGAACGTTTAATTGGTCATCTAATGTTCCTATATTCGTTTCGAAAAGCATGTGCGCTACCCACTGGTCCAGCTAGTTCCACTTTCCTTATTTTTCCCTTGATGCTTAGGGTTTTCCCCTTTAATCTACTCTACTATGATCTCCGTAGGTGCTTTCTGTCGTACTAGCATTACTCCACCCTTCAAGCTAAACAACACAACACTCAGAATTCGAAAGCTTAGTTGTTCAAATATGATTGTGATATGATACTAATATTAGTTAACCGACACATTTAGTTGGTTAGCTAAAGGTCCCACTTGAGTTTCCAAATGCATGTCACGACATATAGAGAGACAGCATAATTGCATTTCTTTGTCACTTGTTGACCGTACTTTCTTGTCCATACCAAATCTTAGTTGTTATTTCAAAGCAAACATCGGTTGCTAACTACCCTTTGGTTTGCGTTTGCAGCTTCAGATCTGCCATCCCACCGCCACGGTCAACACTGCATCTTGGTCATGCTTATGTTTTCCCCATTTTATGATGACCACAATCAGCCTTACGTGGTTCGTGGTCGTAATAGCACTACTCCACCCATCGAGCTAAACAAGCTTAGTTGTACAAATTCATATCGATATTATTGCTGATATTAGTAAAACCGAGAGATGTTTAATTGGTTAGCTAAATGTTCCTACTTTAGTTTCAAATGCACGTGAGCCACATATGGAGAGACCGGAAAGAATAGTATTTCTCTGGCGCTCACGTTCATCATGGGTGGCCAACCGACATTGTATTGAAACACTTGTAATATCTTCAATCTGCTTGCTCTTCCGCTCTTCTTTAAGATGATACTCTTCTCTTGCGATCGATCGGTCGAGTTGTTCTCCCTTACTATATTTTGAATCATCGGGTTAGGTCGACTTGTTCTTCTTTACTATATGTTGAAGCTATCATCTCTTAAGTGTCATCACTTACGGAGCTCTCATATTTTGAGGAGTAGGCCACATTATATTAATGCACACAACAAATTACAGCATGCATGGCATCTTTTAAAAGAATTGCAGGAGATAGCACAAAGGGGTTTACAGGGAGGCGTGATTGGATTAGAATCATACGCATTACAAAGAAAATCTCACTTGTTTTATGTTTTCATGCATGTCGGATATTGAACATTATCAAAATGAATATGAGAATGGGCGACGAGAGGAATATTATGGAGCGATCCTTTGGTTAACAAACTTGGCATGGTGGAGGATGGCCTATCTTATTCACCCATCAAGGTGCTTGCTCTAACTTTGCAAAGTTGTATTGGTCGCATATATTTTGCATCGACCTCTTGCATTTCTTCTACTTTGTTACACCATCTCGCTTAGTTTATGAGTATATGCCATAACTATCCATTTTCCGTACCTATTCCATGTGTCGTCACACTATGTTTTTCCAAATAAATGTTGTTCTTTCGTGATAGATGTCCAAAAGGAAGAGGGTGAGTGCAGATCCTCAAGGAGTACAAACTAGGTATTTGGAAAAGGTAGTGGTACTGTTAAATCAGATAGATCAATGACCACGTAAAACACAGGCCCAACTGCACCACACTTTACCCCTACTCCAAAGGGCCAAACCCCTATTAGAACTGCTGGGAGCCCAGCGTCAGGTACTATCTATGATATCAATTCAAAATTTGAACTCCTAAAATTCTGCTTGTGCCTTACCTTCTCTCTTGTATGAAAACTAATTTCAGATGAATCACCTTGCTCAAAGGATCATACAATCTCAAAACAATAATGGGCTCTGCATTGCTCTTGTCAGTGCCTCTCTCCCTTTTGCCTTGTAACGTTGTACTTAATTAATTGCTATATGATTATGTATCATCAGTCTGCACCCGAGCTTCATTATCCTCTGTTTCTTCATATATTATTTGATCTATATTTACTCTTTGCAAAATGTAGAATAATGGCAACGCTTATAAAGAATTTTCTTTGGGGAATTTATTGAATTATCCTTCCATCAACATGGAGAAGGGCTTTGTCAAGCCCGTGTTAACATGTAATGTAAGTTCATCCTTCTCAAGCCTTCAAACTTTGTTCTAGTATAGATTTAGATAGGCATCATTGCCTCCTCATTTGCTTTCTTTGTTTACATCTGATTGGATGTTTGCAACAACTACCAGTTTCAAACTGTAGTTGTAAAAACATGTTCCTTATGAAACAGATCCATTTATTTGCTTATATAATTGTGAAACCTGTTACGTGTCTCCTTGTTTCTCTTTCAGAGTCGTATCTCTTACGCCAGGCGGAACTTTAGGGAGGATAGTGAGCCAAACCATCTTGAGGACAGCGAGATGACCCCAAGGTCATGTCTTGATGAAGACAGTCAGTAGAAGCTACTCACCAGCAGGTGTGAGACAACCTATGTGCAGTCGCTGCCTCAATCAGTTCGACTTCTTCTCCTCAACCTAAAGCGGAAAGGCTTGCTTCAGCTCAGCTCGACTTGAAGTCAAAGATGCAATGAAGATGTCAGAGGACTGCCATGCGCACCATCATGCCTTAAATCTAGTGTTGATGCATCTATCGTTGACAGAACTAAGGCCTACTCAGCTTCTTCAGCTGTTTGGGGGCCCGACTGGCTGTGCCTAGTGCCTTCAAGTGCTCTCAGTTTTGTATATTCTTTTGTCGGTAGCGTTTATTTGCAATCGGTGGCGAACTTTGATGCCCGTGGATGCAATATGGGTGATAATGTGATAGCCTAGCGTAAGTTGCTTGCTTATTTATTTCCTTGTTGTCTTGTTTATTCGTTTGCTTGTAGTCATTGCGCTTCTTTTTCGCGGTTTGCTAGTGGCTGCAATAACCTATTTTTAAAACTAGGCCACAATAACCATGGGCTAATATTTACCGTAGTGACACTTTGGGCCTCCTACGGGCCGTAGAAAGCGATGGGCCTTCTACGGGTCAGAGAAACAATGGGCCTTCTACGGGTCGTACAAACAATGGGCCTTCTACGGTCGTATCATCAATGGGCCTTATACGGCAAGATGATCGATTGGCAAACATGGGCCAATAACGAGCGCATTATGGCCGTCAGAACGGGCTAGAATTGGAATCGTCCGTTCATGGGCCGACCATAACGGGCCATCGTTAATAGGCCGTATTTCATGACGCTATGAAAACGGCCCAACGTGTTAACGGACCACAAACGGGCCGACTGTAACCACGGGCTGAATTTGGCCCATAAGCAGAAAATAACAGTAACGGGCCGTAAGTAAACGAATGCTGGAAATGAGCCCAAGAATAAATGGGCTCTGAGTAGGCCGAAAGATAACATAAATTTGGAAGCGGACCAACGGAATAACAGCCCTTAATGGGTATAAAGTGATACCTTTGTTCATTACGGGCCAGTTCACCACGGGCCGTTAATGGGTGTAAAGTAATACATCTGTTCATTACGGGCGGTTTCACCATGGGCCGTTAATAGGCCAAGAGTTACATAGGGCCTTATATGGGCCGAAGACGTCATGGGCCATACATGGGCCGAAGTGAAAATGGGCTGGAATCATATTGCGGCCCAGATGACGCCATCGGGCCTAATTCGGATAGGGCATAACGGGCCTAGGGTTAGCGTCGTAAATGGGCTATATGCGAACAGCCGTTAACAGCCTTTACATGGGCCGCCCGCCACCTTTTGACCAAGTCAAACGGGCGGCCTTTTTCACGTGAATGGGCCCTTTGTTGGGCGTGCCACGTGTCGACGTATCATAGGCGCCATACGTCCAATGAGTGGATGACATCCGTCCCCAACGGTGAGCCGACACGTGTTTCCTCCAGCCAATGATGATTTTACACGTGGAAAATCCCCATTGGTCGGGGCTGTTAACGGGTTATCGGATCCAAAACCCGACCCGATAGCTTAACGGCGTTCCGTTACGGTGGATGCCACGTGTCGGTCACCCTTGACGAAAGCACTTTTGTGACGCGCGATTTATCGTCATGGAAGTAGACACTTCCGTGATGATAATTTTGGTAATGTCATGGAACACTTCTATGACAGCACAGGTATGACTATCTTGATTCTGTCATAAAATCGTCATGGATGTACATGCATGACAAAAAATGCGACCTACTGTGACAAACACGTATCATCACGGAAGTGTATTTTTTTGTAGTGAATGCAGCTGTCTCTAATGCATAACCCCAAAATGATAGCGGTAAATCAGTAAGAGACATCATAGATCGCACCATATCTAGTAAAGTACGATTACGACATTCGGACAGACCATTACACTGTGGTGTTCCATGTGGCATGAGCTATGAAACTATTCCACATTGTTTTAAATGAAGGCCAAACTCGTAACTCAAATATTCTCCTCTACGATCAGATTGTAGAAACTTTATTTTCTTGTTACGATGATTCTCCACTTCACTCTAAAATTCTTTGAACTTTTCAAATGTTTCATACTTGTGCTTCATTAAGTAGATATACCCATATCTGATCAAATCATTTGTGAAGGTCAGAAAATAATAATACCCGCCATGAGCATCAACACTCATCGGACCGCATACATCGGTATGTATTATTTCCAATAAGTCACTAGCTCATTCTATTGTTCCGAACAACGGAGTTTTAGTCATCTTTCCCAAAAGGCACGGTTCGCAAGCATAAAATGATTCATAATCAAGTGATTCCAAAAATCCATCAGTATGGAGTTTCTTCATGCGCTTTACACTGATATGACGCAAACGGCAGTGCCACAAATAAGTTGCACTATCATTATCAACTTTGCATCTTTTGGCATCAATATTATGAATATGTGTATCACTACGATCGAGATCCAACAAACTATTTTCATTGGGTGTATGACCATCGAAGGCTTTATTCATGTAAACAGAACAACAATTATTCTCTGTTTTAGATGAATAACCATATTGCAATAAACATGATCAAATCATATTCATGCTCAACGCAAACGCCAAATAACATTTATTTAGGTTTAACACTAATCCGAAAGTATAGGGAGTGTGCGATGATGATCATACCAATCTTGGAACCACTTCCAACATACATTGTCACTTCACCCTCAACTAGTCTCTGTTTATTCTGTAACTCCTGTTTCGAGTTACTAATTTTTGTAGCAACCGAACAAGTATAAAATACCCAGGGGCTACTATAAACACTAGTAAGGTACACATCAATAACCTGTATATCAAATATACCCTTGTTTACTTTGCTATCCTTCTTATCCACCAAATATTCAGGGCATTTCCGCTTCCAGTGACCATTTCCTTTGCAGTAGAAGCACTCAGTTTCAGGCTTTGGTCCAGCTTTGGGCTTCTTCACGGGAGTGACAAGTTGCTTGCCATTCTACTTGAAGTTCCATTTCTTTCCCTTTGCCCTTTTCTTGAAACTAGTGGTCTTGTCAATCATCAACACTTGATGTTCTTTCTTGATTTCTACCTTCGTTAATTTCATCATCACGAAGAGCTCGGGAATCGTTTTCGTCATCCCTTGCATATTATAGTTCATCACGAAGTTCCAGTAACTTGGTGATGGTGACTAGAGAACTCTGTCAATCACTATCTTATCTGGAAGATTAACTCCCACTTGATTCAAGTGATTGTTAGTACTCAGACAATCTAAGCACTTGCTCACTAGTTGAGAAATTCTCCTCCATGTTTTAGGCGAAGTTTTTTTTCAGAGGTCTCATACCTCTTGACATGGGCATGAGTCTGAAATATCAATTTCATCTCAACATCTCATATGTTCCGTGATGTTTCAAAAACGTTTTTGTAGTCCCGGTTCTAAGCCATAAAGCATGGTGCACATAACTATCAAGTAGTCGTCATATTGAGCTAGCCAAACGTTCATAACGTCTACATCTGCTCCTGCAATAGGTCTATCACCTAGCGGTGCATCAAGGACATAATTCTTCTGTGCAGCAATGAGGATAAACCTCATATCACGGACCAAGTCCACATCATTGCTACTAACATATTTCAACTTAGTTTTCTCTAGAAACACATATAAAACATAGGGAAGCAACAACGCGAGCTATTGATCTACAACATAATTTGCAAAATACTACCAGGACTAAGTTCATGATAAATAAAGTTCAATTAATCATATTACTTAAGAACTCCCACATAGATAGACATCCCTCTTTTCATCTAAGTGATCACGTGATCCAAATCAACTAAACCATGTCCGATCATCACGTGAGATGGAGTAATTTTCAATGGTGAACATCATTATGTTGATCATATCTACTATATGATTCACGCTCGACCTTTCGGGCTCAGTGTTCCGAGGCCATATCTGTATATGCTAGGCTCGTCAAGTTTAACCTGAGTATTCTGCGTGTGCAACTGTTTTGCACCCGTTGTATTTGAACGTAGAGCCTATCACACCCGATCATCACGTGGTGTCTCAGCACGAAGAACTTTCGCAACGGTGCATACTCAGGGAGAACACTTTTACCTTGAAATTTTTAGTGAGAGATCATCTTATAATGCTACCGTCAATCAAAGCAAAATAAGATGCATAAAGGATAAACATCACATGCAATCAATATAAGTGATATGATATGGCCATCATCATCTTGTGCTTGTGATCTCCATCTCCGAAGCACCGCCATGATCACCATCGTCACCGGGCGCGACACCTTGATCTCCATCGTAGCATCGTTGTCGCTTTCGCCACCTATTGCTTCTCGACTATCGCTACCGCTTAGTGATAAAGTAAAGCAATTACTGGCAATTGCATTGCATACAATAAGCGACAACCATATGGCTCTCGCCATTGCCGATAACTCGGTTACAAAACATGATCATCTCATACAATAAAATATAGCATCATGTCTTGACCATATCACATCACAACATGCCCCGCAAAAACAAGATAGACGTCCTCAACTTTGTTGTTGCAAGTTTTACGTGGCTGCTACGGGCTGAGCAAGAACCGTTCTTACCTACGCATCAAAACCACAACGATATTTCGTCAAGTTAGTGTTGTTTTAACCTTCTCAAGGACAGGGCGTAGCCACACTCGGTTCAACTAAAGTTGGAGAAACTGACACCCGCCAGCCACCTATGTGCAAAGCATGTCGGTAGAACCAGTCTCGCGTAAGCGTACGCATAATGTCGGTCCGGGCCACTTCATCCAACAATACCACCGAACCAAAGTATGACATGCTGGTAAGCAGTATGACTTGTATCGCCCACAACTCACTTGTGTTCTACTCGTGCATATAACATCTACGCATAAAACCTGGCTCGGATGCCACTGTTGGGGAACGTAGTAATTTCAAAAATAATCCTACGCACACGCAAGATCATGGTGATGCATAGCACCGAGAGGGGAGAATGTTGTCCATGTACCCTCATAGACCGAAAGCGGAAGCGTTAACACAACGTGGTTGATGTAGTCGTACGTCTTCACGATCCGACCGATCAAGTACCGAACGCACGGCACCTCCGAGTTCAGCACACGTTCAGCTCGATGACGTCCCTCGAACTCCGATCCAACCAAGATTTGAGGGACAGTTCCATCAGCACAACGGCATGGTGACGATGATGATGTTCTACCGACGCAGGGCTTCGCCTAAGCACCGCTACGATATTATCGAGGTGGATTATGGTGGAGGGGGCACCGCACACGGCTAAGAGATCCAAGGGATCAATTGTTTTTGTGTCTAGAGGTGCCCCCTGCCCCCGTATATAAAGGAGCAAGGGGGAGGGGGTGGCCGGCCAGGAGGGGGCGCGCCAGGAGGAGTCCTACTCCCACCGGGAGTAGGATTCCCTCCTTTCCTTGTCCAAGTAGGAGAGGGGGGAGGAAGGGAGAGAGGGGAGGAAGGAAAGGGGGGGGCGCCGCCCCCCCTCCTTGTCCTATTCAGACTAGAGGGGGAGGGGGTGCGCGGCCTGCCCTGGCCGCCCCTCCTCTTCTCCACTTTGGGCCCATGAGGCCCATTAACCCCCCGGTAGGTTCCGGTAACCCCCGGTACTCCGGTACATATCCGATAACCCCCGGAACCATTCCGGTGTCCGAATATAGTCGTCCAATATATCAATCTTCATGTCTCGACTATTTCGAGACTCCTCGTCATGTCCGTGATCACATCCGGGACTCTGAACTATCTTCGGTACATCAAAATACATGAACTCATAATATAACTGTCATCTAACTTTAAGCATACGGACCCTACGGGTTCGAGAACTACGTAGACATGTCCGAGACACGTCTCCGGTCAATAACCAATAGCGGAACCTGGATGCTCATATTGGCTCCCACATATTCTACGAAGATCTTTATCGGTCAAACCGCATAACAACATACATTTGTTCCCTTTGTCATCGGTATGTTACTTGCCCGAGATTCGATCGTCGGTATCTTAATACCTAGTTCAATCTCGTTCCGGCAAGTCTCTTTACTCGTTACGTAATGCATCATCCCGCAACTAACTCATTAGCTACATTGCTTGCAAGGCTTATAGTGATGTGCATTACCGAGAGGGCCCAGAGATACCTCTCCGACAATCGGAGTGACAAATCCTAATCTCGAAATACGCCAACTCAACATGTACCTTCAGAGACACCTGTAGAGCTCCTTTATAATCACCCAGTTATGTTGTGACATTTGGTAGCACACAAAGTGTTCCTCCGATAAACGGGAGTTGCATAATCTCATAGTCACAGGAACATGTATAAGTCATGAAGAAAGCAATAGCAACATACTAAATGACCAAGTGCTAAGCTAACGGAATGGGTCAAGTCAATCACATCATTCTCCTAATGATGTGATCTCGTTAATCAAATGACAACTCATGTCTATGGTTAGAAAACTTAACCATCTTTGATTAACGAGCTAGTCAAGTAGAGGCATACTAGTGACACTATGTTTTGTCTATGTATTCACATGTTTTATGTTTCCGGTTAATACAATTCTAGCATGAATAATAAACACTAGTTGACCCGTTGCGCCAAATGGCGCAGAGACCTGCTGAAGACATGTTGTCGATGAAAATAGTTTCATGCTGCAAGAACCTTCAACTAAATCATGCTATTTTTTAAACATGTTTATTATGTTGTTAAATAATAGTCTGGGAAAAGGGGAACTTTGCATAATATCAATATGTTCAGTTTGAAAATATGGGCACTATGATGAGAGAGTAAAGTTGGCATGGTTGTATTTTTTTAGCATGTTTGAAAACATGGTTATCATGATGAGAAACCTGGCCATGCATATTTTTCCTTTGAATAACCACTTCATGCAAAATCCCTTACAATATGTTCAGACCAATCCATCAACCAAAAAATTGTAGTGTTCTTCACCACTGAACTCTGATTCAAGAACTAAAGGGTATGTCAATTGCATATACTATCTTGCATGTTTTCATCTGTCTTTTCCCCTCCAAATGATAATTTTCTCATTGCCAAAAGACATGAGAATGCAATCAAAAAGGTCCTGCAGAAATAAGGTGAGAGAAATGCATCCTGTTACAGCCTTACATGTGAAGCGAAATAAGCATTTTATAGTAAGCATATATGGTAAACTACAATCTTCGGATAACCACATTGGGCAATCCTTTACAATCAATTCAACCGACTAATCGGTCAATTCGACACCGCATAAAGATACAGGTAAACACAAGTTACTAAAAACTTTTGAACCACAGATGCCTTGTACTTAATCCATATAATGAGACCCACGAGGTAATGCAGAATAAAAATAGTAGCTCTATATCTTAACCAAACCATAGTGCAAATATTTTCCACAAATATCACAGTGAGCAGGATAAGAACAACATGATAAAAACAGCAGCTCTGCATCTTAACCGGCAGTTCATCCCTACCTCGTCTCCCTGTCCGCCGCCACCTCCTCCTGGATCTCATCGCCGATAGCACATCGCAGTCGGCCAGCCAGCAATCAACACCAAACGCACGTTGGCGCCAAACAACGATCTTCAAGCCTTCGTCCCACCCATCTTCCCCAGTACTTTTTTTGCTGGTGTTCCCCAATCCTTCTTGATCATCCTCCTTGTTGCCAGAACGTGACCAAGGTACATGCTGATCTATAGGCGGCATACAGATCTCCCTTGTGCCCTATCCTCTCTACCGATTGTCCTCCTCACGTTGATCTGCAAGTTTACGTGGCATAAAGATCTCCCTTTTGCCCTATCTCTCTCGATTGCCCTTGTCCCTTGATACGCGGTGGTGTAGATGATCTCCTTTTGAACTCACTTCGCCATCCTTCTCCTAGCAACAAGAAAGAAGTCTGGTCAATCTCAAGATATGTAAAAGAATGGGAAATTTTCACCACAAATCTCATCTAGCCATAACAAATCTTAACATCGAATAAAAGAACAAAGGGAAGAAAAATCACCTTGATCTTCTTCACCGTTTAGTTAAATTCTTCTTCTTCCCTTCATCCTCAGATGCACACGTAATGTTTAAAAAACTAATATAGTAGTAAGTTTAAACATTAGCGATGGGAGGGGAGGAAGTAAGAGAAAAAGTGAGAGGAGAGCACCTTGACAAGACCCATCTGAAGTCCACTCAATGATATCCCATTTGGTTTTGATGTTCCTAGTTGGATCAACAGGGTTGTGCTTCTGGAAAGAGATAGGCAAGTATATGTAGTACCTCACATTAATACATGATTTGGATGCATGCATGTCAACACACACTTTTTCACATCAACTACCAATTTAAACGAAAATAGCCAAAAAAAAACTCAGTAGGAAAACTAACACAATGCTGACCAAGATTTACTTGGTATTAGACAAATCATACAGATTCGATCTTTGCTCAATGAAAACTGAGGAAGAACTCTATAACTACCCTAATCTGCATTGATCATTGCATGATATCAAATTTGTTTCTGTTGAGATCGATTTGGTTTGCATGTGTTGATTTAGTCCCACTGAAGCCATGTACACATTGAAAAAAAATCCATGGTTTAGTTGATTTAGTCGTGGGCAAGCACATATGATAACAAATTTAACGCTCATTCTACCAAATGACGCAAAGTCCTATTTGAAATCATGATTGCTATAAAAATGTTCTACTTGTTGATAAAATTAGCATTTAGCAACCACATGGGATGCCAAATGCCACAGTCATATTTCAAATCCAAAGTGTTTTGAAAATGTGCCTTTGTCGATAAAATTGGGGATAAAATTGGGTTTCATGAACCACAGAAGTACTAGTTCAAACCCTTTAAAACCCTTAGATGCCGAATGACGCAAAGTTACAATTTAGACCAAGAATTATCTAACATGTTTCACATTTATCCTTTACATATAAGTGTTAGATACACTTTCATTGCACATACAAATTTTTATTAGATAGGACATCTCGGGGAATCACAGTGAGAATGGAAGGCCTGGAGAAATGTAAAAAGGCAAGATAAAATTCAGACATTGGCATACAGAGAAACTAAGAGGAAAACATGCACCATCAATCACTCACCATAAGGTTAGCCGTTGGACAAGATGGTGAGCTGCGATGAGACGGTTACCAAGAAATGAACAAAGGGACAATCTCTACAAAATAACCATGAGAGCACCAAACTATCTGCAAACATGAAGTCCCTTGCTTGGATTAGACGGGACGAGTACTCCATGATAATCAAAACAAAAAGATGGGAATTAAATTTATTGAGCAATGCTAGGAAGATATTGTCTTGAAGAAAGGAAGGTAAGAAAACAATAAAGCAAGTGATGAACCTGCAAAAATAGCCTCCAAGTTTTGCTTGAAAATCCATCGAATATATCCTTGATCGCATATTTGTCTCTGTTGAGGTAGTGACTCTACGGGAAGGTTCTCCGAAACAGAGTAAAGTTGTTTTCCTTTTGAGAGCTTGATAGCAAACCTGCAATGCATCAAAAAGGATTAGAATTGATAAGAAAAGAAATCCTGCTATTTTATCGTCGAAGAACATACTTCCATCAGCGAAAATAAAAACATTGAAATTTGATGGTGTAAGGAACCTGCGGTGATATCTTGAGCAATAAACTACTTTGCAATGATATATTGAACCATAAACCTGAAGCTCTACTTTGATGCTAATAAATTTATAAGCTGGGGAAGTAGGAAAATTAAATCATATACTCTAAAACATATTGCAGAAACAGCGTGATGCACACTTCCTTGAAATTTGAACACAAGTGAACATTCATTTCAGTTAACACTACTATTTATCTACGGGGGAGCATGGATAAGAAAAGAAAAAAATAGAAAATGTATGCAAATTCACATATATTTTTCAAAAATCCTATGGAAATGTGTTGGTCCATTTGGTCTATCAGACGGTGTATTCTCATATTCCGTGGAATATGAAATTCATACAAAAAGAAAACATGGGACATAGATGGGGAATGTCTTTGAGGAAAAGCAAGTAACTAATCAAGAAAGAAGCTTGCTCATTCCATTTTCCTGGAGCAAACATTGCGAAGTACCCAGCTAGTACTTAGTATTTGACAATAGGACAGATTATTACCAGACTATAGAAGCACCAACTTACATGTATGAGGCTCTATTAAGTAAACATGATTGAAGGGTGAAATATCAACAGATGAAGCACCGACTTACATGTATGAGGCTCTATTAAGTAAACATGATTGAAGGGTGAAATTATCAACAGATCAAGCAGATCAAATCTCCAAAATAAATAGTTGAATAAACGTGACCCGAATTTACAATTCAGAATGTTCGGCGTCTCACTATATGGTAAGCAGAGTATTTACTTTCGATCTTTTCATGATCACAAAGCAAGGACTGTATACACAATTGGTTCCGACATTAGCCCTTTACAAACATCTTTGGTACACAAATTACGTAACTAAAACATCAATAGTTTTGTGTAATCCCAATTTAGAGATGAAAACTGAACCACCATGACAAGACGCAGGAAAGAGCAAACCTTGAGCAGGAGAACAAAGAAACAACATCGCTGCAGGATCCTCTATCCCCATCTCATCTCCACCACACTTCCTCTCTGCTGACCCGATTAATGACGTCAGTTCGTAAAGTTCTGTGATTACAAGATTCACAATAGATCAAAGTACATCTAAGAATACATACATCATATAGAAGCATTTAGGCTAAACAATTCTTGTATAGATGGGTAGGGGAGAGAGAGAAAGAGATCATGAGCGGAGGGGAAAGAAGGATTGGGGAAGCTCATCCTGATATGCGCCCCTATACAGAAACAATGCAACCTACACACGCACAAGGCATTGTTGCATCTTAACAAGGACTGTCATGATATAGAGAGGAGCAAACATCATTTAGCTTTCCAGTGATCAAATAAGCTTGTACATAAAAGGAGTTTTATATTTAAAATAAAAGGCTGCCGTATATGATCGTAAACATGACAATCTGAACTAAATGCATAATGCATTTGTGCAGTTTAAAAGGACCAGTAGCTTCCCCAATTTCGCTGGTCAATGCACCAAAACCTGGACACATTAACTCTTCATCTACGAATGAGAACAACAACCTTAAAGCAGTGAACTCAACGACCCACATATTGTTCCTCTGACCTATAGCAGCAAGCTAAATAACACCTAGGTTGTGTTTTATCTCATCACAAAAAGAATGTAAATCATCACTCCATAAGATCAAGATTGACTATTTATTCTACTTCGCCCCACTGAAGCCATGTACACATTGAAAAAAAAATCACAACTCAACATCAGGGACAAGGAAAAAAATGCATACGTGTGTGCGTGTGTTTCTGTTGAGATCAATTTGGTTCGAAGGCAAGCACGCACACAACAGGAAGTCCTTTCCCTCATGGTCTTGGAACCAGCCAAGTGCCGCAAGAGAATCAAATAAGAGGAGGGCTTACCCGATTTGGCCCAAATCGAGGCCCAAATAATGCCATCCTCTTATTTGAGTATCTGCAAAGTCTTATATCTGAGGAAAGTTGGTCTAACAATACATCATCATGCAAATATATGCTTTGGAGGGTGGGTATCCAGGAAAAGGACACCCTGAAAATGGAAATGCAATATGGTTAGCACTGAAACCCTGATTGCAAAAGAACCACCAGAAGGCCTCAACTTTCTGGACAAAACTGGGCACTCCATTCCGCTAGGAGTGTACAGGCAATATGACCTGCATACACAAAAATGAGTTATGTAAGACACAAAGGCAATTGTATTTGTTGTGCAACATCATTTACCTAGCAAAAACCATTTTAAAAAGTGCATTCCCGTCTTTCTGTTAGCACTTATTTCCCGAATAGGAATGTAAAAGCTATGTTTAAAATGGCAGGGTCTTAATAAAATACAATCAGATAGAGCAGCTCAGATGAATCAATAACATCCCTGCATTATGAATCCAATTCTTAGAACCCTTGGTATATTGCTATCTCTGTCCGGTCTAAATTTACGCTCGCAACATCATTTTCTGAAGTAAAAAAATGATTGCATGCATCCTAGGTGCATAACATGATCTATGAAAACAATTTTATACAAAGCATATGAACCAACTTCAACCGTTCAATACAACACATATGAACCAACTTTAACCATTCAACGAACCGTTCTGCGGCATTTTCTGAACTAAATCAAGAGAAGTGGCTGCATAGAGCTAAAATCCCAAAATAATCACATGGTCAGGTCAAAGAAAAATTATGAGGTTGCAGAAGGTGGATAGGGCATCGTCTCCTCATGCCTCATTGCCTGAGAAGAAGAAAAAAGGGAAGGTGATTTTTTTGGGTCAAGGATATCATCAAGATAAACATGATATTTTTTCTTAAACGAAAGCAAGCAATAACAGAACATTAACAATTTGTTAGACGCATATTGGTATGCTAATAACCAAACTATAACAGAAGGGTGTGCATATATATCTACACCCACTCAGACCAGAGAACATAGCACGACTGGGTGATCAAATTATTGCAAGGATACATCGCCCTTGAATTCCATCTTATCGTATTATAATGGCCTTCACCAAGGTCGTGAAGAGGATTGCATTTTTGGCTGAATATTGTTGCTCGCCAGCCTAACCGAGATTGATCAAGGAACGATGGTAGAGAACAAACACATTAAATCGTAAATGTTATGGTTCATGTAAGGACTATGTAAAGAAGTGAGGCTACCATTAGCAGGCCAGTCCGAAAAAAGAGAAATGTAATGCCAGCATGAATAATGCAGTTCTTTGCACATTTTTTTTCAAATATAGGCATGAATTAATGATTCCGACCCATAAACGACACCTGGGTAATCTATAAGAATCTAAAGCTGGCAGAACAGATCGTATACTTCCTCTTACGAAGGCTCGAGCTAATAAAAGTCAGAGGTGATGAAGAGAAAGAAAGATTTCTATGGAAAGCAGAACGGCGAGGCATGACTCATGCATGGTTCACCAGAATATGTAAGGATATATCCATAGACCACAACAAATTCAGAACCTGAAGAAGACCACTGAACATCATGCACTTTGGCCCTCCTTTTACGCAAATTACTGATAAAAGTTAATGACCAGACATTAAAAAACAGTCTCGTAAAGAATATTAAAAACTAAGAACTTACTGAGAGGAACAATTCCTTCAAAGGCCCTATCAGTTGTCAAGTAGTGCAACTTGGTTTCGCCATAATACTCTGGTTGATTTTATCCACATCAGGCTGGGAGACAATAAGAAGTCCAGTAGACACCTTGTTCAAGTGGAACCGAACAGTTGGACAGCGAAAAAAGCTCCTACCGACAGAAAACTTGATTTTGTGCATCCTTGTCACAAGAAAAGATCTGAACACTGCGAAAGTCAACAGCAAGTAAGTCATACATTTGCCTCTGGGGCAAATCTTGCAACATGAAATCCTGGAGCACTTGGTAGCTACATTGCAGCTATGCGTGGTAATCTTACCTTGTACACAATCCCTTTATTAAAATTACTTGTGTCAAAGAAGTGCATCTCGTTAGTCACCATCCATCTGACAAGGACACATCCGCAGAAAATTTTACTGGCCTGTCAAAATTTAATCAACATGTCATGTACCAGTAAACTTTATGTGTACAGATGAAATTAGCAGTCTTATGTGTACAGATTACGAATCACCCTAGAAACAAGAGCAAGATGCCATCAAGTGAGGAGGGAAGGTGGGGAAAAGGGCCATAGAGAGAGAGAGATGGTTGGGGACTCACTTGCGCACTTGGTGGCCGTGAAGATGCGAGCTATTCGAGCAGGGACGCATTGGGGTGCGAGGTCGTGTACCAGCTGCAGTCTCCGTCGCTCACCCGCTGAGGCTGCCGTCCGCAGCACCACCACATGAGCAGCCAAGGCTGGGTTTGCCTGCTGGTCGCAAGGACGGCGTCAAGAGCGGCCGCCGCAGCAAGCCGATGAGGCCGGCATCGAGGACCTGGTGAGGTCGGACGCTGTCAGCGTCCCTGACGAGGCCGGCCCGCAAGGCAGCTCCAAGGATCTCGTTCCCTTGGTCCCGCGTGCGGCCCGGCCCAAGAAGCCCAACCCACGCTTCACAGGCCCAGCGTGGGTTAACTGAAGCCCGCTCGGCAGCTACTTAAGGAGAGGGGCGACCGCGAGCTAGGGTTATCTAGTGGATCGCGGCTTTGGCGGCTCGGCTCTTTTCCCCTTCCTCTTTCTCGCTGGCTACGAACCCTAGTTCTCCATTCATGTAATTCTCCTCTGTAATCGCTACCAAATCGAATCCTGAGAGTGGAGTTGCTATTAATCGAGTGAATCCGCATCCACCCTCACATCTGGTATCAGAGACCAGCAAATCCCCACCTGCGCGTCACCCTGGCGCAGATCATCGAAACCAGAGGTCTCCGTCAAGCTCGTACGCACCTCGTCGCCATGGATCCGGCCATCGAAGCCTTCCTCGACAGGCTCGACAACACCCTCAAGGCCCAGAACAAGGCCATCGCGGAGATCCAGGCCTCCACGGCCAAAATCGACGACCTCGTCAACTGGCGACCGGATATGGAGAAGCGGGTGGCAGATCTGGGCGACGCGGTGGCGGCGCTCCAACTGGCGCAGCCACCCCCGTCCAAGTCGAGCGAGGAGCCTACGGGTGTGAGTCCGAAGCAAGGCCCTTCTGCGACGACCGGCATCCTCCATGGGGCCGGTGGCGGCGCAGGCAACGACTCTCATGGGCCCGATGGCCACGGCATCTACAACTTACCACGGGGGAACGTGGCGGCGTCCTTCCGAGCCGCGCCGCCACCGACAACAGTCCGTCCTCCTCCTCGCAACAATTTCCACCCCGCCATCATCGTTCGCAAGACGCAAGTCGGATGTTATGCGGTCTAGGCCAAACTCACCCATCTATCACATTTCCACAATTCACGGGTGATAACCCGAATTTGTGAAAACTATGTCTTGACAGTATTTCAGATGTTCGGCATCTTGCCTTCGCTACGGGTACCCATGGCAGCCTGAATTTCTCCGGGTCACGTGTATGGCTACAATCCATACTGAAGCGTCTCGCGGAGTTCGATTGGGATACTTTCACTTCATTACTTTGCACTTTCGTTTTGGGACGCGATCGGCACCAGACGCTGATCGAGACGGTTTACCTTTGTCCGACAAACGTCCTCTGTAGCACACTACATAGAGCAATTTGAATTAATCATCAATCATTTATCATCTTATGTTGACTCGATCCACCCCTTTTACTTCTTGACTCATTTCGTCGAGGGCCTGCGGAGGGATATTCGGGCGGTGGTCCTCGTGCAACGACCACCGGACTGGACACAGATACGGCGTCTTGTGGCATTACTCCAGGAAGAGGTGGCCGACAGCGCTTTCGGCAGCCCAGCTCGCCCACCGGAGCCACCCCCGCGAGGAGGCTCTCCCATGCCGCTTCCTCCCCCTCCGGTGCGCTCGGTGCCGGCGGCGCCGGCGGCAGATCGCCGCGGCACGGACGCGGCCCGTGCAGACACAGCCAAGCTCAAGTCACTACGGGACTACCGACGAGCTCGTGGTCTGTGTTTCAAGTGTGGCAAGAGATGGGGGCACGACCACGTGTGCCCCACCACCGTCCAGCTACATGTGGTGGAGGAACTGCTGGACGTCTTCGGCCTCGACAGCTTCGTCGACACACAACTGGGTCAAGACGAGCCACCGTAAGAAACAGCCATGGCCATCTCTCTGTCTACAGTTACAGGAGGGGTGTCAGCCAAAGCTTTCCAACTCAGGGCGTGGCTACAAGGCCATGAAGTTCTCATGTTAGTGGATTCGGGCAGCTCCAACTCTTTCATCAATCAGCAGCTCGCCCAACATATGTCGGGAGTCCAACCCCTCGCCAAGCCAAGCCGTGTGTGAGTGGCAGACGGAAGTGAACTGCTCTGTTCATAAGTGGCCACACAATGCGCCTGGTATGCGCAAGGGCATGAATTCTATACGGACTTGAAGGTACTGGCTCTGGGCACGTACGATGTCATCTTGGGCATGGATTGGCTAGAAGAGCACAGTCCGATGCAGGTCGATTGGCGCGCGCGCTTCCTGGAGATTCCTACTCCAGCAAGACCGCTTCGTCTTCGGGGACATGACGCAGTGTCCACAACTTGCCAGTCCATCAACAGTCTACAACTGCAAAACTTGTGCAGCAAGGGCTCTGTCACACATGTCATACACCTTTGTGTGGTAGCACCTATGGCCGAGGACTTGGAGCAAACTCCAGAGTGCATTCAGGAAGTGTTGAACCAGTTCCCTGACGTGTTCGAGGAACCAACAGGACTCCCACCTAGGAGGGCGTGCGATCATCGCATTCCTCACGATTCCAGAGCGCGACCGATCAACGTCAGCAAGACTGCGTTATAAGCCAGAGCAGAAAACTGAGATAGAAGCTCAAGTGGAGGCACTGTTGAAATCAGGGGTGATTCAGCATAGTAACAGCCCATTCTCATCACCAGTAATTCTCGTGAAGAAAAAGGACGGCACCTGGCGTCTCTGCATCGATTACAGATAGTTAAACGCAATCACGGTGGTCGGCAAGTTTCCTGTGCCAGTAATTGAAGAACTTCTCGATGAGTTGCATGGAGCAGCATGGTTCTCTAAGTTAGATTTGCGAGCAGGCTATCATCAGATCAGATTAGCCCCTGGGGAAGAACACAAGACAGCTTTTTCAACTCATCAGGGGCACTTTGAGTTCAAGGTCTTATCCTTCGGACTAGCTGGAGCCCCTCCCACCTTCATTGAAGGGCTAACAACAACTCTCAAGCCAGTGATGCGCGTTTGCGTTCTCTGTTTCTTCGACGACATCTTGATTTTCAGTGCCTCGTTGGAGGACCACAAAGGCCATGTAAAGCAAGTACTTGAACTTCTACGAAGGGACAACTGGAAAGTGAAACGCAGCAAGTGTGCTTTCGGGCAAAGCAAGATCGCGTACTTGGGTCACGTTATCAGCGCGCAAGGGGTTGCAACAGATCCAACAAAAGTGGCTGCGGTGGCAAATTGGTCTTCACCTCAAAATGTCAAGGAAGTTCGGAGTTTCTTGGGACTCGCAGGCTACTATCGTCGTTTTGTACGCAACTTTGGAGTGATCGCCTGGCCCCTTTTAACTTGTCAAGAAGGGCGTCCCATTCCTTTGACGTCCATTGCGTAAACTGCATTCCAAGTCTTAAAGCGGCAGCTCATCTCGGCGCCCGGATTACAGACCGCCCAATTTCGCCCAGACCATTTACAATGAGAGGCAGACGCATGTGACCATGGCATTGGGGCGATTCTGCAGCAACAGGGGCACCCAATCGCGTTTATGAGCAAAGCACTCAGCCCAAGGTATCAAGGACTGTCAACCTATGAAAAGGAATACCTGGCAATCATAGTAGCAGTGGACCAGTGGCGCCCGTATTTACAACACGCAGAATTCGTTATTCACACGGATCAGAAGAGCCTCACGCATCTTGAAGAGCAACGCCTGAACACCCCGTGGCAACACAAGGCTTTCACCAAGCTGTTAGGCCTCAGGTACCAGATCAAGTACAAGAAAGGGGCCGATAACCACGGCGCGGATGCTCTTTCATGAGCAAACCAAACAGATACACTGCTAGTAGTCACATCGTGCCAACCCAGCTGGCTGGAAGACGTCATCAACAGCTACAATGGCAATCTTCACGCGCAGAAACTTTTGGAACAACTGGCAGTGCGCGACGACGCCAAGGGACGGTTCACGCTTCAACAAGGCATCATCAGGTTCAGAGGCAGGATTTGGCTGGGGGGGGGGACACAGATCCAACAACATATCATACAAGCCTTCCATGACAGCCCAATGGGAGGACATTCAGGATTCCCTGTTACTTACAAACGCATACGACGGCTGTTCGCGTGGCTCAAGATGAAGGTGCAGATCAAACATTATGTGCAGTGTTGTTCTGTGTGTCAGCAGGCTAAGCCGGACAGAGCGGCCTCTCCAGGTCTGTTAGCTCCATTGCCCATTCCCAGCAAACCATGGGACATGATTACTATGGATTTCGTGGATGGCTTGCCTCAATCGAGCAGATTCAACTGCCTGCTGGTGATCGTGGATAAGAGGACCAAGTACAGTCATTTCATGCCTCTGGCGCATCCATACACGGCAGCCCTATGGCTCAGCTCTTCATCCAGCAAGTATACAAGGTACACGGACTGCCTGGGGCGATCGTATCAGATCGTGACCCTGTGTTCACTAGTCATTTCTGGCAGGAGCTCTTCAAGGCCACGGGTACTCAACTCAGACTCAGCACAGCCAACCATCCTCAAACGGACGGGCAGACTGAGCGAGTTAACCAATGCGTGGAAACATTCCTGAGATGTTTCACACAATCATGTCCCCGGCGGTGGAGTTTCTGGATACCCTTGGCGCAGTTTTGGTACAACACTTCTCACCATTCGGCCATAGGCATGACACCCTTCAAAGCTATGTTTGGGTACGAGCCACGGCACTGGGGCATAACAGCAGAAAACACCTGTTCAGTGCCAGCCCTAAACTCGTGGCTCGAGGAGAGGGACACGATGCGGGGCATTACGACAACACTTGAGCGAGCCAAGCGGTGATGAAAAGCCAGCGGACAAGAAAGCGATCATTCCGTCAGTTTGAAGTGGGCGATCAAGTCTACCTGAAGCTGCAACCTTATATCCAAACTTCCGTCGCACCACGAGCAAATCACAAGCTGGCGTTCAAGTACTATGGGCCTTTTCCTGTCATTGGCAAGATCAACGATGTCGCCTACAAGCTTCAGCTCCCGGCCCAAGCAACTATCCATCCAGTCTTCCACGTCTCGCTCCTTCGACGCGTCCTGAACACGGGTATGGCTGTTGAACCTCAGTTACCCCATTGTTCTGATGAGCTCGCAGTCCCTGTGGCTGTGCTGCAATCAAGATGGCGCCAGGAGAAGGGCAAGATGAGGGAACAAGTGCTCACTCACTGGTCCAATTCTGAGGCGCTCGGCGAAACCTGGGAAGACAAAGCGAGGCTCAAGGAGCGTTTCCCGCTTGCGGAGGCTTGGGGACAAGCCTCTACTCAAGGAGAGGGGGATGTCAGCGTCCCTGACGAGGCCGGCCCGCAAGGCAGCTCCAAGGATCTCGTTCCCTCGATCCCGCGTGCGGCCCGGCCCAAGAAGCCCAACCCACGCTTCACCGGCCCAGCGTGGGTTAACTGAAGCCCGCTCGGCAGCTACTTAAGGAGAGGGGCGACCGCGAGCTAGGGTTATCCAGTGGATCACGGCTTTGGCGGCTCGGCTCTTTTCCCCTTCCTCTTTCTCGCTGGCTACGAATCCTAGTTCTCCATTCGTGTAATTCTCCTCTGTAATCGCTACCAAATCGAATCCTGAGAGTGGAGTTGCTAGTAATCAAGTGAATCCACATCCACCCTCACAGACGCGGGGGCGCGGGAAGAGCTCCACGACACCATGGCAGGGGCCGGCAGCGATGGCACATGAGATGACAGGACGAGCGCGCGGTCCTAGGGCGGAGGGTGTGGCGACAAGGGAGGAGGGAGGGAGTGCGGCGGCGGACGAGGCAAGGAGGAGGAGGGAGGGTGTGGCGACTGTGGTTTGGGGGCCTAGGGTTCACGCCGAACGCACCGTCTCAGGCATCGCGCGCGAGGAGCCGATGGGAAAATCATACACTGCGTTGGCACGGTGACCCAGCCAAGGAACGCTCGAGATGAGCCCACTCGTCATTGGCGTATGAAAATGACCACGAGGTAAAATCAGGTTTCTTGTAGGTGAAGATCCCACAGTTCGAGATGCGCCAGCCGATGTAATCGAACGGCCATCGAAGGCCCAATCTGGGGGAGCGCTGGTTGGCTGAGTTGGCTAGCCTCTTTTTTGTTTTAAATTTATCATGAAATAAGGAAATAAATAATAATTTTATTATTGCCTCTAGGGCATATTTCCTTCAGAAACCATCTGAGACACCTGGCGTTTTAAGCCGGTGAGTTCAGTGGTTGCTTCCTGGAGAGCCGCCTCCGCCTTCTCAGCCCGTTGAGTCAAGGTTGTTTTCTCTTCAGCCCAGGCGTTCTTCTCAGCTTCAAAGTCGGTTCTCAGTTTTTCTGCCTCACCCATGCTAAATTTGAACTTTGAGTTCGCCTTCTGGGTCTCAGTCTCTTCCAGCTCCAGACGGGTCTTCAAGTCTGACAACTCTGATTGAAGTTGAGCAGTGGTGGTCTGTACATACACCGGATTAAAGTCATACTTTAACGTTAGTTCAACATTTTACGTCCCAAGCACTTTGCGAGCAAGAGTACTTGGCACTTGTGGGCCAATGCATATTGCTTGTCTTGTTGCAATTTTACGATGACACCTTGGTGCTACAACCGGCCATAGCCAGCTGATGAGGACTACGCAACTTTAAGCCGGATTTTGAAAGGATTGTTTCATAGGTTATTATTCATGATCATGGTGATCAAGTCTACACCATATTCAAAATAAGCAGTAAACTTGGGGCTGGCAGGATATGCATAACTTAAGAGTGGAAGAGATCATACCTCAAATTTGTGGTGCATATGCTTCACCATTTCAACTTCAAGGTCACGACTGTTGTGTACTTGGCTGAGAAAGCCAGAGTATATTTCACCAATGCTCAGTTGAGCATAGTTGGTGACATCAAATCGCATTTTGCACAGCTCAACATGTTCTTCCTTGGCAGAATGCTTGGTCAGCATAGTAGGTCTCCCCGGTTCAGTAAAGCCGGTCTTGGTGATCTTTACTTCATCATCTTGTGTGCTGGCTGTCTTGACAGGGCTTGAAGTTTCATGATTTAAAGAATCATCGTTGGCTTGATCAACAGGTAGGTCAACAGTCATTGTTGGAATATCATGAACCGGCTCAGACGGTTCAGGAACGGAGGCCTCAGGCGCTGTGGTTTGGAGCTCCGGCTCATGGACTTTTGGCTATTTGGCCGGCTTGTTCTTCTTTGCCCTCTTGCTGGGCTTTGCTTTTCCACTGCATGAGTCATAAAGGTCGGTATAAGTGTAAAAGGATCATAATGAGTAAATGATAAGTAATTTGCCATTACCCGGGAGCAGTCTTGAAAGCTGGCATATTGGATTGGATTGAATCGCCGGAAGAGGAATGAGATGTGTCCTGATAATTTGAGTTGGAAGAATTGAGTGACTGGCGAGTGAGACCCGCCAAAGGACAAAAATAGTTTAAGTCGGGGGTGACCTCATTTCGGCGCTTCCTCGGCGTGTTCGGTAAGCCAGAGGAGAGTTCCACATCCTTTCTTGTCTGAGTCTGCTGCCGGCTCTCGTGTTGCTGTTGCTTCAAAATAAAGTGAGGATCCAGATGAGCTAAGGGGTGTGAAAATCTTACTTTCCGGGTTACTCTTCGGATTTTTTGTCTTGTCAAAGGCTCGGAGTCGGAGGAAATAATAGTTACCTCTTCTTCCACTCCAGAAGATGATGTCATGGCGGGTTATAAACTCTCGCACAAATGAAGAACAGAAGATTTTTTCTAAGTGTTGAAGATTGACATGAACCAGTTCAAATCAATCAGGGGCCTAATGTTGGGGACATAACTATTAGGTATGACCCGCCCAGGAGGGGCCGGGTTATACCTATGGCGATTCATCATATGAAGCCCACGAGGATATTTGAAGATTACGGTTTAGTTAAGGGCCCAAGGCCCAAAGGCGGCTTAAGGCCTATGAGGGTAAACCGCCATATATGTATGACTTGTATTGTAAGGCATGAATAGATAGTAACCGAGCCAGACACTGTTTATGAGCCGGCCGGGACTCCGTGAGCCGCTGGGCGTCAACCTGTATATATAAAGGGACGACCCAGCGGCGGTTCAGGACAAGAAACAACAGACCGAAAGCTAGGTCAAGCGGATTCGCTCCCTGGTAATTGAGACATAAGCAATACCACCTCAAACTGGATTAGGCCTTTACCTTCACCACAAGGGGCCGAACCAGTATAAACTCTCGTGTCCTTTGTCCCTGATACGTCTCTGACGTATCTACTTTTCCAAACACTTTTGCTCTTGTTTTGGACTCTAACTTGTATGATTTGAATGGAACTAACCCGGGCTGACGCTGTTTTCAGCAGAATTGCCATGGTGTTGTTTTATGTCTTGGAAAAAAAAGTTCTCGAATGACACGAAACTCCACGGAATATCTTAGAATAAATAATAAAAATCCTCGCCAAAGATGAAGACCAGGGGCCCACACCACATCCCACGAGGTGGGCGCGCCCCTCGGCGCGCCCCTACCTCGTGGGCCCCCTGGATGCCCTCCGACGCCAACTCCAACTCCATATATTGGCTTTTGGGGAGAAAAAAACCAGAGAGAAAGTTTCATCGCGTTTTACAATACGGAGCCGCTGCCAAGCCCTAATCTCTCTCGGGAGGGCTTATCTGGAGTCCGTTCGGGGCTCCGGAGAGGGGGATTCGTCGCCGTCGTCATCATCGACCATCCTCCATCACCAATTTCATGATGCTCACCGCCGTGCGTGAGTAATTCCATTGTAGGCTTTGGACGGTGATGGGTTGGATGAGATTTATCATGTAATCGAGTTAGTTTTGTTAGGGTTTGATCCTAGTATCCATTATGTTACGAGATTGATGTTGCTATGACTTTGTTATGCTTAATGCTTGTCACTAGGGCCCGAGTGCCATGATTTCAGATCTGAACCTATTATGTTTTCATGAATATATGTGTGTTCTTGATCCTATCTTGCAAGTCCATAGTCACCTACTATGTGTTATGATCCGCAACCCAAGTGACAATAATCGGGACCACTCCGGTGATGACCATAGTTTGAGGAGTTCATGTATTCACTATGTGCTAATGCTTTGTTCCGATTCTCTATTAAAAGGAGGCCTTAATATCCCTTAGTTTCCAATAGGACCCGCTGCCACGGAGGGTAGGACAAAAGATGTCATGCAAGTTCTTTTCCATAAGCACGTATGACTATTTACTAATACATGCCTACATTACATTGATGAACTGGAGCTAGTTACGTGTCACCCTATGTTATGACTGTTAAATGATGAACCACATCGGCATAATTATCCATCATTGATCTGGTGCCTCTGAGTTTTCCATATAATGGTTTACGCTTATTTACTTTTACATGCTCTTTGTTACAATCACTACAAAATACCAAAAACATTACTTTTCTTTGTCTTTACTTTTGTTACCGTTACCACCACTATCATATTACTTTGCTACTAAACACTTTGCTTCAGATATTAAGGTGTGGTTGAATTGACAACTCAGCTGCTAATACTTGAGAATATTCTTTGGCTCCCCTTGTGTCGAATCAACAAATTTGGGTTGAATACTCTACCCTCGAAAAGTGTTGCGATTCCCTATACTTGTGGGTTATCAGTCCCGTTTTAACCCCTTTAAGCTACCTAGTTGCGATGGCTCCACGACTAAGTCCTTTTGCTAGGACAACTGCCGAGACCTTTCCACGACAATGAGTGTTAGCAATCATAGAAGACTAAATGATGGTTGAGTATGTGGACTTGCCTAAAGGCTCCGATACGTGACCCTTCCTGAAAAGATGATGAATTGTAGTTGCAAAGTTGACTAAGAACATAGTTTGTCGGTTTCCAATAGAGTTTATGCTTTATACTTCGATGTTGTGATGAATTGTCACTTGTTCATGAGAAGTATATGATAAAAGTTATATGACAGAAGTTTTACATTAAAGTTTGTTGGTGTTATAATAAGTCACATGATGCTGCTATGTCCGTATTTTTTGTTTTTATCGACACCTCTCTCTCTAAGCATGAGGACATGTTTTTCGATTTCGGTTTTCGCTTGAGGACAAGCGAGGTCTGAGCTTGGGGGAGTTGATACGTCCATTTTGCATCATGTTTTCCTACTGTTATTTATGTTGTTTTATTGTATAATAATTCTTTTTGGAGTAATTCTAATGCCTTTTCCCTCATACTCTGCAAGGTATGCACCAAGGGGAGAATTAAGAAATTTGGAAATCTGGACCTGAAAAAGCTAAGTCAAGCTACCTATTCTGCACAACTCCAAATGAGCTGAAACTTCTCCAGGATTTTTTATGGAATATTTGATAAATATTGGAGCAAATAAGTACCAGAGGAGGGCCAACAGGTGGGCACAACCCACCTGGGCGCACTAGGAGGCCCAGGCACGCCCTGGTGGGTGCTGCCCTCCTCGGCCCACCTCCGGTGCCCATCTTCTGGTATGTAAGTCATTTTGACCAAGAAGAAAAATCAGACGAGTACATTCGGGATGAAGCGCCGCCGCCTCAAGGCGGAACTTGGCAAGGAGCACTTTTGCCCTCCGGCGGAGCGATTCCGCTGAGGGAACTTCCCTCCTAGAGGGGGAAATCATCGTCGTCATCATCACCAACAACCCTCCCATCTTGGGGAGGGCGATCTTCATCAAGATCTTCACAGGAAAAACTCCTCACAAACCCTAGTTCATCTCTTGTGTTCAATCTTTGTATCAAAACTATAGATTGATGCTTGTGGGTGACTAGTAGTGTTGATTACATCTTGTAGTTGATTACTATATGGTTTATTTGGTGGAAGATTATATGTTCAAATCCATTATGCTATTTAATACCCCTCTTATCTTGAGCATGTTTATCATTTGTGAGTAGTTACTCTCGTTCTTGAGATCATGTAAGAAATCATGTTGCAAGTAATCATGTGAACTTGATATGTGTTCGATATTTTGATGATATGTATGTTGCCATTCTCTTAGTGGTGTCATGTGAACGTCGACTACATGATACTTCACCATATTTGGGCCTAAGGGAATGCATTGTGGAGTAGTTATTACATGGTGGGTCGCGAGAGTGACAGAAGCTTAAACCCCAGTTTATGCGCTATTCCGTAAGGGACCTATAGGATCCATAAGTTTAATGCTATGGTTAAAATTTATTATTAATACTTTTCTTGTAGTTGCGGATGCTTGCGAGAGGGTTAATCATAAGTAGGATGTTTGTTCAAGTAAGAACAACACCTAAGCACCGGTCCATCCCACATATCAAATTATCAAAGTACCGAACACGAATTAAGCCAACATGATGAAAGTGACTAGATGAAATTCCCGTGTACCCTCAAGAACACTTAAGAAACTGTTTTGGCCTGTCCTTTGCCTCAAAAGGATTGGGCTACCTTGCTGCACTTTTGTTACTACTTTTGTTACTTGTTCATTACAAATTATCTTGCTATCAAACTACTCCGCTACTTACAATTTTAGCACTTGCAGACAATACCTAGCTGAAAACCACTTGTCATTTCCTTCTGCTCCTCGTTGGGTTCGACACTCTTACTTATCGAAAAGGCTACAATTGACCCCATATACTTGTGGTTCATCACCCCTCCGACCTCGAGGTGAGACCAGCCAAATCTCCATGTCAATATGAGTCCTATAAGATATTTTGAAATGTTTTTGTTTATATTTTCAACCATTGGAATGCAATGACCATCAAGTTTGAATGCTCATATGATGTAGATATAAACATGTATATATTGTGTTGCTCAAATAGGATATGTGCTTGCCCAAGTGGTCGGCCATGTTTGCAGGTAACACCTCCGAGTGGCCTATGTTTTGCCGGAGTGTTGATTAATTTCCATTCCGACAAATTTCGAAGACTCGATATGTCCTTTTTTAGCAAAGGTCATGCCGGACTTTTTCGTGAATTTTTGCATGACTTGTGCTAGAATATGTAGGAAATATTGAGTGGCCTGGATTTTCTAGAAAGACAATTAAACGACATTTCGGGTTGACTTTAAGTCTGTCGAGACTCCACCATATATGAGAGAAGAAGAATGCCGACTGTTCTCGTGGGGGGTCGCTTCTCCTTCGTTCCCGTGTGCTAGACATTTTGGTTTAATGCACTCAGGGACGAAGAGAGGAGCGACCATCACCAACGGTCGAATATATACACCACGCGAGCTGAGAATTTAAAAAAAAAAAACTCGATGGACCAATAGTCAACCCGTGATGAATAATAATGATCTAGTTTAGTTTTTGTAGTATATATATTGAATTTTAGAAGTTTAATCTTTCAATTATGAACCTAGAAAATGTCGTCGCCGGAGGAGGAAAGTCTCCCGGCGGAGTGCGACTGGTGCGGCGACGACCGGGGTCTATGCGACAGGCCTCACCTGGTAGAAGGTCGGCGCTTCAACATTAAGCTTCAGGAGACCTTCGTTGTTCAAACGGTACGCAACGACAACAAGTGTTTTTTCAGAATTAAGCACGACTTCTGCTTCTTCAACATGTAATTTTCGTCTTTTACAATTCAACTATAGCTTATCCCATGCCATGCAAGACATATGAGAGGATGGATTTTGAAGATCATGAAAGTATGGAAACAAAGATAGTTCAGCTAAGGACCCATCATGGATATGATTTTGCTATAAATTTATACAATTCTGAGAGTGTATCCCATTTTGGTTGCCCGAATTGGGAAACACTTTGCAAGACGTATGATTTTCATGGGGGTATGCTTGTCACCATGGATCTTGGATCCTGACATCAATGAAGACAATATGGACATTTGGATCCTTGTTGATACGCTTCCAATTCTACCGCTATGTGAGTTTCTCAGACGTAGTTATTAAGTAATTTATATTGTTTATTTCAAAATAGTTGACATCTTATTTCCATTGATAGCTTATTTTCATTCTTCAAATAATGTGCAGAAGATGGTAGACAGAACCTACTACACCGATGGCGCAGAATTAACTTATCAGGAGAAAAATCATCTGATCTCATTTATTAATGATCTTGAAAATTACAATATCTATTATCAAACTCCTGCATATTATGGTCAATACGTGTTAGTGCACGTGTTGAACTACGGTAACATCCATGGAGATGGCATGGTAAGATTCTTTTACTATTACGACATCCATGCATCCTTTGCATAAATTCTTCTAAAACTAAACTACATTGCTAACTATGAAGTTATTACTATGTTTTTCAACAGAAAATCCCGAAGGATTGTGTGCCTCATCTGATGTTTCCGAAAGGTCACCTTCAGTGGCGGCGCTGGGGTCTTCCTGGGACTTCCTTGGAATACCCAAGAATTTTGTGTCAAAAAAAAATTGCCACATATAATACATATACGGTAGAATCTGGAAATAGGCCACCAGACACAAGCGAGAAGCGACTCGGCTTGTGGCTACGCGCGCGAGCAGCACATCACCAGACCTCCAGCTCGTCTCACTCAATCGATCCCCTTTCCCCTTTCCCCTAACCTAGCTCCCTCCCCCGATTCACCCTCCCTCGCCTCGCCTTGCCCCTCGGTCCCCTCCCCTCCGGGCTCCGGCCGCCCCTCTCCCTCCCCTGCCCTCCCCCATTCGCCATCCGTGCTCCGGCCCTCTCCTCCGGCTTCCGCCACTCCGCCTCCGGCCTCCCCTGCTCCCCGGACGGCCGGACCTCGGCCCAAGTAGGCGCCCAGCGCGGCAGCGGCAGCGGCGCAGCGCCCTCCACCGCTCCACGGCTCCACGGCGCTGCGCCGCCGTCCTCAAGTGCCTCCTCTGTCTGCGCGGTGAGTGCCTATCTTCTGCTCCTGATCCTCAACGACCGCCATGTGCTCGACGGTTTGCTTCACTGAGCGTTTCAACTGTTATTTTATAGTGTTACTTGTAATGTCCTCCTGGCTCTACTTAAAGTATGCATGCACATCATGACACCATTTGTTGGTAATTCAGTCGCCTGGTTCTGGTTCAGACGAATTCACGTGCACCTCACATGTTGCCATGTGGCTTCCTCTGTCCCATGTGAGAGATAACTAACTGAATGAATCAACAGAGACCGTTCTACTTGGAAACATATAAAGCATTAATAAACCAAGAATGAATTGAATTACCACCAAGTTCGTTAACCTGCCAGTCCGGCCTCCGTCGGTCCAATTTGCATCCATCCACATCCACTGCCAGCCCCATTCGGCCGTGGTGCTACAGATTTCTGTATGAAATTAGGGCTTGCTCCAACCTGTAATGTTCAAAGTTCAATGATTCATGCTCATCTTTTTAAATTCAGAGTTTACAATGATCTGTTATTTGGTTCATATATTGCTATTGCCGTTATGCTAGTGTTGTTTTGTTCATATATTGCTAGTCTTGTGTTGTTTGGTTCATATACTACATTTAGAGCCAAATTTTTTTTGGATGAATACCCAGCCTTCATTTCCTGGCGCCGCCACTGGTCACCTTGATGTTATGAGTTTACGGCCAGGTCATCCAACGCATCATTGCTGTCCATACCAGATTTCTAAAACCGATGAAGGCATGACAATCAAAGATTGGAAAAAAAATGTATGGTCAGTCGTAGGGAGCTACTTGGAAGCAACATTGTGCGAAGGGCAAAAATTGGAGACAGGATAATCTCCATTCTCCATAATGGAGAGTCAGAGCCTATCTTGTTTTATGCTATTTTACCTAAGAGAGGGTAGTAGGTCCTATGAGAGAGGAGTATGTCCTATGTTATATGTGTTACTAGATCATGATTGGCGAGCGTTGCCGCGCCCGTCTATTTTGACTATAGAATAGTAGGCACATCTACACATATATGAAGGCATACAACATGAAGGTTGTGTTCGCATAAAGTGATATTTAGTGGGGAATTTTGGATTATAGCCTGAATTTAGGAGTATTCTTTTTAATGTCTCGCCATTCAGCGGGAATTTGTGAACAATGTGGTTGCTTGGGGAATACATGAAACCGAACCATACATTGTTTAGAGAACATTATTTTCGGCCAAAGAGAGTTGGAAACAAAGATCCACAATTGCCATAGTCACACAACAATCCTAATGACTCGTCCCATGCACAAATATACAGTATAGATAGAAGCAGTTCAGTTATATTGTCTTTCCATGTATACATGACAAGCAACCAGATTTGCATTGGATGAAAGGTAGATCGATCAAAGAAATGTGAAAGCGGATGTATGATTCCTAAGTTGGGATTGAAGTTGCAACCTGCAAGAGGGGATCCATGGATAAATTGTTAGGCTAGAAATTTCCTGAACGAATACACTTGAAGTCAAAAACCAAAGTCCAAGAATTTCCTCAGGATCCGACGCTTTGACATAACCATGGAACAAATGTGTCATTCAATCCTGATGCAAGACTATGCACTTTAAATCCTAATGGTTTATGGGCAGAAGGAATTAAATAAGGCTTGAAAATTATCATCATTTGGCTATGGCACTTTATTTCCAGATGATCTCGAATAGCAGAATGCATGATCAACAAATGTCATTTTTCATGATTGATGGATCAGGCATATATATTTTTTCCATTCAACCTTAAAAATTATAGACTAATGAAGTTTTACTTGGCTCAAATGATTTTAAAGTGTTAATAGCAATATCGCAGGGAAGAACAATGCCAAGAAGAGTTATCTATTCTTACATAGTATACGGGCCTTACCAGAGAAACCAATCCCTACAAGACGGAGATGGAGCTCGCACCTAATTGGCTTGAAGAGTGTATTTGCATTGTCATCCTCCTATAATAAATATTTTCAGAACTTCATCAACCAAAAAAATGGATTAGAATCGAGAGACGGTCTCATTCTCTAAGCATCCACACTTTCAGAACTATATAAAGAACTTCAATAAAATTGAAGATGAACTGATAATAAATAATTAAAGAAAGATCTTGGCGGTGCGATTAAGAGCCAATCTGACGGCCAAGAATGCATACAAGTAACGATCCAACGGATACAAATGCTAATGGTCTGAGAGGGCTGGAAAGATGCTCGTTATAATGTATCTAAATTATGTGCTACGATGTTTTAGAGTTCATGATGATGATGAGGAGGAGTTGTGATTATGACTAGTGACCAACTTGCTATATGATGTCTCATTGACGAAAATGATGATCATGAGGAGTTGTTATATGACAATGATGTATTATGATGATAAGTTGTTAATGATATGATGATGATGATTTATTATATCACTGGGTGAAAGAACCACGAATTAGTTTCAATTGGATGGATCCATCCACTTGAAACCAATCCACGGTTCTTTCACCCAGTGATGTAATAACTCATTATGATGTAAAAACAATCTAAATTGCTACTATATGAAAACTTGTATAATGGTGTATGAATACGACATAAAATGAAAAAGAAATAGAATACGCAATAGTAGTAGTAGCACGGGCACAGAGGCGCGCTGCTAGTATTTACCAGTAGAGCTTCCTACGAAATGCGCTGCTACTAAGTGTGTATAGCAGTTCGTGTCTAGACTAACGCTACTGCTAAGCTTTAGTCAGATGTCAGATCAAGAGCGCCGGCACCTCAAGGCCATCGATAGGCCAAAACCGGCCATCGCTAGGCTTTTTCCCTAGTAGTGACATATAGGGGGAGTATATTTCATCATCGAGCCAAGTAACGCAAATTCACTCTTATTCAATCTGCTTTTCACTTATCTATCTTCACCTTGATGATTATCTGTTTTGTCAACAACCGTCCAAAAGGGGGGAGATTATTGGTGCAATGATAGGCCCCTTATGTTTTTGGAGTTTGTTGACATAAACAATATGGGACTTATGTGTTTGCTAGTGCACACAGAGTAACGGGTCCCTGAGATCATGAGGAGTTTGATGAAAACGATGAGGATGATCTCCCTGCACTGCAGTGAAGGTTATCACAGAAGATTATGATGACAAGAGTTACCCCTCGAAATTGCTGAAGTGAAGCAATTGGTTCGGTGCATGTCCGAAGGAAATGACTGTGTTTGAGGAGATTAAAGACGAAGTGAAGATGTAGCATTTATTCGTTGTTCTTCTTCCCTTTATTGAGTCATAGGACCACCGTACTATTAAGAGGGGTGTAGCGTTCGAAACTTTGATTCTCCGATGCTAAACCCAAATCCTATGAAAGTTCCGAGAGAAATCTCTTTGTGTTTCGAGCGAATACTTGCCATCAAGAGACTGTGATCTTCTTTGCTGCGAGAGATTTGACTCAGACCGAGGAGTTAGCACTACTTGTTCCTCAAGTAATGTTAACGTTGCTCCAAAAATCTGACCATTGCAAACGTGTTGATTGGCCATTGGCTAGACCGAGTGTCCAAAATGGTCATTTCCCATCTGGAAAGGTTGCGGCTATAAATAGCCACCCCGCACCGGCTTTGTCCAGCGATTGCTCCATTTGATTCTGAGAAGATTGTTGAGCAACCCCCTCTCTGAGCGATTTGAGTTTAAAATCCATCGAGAGAAAAAACCTAGATCCGAAGAATTAGATAGTGGTTCAGCATCACTCAAATCTAAGTCCAGTACGATCCGCCTATTACTCTTGAGAGCTGCAAACTCTCTAGACGGTTAGGTGTCAATTTATTCAGAGACCAAGAGTGATTGTGGTTCTCGAAGAAGATGTCTGTAAAGGTTCGGAGATCTCCTTCAAGTATCTACCACGTGTGATCGGCATTGATTGACGAACCAATTGTCGAGGAGAATAGGGTGAAGAGAGTTTATCTTCCATGTTAAGTCACAACCCCTCCAACCAGACGTAGTCCTTGTACAGAAGGACGAACTGGTTGAACAAATACCATGTCGCCATCGAGCATCACTGGTTACCTCTATCACCCATGTTTACCTGTATTTTCATTCGTGCAATTTGTCTTAATGCATGACTTAGTTCTTTTCAGTACTTAGTTTTAGCTCGCTGTAGTTTGTTTTTCATTCGCTCCGCTGCTGGGTTCCGAGGGTTTTGAGTTTTCCAAAGAAAAAATAAAACTCCCATTCACCCCTCTCTGGTAGACATACTTCGTTCCTACAGTTTCGCAAATTACCCAAACGACAGTACAATACCAAGGAGTGTGCTCGAAGGGAATTTTTCCCATTTTACCCCTACTTAAGAGGATGTTGTTAATCATTATCCTCAATTCCTATGGTTTTGCTCCCTCATTTTATGTAACTCTTGCCACACGTGGAGTATGCCAGGACGAATGGGTGGGGGCATGTGGCCGAGGGAGTAGTGTGAGAAGCGGGTTCATATGATCGGTGAAGGGAAAATTGGGTACTTTTTTCACATCACATACCCCGAAAGAAACACACTCCTGGCGCCCTTTTCTCGTTGAATTGCATGAAAAGTTCATGCCATTTTTTCAAATGAGAGGAATACATTTGAGCTAGTTGTTGAACAAATCAATAAAAATAAATCATCTCTTTGAGGTTAGGTTGTTAAAAGGAAACCATCTAGGACTAGTCCCATGGAGGCATTCTTTAATAGCAGGTTGTGCATCCGTGCGCCCAACCAATAGAGTGATATTTTGTTTTCTTGAGGCGAGTTGTTACCCATGAATATATTTTTACCCTGAAATTTTAGGATCAAGATCAAGGCCTCCATTTGTTCAAAGAAAAAATAGAGGAAAAATATAGGAATAGAGAAATCTCATATAGTGAAACCATTCAAGCCTTTGGTTCAAACGAATGTAATAAAGAAAACACAAAGATAATTTTCTTTTGGTGCCAATTTTAACAAAAAAATGCAAGAATTTTACAATATACTTGAAACTCCTTTTCAAATTCCTACATACGAAGAAGAACTAAGATTCTCAGTGGCAGAACAACATGCTAATTATACCTTTCCATGTGGTCTGACTTTGATTTGACTCCGTTTATTAGGATTCCTGCATTTTTCTATGCATGTGAACCAAACAGAAGTACAAAATTCCTTTTTTAGAAAGTATGTTTGCATTCAAAAAAGGAAAAAATACAAAGTTCTTGACCCATACAAGCACACCCTAACGCACACACAAATAATCCAAAAAACAAAGAGCAACCTAAAACAACCAGTAAAACACGAAGATCTCCGGAGCTCTGCATCATCATCCCTAAACCTTGCGAGAAAACCCCTGCAACACAAGAACATGCAAATTAGACCCCAAGCATCTCATTATCTTCAACAACAACATAATCGCCACCATGCTTCTCCTCCTTTTTTCACCCCAATGCCAAAAAGACAAGGACACACATGTGCATCCAACACACCTGCACCAGCCTTCGCCATTTGTGGCTCTGAGTACCGCTTTATGCACCCCTTTCAGATGAAAGAGAACTAGGATCGGGTTCTGGCGCCGTGGCAGGGCCAACCGCCCGGGCAAAACAAGACATCTCTCTAGCAGCAACACAAAGAAAGAGGAAGAGCAGCGGCAGAAATCACACTGATGTGGAGGAAGAAGAATCTCGGTCTCCGCACAACCACCACCCATCTGAGGGCCAAACCGGCCAGCGCCGGTCGACCCCCAGACGCCATAGCCCACGACCTCGACGAGATCCAGGGACCCCCCACCCCGCTAGCTCCTAGATGAAGACAAGAGCCCCACCTAACCGTGAATGGGGGCCGAGAAACTTATTCAGACGTGACGCCGCCCAATGGCCTCGACAACGTCTCCCTCAACCCTAATCCTACGAAGAACCCAACCAACACACAGATCTGAGGTTCCCCCTCCCTCCCGCCGCCGAAGCGGCTGGCGGAGGAAGAGGGAACCAGTGGCTGCGCATTCCTATATTCTCTGATTCACTG
This sequence comes from Aegilops bicornis, assembly GCA_021605145.1. NCBI lineage: Eukaryota > Viridiplantae > Streptophyta > Magnoliopsida > Poales > Poaceae > Aegilops > Aegilops bicornis. The sequence continues at coordinate 162,873,215 of CM038674.1, forward strand.
TTTTACACGTGCATTCCTATCTAATTTCCGCGTTTTCCCCCTTCCTTTTCTGCGTTTTTAGAATCGTGTAAAAATTACAAACACGGCTCCGTCAACTCCGCGAGTGTATGTGCATCTGTAGTGGTGTACACGGGCCCATCTGCAGTTTTTATGGGGGTAATAAAACAAATTTAATGCCCTCGCCCATCTGGAGATGTGCCTGGCTAACCTCGGTAGCCACTTTGCATTTGGAATTGCGCTTTACTAAATTCCAATTCTAATCCCCGTTTACACTCGTGCCGTGTTCTTCCCATAAACCTTCTCTCCTTCCTCCTCACCGTCTCCCCCAGGGGGGAAGGCTAGTTGAACCCTGTATGCATCTTTAGATTCCGTAGAGCTGCTACTACTAGGCAGCAAGTTCCATTTCGAGTAACGTTTGTTGTGGAATGTGATGCTCTGGTTGGGACTAAGGCAGCAAGTTCCATTTCGAGTAACGTTTGTTGTGGAATGTGATGCTCTGGTTGGGACTAACTTCTCAGTGTCCCCAATTTCGAGTAACGTTTGTATGGGGGGGGGGGGGGAAGGCTAGTTGAACCCTGTATGCATCTTTAGATTCCGTAGAGCTGCTACTACTAGGCAGCAAGTTCCATTTCGAGTAACGTTTGTTGTGGAATGTGATGCTCTGGTTGGGACTAACTTCTCAGTGTCCCCAATTTATCCCTTGTGTGAGGATGTCATCCTTCTTATTTGTCAGGACACTATTGCCTCACTGTAAGATCATTGGCAAAGCTATAGCTCCGTTAAAATGCCGTTTATTCCGCTGGCTGCCCTGCAGCACCATCGTTTGATGTTGTATGCGACGCCACCGAGCCTGGGACTGCTGAACACCTTTTCACGATATGCTTGTGGTCTCGGCTTGGCATCTCTGGCTTGTCGTGTTGTGCTGGGCCTGGCATGGGTGCATATATTGCGATTAATTGTGTTATGCACCTTGTCATTCTGATGCCAGTCCATAGCCTTGTACAGATATCTGTTTCCACTTTTTATAGCTAGATTACGCCAAGTGCAGGGGTGAAGGCTAGTTGAACCCTGTATGCATCTTAGATTCCGTAGAGCTGCTACTACTATGCAGGAAGCTCCATTTCGAGTAACGTTTGTCGTGGAATGTGATGCTCTGGTTGGGACTAACTTCTCAGTGTCCCCAATTGATCCCTTGTGTGAGGATGTCATCCTTATTTATCAGGACACTATTGCCTCACTGTAAGATCATTGGCAAAGCTATAGCTCCGTTAAAATGCCGTTTATTCCGCTGGCTGCCCTGCAGCACCATCGTTTGATGTTGTATGCAACGACACCGAGCCTGGGACTGCTGAACACCTTTTCACGATATGCTCGTGGTCTCGGCTTGGCATCTCTGGCTTGTCGTGTTGCGCTGGGCCTGGCATGGGTGCATATATTGCGATTAATTGTGTTATGCACCTTGGCATTCTGATGCCAGTCCATAGCCCTGAACTGCTGTCTGCTTCCTTTTTTTAATAGCTAGCTTGCGCCAAGTGTATTAAATATATGTCTTAGTAATAGGTGTATGACTAATAACTGAGCATGTTGCATACAGACAGTGTGAAAGGGGAAAATTTCTATTTATTCTTAACACTGTATGGACAGAGCATTTCCTTCTTGTTACTACCAAATATGTTAAATAGTTTCAGCAAATACTCATCATGATGTCCCATTCATCTTTCCAATTAACATACTCTTTTATGGTAAAGGATTCGGTTGGATGTGATACTCCAGTTCTGACAATGAATAATTCAGACAAGAAGTCGGTATGCTCCATTCATAGAAGATCATCAGAACGGAGGAAACATTCCTCTTCTGAGTTGGTTTCTTCAGCAAAAAGGCCAACTCGCCACAATACCTCCAGCAGTTATAAGCCAGATCATTGTTCTCCTCCCAAGAGAACAGTAAGAACAGTCAGGAATGTTAATCTGGCAAAATATATAAAGAACAAGTATTATCGTAGTCCTCTGAGCAAGCGGCAGGCTTCACATGCTGCTACTGGAAAAAGTGCAACAGGACCAGTCAGGAGGAGGAACCGGAAACGGAGAAGGCACAATACTGATTGTGATGAGGCAACTCGCATGGAAAGAAGGGCGAGACATTTGCTGGTCAAAATAAAATCGGAGCAGAATTTAATAGATGCATACTCTGGAGATGGCTGGAATGGGCACAGGTGTGGACCACTCTCTCTCTCTCTCTCTCTACTGTCTATTGCTGATAAAAGAAATCTCTCTCTCTCTCTCTCTCTCTCTCTCTCTCTCTCTCTTCTGTCTACTGCTGATAAAAGAAAATCTTAAATCCATATAATCTTACATGCAGTAAAAAAGAAAAAGGGTACCTGTAAATATCTTCAATTCTAGCATGAACAAATGTAAAGTATGACACAGTTTTAGCCTACTACAGTTTGTTTAGAACAATTATGCGCATGAATTTATATATGAGGTTTGTAAATATTTTACGCTTTTAAGTCATATGAAAATCCATGTAGTTTTAACCACTTGCTGTTTGTTTCTTATATAGGAGGATCACAATCCGTTCTAAGTTCATTGGTAGTGGCCATTGATGACTGATCTATTAAAAGTAATTATTTGTGGGAAGTACCCATTGGACTTGGTTAGTTGGACAACATGACGTCCATGTCCCATTTCTTGAGATAATAGAAGTATAGTCGAGTAGCTTTTGTCACTAAGTAGTGTAAGCTAAGTCTGATTTGCCTTTCAATTGTCATGATAGAATCATGCAAACAGTTCATATTATTGTTCGTTAAGCTATGTTGCACACTTTACTCGTGCTGCATATGACCCCCCTTACTCTTTTTGCTCTTCTGCTTTGAAGTTTCTTACAGTAAAATAAGAGTGCTAGTTATATTAATTGAAGGTGTGCTTTTCCAAACAGCCGAGAGAAATTAAAGCCAGAGAAGGAGCTACAGCGTGCTAAGAAACAGATCATTAAATGCAAAATTGCTATCCGTGATATTATCCATCAACTTGATTTGTATAGTTCTAGTGGGAGCATGGAAGATTCCGTGATGCCTCCAGATGAGTCTGTTAAGTCTGTTAACCCTGATAATGTATGTATATCATCAAATCAGTCAATACTCGCTACTTCCACATGATTATGTAACTGATGGATTATCAATATTCTCTTTGCTAGACCATATGTTCAAGATGCAAGTCTCCTGAATCAGTTCCCAACAATAAATTTATCTTCTGTGAAGGGGCCTGCAAAATGGCGTACCATGAGAAATGTTCAGAACCTCCTCTAGACAAAAGTGGGTAAATTTTTCTCGGTTTTGTTTTCAAACTACTAGGCTGCACATATTTTTGTAACATGCTTATTTGCATCCTTGATTGGTGTAAAGCTTCGCAATTTCACTTTGATCACCTAAACAACACTTCTTCTGTTTCTTATTTTGTCTCTGTGTTTCTTGTGGAAATACAGTAGCAAATGGAATTAAAAGGTATCTGTAGTTCTGCACTGATGCAAATTACGAAACTATGTTTTCCAGTAGTAAATGATCTCAATTTCATCTTTGTTAAATAAGTTTCCAGATTTAGTTGTGGTTGTTTTATTTTAAAAAAATTATCTCCTAGTTTCTTACTCCCTAGCATATCATCATTGCCTACATTATTAACAATTTTCATGTCATGTTGGTGTTCATAGTTTTATCCATTCAATCCTTTCCTTGTGTGTTGTATCCATTGGACTGATGTAACCATTAGGTAACATCAAATAACTCTGGAAGGTGAGCTCAAATGCTGGAAAACAAATGAACTGTGGATTCATGCAATACGCAAAAGCTGTTCAATATTTTTGCATGCGGAAATTGTTTAAGAATAATAATCTTAATATTACTCACCTTTAAATGAAATCAAAGGATGAAATCAGGTAATACTTACCAGGTTAATCTAGTTTGCAATAACACACACTCATGCTGTACCTTGCATTCTGACAATTATATATACATTCTTGTTGCCTCCTGTGGTTGTTTACTCCGTATCGAGATGTATTTTTATGTTTGTTAATATGGCTTTGTAGATGTTGTAGTCCTAATTAGTGTATGTTTTATAATGTACCTGTCTCTGTATTGTGCAATCTCTCAGGTCTTCCTACTGGTGGTCCTGGATGGCTTTGTAAATTCTGTTTGTGCAAGATGAAAATTTTAGAAGCTGTAAATGCACATTTGGGGAACTAGCCTTACAGTGATGTGTCCCTCTAAAGTAAGCCCCCCCCCCCCCCCTCCCCCTCCTTATTTTTTTGTGCATCCATTTCTTTTATCATTTTTACATTGAAGGATGTTATCCTATTCAGAGACACTGTTGACACTAGCTTTCTATAGGATATTTTTAAGGAAGCAACTAAACAGGTGGACTCTGAGGATGGACTAGGAGAGGATTGGTTATCTGAGTATTCAGGTGATGAGGACTATGACCCTGAAGAAAATGACTTCACAAGCAGCAGCCTGGATAGTGGTGAAGAAAGTATATCTGATCAGTCCAATTGTTCAGGAAGTCTGCTTTATTCTCCAAACGATGATATTCCAGGCTTTATATCAGCAGATTTCACTGATGCGGAAGGATTCTACCACACCAATTCAAATTTAGGAATTGATTCTGGGCATGATGATGTTGCCGAGATGCTTACCTACCAAAGGCCAAAGAGAGAGGTTGATTATAAAAGACTTAATGAGGTGTATTTTGCTAAGCAGAACATTTTTTTATACTCGCAATTCAAGGAACTGCATTTTGAATTAGCCATGTGTTGTGTTTTAGTTGCACCTTGAGTAAGTTATTCATCAGCATTACATTGTTTCAACAGCTTGGGGCTTTAACTGCTTTCCACCCTTCACAGGAAATGTTTGGAAAGCTGACTGAGAATGAAAAGCAGAGCGAAGATGAAGATTGGGGTACTAATAATAGGTGAAAGAAAAGAAGAGTGCATTCAGCTGGTGTTGGAGTTAAGTCTGCCGAGGGTTTATCAGATGTAAAATCGAATGAGAAAGTCCAACCGCAGAGGAGAAAACTCTTCAGAATTCCACCTGAGGCAGTTCAGGTAAACTGTGATAACAATTACCCCCCCCCCCCCCCTGTGGACTACTCCCAAAAGGAGAAACAACAGACAACAATAGCCACCACATCTGATCAAGACATCATTGGCCGTCGTATAGGCGAAACTTCTCCCTCCACATGGCAACACACAGATAGCAATCTGTCTAATTGTCCACATACGCGCGCCCAAGTTCCTATCCATTGCCCTTGCTGTGGAGGGACGGGATGGAGTGCAGCCTCATCTTCAGGAGGTGGGCTTGAGGGAGGTGGTTACGCTGCCTCGAGCACAACCACAATGTGAGCTCGTGTTGCACAAGGGCACAGAGTGGGATCCAATCTGTTACCAGTCGCCTCCGCAATCTCGTGCACCTCCCTCCAGCGCACCTCTTGTGCTGCGCTCCCTTTTGTCCCTCCGCAGAAGGGGGGGTTAGACTGCGCCGCTATATGTGTGCCGGAGAAGGGGGGATGCTTGCCTATATGATCACTGATGGTGTCTGACGGATTTTTTACTGGTCTACCCCAAAACTGGTATTTTTATCAAATTGTTTTATTCTTAATTAAATAATTAATAGTCAGAAAAAAAACCTGAACAAAATTTTATACTAATTTTTTAACATTGGTAGAGGCCGCCGAAATTGTAAAGAAATTAGAATGCAGTTCATGCTTTAGCATGTAAAGCTTTTCATTCAAAACTTTGACCAACTCTAGCCTACACCAAAATTAGTAGAGTTAACAGTCTTGCAGTTTAAAGTATATTTTGTTCTGCTGGCCATAGATGGTCTGAATTTTTGGTTGAAGTTTTCCATGTCCACATGTATAGCATGGACTACATCCATCGGAAGAAAAATCGTAAATCTCAAAAACTTTGGGGTGCCTCTACCGACAACGTGTGCACACACACATTTTCATATAATCTTCATTCTTACTGATGACTATAACGAGATTCCTCATTGGGTTTATTGTGCCTGTAACTGTGTATATGTGTTCTTCACATCAGGTTCAGTCTTGCTTACCGCATTCTAATATCCTCTTCATGTTGTTAAACTAGGTACTACGCAAATCTTTTGCTGAAAGTGAGCTTCCAGCCCGGGAGGTGAAAGAGAGTCTCTCAACAGAATTGGGTATTTCTTTTGAAAAGGTGACTAATGTTGGATTGAATAAATTTCATAGCTGTGTATTACTCTTTACAGCTTACTGAGACATGCTTATTGACATGTGTATCTCATTCTGCTAGTCAATCACCTACACATGCTTATTGACATGCGTATCTCATTCTGCTAGTCAATCACCCTTTGACACTGACTGGGCCATACATCACATCTTCTTTAAAAAAGAAATATACTCTTTCGTCAGATTCATAGTATAGTTGGTCACTCTTTCGTCCCTTATAAAATATCATAAACGTAGCATATTTGAAGTAGAGAAGTATAACCTGAAAAAAGAGTCACTAACCAATGTCTGATCCATTTACAGATTGACAAGTGGTTCAAAAATACAAGGTGTGCTGCTCTCAGAGATAGGAAGGCATGCATTTCTATCTCATAATTATTCATACTCGTATTTTTGTTGAGTCTTTAACATGTGCTTGCATTCTCATGTGGTCTCCCGTGTTCAATTCTGGATATTGCTTACTTTCCTTATTTCCGTTTGCTATATTGCAAACATTCAGCTGTCACCTAAATGGAAAGTACTAAACAGAGATTTTATTTTTCAGTTTTCGACCCTGAACTATGGCAAAAGTTCAGGGTTGGTACTGTATAACTGTCTGAAATGCAACCAAACAGTCCACTCTTCCCTCTCAAGTAATTTTGACTTTGATGACGACCTCAATGCCATGTTGCTGCCATGCCATCAGATACCATTCTTTTTCTTTGTTTCAGCCAATTTTTTCTGTGAAAATTTTCTATTAAGATGATACTCCCTCCGTCCCATAATGTAAGGCGTTTTTTGGCACTAGTCTAGTGCCAAAAAACGTCCTACATTATGGGACGGAGGGAGTAGTTTCTTTAGATTGTTTTTTGGGTGTTTTTGACAGTGACATCCATGTCATCCAAAACTCCTTGTGAAACCAGCCGAAGTCGAAAAGTGGACTATTTCAGTAGTTTGAGGTTACAATTCAAACGGTTTTAGAGTTCAAGGTGGAAAAGTGAACTTCCAAGGGTGTAAGGCTTAAAAAGTTAACTTTTTGAAGGTTTCATTCCATACTTGAATCTTTGGTTTCTATATCACTTTGGATGGATTTAGCTACAGAAGTACATATGGTATAGACTGAACTATCTTTCAAGTACTGCGCTCCTTCGCCACAGCATATGTTTCAATTCCATTCCATGTGTAGAACTTTAAGAATAAACTACACCAGTTTCGGTTTTTTTCTTTAAGTGTATGTTGTGGTCAAATATTTTCAACATACAGTTTGCATAACACTAGTGCTGTCTGCAGGCTGAAGGAAATAGTTGTGTTGCTGGTCCCAGCAAAAGATCGAGACGGAGTGCAGGGAAATCTGGAAGTTCAGGCAAGATTGATTCAGTGGACAATTCATATCTTCTTCCCGTGTCTGAAATCATCAGTGTACCTACACATCCACAAGGGATTCCTGAGAGGAAGCCCGAATCAACTAGTAGAACTGTGAGGAGGCTGGTACACGATAAAGGAGCTCCCTTGTGTCTGCCCGCCGAAGTCAAGGTACAAAGACAAGTTTGATTGTTTATCTTGGGTAATTTGCAGATCTAATATGAACTAATAATGACCTCCACCTGGAATAATCTACTCTGATTAGATTTGTTCAACTGAGTGTACTCCTAACGTGTTTGCAGGAGAGTACATCACCTACAACCAAGCCTGGCTTGAATCCTAGCCATGTAGCAGATCGCATCATCAACACCGAGCATAGAGCTGCTTCTCTCGGACGATCCTTTCCTGGACGTGATGCTAGCAAACCGCGACATCTATACTGAGGAGAGAGGCGTTTCTCATGAGGACGTGAAGCGGCCTTCCGGTGACCAGCCTTTCTTGGATGTGATCCAGAACGTGTGCGGGCTCGAGCATAGGCTGCAGAGACTGAAGGGGGACATGCTATCATCAGGAGCAGCACCAGGCGGCGCTGGAACCGCGGAGCGTGACTTGCAGAACCAACTGGTGGTTCTCGTGCTCTGAAGGACAAATCACAGCCTAGCATCTGAAATTCCGAGTGCAGATGCAATACTCCATTTGCGCGTTGTCGATAGGAGTTATTAAAACATATAGAAGAAATAGTGTAGAGAAGGAGAAGAAAAGGAAAGTAGTGGCTCTAGTCTAGGGTTCTAGCGGACAAGGGGCCTCAACAGTGGTCGTTACCGTGTGTCACATTAAAGTGCGTCTTCGGTGTTACTAGTATACAAGGGCAGTTTTTACTGGTCTTAATGGGTTGGAGTTATATACCGTTTGGGGTTCAAAATGTTTTGGATTAGAACCATGTCGATGTGCAAACTTTTGGTAACCTCAATTCTCTTTTTTTTTTCCATTTCATTTTTTTTAGAAAGCTCAGTTTTACCTGCAAGTGAAAATCCGTAGATTCAGTTACCGTTATTGCTACTGAGCGATGATATTGCTAGGCAATTCATCTCTTCACTCTCTCGTGCAGCTCAAACAGCAGTCAAGCACATCTTGTAGCGCAGTGGGTCTCTTAATAGTGCTTGAGGGTTCCACGTCCTTTTTTTCTGGCAATTTTTTGTTCATGGTGATCACATTAGCAGTTTGGTCGGGAAACGGTGAACTCAAGACTGTTCCAGCTGACCCAGGCTTCCCCCCCACCCCCCGAGAGTCCTTGCTGCTGCTAGTGCCGCTGCAAACGGCGCCGACCCTTGAACAAATTTTGGCCAATCCACCGCTTCAGGAAGATCGATCTCCAGTATCTCGTGGATAAGGCTGCGGGGAAGCTCATCGCTTAGTTCTTCCCGTGAGCACCATCTGTGCTTTCGAGAAGATTGAGAGGGCCTTCCTCTCACCCCATCCATCTACTATGATTGTCCTCTTGTACGTCATGGTCCGGGTGCGAGGGACTGACGTGCTTTTTAAAATCACGACCGTCTATGGCCTCACAGACCACTCTTGCAAAGATGCTTTCTTTGTCGAGTTGCTGGCTGAGAAGCCACCATTAGGGACGGCCTGGCTTGCCACCAGTGATTTTAACCAAATCTATCGGGCACGAGATAAAAATAAAAGAAATGTCAACCGAAGCAGGATAAACCGTTTCAGGGCAACACTCCAGAGTTGTGAGCTCAAAGAAATCCACCTCCAGAACCGGCGTTTCACTTGGAGCAATGAAAGGACGAACCCAACCTTGTGCAAGCTAGACTCCTTTTTCTGCAACGCCGATTGGGACACAATCTTCAACACCCATGTACTTAATGCACTTTCATCCTCCCTCTTCGACCATTGTCCGCTTCTACTTGCCAATGACAAGGGGCCAAGAAGACCTCGGGTCTTTAAGTTTGAAAACTTATGGGCATCCATGCCCGGGTTTGAAGAGGTGGTCCAAAAGGCGTGGAATGAGAGGATTGACCACACCGAGCCATACCAAGTGCTTTACCACAAACTCAAAAGCTGCACTCCGACTCTCCGAATGGAGTAGGGGCCTTTTCTCGAAGGCAAAAATTCACCACCAGGCTGCGCTTTTGGTGATCCTTCGCCTTGACATCGCTCAAGAGAATAGACTCCTCTCCGTAAGCGAACTTGAGCTCGGGCTAGGCTCAAGAGAAGGGTCATTGCCTTGGCCGTGCTAGAAATATCGCGTAAGAAGCAATGTGCAAGAATTTCCAATCTTAAAGAAGGTGATGCAAATACCAAATTCTTTCACCGCCGAGTTAATGCAAGGAGGAGGAAAAATCATATTCATAGGATCAAGAATGCGCATGGGTGGGTCACCGAGCACGGCGCTAAAGAAAAGCGAATCCACGAGCACTTCTCCAAGGTCATGAAGAGAGGCCCCCGTAGTCGCAAAGATTTCAATTGGGAGGAGCTTAATTTGGAACCACTTGACTTGCATGGCCTTGGCGCTCCAATGGCCGAGTGTGAGGTTCTTGAAGCGATCAATGGCATGCCTAGCGACAAGGCGCCGGGGCCGGATGGCTTCACAGGCCTCTTCTTCAAGAAATGTTGGGGCATTATCAAAACCGACCTAATGACGGTCATTTCACATTTCGACTCCCTACAAACGTCAAATCTTCAGTGGCTCAACTCCGCAAATGCGGTCCTCTTGCCTAAAAAGGATGGGGCGGAGGGAATTGCCGACTATAGACCCATTAGCCTCATCCATGCGATCGCGAAGATTATTGCGAAAGTGCTCGCCTTGAGACTTGGCCCCCATATGAAAAATCTCGTCTCCAACGCCCAAAGCGCCTTCATCAAAACAAGAAGCATCCATGACAATTTTCTGTATGTTCGCAATCTTGCTCGACGCCTCCATGCGAGGAAGACCCCCTCCCTCGTTTTCAAGCTTGATATTCGGAAGGCCTTCGACTCCGTTAAGTGGGAATACTTTCTTGATCTCCTCCAAAGGCGAGGATTTCCGAGCAAATTTAGGGATTGGATCGCAGCCCTCCTTAGCACCTCTTCCTCGAGGATCGTCCTCAATGGCATTGCCGGCAGCCCCATCAAGCATGGACAGGGCCTTCGGCACGGAGACCCCGTGTCCCCTCTCCTATTCGTCATCGCCATCGATCCGCTACAAAAAATCTTAGATGTGGCAACTCGAAGGGGTCTCCTCCATAGAATAAGGGGGCGGGGAGCCATGTTGAGGACCTCGCTCTATGCGGACGATGCGACCGTCTTCTTGGCTCCAATCAAAAAGGATGTTGACAACCTGGCAAGCATTTTGAAGGGGTCCGGGGAGGTCACATGCCTTTGCACCAATTTCCAAAAAAGCTCGGTGGTGCCCATTCGTTGCAACCACACGGATTTGGGTCGCTTAACTCAAAGTTTGCGGCAGCCTGAGACCTCTTTCCCTCTACGATACTTGGGGCTCCCCCTCTCTGTTTGGAAGCTAAAGTTGGTGGATCTCCAATTCCTCGTGGACAAAGTTGCAGGCAAGTTATCAACGTATGATGGCCAAAACATCACCACCATTGGACGTACGGCCCTCATCAAGTCCGTGATCACTTCCCAAGTGGTCTACCCCGCCACCCCATTGGTCATCCCACCAACCATTCTTCACAGCGTCAACAAGCTCGAGAGAGCTTTCCTTTGGTCCGGTTCGGATAAGACAACGGGGGCCAAATGCAAGGTGAATTGGGAGTATGTTTGCCGGCCACTTGAGTACGGAGGCCTTGGGGTACTCAACACCCATAAGTTTACGAGGGCTCTCCGTTTGCGATGGCTGTGATATTTAATGGAAGGAGCCCACCAAGATGTGGGTGGGAATGGGAAACCCATGTAATAAGGAGGACCTTAACTTTTTCTATGCTTCCACCACCATCACCGTTGGTAACGGTGCGAGGACCCGCTTTTGGGACTCTCCTTGGATCCTTGGGCGAAAGCCTAAAGACATTGCCCCGCTCATCTATGAAGCTTCCAAGAGAAAGAATTGGAAGGTGAGGGAGGCCATGAAGCACAATGCTTGGATTCTCAAGATAAATCCCCCTACCAATGTCTCTGTCGAGCACATCACACAATTCTTCGCTCTATGGTTGATACTAAATGAGGTCCAGCTTGACGAGCTCAACGAAGATGATATCCTTTGGAAACACACGACCTGTGGGCAATACTCGGCGGCCTCCACGTATAGGGCACAGTTCCTAGGGATGGTCCTTTCTCCCTTGGACAAAATGGTTTGGAAGGTTTGCCCCCCCCCCCCCCCAAAGTCAAATTTTTTGCTTGGTTGGCCCTTCAAGACAGAGTTTGGACGGCGGATAGATTGGCAAAGCGTGGGTGGCCAAATTGCGATCTCTGCCCTCTTTGCAGGACGGTGCAAGAATGCGGACCTCACCTCTTCTACAAGTGCCGCTACACCCGGCGTCTTTGGTCTTTGGTCATTGAGAAATTCCTCATGCACGGGCTTGACACTTCCGCTTGGCCCCTGTTCGACTCGGTGGACGAGTGGTGGGCAAGCACCTGTGCCGATGGTACGCCGAACCGCCAAGCCAAGGCCTCCCTCACTATGCTCGTCTCATGGACGATTTGGAACAAGCGTAATGCAAGGGTGTTTAAGCATAAGAGTGCTCCACCACCAATCTTGCTCTCCTCCATCTCTGCCGAGGCCAACCTTTGGGTCATCGTCGGCGCAAAGAAGCTAGGGTCTTTTATTTCACGCGAATAATTCGCATGCCGTGTTTGTTAGGTGTCATGTAAAAAACTCTTTTCTATCTTAATTAATGGATGAGGCAAAGCTTTTGCCTCTGTTTCAAAAAAAATAAAATTTGTGTCTTGACTTGGTGTGCCTTTTAACTACACAGGCTTGTTTTGTTGTTACTTTGCATGCCTGTGGTTAATTAGTACTCCCTCCGTTCCTAAATATTTGTCTTTCTAGAGATTTCAACAAGTGACTACATACAGAGCAAAATGAGTCTTTCTAGAGATTTCAACAAGTGACTACATATAGAGCAAAATGAGTGAATCTACACTCTAAAATATGTCTATATACATCTGTATGTGGTTGTCAATTTGAAATCTCTAAAAAATAACAAAATATGTATTTGGCAACCCTGTGCCCGATTGCAAAACTGCCACACGGTTCCTTCGGCGTTCGATCCGCATCGCACGGCACATTTTTTCTTCGTCCAGTGAAGCTCGTTCGCATCCTCGTCCCGGAGCAGGGTCGTCCCTTTTTGAGAAAAGCGGGGCCCTTCCTCAACCTCCCGACCTTACATCACATACCTCGTGCCGCCGCTGCACTACCTCACGCGCGTCGTCGGCTCTCTATCGGCCACCATCGTCACACCACTGCACACCGCCACCGCCTGCCTCGCGCCGCCCCTCCCAGCTTCGCCGACCCCCGCACCAGCATCGCTTGCTCCTAGGAAGTGGATGCCCAGGGGCTGACGCTGTCGGCAGAGCTTCCAGCCCCGTCCCACCCGGTTCCTCAACTCCGGCGACTGCGCAGGCGTGCACAGCCTCCACTCTTCACCAACGCAGCCTGCCCAAGTGCTTCTCCGTCGAGGACTCCCATCGCCGCCCTCTCTTGTTCTCCAACGTGCACTGACGGTCATGCTCTTCTGCTACGCGCCTCACCCACTTCTTCCTCAGCGCCTGGACGCTCCCGAACATAGTCACCATCCCGTGCTCCGCCACCTTCCCAACCTCAGGGAGCTCGGCCTCTGCATGGTCGCCCTGGATTTTCCCCTGTGTTTAACATGTTAATTGAGAGAGGGTTGAGCTCATCCTATGAACTGAAACATGCTTCTTCTCGGTTGACATGTTTGAGCTCGACCTGTCTCAATCTCCGGGAGGATGTTTTCATATCACAACACGCACATACGTGTACTACTGGTTTGGCAGCCTAGTTGTAGGTTCCACACCAACTAAATTTGGTCGCTCGATCTGCATTCACTCCGGTCCATCGGGTGGTTCGTTCCAACACTACACACACCTGCTACTGGATTGTTTTTTGGACATGTCAACTGGGAGACATCAACCAGGGTCTGCCCCTCATCGGCGGAGAAGAAGAGCACTGCTGGCTTGTACTAGTAGGTTGCAGTTTCAGAAGGAAAATCGGGATAAAAGTTCAAGTGCCGCTGACAGATGCACGTTGATGTGGACGTCCTCGTCAACCGATGCAGGCTGCTGCTCTATATCCATCACCATCTCTCTTACTCTCTCTCATGTGAATTTTGGACATTGCCTACTTATGCACTTCACAGTTGATGCAAAAAAGCTACTACCCCGCTTAGAAGTGCTTTTTTTTTTCTTGCATCAGAATCTCAACATTCTTCTGAACCTCATTTGAACCTATCTCCCATGAAGCAGGTACTCAAGCTGGGACACTCCGGCACGTCTTGATGTTCCATGTAGGCCTACATTTGTTTTAGATTGTGGATTTTTTGCTACTGCCGACAGAGAACAAGAACACAACGACATTTTATTTTGAACTTCCATATCTTTTGTTGCACATTGTTTAGGATATTGCTAGTTCTAAAGCATTTTTTTTCTCTGAACTATTTATCCCAGTAAATCTCGTGTTAATAACACGGTAATATATACACGAAAACCTGATAACTTACATACAAACACAGTGATAGTTTGAGCTAGAATTTTTTTTGTTTAAAACGTACTCCCGATAACGTTTGTGTAAATAACATGGTAACCTATGTATAAATATCACGGTAACTTCTTTGATTCGGGAGAAAAGTTGTTGGAAAACATACACCCCATTAACTTCTGTGCAAATAGCATGGTAATATGCACACAACTGAATTGTTAATTTATGTACAAACACCACGATAACTTTTTAACCCGGAAGAAAGAAGTTGTTGAAAAACATACCCTCTGGTAACTTCAGTGCAAATAGCATGGTAATGTGCAGACAACAGACGTGATAACTTATGTACAAACACCGCGGTAACTTTTCGTCTCCGGAGAAACAAGTTTGTTAAAACATACCTCCGGTAACTTCAGTGTAAGTAGCATGATAATATATGAACCGTAGACCTAATAATAACTTACATACACACCTCGGTAACTTTGATCAGGGGAAAGAGTTGTTCAAAAACATACCCTAGATAAATTGTAAATAGCATGGTAATATACAAACTACATATTTGATAACCTGGATGTAAATACCTCGGTAACATTGACCAAATAAGGAAAAAGTTTGACTAGGTGAAAAATTATTGAGAAAATAATCCCCATTAATTCGATGTAAATATAACGGTAGTTCACGCACCGCAAACTTGATAAGTTATGTAAAAACACTGTGTTAACATTTGACTCGAAGAAAAAGATGTTGAAACATACAATGATAAATTGTGTATAAATAACACAGTAATGTACAGACCACGATCGTGATAATATTGGTACAAACACCACGGTAATTTTTGACCCAGGAAAAAGTTGATAAAAACATATCCCTCATAACCTTTGTGTAAATAGTATGATAGTTTACTCATGCAGATCTGATAACTTGTGTATGAACATCATGGTAACTTTCTAATCTGGGGTTGAAAAAATTGTTGAAAACGTAGATACAATACCTTCTATGTACCTAGCATGATGATTTACACAACGCAAACATGGTAGCTTTGGTATGAAACACCATAGTAAATTTGCCCAAGTGATTTTTTTATGAACACGCGATAACTTCTGCCTAAATAACGTGATAATTTACTCACCGCAGATTTGAGTACTTACGTACAAACACCATGGTAACAATGACCGGAGGGGGGGGGGCATTGTTCCAAAACCCGTAGAAGTGAGGCTGCTGGTTTGGATTTTCAGTTACTAATCACTGCTTGTTTTGTTTATTCTCGTCACTGGAAGATACAATTAGTATGTAAGTTGTATGTAATCAGTTAAGTGGGCTACCGCAACTGGATGTTGCAGCTTAGTTTCGTGTGGGAGGGTCTGGGTTCGATTTCCCTTCAATGCCTTTCTTTTTGCCTATTTTAAACTACAGACCTGAAAAGAAGGATGGCGGTCGCTCAGGAGGAGGTGGGATCGAAGGGAGAAGAGTGGTGTGGCACTTTTAGCAATCTGGCACACGTGTGCCAAATATCATTGTCCAAAAAATAAATATTTAGGGACAGAGGGAGTAGGATTTGTCATGTATGGCACGACATATATATGTTCTCCGTATCTCTTGGGTCCTCGTCTTCTTGCCAATTCCGTTCTTCTTTGGTGAAGCGTTTTCTCTCCCTGTCAGGACTTCTCCTCATTGTGAAACTCAAAAAACAAATTATGGAAAGAGGTAATAGCCCAGCAGTCCTTGAACTTGTCCAAGATGTGATGATCTATTCCAAAACTTGCAAAAGCAAACAATTGCATCCCACAACTTGCATCCAATGTGCAAATTTAGTCCTAACCAATCAGACGACGACAAGTGGAGCCTAGTCAGCAGAGCCGGTCAGCGCAGCACATTTTGTAATTACCCCTTGGCCTTAGCAGTAATCAACCCGTACTACACCGCACTTTTCATTTCTCCCTTGCGTTACCTTCCAAGCCCTCCGCCGAGCCCTTCGGCGTCGCAGTCCTCGCCCAAGGCACGGCTGTTGGCGCGCACCTGCGAGGCGATGGCGTCGCGGAGGCAGCGGAACTGCCGCGAGATCTCGGGCTCTGGCGCGCCGCCCTTGGCCCCGCTGGCGTCTTCCTCCCCGCCGCCGCCGCCGGAAAGACCTTCCGAATCAGTGGGGGAGCTAGGGGGGGACCAGCAGGGCCTGGCCCCCCTATGGCATTGTACAATACGAATGATTTTGTACTTAAGGCTAGTTTAGACATGATGTTTAGACAAAATTAGCTTTCTTGGCCCCCTCTAAATGAGAATCACCATGTTCGGCCCCGTTTAAGCTCCAATCCTGCCTCCGCCCCTGTTCCGAATCCTCCTTCTTGACCGACGCAGCGCTCTTCGCCTTGGCGTCCACGTCGTCCACGTCCTTGCTCACACTCACCACCTCGTCGAGCAGCTCCTGCGCCGCCCTGAGGTATTTGGAGTTCATCACCACCTGCCCCTGTGACGCCGCGGTCGTCGCCCCAAGGTGGTACCTCCCTTCGTTGCCGGCGATGGAGGCCACCGTGACCGGCGGCGTCTCACGGGACGACAGGCTGAGCATGGCAGCCAGCCCCACACTCCCATCGCACACCCCACCCCCCTGGCGCGGTGCGTTGCCACGCTGCACGGCCGGTGGGTGACTGGTGGGCGTGCCGGACTGGCATGGAGACCGGCCGTGCTCCTCCACCACACCTGCTATTGCCATGCTCCTTGTCCCGCTGTGCCGTGCGCTCCCTGTTCCTCCCCAAAAGTTATTTTCCTTCAAAAAAAATAAGGGACCTTGCTTGCAGGGTTGCCTCGACTAGTTGCTCCTCCAAGGCTCCAAGGGCCAGCCCAAGCTTTGGTTCATCTCAAAATCACAGTTGCAGCTACTATTTGCAAAAGCAGGTAGCATGGCAATGATGCCTTACAGACAAAAATGCTTTGGATTTTGGTTTATCCCCTGTGGAATCACGGGTTCATATCACAGTCTCAATCGCAAATGAGTACTAGTTCATCTTTTCACTTGCGTTCTACTACAAAGGTCAAAATCGAAACGGAGTAAGAGTAGATCACAAAGGTTCTCGGTTTCATTTGATTCATAAGAGGGAAACAGCTAGCAAAGGAGGCTAAAAGTGGAGTAGCCAACTAAAAAATCACAACCACACCACACTGCCGCTCACAAAAAAGAAAGCGATCTGAACCAACTACTCTACTAACCCATCGCCAAAATCCAACTACTACGGCTGCAACCAACTAAAGAACCAGCTAAATTGTCTTCTAGATTCTCGGCTCTACTTTGTACAGTTTGCTCGTCGGAATGAGATGTTTGCCGGCCGCCGGCGGTCACCGGAGGACGTCCGACCGCAGGTGCGAGAGCTCCTTCCTGAGCTTGTGCGAGAAGAGCCTGCACGCGTCCATGCTCAGGTCCACTGCCGCCGTCAGCGCCACGAACGCCGCCGCGTCCTCCGCACACCCGACGTGCGCCACCCCGACCTCCACCGTGGGCTTGCTGCACCGGCCCTCGCCCTCCACCGCCGCCGACATCACGAACCCGCGGTAGTTCCCCAGAGGCCACTGGCTGAAGTCGCCGCTGCCTCGCTGGCTGCAGCCCGGGGTGCTCCCCCGGCTCAGGGGCTGCGCGGCGGTCAGGTCGAGCGCAAACTTGCCGCCCCTGGACACGGTGATGGTGGAGTCCATGACGGGAACGGCGTGGTCCACGCCGGGGACGAGGAGGTCGAAGCGGTAGCCGAGGCTGTCGGACGAGCCCGCCCCGCCGAGCTCGCGCCTGCACTCGAGGCGGCCCCACGGCTCCCACGCGCCGTCGCCGGCGGGCCGGAGGATGAGCCACGCGCCCGGGTTGGAGCGGGTTGATTACTGCTAAGGCCAGGGGGATAATTGCAAAATGTGCTGCGCTGACCAGCTCTACTGACTAGGCTCCACTTGTTGTCGTCTGATTGGCTAGGACTAAATTTGCACATTTGGTGCAAGTTGTTGGATGCAATAGTTTGCTTTTGCAAGTTTTGAACTAGATCATCACATCCTGAACAAGTTCAAGGACTGCTGGTGCTATTACCTCTTATGGAAAGCACCACCAGTTCAAAAAGCGTTCTTCATGCACATCAACTTTGTGGAGACTTCAGTTCAAATGCATTTGACTTGTACGAAAAAGATGACATGAAGTTCAGAGGGTCGGGAAGACCGCCCTCTGACACCTGCTACTTCCATTGGAAATCAGTAACAACATTCAACCAGCATCCATGGTGTTCATACACTCATCCAGAACATAGAAAAGAGAAGCTGAACCAACAAACGTTGGATGCAGCCGGCCACTTACAGCCTCGGTAGAGTTCGACAGAACAAAGGACATAATTAAATCCAGCAAGCAGATGAACTACTTCGGTCGGTCACGAGCTAAGATGCAGCAGCATGGTGAAGAAGAGCTTAATTAGCAGACCACTTCCTTGGACGGCGACGACGACGACTCGGCGATCACCGCCAGCTTTTCGCCATCCAAACCATGTGTCCCGTCTCCACACTGAGGCAGCCTCGGCTCCAGCGTCTGCCAGCCACAATATGTACATTCTTCTCAGCTTATTACAGATAGTGCATAGCTCTTTTGCAGAACTGAAGGAGACTTACCGTGCTTGCGAGGGTTTCCGACAGCCGGTTGATTTCTTCGGGCATATCTGAATCTGTGTTCTTGCCTGCCAAGTGTGTTTTAGCAGTGACGCACTCGTCATTTGGCTTACCATGGCCACCCCTACATGACATAAACTCAAGTTCAGTAATAATCCACTTGATGGCTTCTTAAAAAAGAATGACAAAATGCGGTGTGTTGGAGGCAACAGCACTGACCTGCCCGGAGCATCGTTCTCACTCAACATCGGCAAGATTTCTGTTTCTGAAAATAGGAGGCTGTGATGGCTCACACCTGCTATTCCTTGCTTCTCCAGAAACTGGATGTGCTCCCGCAGCGACTCGTCCCTGGAAGATATAGTACAGGCAAACAGATTAACTTTGCAGCAAAGAACCTAGAGTTGTCACCGACTATTGCTATCAGGGATCAAGAAGCTCCCTGTCCAGCCGATTCATGTGAAAACTAGCTGTTAATTAGTTCTCCTTTTTTTTTTGCAAATTTATTATTATCCATTTCCTTTGGGTACCCCAAATTGTCCTATCAAGAAGAACTAAAGCCTTCTGTACCTCAAAATGTCTCCATGACACCTCAACATTTTTTTGTGTGTTTTCTGACTGATTTGTACTAAGTAATAATTAAAGCCAGTTCCATTTCATATTTATGTTGAAGTACATGGAGCCTCGAATATTCCAGTGCTGATATCATCAGAATTAATGGAACAAAAGAAAATATCTTACATGTCAAGCTGCTCTCCATGCTCTTCTTGCAATTGTTTCTGGGTAAGGGAAACATCAAAACCTTGTTCCGCAGACTAAAAAGCTCTTGAATGTCCTGAAGATACGCAAAAGAGTTAGGCATAGTATCCAGTAGAACATCGAGCAAGTAATGACAAGTAACGGTATCATGATAAGTACACTCTGGCTGAAGTAACGTCTCTGTTCTTTCTTCTCCGTGGCTGCCCTAAACAAAGCACCCTTGAGGACCTGGAAAAAGGTATATGCGATTCAAGGATGCGAGAGTATGGAACTTAAATATAGAGCCTGGAGATGTCATTATGAAAAACATTGGAGTAAGAAAATTCTAGATCATATTTGAACCTGCGATTTATACATCTTTTCTTCGACAGTTGAAGAGGTCATTAAGCGGTACACAATCACTTCTTTGGTCTGTCCAATTCAATCAACCCGATCAACGCTCTGATTATCCGTATTGTAAAATGGAAAACCGTGTTATGGAATAAAAAAACTTGCAGTGACAAGCATTCATAAAAGCAAAAGGAATACACTTGTTAAGGACGTGCCAATGTTCGGATACCTTGGATTCCAAGCAGGATCGACTAGTATGACACGAGCTGCCTTGGTGAGTGTAAGTCCAAGACCACCGACTTTTGTGGTCAGTAAAAATATTTGACCTCCATAGCCCTCTTGAAAATCCTGGATATGCAAATGCATAATACGTAAGCAACATAGCATGTAGTATAATTGAGTCCATTGCCTAACATAACATAGAAAAAGGGAAGTGAGAACAGGAACCTTCACAATCTTTTCCCTCTCGGAAATATCAGTGATGCCACCATCCATGCAAGAAAAGTCGTAGCCCTCTAGTATTATAGCTTCCTTTTGCAATAATTGAATGTGTTACAACAGATGAGAATCCATGTCGCAAAACTATTTTTTATGATATACATACTCAACGAAAATGAGAATGTATATTCTGATGCCAGCAGTAGATCAGACATGCCAAAAGCCACCAGTCATGCTAAGACAATATTTTATCTCAAGTACTACTTGTCTATTGAACGGAACTTGAATATGATATGCCTCTTCTGTTGAATACAAGTGTCTAAGACTCGACGTAACAGTAAGACGTGCACAGATTTTAACATCAGTATATTTTGTTAGCAGAAATTGCCCATTTACTCCATTAACAGAGTTTATCATGTACGTGAATATACAAAAAAGCAATGTATACAAAATAATAGATCTAATTTGAATGTTATATATCACAAAAACATGGCATGCGCTCCAACACAAACAGGAATTGACAACAGACCTGAATCAGGTTTAGCATTTTACAGTCTGAGAAAATATCAGAACATGGTGGCCCTCTTCAAGAAGATTCGGCTGCAACATTTACATTAACCATTTGAGTTTGCATAAACAAATAGCGGAGTACATTACTAAGAACTAGTATGCGTCCGAGAATGCTTACCAACAAAGACAAGATAAAAGATAACTTGCATGAGACTTCCTGACTGACTTGTACTGCAACATCATGAGCCATATCTGCGAGGTTCATGGCCATTTTTTCAACCATCACCATATCCTGAGTACTCAACACTCCATCCATGCCTTCCAAGATGTCCTCAGCAGCTCTCTGAGTCAATATCAGTGGGTGATCACATTTTTTTTTTTCAATACCTGTTGATGAAAAGGAAAAAGATGAAACAGACATAATTGCACAAAAGAATGTGCACAGAAAAACACATGATAAATTAACGCCATACAATTAGCAAATGCTGCCTCCCATACAACCTCCATTTTACTTTATAAATGTATTTTTGGTTTAGCTCAGAGGTAACAGAAAGGATTAATAGTGAGGGAAAATTATTGTCTTAGAATAGATAGTCAATATGCAAGTTTAACAATAAATGATGAAGAGAGTGAGAGGTGAATGCGGGCAAGAGATAGAAAAGTCATCATTTCTACAAGCATGCCTTATATTTTTATATAATATTGCAAACTCTTTTGAATCAGGGCAAGTATATGATGAGCATACATAAGCAGAGCTAAAGGAGTAGATGACAGCAACAAGAGAACAAATAAAGTTAGACAAGATGGATGCAAAGAGAAGGCTTTGGAGCTTATGCTTACATTAAGAGCAGCCAAGGGATTTCCTTCCGATTCAAATTGAACTAGCTCACTGTTCAGAAAAGCTTTATATAGACGTCCCTGCACCCAAAAGACAGACAACTTGCAAAATTGTCATTCGCCAATTACTCGACCAGTTTTGCATTAGCGACACCAAAATTTATAGTACCTGGCAATCTGTTAATTTCAGCCAGATAATTAGCTCATCCTTCTTTGGAAGCTTTTTATCATCTGTCAGCCCAGTCTCAAGGGACACTTCACTTTTCATGCGTCGCAAGAAATATGGCTTTATCCGTTCTCTTAATTCCTGTGAACCAAAGTTAATTATGAAAGAAGAATTATAATAGGTTTAGTTCAGACGACTACAAGTAATTATCCAGATTCAGATGGCTTAATCTAAATGGCTTGCCCTCTCATGGTTCAACTAGAAGTTGACATTAGATAATGTGGAGTTCAAACGCAGTTCAGTTAGAGAATTGCTTTCACATGTTAAACCAGAGACGAAAGTACTACCTAGGGTGTTCCTTCATGACCGCGTCGCGAAGCGATCGGTCGCGCCCTCCTCGAGCCCCCCCTCCCCTCTCTCCTTGCCGCCGTCGCTGGCGTCCGGCCGGGCCTGGCCTGGGCGGCGCTGGCGGCGGGCGGCTCGCCTTTCTCGCTGGTCGCTTCCGACGCTGGGCGGGCGGCGCTGAGTGCTCCCAGGCGGCGGCGGTCGGGCGGCGGTGCTCTCCGCGTGGTGGCGGGGATCTTCTGGCGGCGCTGCCCGTTGGCGGCGGGCGGTAGGCGATGCGATCTGGCGGCGCCCACTCGGCCCAGATCTGGGCCCTTCGGGCCCCATCTGGGTCTGGGCGGGCCGGCGGCGGGGAGGGTCGTCGGTGTGGCTTCCGGGAGGCAGGGGAGCGGCGATGGGCGGGTGGATGCTGGCGGCGCTGGTGCCGCCCTGCTGCAGCGTGGCCGGCGGGGCTTTACGGGCCCAAATCGGGCCTGGCCGGGCGAGGGGTGGCCTTGTCGGGGGTGAGCTGGTCGTGCCCCACGAGCACCTATGGGACCTTGGTCCCTTGTGGTTCGGAGGGGAGCGGAGATTGCACAAAGAGCAGATCGAGGCGATGCACACGAGCGGATTTTACCCAGCTTCGGAGCTCTCCGGAGAGATTATACTCCTACTGCTGCTTTGTGGATTATCTTGTGTTCTTGCTAGGGAGCAATGCGGGCTACAAGACCTAGCGTGAGTGTGGCTTTCTATCGAGCCGAACCGAACCCCTTCTACGTTGCCCCCGGGCCTCCTTTTATAGGCACAAGGGGTTACCACATATGGCAAGTAGACAAGGGTAAGGTAGTAAAAACATAGGTTGGTACACCGCTTTGTACAAAGGTAATAAGAACTTATACCTAACTCTGACGGCAAGGGACAAGAGTCATCAATGCCCGTCTCGGTCGCCCGAACAGTGTAACAGGGACCGTTAAGTGCGCCTCCGTTCGCCACGATGGTAGCTTGTCAGCGCTGCTTGTCGCTACTCTCCGCTGGCTGCACAGCTCCCCGACACGCGTCCTTGGGAGAGCCCCGTGGTGACACGTTGGCGGGTGAGCTGGAGCGGAGGTGGAGAGAGGTTGCCCGCCCCGGCAAGAAGCGCCTTGCCGCGGCAGGAACCTTGTCGGCGCTTGGGGATTCGGGCGCCACAAGCCTTCCCGGCAAGCTCCTCTTGCTGTGGCCTTGTTTCCCTAGCATACTGGTGGCCTTCCCGGCAAGCTCCTCTTGCCGGGGTCTTGACTGCTTTGCTCTTGAATGGCTCCAAGGGAGCTACTGAGGGTCTTGGCGGCCATCAGGCCGGCCTGGCCGCGGGGCGCTGCGACTGTCCGTGCACGAGTTCGGGGTACTAGGGTACCCCTACTCTAGTACACCGACAGAGCCCCGAACTCGGTCATACACGGCGTAAGCTCTGTTGGGCCAGGCCCAAAACAGCGATCTGCAGCGTGGTCTTGATTACGCCGTTATTTGCCTTGGACCCACCACGTCTCCCACGAATCGGCACGCGCCCACCGCGTTTCTCTGTAACGGCACGCGTTAATTGTGGCGTCGTGGGTGAAGTGGGCGTCGTGTGAGGTCGCCTCAGTTCTGCATCTCCGCCACGCGGTTCCCATGCACTCGGGGTCACGGGCGGTGGAAGTGGGAAACTTGGCCGTTGCGAGCAGAGGCAGCAGGTCTGTCCTGATTCCCTGCTCTTCCTGCGCCTTGATTCGCCGAGCGGGGCGGCCGAGCCCCCACCTTGCTCCTTTTAAGAAGGGCGGAAGGGGAGCGTAGAAGCCCGCACTCTCCCATCCCTTCCTTTCTTCAGTTTCTGCTCCCCTTTCTCCCATTCGCCATGGAGAAAGGGAACCTTGGTTCTCCATCGGTGGCGGCGAGGGTCGCAGCTAGGCAGTGCACCCCTCCCAATCCCACGCCTGGGATGGCGGAGCCGGCCGCAAGGGGAAGAGGGAGGGGGCGAGGTCGTGGACGAGGTCGAGGAGCCCGGGGGAGAGGCGGACGAGGCGGTGCGCCGTCTCCGCCTCCGCCGGCGGTTCCTCTCCGAGGACGAGGTCGTGGGCGAGCTCGAGGCGCTCGGGGAAGAGGCGGGCGGGGCGGCGCGCCGTCTCCGCCCCCGCCGGCGGTCCATACGGGGGACGACCCTTGCGAGTTCTTCGTCAAGCTGCGCCGGGCGCCTCGTCGTCGTCTCCGGCTTCCAGCTCCGTTCGCGATGGCGATGGAGTCGGATCCGCCCGAGACGTTGAGGTTGCACATGAGGGGCTGTGGGATCAGCGGCACGCGAGTCCGCGTTGTATTCCCAGCCCCTAATGTGATGTACCTTGACCGTGGATGGAAGACGTTCGCCCGCATCCACAACCTGCTGGCGGGGTTTACCCTCCATTTTAAGTTAATGGAGGGTGACCTCCTCTCCGTCAAGGTCTTCGGGGATCTTGGCACTCGGGCAAGGTGCTGCGTGGATAGCTCCTCCGACAGCGACGATTCGTCCTCGAGCGAAAGTGACGAGGAGGAGAGCGACAGCGACGACGAGGGTAGCAGGCCCAACTAGTTGCCGGGCGCCGCTCCGCGCGTTACCGGCGACCCCATCATCCGTGTCGCCGGCTCCTTGAACTCCCCGGGGTCGTCTCCTTGGGCGGCTGGCGTAGGGAGGCTGCGGAAGAGGAAGAGGGATGGCGACAAGGCCGTCAAGTCGGAGTACGAGGGCGTAGTGCCCTCGACAGCGTGCTGACGTCCTGCCACCCCGTCTTCGGGCCCTGCTTCCGGCGCCGCCGTCCCCGTCAAGCCTTCGGAGAGCCCCCGGCATGTTCTCTTGGTGCCTTCTGGCACCTGTAGCTCGCGTAGGCGCTCCTTTTGCCCCGCCCGCCTCCTTAATCTACCTCCTGAAAGTAGGGACAGAAAAGGGATTACGGGCACCTTATCTTTTTAATTTGTAAGCCTTCGGGCCTTATCTGCACTTAAGAACTTGTAATCCTCTCTTTCATGTTTTTCATCCTCCACGGACTGTATCCGAGTAGAATGTTTTTAATGAAAGAGGGATGTTTGAGAAGGACGAAAGGCTTATCTGTTATCGCAGCCCCCGGCAACTCTGGTTTGCCGCAGACCCCGGCAACTCCGGCTTGCCGCAGCCCCCGATAACTCTGGCTTGCCGTAGCCCCCGGCAACTCTAGCTTGCCGGGGTTTGGATGCCGGTGCACCTTTCTTCTCTTCGCTGTTATTTCAGTTCTGAGAACGATTTAGCTAGTGCTGCGATAGGTTATATACACTATCTTAGGCAATCGAATGCAACGTTATTTCCTTTGCTCGATTTCTTCCCTTGTATGTTACTGCCCTACGCTTTCAGGGGAACTTGTCGGTGCAGGCACCCTTGCCGCGAGCGCCGAGTGCGGAACTTCAGCAGCCTGCTGGCGGGGTCGCTACCGACAAGCAACCTCGTCGCGGACTAGCCGCAGCTCACTTAAGTTGTTGAGCGGACTCGAAACAAAGTAAGGGCGCGACTAGTCACGATTTGGTTCCTCCGCGCACAGGTTTTCCATACAAAGTACTTATCGTTCGAGGAAGATAACTCGAAAAATTTAAAACTGGTCGCTTAAACTTAGCAACTTAGCTTTTCTGTTGTCCCTTTTCCGGCAAGGCGATGGTTCCTCGAGCGACGCTTGTCGGCCCACATCGTGGTTCCTCGAGCGACGCTTGTCGGCCCACATCGTTATCTCCTCCTCTCCTCCCCCCGGTTAACTTGTGGGTGGATGAACCTCCTTCTTGTTTGAGAAGAAAGAAGAGAAAAAGAAAGTTGTGAAGCCTAATGGCTCATTATAAACTTACGGTGCGGGTGCTGCACAAGATTGTTAGTAAACACATGCATATATGATTATGGAAGCATGTATTAACAAAAATGTGCGCAACCATAGGCTTTACTGATGCACGGGGTCTGCGCCCGGCTTTGTACAAAGGATTACATGCAACAGCGGCAAGACTTGTCCAAAAGGGTGGTTGCCGGAACGGATTCCGACAACCGCGCCTCATGGGTAAAACTTACGAAGATGCTCTATGTTCCAGGAATTGCTCACCGGAATGCCATCTTCGGTCTCAAGGCGGACAGCGCCGGGCCTAGTGACTCGTTTCACCCGATAAGGGCCTTCCCACTTCGGCGTCAACTTGTTGGAATTCTTGGCGGATTGAACGCGCCGAAGAACAAGGTCTCCTTCCTCGAAGCTTCTGGCATTAACTTTGCGGCTATGGTAGCGACGCAAAGCTTGCTGGTAACGAGCAGCTCGTACAACAGCCTGAAGATGATCTTCCTCGAGGAGCAGTGCGTCATCTTGCCGCAGCTGCTCTTGCTCAAGCTCATCATAAGCGAGCACTCGAGGTGACCCGTATACGAGTTCCGTGGGGAGAACTGCCTCTGCTCCGTAGACTAGAGCAAAGGGTGTGCGGCGATGGCTCGATTTGGCGTCGTCTGATCGACCAAAGAACCATCGGCAGCTCCTCGATCCAGTTCCTTCCGCACTTGTGCAGCACGTCGAAAGGTCTGGTCTTGAGTCCTCGCAGCACTTCAGCGTTTGCTCTCTCTGCTTGACCGTTGCTTCTTGGATGAGCAACGGAAGCAAAGCAGATCTTGGCGCCAAGATCTTGGGCGTACTGCATGAAGGTGCGACTCGTGAACTGTGTACCGTTGTCGGTGATGATCCGGTTAGGAATCCCAAAACGGCAAACAATTGACCTGAAGAACTTGACGGCTGACTGTGCTGTCACCTTCCTCACTGGTTCCACTTCCAGCCACTTTGTGAACTTGTCGATTGCGACGTACAAGTACTCAAAGCCCCGACAGCTCGGGGAAAGGGCCGAGGATGTCGAGCCCCAGACCGAGAAGGGCCAGGATAAAGGGATCGCCCGAGAGCTTGAGCTGGCTGGTGTATCTGTTTTGAATGGAACCGCACGCTTCACACTTGGTTACTTGTGCAGTTGCATCTGGAGGGCTTCGGCGGAAGAAACCTTGCCGGAAAGCTTTGCGGCAAGCGCTCTCAGCCAATGTGGTGACCACATATGCCTCCATGTATCTTTGCCAACAGCTTACATCCATCTTCCCGGCAAATACACTTCAATTTCACTCCGTTGAGTCTTCTTACATGCAGGATGTTGTCAACAAACTGGTACATACTTGACTGCCGGGCTACTTTTTCCGCTTCTTCTTGCTCTTCGGGAAGTTCTCCTGTCTGAAGGAAATGGACGATCTGCTGTGCCCATGTTGGAGCCTGTGGCTCGACAACGAGGACTAAAGGCTCATCTATCACTGCGGGACCATCAGCTTCTACGGCAAGGGCCTGCGGGTCCGCCGGAGCTCGATGATCCCCGTCAAGCTTGCCGGAGCTAAGCTTGTCAGGAGCGTTTGCTTCAACGATACAAACCGTATGGTTTGTCGGAGCAGACTGCTCCTCAGTGCTACTCGCGTTGGTTTTAGGGACCTTCTCGATGGCGGCTTCCGAGAGCTCTGCCGGGAAGTAGTCGCCGGAAACCAATTTTCTCTTCTTGCTCTGCCCTGTTGATGGTGTTACGGTCGGCTGAGTCAGCTTGAGCATAAAAATCCCTGGTTCCACAGGTAACTTAAGTGCAGCACATTTGGAGAGGCCATCAGCTATATCATTCTGTGCTCTTGGAACGTGTTCCATTTGCAGGCCTTCAAAGTGCTCTTCTAGCTTCCTCACTTCATCGACGTACGCTTCTATCAGCGGACTCTGATAATCTTTATTTACTTGGCGGACGACCAGTTGTGAGTCCCTCGACAATGAGCTTCTTGATCCCAAGGTCCACAAAGAATCTCGAGACCGGCAAGCAAGCCTTCATACTCTGCAGTATTATTTGTTGCTTGTTCCTTGGGAAAGTGCATCTGGACTATGTACTTGAGGTGCTCTCCGGTGGGTGCGATAAGCATACGCCAAAGATCGGCGCCTTGCAGCGAGAAAGCACCATCAAAGTACAACAGCCACTCTTTATTTGCCTCCTTGACGGGGATGCTCATCTCCGGAATTTCTTCATCCTGCGTTGGCGTCCATTCTGCTATGAATTCTGCCAATGCTCTGCTCTGGATAGTTGGAGTGCTCTCGAACTTGAGACCAAAGCTTGACAGTTCCAGCGCCCACTCAACAATCCTGCCTGTTGCTTCTGGATTTTGCAAAATCCTCTTCAGTGGAAAGCGAGTGACAACTGTTATCTCATGTGCTTGGAAGTAATGGCGCAGCTTCCTCGAGGCCATGAGGAGGCCGAAAAGCAGCTTCTGCACACCAGAGTACCTCGATCTAGCCCCCTGCAGAAGGGAACTGACAAAGTATACTGGGCGCTGCACCATCTTCTTCCGTATCTTGTCGCAACCCTGCGCTGATCCGTCCTTGTCGGGACCAGAGCTTGACGGCGAAGCCCCTCGCTTGTCGCTGGACGCACCTGCCTCGGTTGCCGGCTCATCATCTGCCTCCCTCTCCGCTACTAACGCAGCACTAACCACTTGATTGGTCGCTGCTATATACAGCAGCAACTTCTCTTGTGGCTTAGGTGCGACAAGTATTGGAGTGGAGGATAGGTATCTCTTCAAGTCCTGCAGCGCAGCCTCCGCTTCGGGAGTCCATTTCATTGGACCTGCCTTTTTCAAAATCTTCAAAAACGGCAGGCGCGGCCAGCAGACTTAGAGATGAACTCTTTGAGAGCAGCCACGCAACCGCAAGCTTCACGACATCCTTGACGCGCTTTGGTGCTTCGATCTGCTCAATGGCCTTGATCTTGTCGGGATTGGCTTCAATTCCCCGCTGAGACACAAAGAACCCGAGAAGCTTGCCGGAAGGGACTCCAAACACGCACTTCTCGGGGTTGAGCTTGAGGTTGATCTTGCGCAGGTTTGCAAACGTCTCATCCAAATCTTGAATCAAGGTTGCCTTGTCTCTGCTCTTGACCACTATGTCATCCATGTAGGCTTCTACATTTCTGTGTATCTATGATCCAAAAGCATCATGGACTACCCTTGCAAAGGTTGAACCAGCATTCTTCAAACCGAAAGGCATCCGTATAAAGCAGTACGTGCCACATGGTGTAATGAACGCGGTTTTCTCTTCATCCTCTTCTGCCATGAAGATCTGATGATATCCTGAATATGCATCAAGAAACGAAAGCAGATCGCATCCGGCCATGGAGTCAACAATCTGGTCGATACGCGGCAAGGGAAATGGGTCCTTGGGACAGGCTTTATTAACATCTGTGAAGTCAATGCAGAGTCTCCATTTCCCATTAGCCTTGCGTACCACTACCGGATTGGCCAACCACGTGGGGTGGAGGACTCCTCTGACAAGCCCTGCTGCTTCCAATTTCTTGATTTCTTCTGCTATGAATTCTTGGCGCTCGACTGCCTGTTTCCTAACTTTTTGCTTGACGGGCCGCACGTGAGGACAGACAGCTAGGTGGTGCTCAATTACTTTCCTGGGAACGCCGGGGATGTCAGATGGTTGCCATGCAAACACATCGACATTCGCCCGCAGGAAAGCAACGAGCTCGCCTTCCTATTTAGGATCAAGCGTGGCACTGATGGTGAAAGTACCACCAGTGCCGTCCTCCTTGGCGGGCACCTTCTTGGCCTTTGGCGGAGCTGCCATCGTTTTGTTGCACTTGCCGGTGGAGCTCGATGGTGCGTCCTCGACGGTAGCGCAGCACTCCGAAGAGGTGCACTTGCCGGAGTGGGCAACAGGGCTCTTGCCGGGCCTAGTGGTCTTCTTCCCCCCGGGAGTTTCAACGGCAAGTGGTTTGCTATTTGGCGTTGCTGCTGCATCCCGGTAAATCTTGTCGGCGCAGATAAGTGCATCTTTCTTGTCGCCATGGACAGAGATGACGCTTATTGGCCCGGGCATCTTGAGTAGGTTGTAAGCATGATGAGAGGCGGCCATGAATTTGGCGAGTGCTGGACGGCCAAGTATGCCATTGTAGGGCAATGGGAAATCGGCGACGTCAAACGTGACCCTCTCAGTTCTGAAGTTGAGCTCGCTGCCGAATGTTACCGGCAACGTGATCTTTCCCTTTGGGCTTGCTCCTTCTGGGTTGATTCCTTGGAAAGTACCAGTTTCTTGAGCTTCATTGTCGTGGATTTGAAGCTTCTGGAGCACTGCAGAGGAGATCAAGTTCAGGCCGGCCCCGCCGTCAACCAGCATCTTTGTGACTTTGAGGTTGCGGATGGTTGGTGAGACCAACATCGGCAAGCACCCGACCGCAGTGATGCGATCAGGGTGATCCTCAATGTCAAAGATGATGGGCGTGCTGGACCACTTCAGAGGTTTGCGTGACTCTATGGGCCGGATTCTGCTTTGCATTGACCTCGGCGCATCCATTGCTTGAGTTGGCGGTGCGAGGTATGCAGAGACGCACCACCGTCGACGCAAAGGACCTCTGTTGCCTTTTGAAACTCATGCTCATCAGCTTCATCGTCTTCATAGTCCTCGTCATCTTCATCTTCATCTTCTTCCTTGTCGCGGCCACGGGGAGGCCTGTCTCCTTGCCGCTGTTTGGCCTTGCCGCGGCGTCCTCCCCGACCTGGTCTCTTTTTACTTGCTGCACCTGCACCTTCTTGGGCCTTCTCCTTGTCTCGCCGCTCGTATTCAGCTCTCTGTAGCTCAACAAGCTGCTCGACTTTCTTGCAACTTTGGAGATCGTGGCCTTTAGTGCGGTGGATTTTACAGTACTGCTTGTTGGGGCCGTCAGGCTTGTCGGCGGCCGCCACAGCTTGGCGGTCGGCGTCAATGGCAACCTCCTTGCCGGAGCCACCGGCCTTGGCTTTGTTGGCGGCACCATCCTTGCCGGACTGCTCGACAACTAGTACTTCTTGGTTTTTCTTCCTCCTGTTGTCCCGCCGCCGGCTATTCCTTGCCGGGGCGGTTCCCTCACTGTCAGACTCTGCTCCCACACTCTCTCCTGGGAGCCTTCTTCCTTCTTCAGCGTGCACACTTGTCGGCCAGGCGTAGAGCTTCACGACGTCTTTCACTTTGCACATCGCCATCTCCTCCCTCATCCTGCGATTTCGTACATTCTGATGGAATGCACTAATCACTGCAGCAGGGTGGATGTCTGGGATGTTGTAATGCACTCGACTGAATCTCTGGATAAATTTGCGCAGAGACTCCCCCTCCTTCTGGGCAAGCAGGTGGAGATCACTCTCCTGGCCATGAGGCTTGTGGCCGCCTGTGAAGGCGCCAACAAACTGGTGGCACAAATCTGCCCAAGAAGAAATAGAGCCATCCGGCAAGTGCATGAGCCAAGATCGGACGTTTGGCTTGAGCACCAGGGGAAAGTAGTTGGCGAGGATCTTGTCGTCTCGTCCCCGCAGCCTGCACCGCAATGGTGTAGATGCTGAGGAACTCCGATGGGTGTGTCCCGCCGTCGCATTTCTCCGGCACATCTGGTTTGAAGTTTTTCTTGTCGGGCCACCGGACTTGCCGCAGCTCACGAGTGAACGTAGGGCAACCTACCGCGTACGGCAAGTCGCCTGGTTCCCCTGGCGCATGCATGTCGACAGTGGGCCCGGCGCGTTGGTCAGATTGACGGCGCGCTTCCCTTCGGCGCTCGATACGGTTTCGAGCGTCCTCTTCTTGCCGCTCCCGAAGAACTTGGCGTTGGTCGCGACGAGCTCGTGGATCCGACGACGCCGTGGAGTCGCTGTCGAGGTGGATCCGGCGAGTCGGCGATCTTGGCCTTCGGAAGGGGAGTGTACGGTAGGTGCACCCCGCAAGTCTCGTCCGCCATCGGCTCGCGCTTTGTCGCTCGCCGCGCCGCGAAGCACTTGGTTGCCGTGGGGCGCGCCGTTAAGCGGCCGATGAGACTTTGAATTGTGGCCCTCCATTCGTCGACCTTATCGGCCGTCGGAGGGTAATCGAGTAGTAACTGGGCTCTCGCCAAGGCTTCCGCTGGTGCGGTCGGCGGCAATGGCGTACGGAGCGAAGAACGGGATGTGCTCGGACTCCTAACCAAGTTAGGAGGAGCAGCATCCCGCCTCAAATGACCGCATTTCACTCGTGCCGGCATGCTGAGGCGCATGTGGGTCTCGAGGGCCTCGGGACCCTCCAGCTTGGCCTTGATCCAATGAGCGTATGGCGCCACGGGTATCATGGCGCTGTCGGTCCCGCGCCTCCTGCGATGGACGCGGTGCAGATTCGGACGCCGACGCCCGCGCTGCATTGTCCTTGGACCTGGCGGCTTCGTGGGCTTTCTCGGCGACGCCGGCCCCTCCGCCAGCGTTTCCCCCACCACCTGACGGCTCCGGTGGTGGTGGGTTCGACGCGGACGGCTCAGCTGCTGCCGAAGGCTTCTTCTTCGGCGCCATGTCGACGAAGATGTCGATGAAGTAGCTCAGGCGACCGCCGGATCAGGTTCGCACAGCCTTGACGCCCCCTACCTGGCGCGCCAAAGATGTCGGGGGTGAGCTGGTCGTGCCCCACGAGCACCTATGGGACCTTGGTCCCTTGTGGTTCGGAGGGGGGCGGAGATTGCACAAAGAGCAGATCGAGGCGATGCACACGAGCGGATTTTACCCAGCTTGGAGCTCTCCCGGAGATAATACTCCTACTGCTGCTTTGTGGATTATCTTGTGTTCTTGCTAGGGAGCAATGCGGGCTACAAGACCTAAGCGTGAGTGTGGCTTTCTATCGAGCGAACCGAACCCTTCTACGTTGCCCCGGGCCTCCTTTTATAGGCACAAGGGGTTACCACATATGGCAAGTAGACAAGGGTAAGGTAGTAAAAACATAGGTTGGTACACCGCTTTTATGCGGTGTCTGATAATCTTATACCTAACTCGTGGCAAGGGACAAGAGTCATCAATGCCCGTCTCGGTCGCCCGAACAGTGTAACAGGGACCGTTAAGTGCGCCTCCGTTCGCCACGATGGTAGCTTGTCAGCGCTGCTTGTCGTTACTCTCCGCTGGCTGCACAGCCCCCCGACACGCGTCCTTGGGAGAGCCCCGTGGTGACACGTTGGCGGGTGAGCTGGAGCGGAGATGAAGAGAGGTCGCCCGTCCCGGCAAGCGCCTTGCCGCGGCAGGAACCTTGTCGCGCTTGGGGATTCGGCGCCCGCCAAGCCTTCCCAGCGAGCTCCTCTTGCCGGGCCTTGTTTCGCTTCAGGAGGTGGCCTTCCCGGCAAGCTCCTCTTGCCGGGTCTTGACTGCTTTGCTCTTGAATGGCTCCAAGGAGCTCTTGAGGGTCTTGGCGGCCATCAGCCGGCTCGGCATGGAGCGCTGCGATCGTCTGCAGACGAAGTTCGGGGTACTAGGGTACCCCTACTCTAGTACACCGACAGGCCTGGTATGCCCTGCTGCTGCGTCCGGACGGCGACCGCGACGGTGCCGGAGACTCGGGCCTCCCGCACGACTGCGGTGGAGGTAGTTCCCTCCCGCGTGGCTCCGGTGCTGCTGCTCCTGTCGCCTCGTGCGTCTCTCTCCATCCTCTTGGCCTCGTGGTGGTGATCTCGGTGAGGCGGCGTGGGTGGCGTCAAGACCGCGGTGGCGCATGCTGGTGGGCGGCGAGGTGGCTGGTTGGCTTCGGCCTGGTTGGGCGGTGGGGCTTGGAGTGCGGGAGAAATCCCTTGCCGGCTCTCTTCCGGCTCCGATGCGGTGACACCTGCGGTTGCCACCATCCCTTCTTGGAGGGTGTCGGATGTATCCATCCCCCACTTCCTTTCGCGTGCCGGGGGAAACCCTAGGACACGTCCGGGCAGCAGCGTCGTCGACGTCGCATCCCTTGCTGGAGGTGCTGCTTGGTACGCGGCGGGTCGGAGCCTGGGTCTGTGGTGGGTCAATTTCGGAGGGCGCAGCGGTGGCGGGTCATCCGCGCTTTGTCGAGTTGCCGTTGTTGGCATTTCTTTCTTCTTCTTTGTTCTTTCTCTTTCATTTGGGCTTGTTGTGCTTTTCGCCCGAGCACTCCTCTGTATCGGTGTTGGTTGCTTTGTAATACAAAGCGGGGGGAAACCCTTTTTCGGTAAAGTACTACTTAGCTAATATATGAATACATTATGCACATCTTAGAGATCAGTTGATGTTCAGCTTGTAATTTCTCAACAAATCACAATGACAAGAAGTAATGGCATTGCACATGGTGGAATATATCAAACATGATAACCATTTATACAGTACTAAAATGCGGACATACCAAAAAGTAAGAAACAACGCTGACACACTAAAGTCTATCTGTCAATTGGACTCAAACACACAAAGATGACAGGTACCTTCGCTGCATTTGAGCGTATGTGCTTCTCTCGATTGCTTGCGGTCTTGTCATTTCCTCGACTGATAGGCCGTTGATACCTTGTTCTGAACCTGCCAAAATAGAGAAATAAATAACACTAGATGGTGCAAAGTAAAGCAGCATCACTAATGCAGGAAAACAAGGGAGTAAGTAAATTACTCTTCCTCATCACCCAAGGCTTCCGGGCAACAAAAATTGAAAATCGCCCACATTTCCTACAAGAGTATGCATGCTTATTTGCATCAGTAATAGGAGGACAAAGTACATAGGAGCATGTAAAGTACGGGGTTTTAGAAATTTCAGCTAGGTGGTACCATCAAGTTATTTTGAATAGGTGTTCCACTAATGGCAATCCGATGGACACAAGGTATTTCAAATAAGCTTTGGACTCTTTGTGTATTGGGGTTCTTGATATAATGTGCCTCATCAAGAGCAACATAATTCCAAAAGTCCTCCTCCTCCTCTTCGTTGGTGTCATTATAGTAGTCACCTCTTATTAGATGGTAATTGATCCGGACAGTCATATGTTGTCAATAGGATACCTCCCTCCTGTAATACGACAATAAATAGCTGATGTAACTCACTAAAATGTATAGAAAAACTAGCTATGCATTTTTTTTAGATGGCGCTTATGCGGAAATGGTTCTCTGCTCGATTTGACACTTCGAATTAAACCCAAGGATATGAGTAGCCAACATAAGTCAATTTATATTAGGAAACCAAACCAAAGCAAACCTTGAAGGCATGTTGAAGCTCATTGTCCCGAATAATTATGTTGGAATCATAGTAGCTGTGAAAAGGAAGAGGAATCAATTAGCAGAAATCAACAGGGATTAATCTGCATCAATTAGGGGGGGGGGGGGGGGGTGGTGGTGGTGGTGGATGAAATGTTGTGAAATAGGAGGTCCTACTCACATATCATGTGGCTGAGGCCGACAACTGAAAGCTCCTTGATCCAATGGGTGAGAAGTGTCTTTGGGGCGACGACTAGCACCCTCCTCATCAAACCAGAATGGAACAACCCTGCCAAAAAGGCAGAAACCTGCACCAACATAAAAGTATGGATGCAAGTCTCTTAATCAGGATATTGCATCACTAACTTGATATCGAGATATATTTTGGCTGAAGGAAACAAGTGTCAGTGTAGTTTGCAGATTACTACTAGCTTGGAAACAAGTATAATTAAGCACACGATACAATAGCAACAAAACAAATTCGATTATTGCGTCGCATCAGATGATATATGATTGTTTTCAGCCCCTTACTATGCAGGAACGATGCAGTTTTCAGAATAATCTCTGCAGCGTAGCTAGTACTAGTAGGCTAGTAGTAGCATTCATCCACAACAACCTTCCTAACGCTAGCAAGTATAATTAAGGGAGAAACAGAGCCGATGATGCTGAGAATGAGATCAATCGAACTAACAGGTCTTGTTATGATCAATCAATTAAGTGAGAAACAACTTAACAAGAAGAACGAATGGATGTCAATGGGTTCGAGGGAGGGAGGGGATCTGCATGGTCTTGCCGAGTCCCATGTCGTCCCCTAGGATCCCGCCGGTTCCCCTGCAGTGCCGCGACCAGAGCCAACTGAGCCCATTGCGCTGGTGGGCGTAGAGCATCTTGAATACTCTCCCTGGGAGCCTGTACAGCGACCTGCCCCATCTCAAAGTCCTCCTCCTCCTCCTTCTCCTCGTCGCCGTCGGTGTCAATGTGTCATGGTGGTTTTCCACCTCTTGGTCTGCCTCGTCTTCATCATCAATGCAGTCCAGAAATATGTCGGCGGGGTCCTGCGCCCCCAGCTGCAGGCGACATCGAGCTCGTCGTCGGGAGATGTGGCGCTAGTAAGCTTGCACAGGCGGCGGCGGCTCGGCAGTCTCACCTTCCTCGCGCCAACGTGGTGAGGAGGCTCTGTGCCTGCGTGTACCGGAGGGGGGCGATTGAGTTATTTGGAGCGATGGAGGATGGATCGATTGACGATTAATCGGAAGAAATTAATGTAGTTAGACGACGACGATGACGATGATACCTGCTGCTGCCGGCTTGTGGGTGTCGCCAGGGTGGTCGAGGGCGTCGTCCAGCAAGGAGAGGCCGGACTAGTCCAAGGACGAGGAGGGAGACGCCGTCGCCATGGACGGGGTTGGAGCTTGCGCTGCCGTGCCCTCGAGCCGTCAAAGGAAGGAAAGAGGGAGAGGAGGAAGGCAGTGAGCGAGCGGTGAGGTGAAGTGACAGGAGTGGTGCGGTGCGGCGGGAGGGAAGGGGTTAATGGGGAGGAGAGGCAGCGGCTTTGAAATTCAAAATTCGAATCCCCTCCCTCCTCTCTGCCATCTCCTGATTCTCACGCAAGCCGGGCTGCGTTGAACGACCAATTACTCCTCCCATCCCGCGTCTCGTCTTCTCACCAGCGCTGGCCAATAGGTGGTGGGCTAGGTTTCTAACGGATAAGGCCAACTCCAACGCGCGACCGGCCGGGTGCGTTCTTTTGGGTTTGGGATAAAACGGACAAATTAGACGGTCCTATCCGCTTTTGACCCATTCCCGGCCCAACTTTGCGCCATTTTTGAGGCGAAACGGACAACGTACGGACGGGCGGGACGCGCGTGCGTGTCCTCCCCTGGCCCGCCCGTCAGTGGCACAAAGCAAAACCCACCGCGCCCCATTTGGCGCCATTTCCCCCCAAACCTTCCCACGTCCCGCCCCCCACCCTCCCCCGTCCATGGTCGACGCCCCGCCGAATTCCAGCGGCCTGGCAGTCGACCCGCCCGCAAAGGTGAAGAAGAAGGCGTCCAAGGGTGCAAGGAAGCCGCGGTCGGAGTGCACGCCGGAGGAGATCGCCAAGTTGGACGCGGAATCGGCGAAGAGGAGGAACCGGAGGGCGGCCGTCAAGGGCAAGATTGCCGCGGCCAAGTTCATCGCCGAGCGCGATGCAGTGGAGGCCGCGCAGCGCAAGGCCGAGGTCGACGAGAAGGAGGCCATTGTCAACAAAGCGCACACCCTCCTCATGCTTGGCATTTGCTGTCCGGCGGGGTTCTCTGGTGCGGCCGCCGGCCCGACGAGCACAGGCTCGTCGATCGCCAGGCCTCGGCATTGCTCATCGTCGATGTCGCGGACCACGCCTATGTCGCCCGGCTTTCCCCCGCCAAGGCACGATGGCCACACCCGTTTTTCGGGCTCGCCGAACGTTGGCCTGATCGCGCCGTCCACCCCGCGCCCCTCGGCCGTCATCGACCGCAACGTCACGCCCGGGTCCAGCAGCGGCGGCCGCTCGTCCGTGGAGATGCAAAGAAAGCAAGCACGACCACCGTTTACGGGCGTCATGCCGTCGCCCCGCGTCCTGTTCGACGAAATGGCAACACCAACGCCAACGGTCGACGACCCCTTCTACAACTAGTTCATGGAGCAAGTGATCTACGAGGGTGGGCATGTTGTTGCCTACGATCCCGACGAGACCCAAAGTCAGGATGGTCGCGCCCAATACGTTGCCGATGAAGAGGCCCACGACCATGCGGACTACGACCATGGTGACTCATGGCATGAAGACGATGACATCTATTGCGAAGGCGATGGTGATGAAGAATATGGCATTGATATTGACATTTCGGGCGAGCCATTGTTCATCGACGAGCTCACCCAAAGAGCAGAAGCGCAAAAGAGGAAGAAGAGCATTCACACGGTTTCATATTCACAAGACGAGGAAAAGTTGATTTGCCAATGTTGGATGGAGATTAGCCAAGATCCGAGGATCGGCGCACAACAAAAGGGCCTTGTTTTTTGAACGAGAGTCCACAAAACATTCCATGAAAGAAAGATGTTTGAGCCCTACCAAATTACGAGCAACCGTGGCATCACCTTGATTCAAAAGAGGTGGTTGTTCATCCAACAAGAGTGCAACAAGTATTGTGCCGCACTTGAGAGCGTTGAAGCATGGCCCGTGAGTGGTCTCGGCATTGGAGACTTGGTATTCTCTCCTCATCCTAGTTCTTTCTTTGCTACGGCCATGAGACTTCGGCCTAGTATATGTTTGCATGTTCATTTGTTGTTGATCATGTGGTGTAGGCATTTCAATCTTTGAAAGCATTCAAGGCCCGACACAATGACAAGCCATTCACTCTTACGCATTGTTGGACGCTCATCAACAATTGCCCAAAGTTCAGAGATCAATACCGTGAACTCCAAAGAAAGAGAGACAAGAAGGCGGCCGCGTTTGCCGGAGGTGGAGATGGTGAGGCGTTGAAGAGGCCAAGGAGCAAGACCAACTCCAAGGTGGACGATATACGTGATGCGTCATCCATGGCCTTGCCTGAGACTTTACACGACATGATGTCTCAAAAGGATTTGAGGGACGAGAAGAAGCGACAAATCAAGGACGAGCAAATGAAGCAATACCTACAACTTCAAAGGAAGAAGCTTGAGATGGAGGAGGCGGCCAAGAAGAGAAAGATCGACATGGAGGAGGTGGCCCGGCAAAGGTAGCTCGACATCGAGGCCTCCAATGTCACGGCCAGGCAGAGGCAGCTCGATATCGAGGCCACCAATGCCGCAACCAGAGCAAAGGATGTGGCCCTTGCGATCATGAGCGTGGACTTGACCAAGATGAGCGAGAAGACGATGAGCTGGTTCGAGGCTAGGCAGAAGGAGATGTTCGACGCCGACGGCCTGAACTAGGATGTATGATCGGTCGTGGCCGTTCTTTTTTGGAGGCTCGCATGGGTGTCGGCCGCTGGCTGTGTGCTGGCAAGAAACATATTCATTTTGGAGGCTGGCCGTGTTGCCGGCCACTGGCTGTGTTGCCGGCGACAAACTATTCTTTCTGTAGGCTGGCTCTGTTGCCAGCCGCTGGCTGTGTTGCCGGCGAGGACATGTAGGTCGTTGGCTGTGTTGCAGGCGAGGACGTGTAGGCCGCTGGCTCTGTTGCCGGCGTGAACTAGGGCCGCTGGGTTGATGAACTAGGGCTTGGTATTTCTAACATTGTTGTTTGAAAATGGAGGCGAACAGGATGGGGCCAAAGGATGCGGCTGCGCGTTGGGCGCACGGCCACCGCATCCCAGGACAGGCCCGGACACGACCCCATTGCCCTACCCAAGCGGACAGAATCCGCGCAAAACGGACATCCGTTTGGGGTCGTGCGCTGGAGTTGGCCTAAGAGCGACTCCAACGCCGCATACAGAGGCAGATTTGATCCACCTTTGGTCCGTTTGGGGCGGTCGTTCCGGCCTTTGTCGTTAATGCACCCAATCACCCAATCGGCCCACGCATTTCATCCGCACGGCTGGTACACGGCGATAATTTAAGCATTGCACAAAGTTTAAAAAACACACGGTTTATCACAATCATATAAAAACAACCATCACCTCCCACAACTTCTTGCTGCTCCATGTTCTAGAAGGATACCGAAGAACGATAGCCCATCAAGATTGAAGCACACCAAAAGCATGATCCGCATCTTTCCTAGCACTCTCTTGTGCTTGAGAAAACCTCGACCTAGGCTGAGCCAAATTGTTCTGACTCCACGCCCCTCCTCCTCCTCCCGTGTCGTCCCCGTGGGCGACCGGGGGAAACCCTAGGGCGCCGTCCGCTGGGGCCCCCTGCCTCCATCTTCCTTCCTCACCATCGCCCGTTCGCACAGTCGAACGAAGCCCGTTTGGTGCTGGCGGCGGCGGGGATTCATCTCGCCTTACTCGAGCGTCGATGGCGTGGGATGCCTTGCGCGGGCGGCGACACTGCGCTATCGGGGGGCGCGGCGGCGTGGCTACATGGTCCGGCGGTGGGGCTGTTGGTTTATGGTGGTGGTGTGGAGGGCCTCGCGGTGGTGGACGCACTCGTGGCGGCGACGGATCTGACACGACGGAGGTGCGGGAGGTTGCGGGCAAGCTAGATTCCAGCCAGATCCGGCCGGATTTGTCGCCAGGGCCCGGCTAGTGGCATGGGGCGAGAGAAGGGGCTCGTCATGGTCGGGGCTCCTTGCGCGCTTGGCGGCGGTGGCCCGTCCAATCTGGCGGGCGTTTGGGCGTCGGGCGGCGCAGGGCGGGCTGTGGCCTAGTAGGGTCGGGGCTATGGCTGTGGACCACGGCGATGCGCTAGCAGCTGCTATTGACAACAGTGTTGCCGGCCAGATCAGCGGATCTGGCCCATGGCCGCCCGTGGGTGGCTCAGGGCTGGCCCTCGGGGGTCCCGGCGTGGTGGTGGCTCATGATGGTGGTCTGGGTCATTCCATGGCGATGACTAGACTTCTCCGGCGTCGGCCCATCGGTGGGTACCTCATGAGGTGGCAAGTCGGTTGCAGGGGCGGTTGGCTTGTTCTAGTGTCGGATCACCATAGGCGACCTGTCTCGGACTTCGACCCCTTTCCTCATTGCCCGGGCGCTACTTTCATCGAAGGGTTGGACTTCTCCTAGCTAAGGTCCATCGCTCATCTCGCGCTCAGTGCTCCAGAACCGAGCTCGTCTCGCGCCCGGTGCTGCAGGACGGGTCGATGGAGGCCAGTTTTGGCTGGCCTACCGGGTCTCAGCACTAGGGGTGATAGATCTCCGTCATATCTATAATTTTTGATTGTTCCATGCCAATATTATTCACTTCCATATACTTTTTGGCAACTTATTATACTATTTTTGGGACTAACATATTGATCCAGTGCCCAGTACCAGTTCCTGTCTGTTGCATGTTTTTTGTTTCGCAGAAACCCAATACCAAACGGAGACCAAACGGGATAAAAACGGACGGCGATTTTTTTTGGAATATTTATGATTTTCTGGAAGTAAAATCAACGCGAAACGGTGTCCAGGGTGGTCACGAGGTAGGGGGCGCGCCCCTGACCCTCGTGGTCCACCCGTAAGGCGGTTGGCGCTCTCCTTCTGGCGCAAGAAAGCTAATTTTACAAGGAAGATCTGAGCGAAAGATTCACCCCAATCGGAGTACGGATCTCTAGATATAAAGGAAACGGTGAAGGGGTAGAATCTGCCAACGCAGAGAACGCAGAAACAGAGAGAGAGATCCAATCTCGGAGGGGCTCTCGCCCCTCCCAAGCCATGGGAGCCAAGGACCAGAGGGGAAACCCTTCTCCCATATAGGGAGGAGGTCAAGGAAGAAGAAGAAGAAGGGGCTCTCTCCCCTTGCTTCCGGTGACGCAGAACGCCATGGGGCCATCATCATCACATGATCTTCACCAACACCTCCATCATCTTCACCAACATATCCATCACCTTCCCCCTTCTATATTCAGCGGTCCACTCTCCCGCAACCCGCTGTACCCTCTACTTGAACATGGTGCTTTATGCTTCATATTATTACCCAATGATGCGTTGCCATCCTATGATGTCTGAGTAGATTTTCGTTGTCCTATCGGTGATTGATGAATTGCTATGATTGGTTTGAGTTGCATGTTTTATTATTGGTGCTGTCCGATTGTGCCCTCCGTGTCGCGCAAGCGTGAGGGATTCCCGCTGTAGGGTTTGCAATATGTTTATGATTTTCTTATGGTGGGTGGCATGAGTGATGTACACGCAGACCAGTAAGTAGGTTGTTTGCTTATGGGATAAAAGGGGACTTGATACTTTAATGCTATGGTTGGTTTTTACCTTAATGAATCTTTAGTAGTTGCGGATGCTTGCTAGAGTTCCAATCATAAGTGCATATGATCCAAGTAGAGAAAGTATGTTAGCTTATGCCTCTCCCTCAAATAGAATTGCAACAGTGATTACCGGTCTAGTAACATATTCAGTTGCCTAGGGACAATTCCACAACTCCTACCACCACTTTTCCACACTCGCTATATTTACTTTGTTGTTTCTTTATCTAAACAGCCCCTAGTTTATATTTACGTGTTCTTTACTTTCTTGCAAACCTATCCTATCGCACCTACAAAGTACTTCTAGTTTCATACTTGTTCTAGGTAAAGCGAACGTCAAGCGTGCGTAGAGTTGTATCGGTGGTCGATAGAACTTGAGGGAATATTTATTCTACCTTTAGCTCCTCGTTGGGTTCGACACTCTTACTTATCGAAAACTGTTGCGATCCCCTATACTTGTGGGTTATCAAGACCTTTTTCTAGCGCCGTTGCCGGGAGTCATAGCGTGGGGTGAATATTCTCGTGATTGCTTGTTTGCCTTATCACTAAGTAATTTTTATTTGTTGTTCTTAGTTGTTCTCTATCTTTAGTTATGGATATGGAACACGAAATACCAAAAATATTAGGTGTACTTGCTACTCATGGAGATGGGGAACCTCCTAAAACCCTCGATGCTGGTTATGTGAAAAATATTATGTACTACTTTGATAATCCTGAGAAAACCCCATTCAACTATGTAATGGGAGTAACGTTGGATCAACGTGAATACTTTAGGGATTATCGCTTGACACAAAAAGGGAAACTATTATGGGATCAAATTCATATATATTGAAGTGGTATGCTTGGCAACTATGCGTGCAATATGATTATACTTGTTGCTCTAGGATGAATGCTCCACACCTTCCCTTTTCATGCAAATTCAATGATAATACCTTAGCTTCTTATGCTAATGGTATATATGATTACTATGATGTGGAACAAATAGAAGAATTTGTTGCTTTTATGGGTGCTTATGAAATTGAAGCTATGTGTAAAGAGTTTGAGGATTATGATGATGATGTTTATAGATCTGAAAATTTAGCTATCCTCAAATATTTCTATGAGAATTATAAATACAATTATGAAATTAATGCACTTATTAAGAAAGTCTCTGCTATCCAAGAAGAGACTAATATTTTGCAGGAAGAAGAAATTGATGAAACTATGAGCTCATTGGATGAAAAAGATGAGGAGGAGAGCGAAGAACAAGAGGAGGAAGAGCGGATTGATCACCCGTGCTCACCTTCTAATGAGAGTAACTCTTCAACTCATACATTGTTTAATTCCCCTTCGTGCTTACCGAAGGATGATTGCTATGATGACTGTTATGATCCCTATGATTCTTTTGAAATATCCCTTTTTGATGATGCTTGCTATGCTTGTGGCCAAGATGTCAATATGAATGATGCTTATGGAGATGAACTTGCTATAGTTCCTTATGTTAAACATGAAATTGTTGCTATTGCACCCACGCATGATAGTCCTATTATCTTTTTGAATTCTTCCGACTACACTATATCGGAGAAGTTTGTGCTTATTAAGGATTATATTGATGGGTTGCCTTTTACCATTGCACTTGATGATTTTGATAGATATAATATGCATGTGCTTGCTGCTCCTACTTGCAATTATTATGGGAGAGGAACTATATCTCCACCTCTCTATGTTTCCAACACGATAGAATTGCAAGAAACTGCTTATGCTATGTATTGGCCTTTACTCTGTGTGCGTGAATTGTCCTTTTATGACATGCCGATGCATAGGAAGAGAGTTAGACTTCGTCATTACATGATTTATTTTGCTTTGTGATCACTACTAAATGCCAAATCATTGTTAATTAAAGTTGGCTTTGATATACCACAGGATCCGGTGGATTCACTACTTGAGCACTATATGCCTAGCTTAATGGCTTTAAAGAAAGCGCTGCCAGGGAGACAACCCGGAAGTTTTAGAGAGTCATTTATTTCTGTTGGGTGCTTCATATAGTTTAAAAACAACAAAAATAAAGAGGGAAACCCAAAACTTTTCAAAAAGGAAAGTGAAAGTGAGAAAGACAAGCATTGTTAACGTGGGAGCTAGCCTTGGACTTTGTTCATGCTCACGGAAACTTTGTGAATCTTGATTACAGAAACTTTTCAACAAAAATAATTATCCCTTTGTATAATTCCATTTTATTATAAAAATAATGTGCAAAGGTTTGCCTTTAGGATGTTTACAATGCTTGTTGGTTTGTACGGCGCAGGACAGAAACTTTGGCTGTAGTGCGCGATTTTACATTTTTAACTGGAACGTCAATTGGTTCTGATTCCTTTTGCACTGTCTTGCCGTACAACTTGTTTATTTTTCCTAATTTTGGTAGAATTTTTGGGGTACCAGAAGTATGGTGGATGTTCAGATTGCTACAGACTGTTCTGTTTTTGACAGATTCTATTTTTGATGCATAGTTTGCTTGTTTTGATGAATCTATCAATTTATATTAG
The DNA here is from genome assembly GCA_021605145.1 of Aegilops bicornis. Lineage (NCBI taxonomy): Eukaryota > Viridiplantae > Streptophyta > Magnoliopsida > Poales > Poaceae > Aegilops > Aegilops bicornis. The sequence continues at coordinate 162,917,818 of CM038674.1, forward strand.
TGGATTAGGCCATGAAAAAGTTATATTACAGTAGACACAATGAAAAAACAAAATATGAATTGGTTTGCAACAGTACTTAGAGTGGTGATTTGCTTTATTATACTAACGGATCTTACCGAGTTTTCTGTTGAAGTTTTGTGTGGATGTAGTGTCTAATCGAGGATGTTTCGATGTGAGAAGAAGGAAGAGAGGCAAGAGCTCAAGCTTGGGGATGCCCGAGGCACCCCAAGTAAATATTCAAGGAGACTCGTTGTCTAAGCTTGGGGATGTCAGAGGCATCCTCTTTCTTCAACAAGTATCGGTATGTTTTCGAATCTGCTTCGTTCATGCATTATGTGCAAGTCTTGGAGCGTCTTTTGCAATTAGGTTTTTATTTTTCTTTTATGCACCATGCTGGTATGAGATAGTCCTTGGTTGATTTATAGAATGCTCATTGCACTTCACTTAAATCTTTTGAGTGTGGCTTTATAGAATGCTTCATGTGCTTCACTTATATCATTTGAAGTTGGATTGCCTGTTTCTCTTTACATAGAAAACCGCCATTTGTAGAATGCTCTTTTGCTTCACTTATATTTGTTAGAGCGTGGGCTTATATTTTGTAGAAAGAATTAAACTCTCTTGCTTCACTTATATCTTTTTAGAGAGATGACAGGAATTGGTCATTCACCTGGTTAGTCATAAAATCCTACATAAACTTGTAGATCGCTGAATATGATATGTTTGATTCCTTGCAATAGTTTTGTGATATAAAGATGGTGATATTAGAGTCATGCTAGTGGGTGGTTGTGGATTGTAGAGACACTTGTGTTGAGGTTTGTGATTCCCGTAGCATGCACGTATGGTGAACCGCTTTGTGATGAAGTTGGAGCATAATTTTATTTATTGATTGTCTTCCTTATGAGTGGCGGTCGGGGACGAGCGATGGTCTTTTCCTACCAATCTATCCCCCTAGGAGCATGCGCGTAGTACTTTGTTTTCAATGGCTTGTAGATTTTTGCAATGAGTATATGAGTTCTTTATGACTAATGTTGAGTCCATGGATTATACGCACTCTCACCCTTCCACCATTGCTAGCCTCTCTTGTGCCGCGCAATTGGTACCGGTACCATACACCCACCATATACCTTCCTCAAAACAGCCACCATACCTACCTATCATGGCATTTCCATAGCCATTCCGAGATATATTGCCATGCAACCTCCATCATCATCATATACATGACTTGAGCGTTCATTGTCATATTGCTTTGCATGATCGTAAGATAGCTAGCATGATGTTTTCATGGCTTGTCCGTTTTTTGATGTCATTGCTATGCTAGATCATTGCACATCCCGGTACACCGCCGGAGGCACTCATATAGAGTCATATCTTTGTTCTAGATATTGAATTGTAAGTAAATAAAAGTGTGATGATCATCATTATTAGAGCATTGCCCCAGTGAGGAAAGGATGATGGAGACTATGATTCCCCCACAAGTCGGGATGAGACTCCGGACTTTATGAAAAATAAAAGAGGCCAAAGAAGCCCAAATAAAAAAAAAGAGGCCAAAGAAGCCCACCAAAAAAATATAAAAAAATAAAAATAAAAAAATGAGAGAAAAAGAGAGAAGGAGTAATGTTACTATCCTTTTACCACACTTGTGCTTCAGAGTAGCACCATGTTCTTCATAGAGAGAGCCTCCTATGCTTTCACTTTCATATACTAGTGGGAATTTTCATTATAGAACTTGGCTTGTATATTCCGATGATGGGCTTCCTCAAATGCCCGAGGTCTTCATGAGCAAGCAAGTTGGATGCACACCCACTTAGTTTCAGTTTGAGCTTTCATACACTTATAGCTCTAGTGCATCCGTTGCATGGCAATCCCTACTCACTCACATTGATATCTATTGATGGGCATCTCCATAGCCCGTTGATACGCCTAGTTGATGTGAGACTTTCTCCCTTTTTGTCTTCTCCATATAACCCCCACCATCATATTCTATTCCACCTATAGTGCTATGTCCATGGCTCACGCTCATGTATTGCGTGAAAGTTGAAAAGGTCTGAGATTATTAAAGTATGAAACAATTGCTTGGCTTGTCATCGGGGTTGTGCTTGATTAAATACTTTATGTGATGAAGATAGAGCAACAACCAGACTATATGATTTATTAGGGATAACTTTCTTCGGCCATGTTGTTTTGAAAAGACATGATTGCTTTATTGGTACGCTCGAAGTATTATTGTTTTTATGTCAAATGATAGACTGTTGCTTTGAATCACTCGTGTCTTAATATTCATGCCATGATTAGACATATGATCAAGATTATGCTAGGTAGCATTCCACATCAAAAATTATTTCTTTTTATCATTTACCTACTCGAGGACGAGCAGGAATTAAGCTTGGGGATGCTGATAGCTCTCCGTCGTATCTATAATTTTTGATTGTTCCATGCCAATATTATTCACTTCCATATACTTTTTGGCAACTTTTTATACTATTTTTGGGACTAACATATTGATCCAAAGGCTCCAGTGCCGCCTCGTCATGTTGCATGTTTTTTGTTTCAGAAACCCAATATCAAACGGAGTCCAAACGGGATAAAAACGGACGGCGATTTTTTTTGGAATATTTATGATTTTCTGGAAGTAAAATCAACGCGAAACGGTGTCCAGGGTGGTCACGAGGTAGGGGGCGCACCCGACCCCCACCCTCAAAGCGCGCCTCGACCCTCGTGGTCCACCCGTAAGGCGGTTGACGCTCTCCTTCTGGCGCAAGAAAGCTAATTTTACAAGCAAGATCTGAGCGAAAGATTCACCCCAATTGAAGTTACGGATCTGCAGATATAAAGGAAATGGTGAAGGGATAGAATCTGCCAACGCAGAGAACGCAGAAACAGAGAGAGAGAGAGATCCAATCTCGGAGGGGCTCTCGCCCCTCCCAAGCCATGGGAGCCAAGGACCAGAGGGGAAACCCTTATCCCATCTAGGGAGAAGGTCAAGGACGAAGAAGTAGAAGGGGCTCTTCCCCTTGCTTACAGTGGCGCTTAACGCCACGGGGCCATCATCATCACCGCAATCTTCACCAACACCTCCATCATCTTCACCAATATCTCCATCACCTTCCCCCTTCTATATTCAGCGGTCCACTCTCCCGCAACCCGCTGTACCCTCTACTTGAACATGGTGCTTTATGCTTCATATTATTACCCAATGATGTGTTGCCATCCTATGATGTCTGAGTAGATTTTCGTTGTCCTATCGGTGATTGATGAATTGCTATGATTGGTTTGAGTTGCATGTTTTATTATTTGTGTTGTCCTATTGTGCCCTCCGTGTCGCGCAAGCGTGAGGGATTCCCGCTGTAGGGTTTGCAATATGTTTATGATTTGCTTATTGTGGGTGGCGTGAGTTACAGAAGCACAGACCCGAGTAAGTAGGTTGTTTGCGTATGGGATAAAAGGGGACTTGATACTTTAATGCTATGGTTGGGTTTTACCTTAATGAATCTTTAGTAGTTGCGGATGCTTGCTAGAGTTCCAATCATAAGTGCATATGATCCAAGTAGAGAAAGTATGTTAGCTTATGCCTCTCCCTCAAATAGAATTGCAACAGTGATTACCGGTCTAGTAACGTAGTCAGATGCCTAGGGACAATTCCACAACTCCTACCACCACTTTTCCACACTCGCTATATTTACTTTGTTGTTTCTTTATCTAAACAGCCCCTAGTTTATATTTACGTGTTCTTTACTTTCTTGCAAACCTATCCTATCACACCTACAAAGTACTTCTAGTTTCATACTTGTTCTAGGTAAAGTTTACGTCAAGCGTGCGTAGAGTTGTACGGTGGTCGATAGAACTTGAGAGAATATTATTCTACCTTTAGCTCCTCGTTGGGTTCGACACTCTTACTTATCGAAAACTGTTGCGATCCCCTATACTTGTGGGTTATCAAGGGGCCGTCCAAGGGTGCGAAAGGTGGGGCCTTTCTACTCATGTCTTTGGTTGGGGTAGCGGCGGGTCTTCGGGTGAGGTGGTGTCAAGGTCTTGGATGCTAGGATAGCAACCCTGGTAATGGTAGCGTGATGCTCATGGGAAGATCCCATGGCTCAGTGCTGCCCGGTGACCATGGGCCTGGGTGGCGTGGTAGCTAGGTTGTGGTGTTCGGTGGCGGTGAGTGTTGGCTGGGGCAAAAACATGTTCTATCTTCGGACGGACCAGCGGCGGCGTAGCTTGTTCCCTTCTTGAAGGCGTCATCGTGGCTCTCATTGCCCGTCGTGTTGCTCCAGGGGAAACTCTGATCCTCGGGTCGGGCGGTGGCGGCACTTTGGTGTCATATCCTTCCTGAAGGCACCGCTTTCAAGCCCACGGTTCGTCTTATGCGACTTCATCTCTTCGCGATGGCATGTTCACGGTTGAGGACCCCGGTTGCTCTTGTAGTGCGTGGGGTGGTCTTGTTGCGTTCAGATCCTATGTATCCTGCCTTGGATGTGTGCGTGTGTTGTGGTGGCATGCGTGTGTATCGGTTTGTTGATGATCGTTGCTTTATATATAAAGCGGGGCGAAAGCCTTTTTCGGTAAAACCTTGCCCTCTTCTCTCCCGCCGGATGGAGATTGTCTCGACAAGAGTTGCCCACTGAGGGTAGATACCATCATCTAAGTAGTATTCCTGGTTGTAGTGGTTGCCATTGATCTCAAAGTTGGTCGGCGGGCAGTTGCCATCTGCAAGCCTTTGAAAACAGCAGAGAGCACTGAAGCACGTTGATGTCATTATGAGAACAAACCATGCCAAAAAATTTCCAAATCTAGAGATCTTGTGAAGCCACAGCTTCAAGTATGATAGTGCAACCTTTGACATGTCCCCTATACTGCCCCTACCAACTAGATGGAGAATTTTTCCACTTCCAGTGCATACAATTTGTGCTACCAAGCATCCCCGGAAAGCCCCTATCTCAATTGATCGCCAACAGTCGGGTTGTATCCACAACAGCCGTGCAAAACTTGTACACTGATGCATTGCATGTGGGCTCACTAATATGGACATACTCACATGCAAGCATCCGAATAGCTGAGTGCATTTTTGATAAGAGGAGAAGCTAACCTTTCCAGGGGTATCCTCCTTGCATATGAAATAACCATCATACGCCATCACTCCCTCCTAACTATGGTTGAACACATGTTTAGCCATCCAGAAGCGACGCTGGAATATCTTGGGATTGAAGAGTGTGACATGCACTGAAAGTAATTGGCGAAGAGTAGGCAAAGGTTTAGACCAGTTTTGGAATCCAGCTGGTGGAGGCATGATGGGTAGGATCCCCGGACATAGTCCGACGGATGTTCTTTCTGCCAAGACACAATGGATAGCATCATACTATAAGATGACAGTCACGGAGCACGTTTAAAACCATACCTCTTTGATGACAGCTCAGCCGCATTTCTGTTCGCCTTCCTTTTTGGAAGCCTACCCGGCGTAGGCACTCCCTGTCGGTGAGTGGCCTCGAGTTCGGCATGGCGCGCCGATCGTCTTCCCTTTAAAAGCATAAGCATTGCGCTGCGGGTAAGGCGAAAAGAGCGAATCTTTTCGGAAGATAAGTCTCCTGTTTACTTACATGTGATACAGGGAGGATGCTAGGATAGTCAGCAATGATGGCCACTTCAGTGCCATCACAGCTCGCCTGTAAAACACCCCTTCGACAAGCTCCACGAATATATCCGGATCCTCTTTGAATCCGGGGTCAAGGGCCCGGTTGCGGTCCTCTGGCTGTGGAGCCGGGCTGTGGATCTCTCTGGTAAACTTCCGCCATTCCTGTTATAGATGGCCGGAGTAAAAATACATGCTAAAGGACCGGGGGAATTAATAGAGTTGAGTAAGGGATAGCAACTCACCCAGCTAGGAGGGTTGTACATGGAAAATCTGTCCCGTGGCTTAATGCGGATGAACTCCTCTTCTTCTCCTTTGTATAACTCGGATAGTATTTTCACCAGAGCGGTGGTGGAGTCTGGACCTTTCCTACCGTAGCTGGTGGCGTCGTCTTCTCCGTTGAAGTGCCACATGGGACGCCCTCGGTACTGGAGTGGTTGTACCCCCTGCATTATGCATACTGCCATAACCTCGATTATTGTTAATCTGGATTTAGCAAGCATTTGTATCTTGCTCATCAATTGAGGGACCTCTCTGCTATCTTCCTCCTTGGGGCTCCGGGGATGCCAGTTGCGGCGCTTCACCAATGGAGTGTTTGTGAACTCAGGAAGACCCATTCGAAGAGGGCCGAGAAGGGAGACGTCCTCTATATAGAACCACTCGGAAGGCCATTCTTCGGATACCTTCTTCGGTGTGCCGGATAGGTATCCGGTCCCGGCGATGCGCCATATCTCGGCTTCGCCAACTTGGAATATCGATCCCTCTTGATTACGAGGGACGAGGCAGAACAACCTCTTCCAACCCAGAAATAACTCGCAAAGGGCAACGTAACCTGCGATATGCAGGATGGAGGCTGGGGTGAAATTATGCAGCTGGAGGCCATAGTACTCCAAGAGCCCGCGGAGGAACAGATGGATTGGAAATCCGATGCCCCTCAGTAGTAAGGGACAAGGCATACTCGCTCCCCCCAAGATGGGTTGGGGAAACTCTCCGCTTGCTCCCCGCCATCAAAAGTAGCTAATCCGGCTCGGACGGGGACTAGATATGCACGCGGGAGAAACCCCTGGGTTTGCAACTTCACTAATTGACCGTGGGATACGGTGCACCTCTCCCAATCACCCGGCTTGACGCTGTGAGGGCAGGAGGAAGAGCTGCGAGTGCTGGCCATGATGTAGTGGTTTTTTGCGGGTGCGCTCCGATGATTCCTCGCTGAGGGAGAATGGTGTGGATTGGATCTGAAGATCCCCGTCTCTTTAATAGATGATTTACTTAAATGGTTAGGGTGGCAAGTGTAAAAATGCCCCGACTTCTCACATTCGCTCGACACGTGGAAGCTGGAATTATTGGAGTACAGAAGCCGATGAAGCGTAACATTAAATGAGGAGACGAATACTGCTCTTTACAACAGGTGCTCCACACCATAAAGAGACAGCAGGAATCTATGCCGGAGCTCCGTCAACGATGACCAGAGACGAACTCGAGGAGGATCGGAGCCCGAAAAACGAACTCGTAGAAGAAGCTAACAAGATGACAAAAAAAACTTAACCTAAAGTACTAGCCGGAGCCAAGGGACCGGGCCGGCCGCCTGAGCGGCGGGCGGAGGGGTGGTGCGAATCCACGGGGTCGCTGACGAAGTCCAGAGGAGAAAGTTTACCCAAACCGCCGGGGGATAAGGGGGGGGGGGGGGGGGGGGGAACGCTCGGAGAAAAAATGGGCTATGTGTTTCTTATTAGTTGCGCACAGGAAACATGCATGGTTACAAGTTTTTTGCTGTTTTGCTTCACGTAAAAATAAAATCAATGTGCGGTTCAAAAACAAATTAAGGTAAAGGGAAATGGCAAAACAAACATGAAATTATATATATTTCTAAAAAAGAACGATTTCGCGTAGAACCACACCCTGTTAATCGGAGTACGCGGTTTGGCAGCCGGGTTGGTACTATCGGAGTATGCGGTTTTGCAGCCGGGTTTGGGGCTACAGTATCTCCTAAGACGGCACGCACGGCGTGCATCCACTTTTTTCCTCACGTTTCACCGTGGAGAGCTGGGGGAGGGCGAGGGGGAGGGGGGAGGGGAATGATTGCTGCTGTAAAGGCGGGCCAACATGGCCACACCAAACGCGCCAACCGAAATCCAACGAGGCAAAAGGCGGGACTATAATGAAAGTGGCGCCACAATGCAGCGCTGGTTTCCTTCTTTCCTCTCCTCCTCTCCGACGATCACGCGCTGACCCAAACAAGTGAGTTAATCACTGAAACCCCATCAAGTACGGCGTACCCCTGATTACATGAGCGAATACATTGCCTGCCCTGAACCAAGCACGTCGTAAGTGTCTCTTATGTTTAGATCAATTGGCTATCCGTTCTTCAATTAATTGCGCCTTACCTAAATACTCCGGAGTATGTGTGTACCCCCGTGGAATGCGCTCTTTCAACTTGTCAGCAGCGCAATGTTAAGCACAGTTTTTTTTGCGGAATAATGTTATGCACAGTTATCTTGGTTCTCAACTGTGCATTTACCCTGATAATTAATGTGCAATCTTGGTTGACCGTGAACATCAATTTCAGTATAGCTGCCATTAATGCATGTTTTGAATCAATTTTCCCAGACAATCGGACCTCTGTGATTCTCACCGCATGGGCACATTGGACGAGTAGTAGTATTACACCATTACGGTGATTCCCTTTATATTATATATACCACCTCCGTTTTTATTTACTTCGCATATTAGAGTTGACTGAAATTAAACTTTGTAAAGTTTGACTAATTTTATAGAAAAAACATACATATTTACCATAACAAATCTATATGATGTTAAAGTACATTTTATAATGAATCTAATAGTATTGATTTGTTATTGTATATGTTAATATTTTTGTCTATAAACTTTGTCAAACTTCACAAAGCCTAACTTGACCAAAGCTAATATACGGAGTAAATTCCTGCAAAAATAATAATACACAGAGTAAATAAAAACAGAGGAAGTATAAAAACATACACGAAACAAAGGAAACTTCAAGAAGCAAAAAAGGACTAAGGGGGGCGGCGGCGACGGCGGCGGCCCCTGCTATCACAGCCCGATCCTCACAGGGCTCGTCATCTTGTAAGCAACCTCCCTCCTGTTCCTGGCGCCTGTTTCGGCTGATTTCATGCCGAATCCCCGTACGTGTCGTCCGCTTCTGTTGGATTTGCTCGATTGATGGAATATCTCATCCATATCTCGTCAATTTGATGCGTGTCTAGTAGACACAGGGGTTTGTAGTGTTCGGCGGTCCTCCGCTGACACCCCGTCCGCCTCAAAAGGATCTGCTACCGTAGCAGTTATTCCTCTCCGTCCTACTGGGAGCGGAGATCAATTAGGTTGAATTTGTGTTCAGGCTTTGTTTCCTTGTATTGGAAGGATTTCCTTCTGTTCCGTCAACTTGTGAACATGTCTCGTAGTGAACTAGTGCTAGACCTTACGGCTGTTCTAGTACGGAATATTATTACAGGGTGATTTCAGCGAAATCAAGGTGTGGGTGCTTGAAATCATGGGGGGTTTGAGATCAAGTGGGGAGATTACCCCGTTCTGTAAGTCAGGTAGTAGCTCCGACTGCTGAGTTCATTTCCGTTTGGTGGAATATGACCTTGATGTGCATGTTTCGCACTGCTACACATTCAGTTCAGGGCAATGCTGCTGAGTACAGCATTAGTACCTTAACTAAACGTCACAACTCTCACGCCCTCTCGTTCATCGGCAATTTCATGTCGCTTACATATGTTTCTTTTTGCTTCAGTTGACACCAGCGAGGAAACAAAACGCCTCATGTGTAAGGAAGGTCTGTTGGTTATAAAGCAGGGGATTAGATCTTGCTTACAGATTCTGGAGGGTTCGCCTGGGATCAGTGAGGATGAGACAAAGAGATGCTTTCAGTATGATTGTCTTTTGTTTCGTTACTACTATTCATTGACCTTGACTATCTTGTATGGAGTATATAATAATGATCTCATTCCTCTGTTTTTTCCCCCTCAGATATGTTTCTGAGATGGCAGAAAAAGGATCTTGGTGCTGGCCAATATACGATGTCTACAAGGAGGAACTCTAAAACTGTATCATTCAGTTGGTACCGTATATTACCATTTGTGCTTCTTATTGTCCCACATTTTTTATGGCTGAGGCGATATCTACTTTAACTGCTGCATTTAAAAGATATTAGAAACTGGTAGACAAGAAGTTACTTACAATATCATATTATTGCTACCTTTTCAAGATAATGATCCTATCTTGTAATCAGCCAGACCATGTACTCCTTTGTTCTCCTATATTATTCACATGCAGTCTTCCTGCATGGCTCGAGAAAAAATAATATCAAAGTGATATGATTAATACTTCATTGTAAACTTTAGATGAGCATTCGTATGTTTGTTTGCGATACATGCTTCCTTCAACTGATGATGTCCTTCCTTTAACTTGTTTGACTCTTTTCTTTCCTTTTGCACTTATTTACTTAGGATTTACCTCTCATGGGCCAAGCACCTAACATAATGAAAGAACTGATGCCCAAGTGGACGAACTACTCAAACATTGTCAGATCAATAACATCATTCCTGAGCCCGATGGAGTCAATGCTTGTTGAACATAATTTACCGAGTCTTCACAATGCTGCCTCAACTGCCTTTTATGAAAAGGTAAGTGTTATGCATAAGTGTCTTTTTTGCCTCCATACTCCTTAAGTTTTTCTAGTATAAAGCACATCTATTTCTGAACCTAATAAGGTTTTATACCCTTTGCCCTTTTGCTAGGTATTTGCATCACTGGACCAGAAGTATGGTACCGTAGCCCAATTTTTGTATCATTCACCCTTTTCGTTATGTTCATGAATGTACCTATGTAATGTAAATAACAATAACAATCACAATCAATTCCAGATTCACCAGATACGTGATGAAAAAAAAGTGGATGTCAAGTTGCTTAAAAGCATTGCAGATGGTCTGTCTCGTTCGTTTGGGCAAGGCCCCGTAGAGCAAACAATTATCAACGAGGTGAAGTCTTTCTATCTATGGAAAAAGTCAGGCTGGACCGAACAGCTCTCTGCAGATGATTACAATGCCAAGGTAACTACTTCAATAGTCTTACTCTGCTAGTGGTTATCTTTCGATAACTTAACAGTCTTTATATGTGGTATATCTGTAGGTCAAGAGTACTTTGGAGGAGGAGGCCAAGATGCTTAAATTGATGGACATCCGGCCGAACAGAGCTGAAGATATCCTGAAGGTACTGTTATATAAACAGAAAATACATTAGCTGAATATTTAATCGTATTGTGCATGCTGCCATTAGTAGTACAGTCTGTGTGGTTGTTAGTGTTGGATGGTGGACAATGGTAGCTAGGGTTAGGAGGAACCTAGCTCGGAATGCATATTATTTTCTGGGAAATTTAGTCCCCTGGATCTCCTCGCCTATGTTATTTGATGATTCTTATTCAATTCATGATCACAGTGACTGTTAGGTCCAAGGTTTCACAATATATGCGTGTATGTGTTCCTAAAGGTTGATGATGCTTGGTTCATTGAGTAGCTAGTCACTTAAATTCAAATGCATCAATCATAAACAAAAAACTCTGTAACATTGCTGATGCTTCTTCCGCATGCGATCCTGTTGCAGGTCATGAGGCATGTATTGATGAAAGATTACAGGCATGGTAATAAGGAATTTTCAAAGGATAGCAGCTTAGCTGCACTGTCAGTTGATTTGGTGGGAAATGCTCTCCCAAATAGCACTGGTTATAGTGGAATAGTTAACCAGGGTGCCACATGTCACTTGAACTGTGTTCTACAAATTCTCTACCACATACCAATAATCAGAAAGGTACAAATCGTGTTCGTTATTTATTTTCCTTCATCTGTTTGGGTATTGCTATGGTGATTCTTATTGGTGGTATGACAGGCTATCGTTGAGGTGGTTCCTGTTCCCTTAGGAGGAGTTGCGAATGAACTGAAGCGGCTATTTTGTAATATGGCCAACAGCACCGTCCCCGTTTCTGCCAAAAAGGTTACGGCTGCCCTTGGGTGGAGCGAAGCTGACTGTCGAGTTCACCGTGACCTGGAGGAGCAATGCACCATTCTCCTGGAGAAATTAGAAACAGAATTGAAGGTTTAATATCTTTAAGCATTCTCTTCAAGATTACTGGTTTTTGTAGTTTTGACTAATGCTTGTGAACTGTCCCTTAAAGGATACGCATGCCAAACAATTAATAAGGGATCTCTTCGAAGGGCACATTGAGGAAAAGTGCAGATGGATAAATGTTGAAAAAGAAAAATCATTGAAGGACACTTTCAGGGGTGAGTTTTCCTTATCTATGGACAAGTAATTCACATATTATCTGTGGATAAACTAAAGGCATATTCCAATGCAGTTATACACCTTGAAGTCTTAGAATTCTCAGATGTGTATTCATCACTCGACAAAATTGTATTTGAAGAATGGATTGAAAATCACCGCGACGAAGACAGTGGCATTGTGGTTAGCCCCCCTTCCCCTTTCTGAACTCATTATGTTATATAAAGCGTGTTTGCCAAGGTTACATTCTGTTTGAAGACTTGAGCATTCTGTTTGGATGTGTAAACTTTATTCGGAGATATTAATCCTATTCTTTCTGTTATTTCAGAGTGGTTACAGAAAGAAGCTATTTTCCGAGTTCCCACCATGCCTGTTGTTAAATTTGAGGCGCTCTGTGTTCGATTATTCCCGACAGCGATCTGTGAAGGTTTGTGTCAATGCCAGGCACTGATAATTTTTTATTAAAATCTTTACTTGAAGTTTCGTAATGCTCCACAACAGCTCGTTTACACTTCAGTTTTCTTCAAAATTGATGTGTACTACTATGAGAATGTGCTATTGTACTGTTTTGCATACACACTTCTAATATGTGTATTTCTTTTTTCATATGCATGTAGCAATCATTTTGACATATGTGACTGAAGTTCAAAAAATATATGCATTTGCTTCTGTTTTACTATTTATCTTTTCACATCATGACTGCAGATAAATGATCGGTATGAATTCCCGTTATGCCTGAATCTTGATAGAGATGATGGAAATTATCTGTCTTTTGAGGCGAATAGAAGTAGAAAAAACATGTACACTCTTCACAGGTCAGTTGGTGATGTTCAAATCATTTCGTTTGCATGAAGTTATATATATTTCAAATTTCAGTAGTAGTATACCATTATAATAGGATCGGACCTTGGGGCCCATCTTCTAAATGAATTGACTGAAACTACTCCCTCCGTTCCAAATTACTCGTCGTGGTTTTAGTTCAAATTTGAACCGAAACCACGACGAGTAATTTGGAATGGAGGGAGTAGAAAAAAAGTGATACTCCCCAGGACCTAGCCCTTTTTATTCCCCTTATAAGCCTGCCCCTAAGCAATTATTCTGGAATATGAAAGATAGATAATTAGGTAGTAAGTATTTAGATCTTTTATTATGTTTAAATGTAGTTAATTACGGTTTACTTTTTCTTGCAGTGTCATTGCCCATAGTGGCAGCGCTGATTTGGGACACTATCATGCCTATATTCAACCGAACCTTGCACACGACTGGTACATTTTGATTTATGATGAGCTTTGTTTATGATTGATTTTGATTGTTTACAGAATAAGCAAGTTGTGAAAACTTATTGCGGTGTTTCTGTCATTTCAGGATTAGCTTTAATGATGAAAATGCCACTGTGATCAATGAAAGCACAGTTCTGGAGTCCCTCTTTGGTGGCGGCCCTTCCTATGCTTCTTGCGCGTCGATGCTTTTGTACATCCGCCAAGAAGACCAGAATGATCTATTTGTCATTCCTCAAGAAATTAATTCTGAAGAGAAAGCCCAATCCAACACCAACACAGAGATTGTGGTATATATTCCCCCTAGTTTTCAGCAAGGAAACTTTGAGTCGAGTGAAGAGATAATTACCCACGAGCTTCCGAAGCTAAAAATAGGTATATTTTAAATCTTGACAAAGCAATAAGAATGTATATATGTTCAAAATAATTTGTGTGATCGTTTATTTCTATCTATCTATCTATCTATCTATTGCTCATGATGATGGTTTTTACTGCCCCCCCCCCCCCCCCCTCCCTGGGTTTTTTTTTTCCATGTGGTAATTAATAATTTACTGATGATGATTTTTACTGGCTGTGAACAGCAATTGGTACCATAAATGGACATTCTGGTATTTTTTCGCATGTTAGCATGTGTTGTTAGTTCCTTCAGTGGTTAGCATGACTCTTTTTATCAACATAAGAATGCCAAATTAGTATTTTCAGATGTAACTGTTGTTTACTTTGTTAGTACTATGACGAGTTCAGTTTGTTTAGATCATGATGCTATGTGATAGTGTGAAACTACTTTTGCTGAAATCGTGATTCGAGATACATCTTTGGTTTTGCTAGTCTATAAGTTGGAAGTGATGAGCAATTAGCATCATGTGTATTAATACCATCCATTTTATGTTTATTCAGGTCGATTGGCATCTTTTCCAGTGTATTACACGGAGAAAATCTTCTCTTCACTTTTGCCGAATTTTTCGGTGAAGATATTCCTCAAGAATTTTCTTCGTTGTGACCTGATGCTGGAATTGCTGATAGTGTACAGCGGGTTTCATCTGACCCTCTTTTTCATCGACTGGGGTGTTGAGATGGGGGTTAAGCAAAAAATTTGGAAAACTACAATCAAAGATGTAACCTGGTTTCTTGCTCTTCTAGCATATCTGGCTGTGCTACGCCTTCACCGTCTGAAGCATCACTACAAGGCAAAGCCTGTGCCTAGTATTTTTGATATATATGGGGCAGTTACTGGTCTGACTAAGAAAAGGCAGGAACAGAAGTCAGGTGCTGCAGAAAAGGTGTCTCGGTTGAAAATTTCCGCAAGCCAGAAACGAAGGGAAGCCGATAGAAGATATGTGCCTGGTGATCATATTGAATGGAGGGAAACTGGTGTATGATGTTGTCAAGGATCTGACCGAATCATCAAAGGACCAAAAGGAGAGTGGACAGAAGATGCCTTGGTTGATTGGCCGGGCTGTTTCACATGCCTGCGCAGTGGTTGTGGAGGTGATAGGTTCATACCTGGTGAGATATTTATGCCAGACAAAGGGCGCCCCCCTTATGGTCGACTCGTAAGTTTTTTCTTTTTCTAAATATATATTTTTAGGGATAGTCTGTAATTTAAATGGTGATTTCTGCCTTTGACCTGCAATTGCTTTGATTGTGCAGGGCCGAATGAGGAGTGCAGGCCTCCGAAACCTTTCTTTCTTGTCGCCACTTTAACAGGTGCCGCTGCGAGAGGGCCTTATACTTGAATGCTATCTGATTGTATGGATTTGCAGTCTGGAAATCTGCTGGAGGGAGGATGGTTTGATGATAGGCAATATCTCCATATCATTTGTCATGTTGTGCACAAACTTGCAACTATTTTACCATTAGTTGCTGTTGTAATATGGCTAGTTCGCTATGCCTTGCTGCTTAAACTGTTGTTTGCAGTCTAGACAAATATAAAACTGCCATTGCCCTGAAATTTTAAACTCTGAGCTGTCAATGATAGTTCACTTTCAATAATTTCTTCCCTGAAATGACAAAGAACATGGAGCACATCAGTAAACCCATAGACTCTATTTTGACGAAGTAGATGCATAGGTGATGGTGATCTGGTGTGAGGAGTGAGCTTTTCCAGTGCTTGGCTTACAAATATTATACTGGGACATTTTATTCTTTCAAGCATCAGTTCTAGTAGTGCTTGGCTTACAAATATTATACTGGAACTTTTTATTCTTTCAAGCATCAGTTCTAGTAGTGCTTGCCTTCATCCGAGGCCGACAGTCGGCGTTCACCTTCCGCACCTGGTACCTGATCTTCTTTGAGAACAGCCGGTTGTGCCGCTTCTCCTTCTACCTCATCACCCTTGCTTCTCTGATGCCAGCAGATTCATTCTCTAGAAACAAGTCGATGTCTGCAAGTTTGGCCTGCAACAAGAATTCATCCTTAGTTATCAAGCTGTAAGAATATTTTCTCATTCAGAATGCAAGAAAAGGAATGTAAAACATGTTTACAGTTTGACGTTAGTATTAGACGGGTTCGGCTCAGCTGCAGGGCTCCATATTGTGCAGAGCCAATAAGAGACCGTCACTTGTCCATGTGGGCCAACTCCTCCCTGCAGGAAATATTGTGCAGGGCCAATAAATCGAATCGAACGTGCCGAGCAAAGAGTTTCAATGGTTATTCGAGTGGCCTAGTTAGTTGAATGAGCCTTTCAACCTCGACGACATGGAGAATGATGTACCACTGCAGCAAGCCAGCATGGTTCTCATGTCAATGCGGGAGATGACTCCAACCGATGCACGCTAGGACGTTGATAGTGGCTGCATCAAACTCGGCATTAATGGCGGCAAACTCACCACATCCCGCATATGACCATCGCTTGACGACATCCTCTGTGAAGGAGAGACCTGTGTGGACCGTCATCCCGGCTAGGACGTCTTACGCAACCACAGCTAGACCTGTGTGGACCGTCATCCCGGCTAGACCATGTTGTAAGGTAAGTAATGCGCGCCACTGTGTGTCCAAACTACAAACTACAAAGAAGCTGATAGATCTGTATAATGATTCTTGCCACTTATGCCAGCTGCAAGTCTTGCCATCTATCAGAGCAAATTGCAGAGAATCCAACTGAATTGGGGCTAACAGTTTGTTGCAGTTTTTTTTCTTTTGTTGTTGCAGTTGCTCTGTCACTGGCTCAAAGCCACCAAATTTGAGCCCAAGTGACCCTCAGCAAGAAGACAAACATGTAAACTATGGCAGAAAAATCTCCAGGCTCAATTGCCTGTGGTCCACTGTTGAATAATTCAGTGTAACTAACTAGAACAATTTCTAGTGTTATGCACGCACATGTTTAGCAGAATGTCAAAATAAACAAAACTCGTATGTTCACTGGACTTAGAGCATCTATAGCCGGACTTGGCAAATCCGGGCCCTCAAAAGCCTGTGGACAGTGACCGGGCACTCCTTAAATTGCGTCGTTCACATGCGTGTCTCTCATATCCAAACCCCTATATCCATACTATATCATGCAACATCTATCAAACTATGTAGATCAGCTCCGGACATAGAAATTGCACAATAGTTCACCAAAAGATCCACCAAAGTTCACACAAACGACGGACAACTTTATACTAGCTACTACATCTAAAACTTGAAATTAAAATCAACTTCACCACTTCCGGGCCGGCCCTTTCCCCTTCTAGTCGCCGGCGTAGCTATACATGTACCTGTCGTCGGCTGGTGGAGGATCATCCGATTCGTCGTCGGAGGAGGAGTCGACGATGACGAGGCCCTTGAAGCGCCTGAGCTTGGCCAGCCGAGCCGCCTCCTTCGCCTTCTACAACGCCTCTCCATCGGACTGCTCGATGGCAAGCTGAAGAGCCTTGTCGTTCTTCTAACGGAGCCGCCGAGTGTCCGTCTCCGCTGTCACAGACGACGGACAGTAGACCACGCGAGGAGCCGCTGGTCCTTGTTAGCTCCCCAGAACCCACGCAGCGTTGGATGTAGCTCTCCACAGCCTCCTCTCCTCGCTTGCACGCTTTCTCATGGCGGGACGCCCAGGATCTCATCCGGACTCAACAACATTCGGTAACCACATACAAACTTCCTTTATAACCCTAACGCCATCGAACCTTAAGTGTGTAGACCCTACGGGTTCGGGAACCATGCGAACATGACCGAGACGTTCTCGGTCAATAACCAACAGCGGGATCTGGATACCCATGTTGGCTCCTACATATTCCACGATGATCTCATCGGATGAACCACGATGTCAAGGACTCAATCGATCCCGTATACAATTCCCTTTGTCTAACGGTATTGTACTTGCCCGAGATTCGATCGTCGGTATCCCGATACCTTGTTCAATCTCGTTACCGGCAAGTCTCTTTACTTGTTCCATAACACATCATCCCGTGATCAACCCCTTGGTCACATTGTGCACATTGTGATGATGTCCTACCGAGTGGGCCCAGAGATACCTCTCCGTTTACACGGAGTGACAAATCCCAGTCTCGATTCGTGCCAACCCACAGACACTTTCGGAGATACCTGTAATGCACCTTTATAGCCACCCAGTTACGTTGTGATGTTTGTTACACCCAAAGTATTCCTACGGTATCCGGGAGTTGCACAATCTCATGGTCTAAGGAAACGATACTTGACATTAGAAAAGCTTTAGCATACGAACTACGATCTTTGTGCTAGGCTTAGGATTGGGTCTTGTCCATCACATCATTCTACTAATGATGTGATCCCGTTATCAATGACATCCAATGTCCATGGTTAGGAAACCGTAACCATCTATTGATCAACGAGCTAGCCAATAGAGGCTTGCTAGGGACATGGTGTTGTCTATGTATCCACACATGTATTTGAGTTTCCTATCAATACAATTATAGCATGGATAAGAAACGATTATCATGAACAAGGAAATATAATAATAATAACTAATTTATTATTGCCTCTAGGGCATATTTCCAACAAGGTCGTCCCCGACCGCCACCCCACCTCGCCGGATCCCCGTCGAGCTCCTCCCCGCCCTCCTCCTCACCGGTCGCCCCCGAGCGCCTGAGCTCATTGCATAGACCCCGCGCCCGTGAGCTCCCCGTGGATCCCTTCTCTCCCCTCGTCCCCCTCCCGATGCGCCACCACCGCGCCCCCTCGTCGCCGGCTCCGCCCCCCCCCCCGCGCACCTCCCCTCCCTCTCCCTTCCCCCGCCGCCGAGCACGGGACGTGCTCCCCGGCCTCCCTCTCTCCTCTCCTCGCCCGAGCCGCTCCCCGGCGAGCACGCCGCACCCGAACATCCCCCCCGCCGTGGATCTCGTCGCCGGCGCCCCCCGGTGACCAAATGGTCACGGGCCGAGCTTGAGGCTCAAGCGCCAAGAAGTCCCTCCCGGCCTCAGAAGCGTTCGACGGGGACCCGAACCTCCTCGCCGCCTCCGCCACTCGCCGGCGCCGTTCCGGCCGAGTTCGGCCGACCTGCCACCGGTGGACGCGCCGCCCTCCCCGCTCTCGAACGCGCCCGCCAAGACTTCTGCCGGAAGACGGTCCGTGAGCTCGGCGCCTCCTCCGCCATAACGCCCACTGGGCTCCCAGCCGGCCACGACGGGGCCACGTCACATCGACTGGTGGGCCAGTGCCCCCGCTCTGTTGACTCGGTCGTGGTGACCAGTCCAACCCACCCATCAAGATCGACATGGGGCCCCACCCCCCAAAGAACGTTTTAAAATAAAAAGAAAAGAAAATGAAATTAGTTAAATATAAATAAATATAAATAAAAATGAATAAAACTAATTAATTAAGTAATTAATTAAATAATTAATCTAATTAATCCTGATTAATTAACCTAATGACTAATTAACCTAATTAACTACTATTAATTAAACTAAGCTAGGGTTAATTAGTTAACAGAGTATGACGAACGGGACCCACATGTCAGGGTTGACCTAGTCAACCCTGTTGGATCGCCGACGTCAGCATGACATCATGCCGACGTCATAAATACATTTTTCAATTAATTAATTAATTAATTAAATTCCAGAAATTAATAAAATCTTTAGAAAATCATATCTTCTAATCCGTAACTCGGATTAAAATATTTTCAACATGAAAGTTGCTCAGAACGACGAGACGAATCCGGATACGCAGTCCGTTCGTCCATCACACACCCCTAACCTATCGAACCTGCAACTTTCCTCCTCCGGCTCCTCTGCCCGAAAACACGAAACACCGGGAATACTTTCTCGGATGTTTCCCCCCCTTAACCAGTACCACCTCATACCACGTTAGGGCACGCCTAGCATCGCTTCTTGGCATGTCATGCATCGATATGCATCTGTTTACTTGGTATTCATTGTTTCTTCCCCCTCTTCTCTCCGGTAGACTACGAGACCGACGCTGCTGGCCGGTTCGACTACGGTGTTGACGACCCCTCCTTGCGAGCAACCAGGCAAGCCCCCTTGATCACCGTGATATCGCCTACTCTTCTCTATACCGCTTGCATTAGAGTAGTGTAGCATGTTATCGCTTTCGATTATACCTATCCCGATGCATAGCCTGTCCTTGTTACTATCAAGCAGTTACCATTACCTCGCAATCCTATATGCTTAGTATAGGATGCTAGTACTTTCATCTGTGGCCCTACATTCTTGTCCGTCTGCCGTGCTATACTATCGGGCCGTGATCACTTGGGAGGTGATCACGGGTATATACTATATACTTATACATGATACATGTGGTGACTAAAGTCGGGTCGGCTTGTGGAGCACCCGCAAGTGATTCACGGATTGGGGGCTGAAAGGACCTTTGTCCCGACGGCCCTCTGGATGTATCTTTGTGGCGGCGCGACAGGGCAGGTTGAGACCGCCTAGGAGAGAGGTGGGCCTGGCCCTGTTCGGCGTTCGCAGATACTTAACACGCTTAACGAGGTCTTGGTATTTGATCTGAGTTGGCTACGAGCTTATACGCACTAACCATCTACGGGGAGTAGTTATGGGTATCCCGGCGTCGTGGTATCACCGAAGCACTTCAGACGTCACGAGCGGGCGCGGGCCGGATTGGACTGAACGCCTGTTAGGCTAGGTCCGCTTCCGCCGCCGCAAGAACGTGTGTGTGCTTTCAGGCGATGGGCCTGCACCCTGCGCGCTTAGGTTTAGACCGGCGTGTTGGCCTCTTTGTTGTGCCTAGGTGGGCTGCGACATGTTGATCTTCCACGGCCGGGCATGACCCGGAAAGTGTGTCCGCCAAATGGGATCAAGCGTCTTGGGGTAAGATGGTGCACCGCAGGGAAGTTAATCTATTCGGATAGCCGTGATCTTGATAATGTGACGACTTGGAGTTGTACCTTGAGCTTATGACAACTAGAACCGGATACTTGATAAAACACACCCTTCCAAGTGCCAGATACAACCGGTGGTCACTCTCTCTCAGGGATATGAGGAGGGGATTGCCGGGTAGGATTATTGCTAGGTGATGTTACTTGGAGGACTTCAGATCGTCCTCTTCTACCTGTTGCAAGACAGGTGTCCAGAAGCGTAGTCTTCGTTAAGACTAGCTATCCCCCTCTTATTCTGGCATTCTGCAGTTCGGTCCAATCGATATGACCCTTTACACATATATCCATGCATATGTAGTGTAGCTCCTTGCTTGCGAAGTTCTTTGGATGAGTACTCACGGTTGCCTTGTTCCCCTTTTCCCCTACCTCTACTCGATTGTCGCAACAGACTATGGAGCCTGTGGAGCGACGCCACCGTCGACGACGACTACTACTCTGGAGGTGCCTTCTTCTACGTGACAGCCCGGCGACGGCGACCAGGAGTAGCTAGGAGGATCCTGTGCGGAGGCCCGCTCCTCTTCGATCTCAGATCCTGGGGCTTTGTGCTAGCCATCTTATGGCAACTTGTTTAACTTATGTCCGTACTTCAGATATTGTTGCTTCCGCTGACTTCGTCTATGATCGAGCACTTGTATTCGAGCCCTCGAGGCCCGGCTTGTATTATGATGCTTGCATGACTTATTTTATTTGTAGAGTTGTGTTGTGATATCTTCCCGTGAGTCCTCGATCTTGATCGCATACATTTGCGTGCATGATTAGTGTACGATTAAATCGGGGCGCCACAAAGACCCCATAACACACAAGTTGATCTACGGATCGCTTCCTTAGCCGCAGCGGTGCCCCCTCCACCATATTCCACTTCGGTCATATCGTCATGAGCTTAGGCTAAGCCTGCGCCGGTGGAGCATCATCATCATCACCACGCCGCCGCGGTCGACGGAACTCATCCCCGACACTTTGCCGGATCGAGTCCGGGATCGCCATCGAGCTGAACGTGTGCTGAACTCGGAGGTGCCAGACGCTCGTACTTGGATCGGTCGGATCGTGAAGACGTACGACTACATCAACCGCGTTGTTATAACGCTTCCGCTTTCGGTCTACGAGGGCACGTGGACACACTCTCCCCTCTCGTTGCTATGCCATCACCATGATCTTGCGTGTGCGTAGGAATTTTTTTGAAATTACTACGTTCCCCAACACACAGCCCAGCAGGCGGGCGGTAGGCGCGACCCGTAGGGTTTCCCCCTGGGGCGCGGCGCCTACCAACGCCGCCGCCGGCGTGACTGAGGAGGGGGGCAGGGGCGGAATCCGACGGGAGAAGCCGACGTGGAGGCACAGAGCGGAGGAGCCAAACGAGGCTATGAAGGGGCGGAACGGCCTCGAGCGGGCGGGCGGGGCCGCAGAAGACAGGTCGCGACGCTTCGCGGTTAGCATCGGGGACAACTCCGGCGGGCCGCAAGCGCCGGACGACGCCAGATTTAACCTGCGCGCCCGCCGGAGCGGCCGACCACTCCCCAAGACCGGAGGCGCCGACGGCTAGCTCCACCAGCCCCCAAGGGCGCTCCTTGCAGCCCGGACGCCCGAGACAAGCTCGAGGGCGAGGTCTGCGCATGCGGCGGCCGCGAGCCGGCGACCGAACCCCGCACGCGGGGGGCTGGGTTACCGGCCCGGCAGACCGCCAGAGTGCGACGGGCACGGAGGCTGGGGAGGGAGGCGCCGCCGAGGGGGGGAAGGTGGCTCGTCGGTGCAATCCGCCAATGAAGCGCGGAGACGCAGCTGGGCGAGCGAGGGGACCGCAGGAACGGGGCATCGCCAGGGTCGCTGGGCGGGAGGGACCGGCGAGGCGGCGGGGATGCGGGCGACGGGCCGCCCGAGCACGGGAGGTGGCGGCGGCGGCCACCAGCGCAGGGAGGGGCGGGGCGCCAGAGCCCGAGAGCGTCGCCATCCGTTGGTCTTTAGATCTAGTAATGGTCTGGCGATGAAGCTAACTTCGGGCAGAACCCGTAGAGGAGAGCAGATAATTTTTTTTCAGGGAAACAAGTACTCACCCGCACTTCGGCGGCAGATTCCAACGAATCCGGCCCGCTGCCCTCGGCGAACAGAGACCCTTTGCCGGACCACTCCTTGAGCACGTCGTCGGTGTCCCACTTCAGCCCCAACCTGGTCTTCAGCCCCTTTGTCGGTGCACTGTCATCGTCGCCATTGCCATCAGCCGCGTGCACTGTTCCATCGGCTCCCTCCTCGCATTTCGCATTGGACAACTCCTCCTCCTTGGCCATCACCTTCTCCATCTTCACCTTCTTCTTCTCTGGTGCTGCCGACGCCGGTGGCGACATTGCGGTGTTGGACACTGCCGCCGCAGGTTCTGGCGGTGGCGGCGATGGTGTGACCGTGATGTCCTTCACCGGCACGGCAGGTCACATTTACCAGGCGCCGTCGTCGTCCCGCCGCTTGAGGGCACGGTTGAGGTTGGGGCGGGTGCATTGCCGGGACCCGAGGTCCAGCTCGAACCGGCCAGCGAGACCGACCACCATGAGGCTCCTGAGGTAGGGGTGTATGCCGGAGCTGGACAGGATGGAGTTGTCGGACGTGGCGGTGGCCGTATTGGCCTCCATGGTGAGGCTGCCTATGAAGCCGTCGATGCCCTCCGCGGCCTCGTTGACGTCGAGGATGGACTCGGCATCGAAGCCGTTGTCGTCGAAGTCGAGCTTGCCGGGACGCGTTGGAGACCTCCAAGAGCGTGGACGACGGCGACGAGTGCGCCCCCGGCGACGCAGCCACCTTCACCATTTTCAGGTCCAGCCGCAGCCCCGTGGGTATGCATGAGGACGTCATCGCCAATGCCCCCTCAACCTCAACCACCACCGCTCGAGCAGAGAATTTACTCCAGGTCCCCTTCTCCGGCCGATCAATCAATTCCACCGCCGCCAACAACGCAACTCCACAAGAACTGAATGAATTCCTAAACCCCTAAACCCCCACAAGATTGCTCGTCAACTGAGGAACTTCCTTGCTTCCTGGCTGATGAAAGCTGCGAGACGGGGAAGAAGACGGAGAAAAGGTAGCGAGGAAACGACAACTTTTTTCTTTCTTTTCCGCGGGACAACACAGGGCGCTAAGCAGAGCCGCAGCAGAGACCTTGAGACATGGGCAAACTTCAACGAGGAAATTAAGGACAAGGACAGTATAACCGCACCTAATCCCTGCCCTCACAGCGATTTAGGTTTTCGGCCGTCCGTTTATTGATTTGAGAGTTTTTGGTCATCGGATTTCGTGTCTAAGTCAGTCTGTTCCGCAATCTGTTTAAAGGGGCCCGACTGTCCTGTGGGCTGCTGCTCCACGGGCCGAATCGGAGGCCTCTGGTACA
This sequence comes from Aegilops bicornis, assembly GCA_021605145.1. Taxonomy (NCBI): domain Eukaryota; kingdom Viridiplantae; phylum Streptophyta; class Magnoliopsida; order Poales; family Poaceae; genus Aegilops; species Aegilops bicornis. The sequence continues at coordinate 162,941,709 of CM038674.1, forward strand.
CTGGGCTGTCGTCAGACCATTCCAGCACTTCGCTAAAGGAGGTCCACTTCTAGGCTTCGGTAAAAGGGGATAGGACATGCGAGGGGCAGAGAGGAGCGGCGCCCAAAGGAGAGGAGCAGCCGGTGTTCGATGGTCGATTGGATGACCACCGGGGTGTGCGAAAGAGATGAGATGGGATGCATCGGCCGTCCCCACACCAATCGATCGCTATCCTTCCTGAAAAAAATTCACTTGACGCAAGGGGGAAGGGGATCCGCCACCGCAGGTGATTCTGATCGACACCATGATGGCTGCTCATTCGACCTAATCCCTGCCCTCATATCGATTTGGGTTTTCAGCCGGATTTCCTGTCTAAGTCAGTCTGTTTTGCAATTTGTTTAAAGGGGCCCGACTGTCCTGTGGACTGCTGCTCCACGGGCCAAAACGGAGGCCTCTAGTACACTGGGCCGTCGGTCAGCCCATTCCAGCACTTCGTTAAAGGAGGTCCACTCATGGGTTTCGCTGAAAGGGGATAGGACATGCGAGGGGCAGAGAGGAGTGGCGCACAGAGGAGAGGAGCGACCGGTGTTCGACGATCGATTGATGACCACTTGGGTGTGCGAAAGAGATGGGATGGGATGTGTCGGCCGTCCCCAGACCGATCGATCTGTCCCTCCTGAAAAAAATTCACTCGACGCGAGGGGGAAGGCGATGTGCCGCCGCAGGCGATTCTAATCGACGCCATGATGGCTGTTTCGATCTAATCCCTGCCCTCACAGCGATTTGGGTTTTCGGCCGTCCGTTTTGTTGATTTGGGAGTTTCTGGTCGTCGGATTTCGTGTCTAAGTCAGTCTGTTCCGCAATCTGTTTAAAGGGGCCCGACTGTCCTGTGGGCTGCTGCTCCACGGGCCGAATTGGAGGCCTCTGGTACACTGGGCCGTCGGTCAGCCAATTCCGGCACTTCGCTAAAGGAGGCCACTCCTGGGGTTCGCTAAAAGGGGATATGACATGCGAGGGGCAGAGAGGAGCAGCGCATAGAGGAGAGGAGCGGACGGTGTTCGACGGTCGATTGGATGACCACCGGGGTGTGCGAAAGAGATGGGATGGGATGCGTTGGCCATCCCCAGACCGATCGATCACTGTCCCTCTTGAGAAAATTCACTCGACGCGAGGGGGGAAGGGGATCCGCCGCCGCAGGCGATTCTGGTCAATGCCATGATGGCTGCTCGTTCGACCTAATCCCTGCCCTCACAGTAATTTGGGTTTTTGGCTGTCCGTTTTATTGATTTGGGAGTTTCTGGCCGTCGGATTTCGTATCTAAGTCAGTCTGTTCAGCAATCTGTTTAAAGGGCCCCGACTGTCCTGTGGGCTGCTGCTCCACGGGCCAAAAAGGAGGCCTCTGGTACAGTGGGCCATCGTTCAGCCCATTCCAGCACTTCGCTAAAGGAGGTCCACTACTGGGCTTCGCTAAAAGGGGATAAGACATGCGAGGGGCAGAGAGGAGTGGCGCACAGAGGAGAGGAGCGGCCGATGTTCGGCGACCGATTGGATGACCACCGGGGTGTGCGAAAGAGATGGGATGAGATGCGTCGGCTGTCCCCAGACCAATCGATCACTATCCCTCCCGAAAAAATTGCTCGACGCGAGTGGGGAAGGGGATCTGCCGCCGTAGGCGATTCTGATCAACACAATGATGGCTGCTCGTTCGACCTAATCCCTGCCCTCACAACAATTTGGGTTTTCGGTCGTCCTTTTTATTGATTTGGGAGTTTCTCACCGTCGGGTTTCTTATCTAAGTTAGTCTATTATGCAATCTGTTTAAAGGGGCCCGACTGTCCTGTGAGCTGCTGCTCCACGGGCCGAAACAAAGGCCTCTGATACAGCCGGAGGCCAGCCCATGCCAGCACTTAGCTAAAGGAGGTCCACTCCTGGGCATTGCTAAAAGGGGATAGGACATGCGAGGGGCAGAGAGGAGCGGAGCACAGAGGAGAGGAGCGGCCGGTGTTCTACGGTCGATTGTATGACCACCAGGGTGTGCGAAGGAGATGGGATGGGACGCGTCCCCAGACCGATTGATCGCTGTCCCTCCTAAAAGAATTCGCTCGATGCGAGGGGGAAGGGGATCCGCCATCGCAGGCGATTCTGATCGACGCCATGATAGCTGCTCATTCGAGCGAAAGTGCTCCGGTGAATTTGTGCCGCCGCCGGCAACGCCACGACAACCACTACCGCTCGATGTAGGTGGATCTGTCCCCATGCTTTCCAAACGGGGCGGCTGGACTGCCTGCGCGGCGGTGGACAACGTCACCCAGGCCAACAACATCATCCAGCGCCTCGACGACTTCTCCTCCATGGCGCACATTTCTGGGATGGGCCTCAAGGTCGTGCTGGTGATCGCGGCTTTCTCCAACCTCCGCGCAGTCAACCTCTCCGGCACCGATGATGAAATCATTTCTGCCATCGCTGCATTACTACATCCTCCGATTGCTCATATATCATGCCGTGTAGGATATTTTCCTATCTTCATTCCGTGTTTGTGACCTCTAGCATTTGTCAGACATGTTTTTTTTCTTAGTTTCCATATTGCCCGGCATCTTGCTCACTCCCCTTATTATCCAACTGACTCGTTGTTAACTAATGCTTGTTATAGGAATTGCCCTGCTCGTTCACTCAAAGGTTTTGTATCCCTAGAGTGTATGTATCACTCAGAACTGAGAGTTTGCTCCTGGTCAGGTACAATTGTTTTCCAATACCTACATCATATATCTATGCACCATCGAGGATATGAAATCAGTTGTCTAGTTTGTCCCTCAAAGAATGTAGTCAGTCCTTTTCCTATGATGTAAGGATATTCGTTTCTTATACATGATTTCCCAGCAGCAATTTATACACAAGCTAACTCCAAAGAGATGACTGATCAGGTTAATCACAAAGCTATTCAGGGAGGAAAGGCATAGTACTAGAAGAGGAAAATACGCAGATCTTGTCATCTTGACACATGACACTTGAACCATCTTGCTAGAATATCTAAAGTGCGAATTTGTGAAAATGTTCTACCATACTCTATATCCATCTCAGATTAAATTGCAAACATGCGGAGGTTATATTGATACTAATCAAAGACAGGCTCCTAGCAAGGTAGGGCTCCTGCGCCGCTGGTATAAACTCCAGCCACGGCGGCCACCCTCGTGGCCGATCCGCCTGCGCCGCTGGTCACACCGGCCGCGGCGGCCACCCTCGCAGCCGCTGCCGCCCAACTTGCGTCGCTGGCCACTCCAGAAGTGGCGGCCACCGTTTCTAGCCTGCTTCATTGGTTCCTCTGCCTGCAGTGTCCTTGCTTGCATCCGTGGTCTTCTTGGCCGTCGCCCCACCACTGCCCTACAACACCCCTTGTCGGACAACCCATGCTCGTAGTTCTGGTCCGCGTGACAGTTGCACGTCGGCCATCGCCAGTAAGGTCCATACGGCTACAGATTGGTTTCTTACTTAGAGTGAGATTTGTGCTGCAACCCGATCTCTGCTGCTTTCCTCGCCTTATGATGCATCCCTCGCCCGGCTCCTCGTCGTTCGGCTCACCTCCCTAGTTCTAGCCCTAGTTTCCCTCCCAGTTCGTTTTCCTGGCTTGGTCTATGGATGGTTCCGAGTTCGATGATGCTATGTTGGAAAAATATGGGTGTGGTACGGTGGAGGCTGTCGCTGGGCGTTGCCGGCCCGCGGCGTGCTCGCTACAGTCCTGACCGATGGCATGCTGCTCTCTCCTAAGGCTTTCGCTTCGCTCTTCAAACGTACCAGCGTGGCACCTTCCTCTTCCAGGTCGCACATGAGTGCATCTCCAAGGAGATCGTGCTCTGCGAACCCTGGAGTTCTGGCTTCCTTTCTATTAGTACGTCACTTTTCGCCCTGGAGCCTTCTGCGTGTCATGCTGCCTCGGCCAGCTGCCTCGGCGCGCGCGACCGGGCTTGGCAGGCTAACACTCTCCTTCTTAATGTCCTTGGGCCAGGCCCCTCGTGCTCGTCTCCTCTGCGCCAGATTGGCAGTCCATAGATTGCGCACGCTCCGCATGGCCAGGTTTCTGGGGATCCCGCCGTCGCCTTGCACGGGACGTGCCCTCACGCATGCAACCATGCGCCTGCATGCCGTCAATTGCCTGCTACCCAAATCTCCCCTAATCCTGGCCTTTTGCTAGCGCTGCCTCCCGGTGACCAACCCATTGTTGTTCAACGCTCGGATTTCGCCGTGGTTGTTGGCAACGCTTCAGCCGCCGCCCCTGGCTCCCCCTCCTCTCCTCTGACCGCGCATGACGCCCCCAGCTACAAAGAGATGTTGCTATCTAATGCGGATTCTCTGTATCCACCTCCTGCAGCCTTGGGTGCGGCACCAAATCGCCTTTTTCGATTTGGAAGGCCTAAAGACCTGTCCGGCACTGCTTCCGATGCCTCGCCTACAGCTACCGCCATCGCGATTGCCAGGATCCAGCTGTTTGCTGGACGTGCCGCTTAGTTGGGAATCTTAGCTATCAGTGCCATCTCCGTTTCCTTCGCCCCCCTTCCAGCCGCTCTTCCCCGGCCTTAAGTACCAGCTCTAACCCACCCGCTCTCCCCACTCTCGCCCTTGACCAGCCTTCTCCCTCCTCATGCACTCTTGCTCCTACTCTCAGTCCGCTAGCCCGCCATCTCCTCTTATGGAGCATGTTGTGCATGGCCGCCACTCCTCCCTGGATGTGTGATGACCCACAAGTGTAGGGGATCTATCGTAGTCCTTTCTATAAGTAAGAGTGTCGAACCCAACGAGGAGCGGAAGGAAATCACAAGCGGTTTTCAGTAAGGTTTTCTCTGCAAGCACTGAAATTATCGGTAACTGATAGTTTTGTGATAAGGTAATTCGTAACGGGTAACAAGTAATAAAAGTAAATAAGGTGCAGCATGGTGGCCCAATCCTTTTTGTAGCAAAGGACAATCCTGGACAAGTTCTTATATAGAGAAAAGCGCTCCCGAGGACACGTGGGAATTATCGTCAAGCTAGTTTTCATCATGCTCATATGGTTCGCGTTCGTTACTTTGATAATTTGGTATGTGGGTGGACCGGTGCTTGGGTACTGCCCTTTCTTGGAAAAGCATCCCACTTATGATTAACCCCTATTGCAAGCATCCGCAACTACAAAAGAAGTATTAAGGTAAACCTAAACATAGCATGAAACATATGGATCCAAATCAGCCCCTTATGAAGCAACTCATAAACTAGGGTTTAAGCTTCTGTCACTCTAGCAACCCATCATCTACTTATTACTTCCCAATGCCTTCCTCTAGGCCCAAACAATGGTGAAGTGTCATGTAGTCGACATTGACATAACACCACTAGAGGAGAGATAACATATATCCCATGAAATATCGAATGAATACCAAATTCACATGACTACTTATAGCAAGACTTCTCCCATGTCCTCAGGAACAAACGTAACTACTCACAAATCATATTCATGTTCATAATCAGAGGGGTATTAATATGCATATAGGATCTGCATATGATCTTTCATCGAATAAACCAACTAGTATCAACTACAAGGAGTAATCAACACTACTAGCAACCCTCAAGTACCAATCTGAGGTTTAGGGACAAAGATTGAATATAAGAGATGAACTAGGGTTTGAGAGGAGATGGTGCTGGTGAAGATGTTGATGGAGATTGACCCCCTCCCGCTGAGAGGATCAATGGTGATGACGATGGTGATGATTCCCCCCTCCCGGAGGGATGTGTCCCCGGCAGAACAGCTCCGCCAGAGCCCTAGATCTGCCAAGGTTCCGCCTCGTGGCGGCGGAGTCTCGTCCCGAAAGCTTGCTTATGATTTTTTCCAGGGTAAAAGACTTCATATAGCATAAGATGGTCACCAGAGGCTTGACAGGGGGCCCACGAGGCAGGGGGCGCGCCCCCACCCTCATGGACAGGGTGTGGGCCCCCTCTGGTACTTTCTTCGGCCAGTATTTTTTATTAATTCCAAAAATAACTTTCATGGAGTTTCAGGACTTTTGGAGTTGTGTAGAATAGGTCTCCAATATTTGCTCCTTTTCGAGCCCAAAATCCCAGCTGCCGGCATTCTCCCTCTTCATGTAAACCTTGTAAAATAAGATAGAATAGACATAAGTATTGTGATATAACGTGTAACATCAACCCGTAATGCAATAAATATTGATATAAAAGCATGATGCAAAATGGACGTATCAACTCCCCTAAGCTTAGACCTCGCTTGTCCTCAAGCGGAAGCCGATATCGAAAAATATGTCCACATGTTTAGAGATAGAGGTGTCGATAAAATAAAATACGGACATGAGGGCATCATGATCATTCTTATAACAGCAACATATATATATATATTGTCATATGATTTCTTATGCTCAAGTGATAATCTATCCACAATGTCAAGTATGAATCAGAAACTTCATTGAAAAATAACAACCTATAATCTTGGTCATTGAAGCAATTGCAATTTATCATAACATAGGAAAGAGTCAATATAAGAGCTTTTCAGCAAGTCCACATACTCAACTATCATTTAGTCTTTCACAAGTGCTAACACTCACGCAACACTTATGGATATGAAGTTTTAATCTGACACAGAGAAAGATAGGGGCTTATAATGTTGCCTCCCAACCTTTTACCTCATGGGTAATGTCAACAATAATAGTTCATGCTAACTTACATCCAATTTGATATATATTTATATATATATATATATATATATATATATATATATATATATATATATATATCAGGATCTTTCCAACACAAGGTGCTTGCCAAAGGATAAAATGTAAAAAGGAAAGATGAAGATCACCATGACTCTTGCATAATGTATAAGACAAGAATAAAACATAGGCCCTTCACAGAGGGAAGCAAAGGTTTTCATGTGATTTTATGGTTGGATGCACGAAATCTTAATGCAAAAGAACGTCACTTTATATTGCCACTTGGGATATGGACCATTATTATGCTGTCCGTCGCTTTTATTGCTTCCATATCACAAGATCATATAAAGCTTATTTTCTCCACACTAATAAGTCATACATATTTAGAGAGCAATTTTTATTGCATACAACAATGACAACTTACTTGAAGGATCTTACTCAATCCATAGGTAGGTATGGTGGACTCTCATGGCAAAACTGGGTTTAAGGATATTTGGAAGCACATGTAGTATCTCTACTTGATGCAAAGGATTTGGCTAGCATGAGAGGGAAAGGCAATATCAACATGTTGGATGATCCATGACAATATACTTTATTTCAGATATAAGAAAACATAACCCATTACGTTGTCTTCCTTGTCCAACATCAACTCTTTAGCATGTCATATTTTAATGAGTGCTCATAATCATAAAAGATGTCCAAGATAGTATATTTATATGTGAAAACCTCTATTTCTTTATTACTTCCTATTAATTGCAATGATGACCAAAACTATGTTTGTCAACTCTCAACAACTTTTATTCATCATACTCTTTATATGTGAAGTCATTACTCTCCATAAGATCAATATGATCTCTTTATTTCTTTTTGTTCTTTCCTTTTCTTTTATTTCCTCGGGATCATGGCAAGATAGCAAAGCCCTTGACTCAACACTAACCTTTATTATATATAACTCACGGACTCGATTACATAGAAGAATCATAAAGAAAAACTCAAAACTAGATCATTCTAAAACTTTATTCTACTAGATCAAGATATTACTAAAAGGATCAAACTAAGAAAAATGGTAAAGATAGGAGTGTGATGGTGATAAGATACCGGGGCACCTCCCCCAAGCTTGGAAGTTGCCAAGGGGAGTGCCCATACCCTTGTGATTATGTCTCCTTCTTGGAGGTGGTGAAGGTGGTGGTGATGATGGATAGTCGCACATCGAGCGTAGGAGCTCCTCCAGTTTGCGGATAATGCCCTTGAGTGCGATGATATGATCCTTCAACAAAATATTTTCACGTGTGAGATACTTGTTTTGTATGCGAGCTAACTCAATCATCTTGAAAGCTTCAATCTCAGTTGGGGTAAAGAGGTTGTGACGAGGTTGAAGGATGTCTTCTTCTTCTGCCGCCGGAGCTTGATCCTCCATGACCTTCTTTATCCTATCATCCTTGTTGATCTCCCCGGGTTCTTCTCTCTTCAGCTCCATCTTCATTAGCCAATCATCATTGCCTTCATTGTTGGAGGAGGGTGACGACATGATGTCTGGCCTTGACAAATCTGACAGAAAACAACTCGAAACAAAGACATAGGATATTTGCGTGATACAGTGGTTGTCGGTGTCAAAACCGGCGGATCTCGTGTAGGGGGTCCCGAACTGTGCGTCTAGGCGGATGGTAACAGGAGACAAGGGACACGATGTTTTTACCCAGGTCCGGGCCCTCTCGATGGAGGTAAAACCCTACTCCCCGCTTGATTAATATTCATGATATGGGTAGTACAAGAGTAGATCTACCACGAGATCGTAGAGGCTGAACCCTAGAAGCTAGCCTATGGTATGATTGTTGTTCGTCCCACGGACTAAAACCCTTCGGTTTATATAGACACCGAATAGGGTTAGGGTTACACGTAGTCGGTTACAATGGTAGGATATCTACATATCCGTATCGCCAAGCTTGCCTTCCACGCCAAGGAAAGTCCTATCCGGACACGGGACGAAGTCTTCAATCTTGTATCTTCATAGTTCAGAGTCCGCCAAAGATGATAGTTCGCTATTCAGACACCCCTAGTCCAGACTCCTCAAGAGTCCTGAACTAGGCTTCAATGACGCATTTACTCCGGCGCGCATATTGTCTTCGGCATTGCAAGGCGGGTTCCTCCTCCGAATACTTCATAGAAGGTTTTGAACACAAGGATAGTGTCCGGCTCTGCAAAACAAGTTCCACATACCACCGTAGAGAGAATAATTTTTACACAGATCTGCTGACGCATTCCGCGACGTGACATCACACCACGACCATGTCTTTATTTGAACCGTTTTTTATTGTCCCACCTCAGCGCGTTTAGCGAGGCGGTTTCCTTGGCACGTCTTATCAAAGCGGAGATCGTGCCCCTTATTCTGGGATTCTCATCAATACGGGCGTGGGTAATCCAACCGCGCCATTGATTATGGCGCTTGGGAGATAAGCGAGTTATACCAGGCTGGCGGGGGACGCATAGCTTCGTCCGTCCATATAAGGGGATAAAGATCCACCCTTTTACCTACGCCTTCTTCCTCCTTTGCTTATCCATTCCCGCGCACTCGAGCTCCAGCGCCCAAGCCCGCACATCCCTCCTCAACCTTCTCCAGCCATGTCCAGAGCGGGAGGCAAGTGGATGATCTCCTCCGTCACGGAGGGTCAAGTAAAAAGACCGCGGAAGGCCGGATACTTGTCCGGCGACATCGCGCATCGGCTGCCCGACGCGGGGCAGCTCATCCCCACACCCAGGCCCCATGAGAGGGTCGTGTTTCTCGCCCACTTCCTCCGCGGACTGGGTTTTCCACTTCACCCCTTTGTTCGGGGGCTCATGTTCTACTATGGCCTAGATTTCCATGATCTGGCCCCGAATTTCATCCTCAACATCTCGGCGTTCATCGTCGTGTGCAAGGCCTTTCTCTGCATCCAGCCCCACTTCGGCTTATGGCTGAAGACCTTCAATGTCAAGCCGAAGGTAGTGGGCGGCCGCCAAGCGGAGTGCGGAGGCGCCATGGCTGGCAAGGTGGCCAACGTCTTATGGCTCGAGGGCTCCTTTGTGGAGACCGTGAAGGGGTGGCAACCGGGGTCATCACCGAGCCACGCGACCCTAAATGGGCGGCGGCCCCCGAATTTCGGTCTGGTATTCCCACGTGGCTCACCTCTTGGAAGGAGACTGGCCTGGCGTGGGGTAATTCGGAAGAGCTGACCGGACTCCAAACCTGCATGCAAACCCTGGTGAACAATAATCTCAGGCTTGTCAACGTGATCCAAGTTATGCTCATCCGCCGGATCCTCCCATGCCAACAACGGGCCTTCAAATTGTGGGAGTTTGATCCGGAGCGGCATCAGACTCTGAAAAGGCTCTTCGACACTACGTACGAAGACGCCTGGAAGGCGCTGTTCAAGGGCGCCGAAGCTCCCTCATCCGCTACCGAAGATCGCGGATTCCGCTCGAAGCGTCAGGCTTCCGAGGTAGGCTATTTTGCCCCTTTAAGGGACTCTTGTTTTTCATGGTTTGACTTTATGCGGGATCTAAACTACCTTGCCTTTGACAGGACTGGCAGAACACGTCCGGGCAGGTTAACTGTCCGGCTCCTTTGCCAGAAGACCCAGTAGACGCCCGCTTGGCGGGGCTGCTGGTTCCGGCACCGTACGTGGTGCCGGAGAAGAAGGCCAAGAAGAAGGCCACGGGGACTCAAAGGAGTGCCTGGCGCCCGGTGCCGTCGGAATCATCGTCCGACGACTCTGAGGCAGAATCCTCTCGTGAAAACGAGGAGGAGGAAAAAGAAGCCTCTCCCCCAGCTAGGGGAGAGAATAAGAGGAAGGCCGCCCCAACTAGGGAGGCCGGAGGGTCCAAGAAAGGGAGGACCCTTCCTCTGGACTTCTCTGCCAACGCCGGCGACGACGAGGAGGAGTGGTCACCAAGGGCCAAGCCCCTGGCGAGATCGTAAGTGTCCAGATTCCGGAATAACTCATGGCTTTTTCATTTGTCGCATATTGTCTTTTAATGCCAAATACAATCATGCAGCCCGCCCAAGGACGAGCTGGCCGCTTCGTCGAGCGGGTCCCTGGATTCATCGGACGCGGAGAGCACTTCCCTTCCGGCCACCTCCTCTCCTCGCGCCGCCAACGACGCCGAGGTGGGACCCCAAGGGGAGCCCGGTCAGGAGGAGGTGGCGCAGGAGGTGCCGCAAGGCAACCTCGCGAACTCCGGGCGCGAGGGGGATGAAACCCCCAAGGGCTCTAAGTCCGACCCAGGTCCGGACTCCATTCCGGAACCTTCAGTGGTTCCGAAGTCCGGCAAGCGGCCCCTTCGTAAGAAGGGTAAGACGCCGGTGACCTCTGTCCAACCGGAGGCACCGGATAGCTTGCTGGAGGCGCTTAACAGCGCCTCCATCGAGGAGGAGCACCGCACTGTTATGAGTGTGGTGATCCAGAAAGTTCAGTCCGCCAAGAGCGGGCTTGATCAAGCCTGCAGCAACCTTCTAACAGGCTTTGAGGTAAGTTTTTAAGATATGTAAGAAGATTACCGCATAGACAGTAGCCCATGATGCTTAGTTCGGTGTTCGGAAAGAAAAGCCGAACTGAGGATCTAAAAAGATATGCGCAGGAATCTAACATAAATGTGCCAATATGGGAATGCAGTTGCAGCCGACCTCTGCCAGACCGACCGCAGAGGTCAATGTGTTGAAAGAAAGCCTCGAGCGGTCCGAGAACGAGCTCGGCCTTGCCAAGAAGCAGCTCGAGGACAAGGAAGGTAAGTAATACCTTAAGGGATTATATATAAAAAGTGTGGTTGCAAAAAATAACAAGGATAACGTGGTTATTGCAGGGGCCACGAACGAGGTGGCGACCCTGAAGGAGGTGGTTTCTGCGGCCGAAAACAAAGCGGCCGCGGAGCGCACCGAGCGCGAGAAGCAGGAGGTGCGGGTGGCAGAGGTGCGGCAAGAGCTCCAGGCTCTCGTGGAAAAACACGAGAGTTTGGAGCATGACTCGAAGACTCGAGAGTCCGAGCTTGCCTCGGCTCTTGAGAGTGCCAAAGCCGCTAAGGCCGAAGCCCAAAAAGCCCTCCAGGAGATTGAGGCGATAAAGAAGATCGCGGTGGGTAAGGCATTCTTTATGCAGAGCAAGAATGTAAAAGTCAATTATCTGTTACTTACCCGAATCCGGAGCTCTCCAGGAGCCTTCGCAGATCTGCCCCGCAGTGTGTCCGATGCCGCCGCGTTCTACCGAGCCGAAGAAGGGAGCTCGACGGAGAAGGTGTTCTGGTCTCAGTATGCTGAGGCCGGACACCCGGTGCCCTTGAGCGACCAGCTGAAGCAGCTGGTCGAGCTCCACAAGGTCGCCGAACAGGCCATGAAGGGCCTTATAGCTCGGCTGTGGCCAAAGGAAGCCATGCCTGGGAGCTACTTCGGGCTAGTGCGGCGGCTGGTGGACGCCTGTCCATGGATCGACGTCATCAAGCGCTCCGTCTGCATTGAAGGTGCCCGTAGGGCCCTTGCCCGCACTAAGGTTCATTGGGGCAAGCTGGACGCTGAGAAGCTTGTGACGGACGGACCACCGCCGGGCAAGGATTATCGCAAACCCGAAATGTATTACGAGGGCGTACTGAAGGGTGCCTGCCTGATAGCGGGTGAACGCTCCAAAGATGTAATATTTGAGTAGACTCGCATTTGTTATCCTATACGCTGAAAACTTGTTCATATGCTCAACACAACGAACCAGGCAACCGGACTATAATGCTTGAACACTCTCACTTAGCCATAGAATTCTATAATTTTAAATTTCGGCGAAGCCCCTAGTATTCGGAAGACCGAGTTCGGGGCGCTATCCACGCCTAGGCCGGACAATGCCGACTCCTCGCTCTAAGCGGCATAAGTCTTTAGGGACTCGAAAAACCTCTCGAACAGCGACCAGCTCTCGCCCTATCATGACGGTCAATTTTAGCTTTCTCCATCGAGGTGCTCAACCCAGCTCAACCGGGCACAATCGCAGGTGGTTCTCCCAGCTTACCTTAGCCGATATAACGGAACGTAAGGTACCAAAACATGGGAGCCGGGCAAACCCAACTATTGACCCAAGACATGATTCGGAGCCGATGCATATAATGCTATAAGTTTGGGGTGCCGCACTTGTGAAAGTGTTCAGACTTATCACACCGTATTGTGGGGTACAGAAGCCCCTGGTGTATTGGCCGTACCAGAGTGTACGGTTGCACAATGTCATAACTGAACATATATAAGAAGAAAGAATGCAATAATAGGAAAGAGCTATATATTGTTTATTCGAAAGAAACTGCAATGAAAGCAGAACGATACAAATAGTGCGATAAGCAAGGTGCGGGACTTTTGACATGTCCCTCTTCCAGGGGTAAGTTTGCGGTGTGGTATGTAAAACAGGTATACTGCTCGTAATAGAGACCACTTGGACACTTGACGTAGCTTTCTGCTTCCCTGGCTATTGCATCGTGTGTTCGGCGCTTCTAATGCCGGACAGGGCTTCTGGAGAACAGAGTCCTGAAAGTGAAAAGGAAGAAAAAGAAAAAGGAATGACACAAGCGGGAGCCCCTAGTGCGGTCAAGCCACATACTGGGCGTGCCGTGGTCGTGCCCCTTCCCCTATGCCCATGGTATTTTCAGAGCGTAATTATGTACGCGTAGTACTGGCTTCGCGGGCTCGCGAGGGCTGGGGTTGGGGCCGCATTGCTACCCGTGCTCGGAACGTGCCGGGCGGTCTTGTTGTAGGTTACTCCGGGCGCGCTTGGCGGTGTCCGGACGTTTAATAGCCGGACTCGAGAATTGCCTTGAGAGGCTGCTTTGCACTTCTGCCGCGAGGGCAGCCGTATGCTCCTCCGTTCGGAGCGAGCGCTCGGTGTTTCCATTGACCGTAATTACTCCTCGAGGGCCTGGCATCTTGAGCTTGAGGTACGCATAGTGAGGCACCGCATTGAACTTTGCGAATGCGGTTCGTCCGAGCAGTGCATGATAGCCGCTGCGGAACGGGACTATGTCGAAGATTAACTCCTCGCTTCGGAAATTATCTGGGGATCCGAAGACCACCTCAAGTGTAACTGAGCCTGTACAGTTGGCCTCTACACCTGGTATGACGCCTTTAAAGGTCGTCTTTGTGGGTTTAATCCTTGAAGGGTCTATGCCCATTTTGCGCATTGTATCCTGATAAAGAAGGTTCAGGCTGCTGCCGCCGTCCATCAGGACTCTGGTGAGGTGAAATCCGTCAATGATTGGGTCGAGAACCAATGCGGCGAAACCGCCATGACGGATGCTAGTGGGGTGGTCCCTTCGATCAAAAGTGATCGGGCAGGAAGACCACGGGTTGAACTTTGGGGCGACTGGCTCCATCGCATATACGTCCCTTAGTGCACGCTTCCGCTCCCTTTTGGGTATGTGGGTTGCGTATATCATGTTGACTGTCCGCACTTGTGGGGGGAAGCCCTTCTGTCCTCTATTGTTTGGCGGCCGAGGTTCATCCTCGTCATCGCTATGTAGCCCCTTGTCATTGTTTTCGGCATTTAACTTGCCTGCCTACTTGAACACCCAACAATCCCTGTTGGTGTGGTTGGCTGGTTTTTCGGGGGTGCCGTGTATTTGGCACGAGCGATCGAGTATTCGGTCCAAGTTGGACGGGCCCTGGGTATTTCTTTTGAATGGCTTCTTCCGCTGACATGGTTTAGAGCCTCTGAATCCGGCATTTACTGCCGTATCTTCAGCATTATCACCGTTAATGCGGTTTTTATGCTTGTTGCGACGCAACCTGCCATTGCTGTCCTTGGTATCTGAACTACCAGGGTTTTTGGCCAAATTGTTACTACGAGCCAGCCAGCTGTCCTCTCCCGCGCAAAAGCGGGTCATGAGTGTAGTGAGGGCTGCCATGGATTTCGGCTTTTCCTGTCCTAGGTGCCGGGCTAGCCACTCGTCGCGGATGTTGTGTTTGAAGGCTGCTAGTGCCTCTGCATCCGGACAGTCGACGATTTGATTTTTCTTTGTTAGGAACCGTGTCCAGAATTGTCTGGCCGATTCTTCTGGCTGCTGGATTATATGGCTAAGGTCATCGGCGTCTGGTGGTCGCACATATGTGCCCTGGAAGTTATCGAGGAATGCGGCTTCCAGGTCCTCCCAACAACCGATTGACTCTGTTGGCAAGCTATTGAGCCAATGCCGAGCTGGTCCTTTAAGCTTGAGTGGGAGGTACTTGATGGCGTGCAGATCATCACTGCGGGCCATGTGGATATGAAGGAGATAGTCCTCGATCCAGACCGCAGGATCTGTGGTGCCATCGTATGATTCGATGTTTACGGGTTTGAAACCCTCAGGGATTTGATGATCCATCACTTCGTCTGTGAAGCATAGTGGGTGTGCGGTGCCTCTATATTGGGCTATATCACGACGTAGCTCATATGAGCTTTGTCTACTGTGTTCTGCCCGGCCGGGGTTGGTGTATCCGGCGTGACGGTAATCATCCCGCGTCGTGGGGCGCCCACGTGATCCGTAGATCGATCTTATTTGCCTTGCCTTGTTCTCCAATATATCTCGCAGGTCAGGCGCATTTTCCCGTGCCTTAGTACTTTTTGAGCGACGCCGGGGTGTGGCTTGAGTGGAGGGCCGAAAGGCCTCTCTGTCGCGGCCACGAGGTGGCCGGTCTGCCATATCGTGCGCTGGTGATGTGGGTGCTTCCTCCTCTGATCGAGGCAGCGGCCTGCGTTTGGGGTAGCTTTTGGAGGGGCGTTCGAGTTCGTACTCTTCGGCTGCAAGGACTTCAGTCCATCTGTCAGCTAGCAGGTCTTGGTCAGCTCTAAGTTGTTGCTGCTTTTTCTTGAGGCTTCTTGTCGTGGCCATAAGCCTGCGTTTAAAACGCTCTTGTTCGACGGGATCCTCCGGCACGCATTTAACTTCGCTGCCGCCGAGGCTTGCCTCGCCTTCGTGAGGGAGGCGCATAATTATCGTCCTCTACCTCTCTTTCTGCCGCACTATCATGCGGGCTGGCTTCTCCCTCCTCCTGTGCTGAATCCTGCTGGAGGGGGTCGTCTTCGGCACTATCCGGGGTGTTATGATCTCCTGTGCCAGAATCACCGTTTTTGCTGTGGCGGGATTTAAATGGCGCCACGACGTCGGGCGCTTAGGCTGTTTCTTGGAGGGGTCATCCTCCGCTGTTCCATCGCCATTCCCATCTTTTGGGATGTCCACCATGTATATGTCGTATGACGAGGTGGCTTTCCAGTGCCCTGTAGGCGCTAGATCTTGATTGTCTCCGGCATCGTCGTCCATACCGTCGATGTCTTCGGAGTCGAAGTCGAGCATGTCGGTTAAGTCATCGGATAGCTACAACGTGGGTGGTGGGTGGGCGTTGAATTTCTTCGTCGTCCGAATCCCAACCTTCCTGACCATAGTTCGGCCAGGGCTCTCCTGATAAAGAGAGAGACTTCAGTGAGTTCAGGATATCGCCGAAGGGCGAGTGCTGAAAGATGTCCACGACGGTGAACTCCATAACCAGCGCCCAATCGGATTCGACTGGCAGGGGTGCGGAAGGTTCGGAGTCCGGGGAGGAGTCCGGCACCTTGGAGTCACATGCCTTGCAAAGGACAGGGATGGTGTTCGGCTCGATCGCCGTAGAGATCTCAGCCCCCGAGGTGGTGTCCAACCACCCATCCTCGATCGGTGAAGTCGGCTCCGAACTAAGGGTCGGAGCGGACACTGGTGCGGCCTCCAGGACACTGTTCGGCGGCAGAGCTAGATCGTACCCATCGAGACTTGCGGCGCGCTTGGCTGTGGCTCGAATCCGTCGAAGATCAAGTCTCCGCGGATGTCGGCCGTGTAGTTCAAACTCCCGAATCTGACCTGATGGCTAGGGGCGTAGCTTTCGATCTGCTCCAGATGGCCAAACGAATTGGCCCGCAGTGCAAAGCCGCCTAATACGAAGATCTGTCCGAGGAGAAAAGTCTCACCCTGGACCGCGTCGTTGTTGATGATCGAAGGAGCCATCGAGCCTAAAGGTGACGACACACAGGAACTCTCAATGAAAGCACCAATGTCGGTGTCAAAACCGGCGGATCTCGGGTAGGGGGTCCCGAACTGTGCGTCTAGGCGGATGGTAACAGGAGACAAGGGACACGATGTTTTTACCCAGGTTCGGGCCCTCTCGATGGAGGTAAAACCCTACTCTGCTTGATTAATATTCATGATATGGGTAGTACAAGAGTAGATCTACCACGAGATCGGAGAGGCTAAACCACGGAAGCTAGCCTATGGTATGATTGTTGTTCGTCCTACGGACTAAAACCCTTCGGTTTATATAGACACCGAATAGGTTTAGGGTTACACAGAGTCGGTTACAATGGTAGGATATCTACATATCCGTATCGCCAAGCTTGCCTTCCACGCCAAGGAAAGTCCTATCCGGACACGGGACGAAGTCTTCAATCTTGTATCTTCATAGTTCAGGAGTCCGGCCAAAGATGATAGTTCGGCTATCCGGACACCCCCTAGTCCAGGACTCCCTCAGTGGTCAAAACCTTCAGGAGATTATATAATGAATTTTTACCGACCAAAAGAAGTATCGTGCAAGAAAACGGAGTCCAGAGAGCACACGAGGTGCCCACGAGGCAGGGGGCGCGCCCAAGGGGGTAGGGCGCGCCCTCGACCCTCGTGGACGCCGCGTGTCCTTCCCCGACTACTTCTTATTTTCCTATTTTCTTAAATATTCCAAAACAGAGAAATTTGCTATTAGAACTGTTTTGGAGTCGGTTTACTTACCGTACCACATACCTATTCCTTTTCGGAGTCTGAAACATTCTGGAAAGTGTCCCGTATGTATTCCTCCGGGGTTACGGTTTCAATAACATTAGTTTCAACATTTTTAGGATTACCTGAGATATAATGTTTGATCCTTTGACCGTTCACCACCTTTGGACTTGTGCCTTCGAAGTTGTTGATTTTTATGGCACCAGAACAATAGACCTCCTCGATAACGTAAGGGCCTTCCCATTTAGAGAGAAGTTTTCCTGCAAAAAATCTTAAACAAGAGTTGTATAGCAACACATAATCACCTACATTAAACTCACGCTTTTGTATCCTTTTGTGATGCCATCTTTTAACTTTTTCTTTAAACAATTTGGCATTCTCATAGGCTTGATTTCTCCATTCATCAAATGAGCTAATGTTAAATAACCTCTTCTCACCGGCAAGTTTGAAATCATAATTGAGCTCTTTAATTGCCCAATATGCCTTATGTTCTAGTTCAAGAGGTAAGTGACAAGCTTTTCCACAAACCATTTTATATGGAGATATACCCATAGGATTTTTAAATGCAGTTCTATAAGCCCATAATGCATCATCAAGTTTCTTGGACTAATTATTTCTAGATTTATTAACAGTCTTTTGCAGAATTAATTTAAGCTCTCCGTTACTTAGTTCTACTTGACCACTAGACTGTGGGTGATAAGGAGATGCAATTCTATGATTAACATCATACTTAGCAAACATTTTACAAAAAGCACCATGAATAAAATGTGAACCACCATCAATCATCAGGTATCTAGGGACTCCAAACCTTGGAAAATAACTTCTTTAAGCATCTTAATAGAGGTGTTATGATCAGCACTACTAGTTGGAATAGCTTCTACCCACTTAGTAATGTAATCAACAACAACTAGAATATGTGTATACCCATTAGAGGAAGGAAACAGTACCATATAATCAAAGCCCCAAACATCAAATGGTTCAATAACAAGTGAACAATCCATAGGAATTTCTTGACGTCTACTAATATTACTAATTCTTTGACATTCATCACAAGACAAGACAAACTTACGGGCATCTTTGAAGAGAGTAGGCCAATAAAAACCAGATTGCAATACCTTTTGCGCAGTTCTATCTCCAGCGTGATGTCCTCCATAAGCCTCGGAGTGACACTTGCGTAGGATTTGTTCCTATTCATGCTCAGGTACACAACGTCTAATAACACCATCTACTCCTTCTTTATAAAGGTGTGGGTCATCCCAGAAGTAATGTCTTAAATCATAGAAAAACTTTTTCTTTTGCTGGTATGTGAAACTAGGTGGTATGAATTTGGCAACAATGTAATTAGCATAATCAGCATACCAAGGAGTAGTACGAGAAGAATTTATGACAGCTAATTGTTCATCAGGGAAGCTATCATCAATAGGTAGTGGGTCATCAAGAACATTTTCTAACCTAGACAAGTTTTCTGCAACGGGGTTCTCAACTCCCTTTCTATCAATGATATGTAAAAAAATTCTTGTAGCAAGAGAACCCATCTAATAAGTCTAGGTTTAGCATCTTTCTTTTCCATAAGATATTTAATAGCAGCATGATCAATGTGAGGTCTGAACTTATCATAGGCAAATACAACTGCAAAAAATTCTTTTTCAGTCGTAGCATAATTTCTCTAGGCACTATCTAGAGTTTTACTAGCATATTGAATAACATTTAGTTTCTTATCAACTCTTTGTTCTAGAACAACATGAAAGTGCAACTATCCCTAGGTGGTTTTGGTAATTCATAACAACATATAGCTCATTGAGCTAATGACTATTTCAAGACTATTATTTCAGGAAAGCTCAATGAATAGCATGGCATGGATGATGAAAGTGGATCCCTCAAGATACTAATGACAAAGGATTGGCTCAAGCTCAAAAGCTCAAGACTTTTCATTTTACATTTTAGTGATCCAAGATCACACTGAGTCTATAGGAAAAGCCAATACTATCAAGGAGGGATGCTGTGTTGCTTAATGAGCCTCTTGCTTCATGTGCTTGGTGATATGCTCCAAAACCCTCAACTACTTTCTCACATCCACAAATGACCTAAACCTAAAGCCAAAATCGGTCACACCGATTCTTTCTATCCGGCGCCACCGAGTTCTAATGTCATAGCCACTGCCACAAACCCTAGGCAAATCGGTCCTACCGATAGGGATCTCGGTCTCACCGAGATGGGATTGTAATCTCTCTGTTTCCCTTCGTAACGTTTCGGTCTAACCGAAGTGAGTGATCGGTCCCACCGAGATTGCAATGTAAACTCTCTGTTTCCCTTTTGTAACATTTTGGTCTCACCGAAAAGAGCAAATCGGTCCCACCGAGTTTACCTGACCAACTCTCTGGAAAGCTTATTACCAAAATCGGTCTCACCACATTTGTGTGATCGGTCTTACCGAGATTACGTTATGCCCTAACCCTAACCAAATCGGTCTTACCGAGTTGCATGTCAGTCCCATCGAAAATCCTAACGGTCACTAGGTTTACTAAATCGGTCCGACCGAGTCTGTTGAATCGGTTCCACCGAGTTTGCTAAATTGTGTGTAACGGTTAGATTTTGTGTGGAGGCTATATATACCCCTCCACCTCCTCTTCATTCGTGGAGAGAGCCATCAGAACAAACCTACACTTCCAACTTACCATTTCTGAGAGAGAACCACCTACTCATGTTTTGAGGCCAAGATATTCCATTCCTACCATATGAATCTTGATCTCTAGCCTTCCCCAAGTTGCTTTCCACTCAAATCTTCTTTCCACCAGATCCAAAACCTATGAGAGAGAGTTGAGTGTTGGGAAGACTATCATTTGAAGCACAAGAGCAAGGAGTTCATCATCAACACACCATTTGTTACTTCTTGGAGAGTGGTGTCTCCTAGATTGGCTAGGTGTCACTTGGGAGCCTCCGACAAGATTGTGGAGTTGAACCAATGAGTTTGTAAGGGCAAGGAGATTGCCTACTTTGTGAAGATCTACCGCTAGTGAGGCAAGTCCTTCGTGGGCGACGGCCATGGTGGGATAGACAAGGTTGCTTCTTCGTGGACCCTTCGTGGGTGGAGCCCTCCGTGGACTCACAAGAACTGTTACCCTTCGTGGGTTGAAGTCCCCATCAACGTGGATGTACGATAGCACCACCTATCGGAACCACGCCAAAAACATCCGTGTCTCCAATTGCGTTTGAATCCTCCAAACCCTTCCCTTTACTTTCTTGCAAGTTGCATGCTTTAATTTCCGCTGCCTATATACTCTTTGCATGCTTGCTTGATTTGTGTGATGATTGCTTGACTCGTCCTAAGATAGCTAAAATCTGCCAAACTCTGAAATTGGGAAAAGGTTAAGTTTTTAATTGATCAAGTAGTCTAATCACCCCCCCTCTAGACATACTTAAAGGTCCTACAAGTGGTATCAGAGCTTTGGTTTCCATTTGCTTTGATTTCCATAGCTTTTGGTGGTCATAGCCTTGGTTTCACAACCTAGGAGAGTATGGCGTCTAGTGAGGGAAATTATCACTGTAGAGGTCCTTACTTTGATGGTACTAATTTTGCTAGTTGGAAGCATAAGATGAAAATGCATATTCTCGGGCATAACCCCGCCATTTGGGCAATTATTTGTATTGGCTTGCAAGGTGAATTCTTTGATGGGAGAGAGCCTAACCGTGAAGCTAATGCGGAAGAATTGAAGATGCTGCAATACAACGCTCAAGCTTGTGATATCATCTTCAACGGATTGTGCCCTAAGAATTCAACAAAATCAGCTGCCTTGAGAATGCAAAGGAAATTTGGGATACTTCGATTGATATGCATGAAGGTACCGACTCCGTCAAGGAATCCAAGTTGGATGTGCTCCAAAGTCAGCTTGACAAGTTCAAAATGAAGGATGGTGAAGGTGTCGTTGAAATGTACTCTAGGCTTGCTCTTATCACAAATGAGATTGCCGGCTTAGGGAGTGAAGAGATGACCGATGATTCATCATCAAGAAGATCCTAAGAGCATTGGATGGAAAGTATGATACCGTGTGCACATTGATCCAAATGATGCCAAATTACAAAGATCTCAAGCCAACCGAAGTCATTGGAAGAATTGTTGCTCATGAGATGTCACTTAAGGATAAGGAGGAACTTCACAACAAGTCAAGTGGTGCTTACAAAGCCTCAAGTGAAGCCCCCACATCATCAAGTGATAAACAAACCTTCAATGAAGAATTGAGCTTAATGGTGAAGAACTTCAACAAATTCTACAAGAGTAGAAGCAAGGAAAGAAGCTCCAAGTCAAGGTCTTACAATGACAAAAGATCTTCTAGTCGAGAGCGAAATTGCTACAATTGTGGGAGACCCGGACACTATTCCAATGAGTGTACGACACCCTACAAAAGAAGAGAAGATTCTCCAAAAAGAAGAAGCAAAAGAGAAGAATCACCACCGAGAGAGAGAAGGAGTAGAGATGATCGTTATGAACGAAGACTCTCACGGAGAAGCAAGGATTCGGAAAGGAAGGACAAGTCATCAAGGAGCTACAAAAAACGAAGACATCAAGCTCATGTTGGTGAATGGGTATCCAGCTCCGACTCCGACAATCACCCCGAGAGAAGCTATCACTCCGACTCCGAATATACTCAAGATGAAGGTGTTGCCGGTCTAGCACTTGTGTCAACCAACTCCTACGACATATTTGATTCACCAAATGAAGGAATTGGAAGATGCTTCATGGCCAAAGGTCCAAAGGTAACACATCCTGAGTATGTTGATTTCAATAGTGATGAAGATGACTTACTTGTGGATGATGATTTACTTGTTGACAACTCTAGTGATGAATACTATGATGAAACGTCAATAAATCATGCTAATCAAGATAAAACGAATGACAATGATAAGGACAAGATTGAGCTTCTAACTAAAGAACTAAACACTCTTAAGTTAGCTCATGAAACTATCTTCGAAGATCATCGAGAACTTTTAAGGGCTCATGAGAAGTTACGCTTTGAAAAGCTCAATCTTGAGAAAGATCATGAGTTCTTAAAAGCAATCAATGATGATCTCCGTAAGAAAAGTTCTTCTTACATTGCCAAGCGTTTACTCTTATCTACTTACATGCCTCAAGTCAAGTCTAGTAACAAGTACAAGAAAGATCCTTCCTCTAGTAGTAACAATAATAATGTCAAATCCAATATTGTTGCTTCTAGTAGTTCTCTTGATTCCACTAATGATTCTCTTAGCCAAGTTACACTTGAGCAAGGAAATAGCTTATTGAAGGGAATTATAGAGAAAGGTGTTTACAAGAGCCTTGCGGGAGTAAGCAATTCGAGGAAATTGTATGCATAAAGCAAGGAAGGCACCGAAAGAATCAAGGTGTTGGTTTTGAACGAAAGTTCAATGCCAATGGAGTTGAGTGGGAAGAAGATCAATACCCCAAGACGAAGTTTGTTCCTCAAGAAGAGAAGTATGATCCTACTTCCTTCAAAGGAACACAAGCACAAGATGATCTTCCACCACAAGACCACACGAACAAAGGCAAGGACAAGCTTCAAGAAGAGATTGATGCATTTGAAGAAGCACCTAAGGCCTCGGTCAAGTGGGTTCCCAAGACTATGTCAAGTTCTACTTCATCAAGTACAACTACAACTCCAAGGATTCCCATCAAGATGATGTGGATCCCGAAGAAGAAGAACTAGTGAGTTCTTGAGGGTGACTCTGCCAACATTCTTCACTCATATCATTATGGCAAGAACAAGTGCAATCAACTTCCACATCTTGCACTAGTTCAAGGAGTCACAAACCCTCATGTTAGTAAGGCAAGGGACAAGGTAACCTAATGATTTCATGGACATCATCTTGTGTGTGCATCACTCTATGTCTATGGATATTCTTGTTTGTTCCTTGTGGGACTAACCCATGTAGGTAAGTTGAAAGTGCAACTCACTCCAAAGGATTGCTCCAAATGATCTACATCAACATTGAGCATCCACATCTTGAACACCTACATGAAGTCATCATCGACAAAACCCAAGGTTAGTTCATCCCTCTAAAAGGGGATCTCACATCTAGGGGGAGCTTAACTCTAAGAATTGAGTCAAAGCAACTCTAATGGTGTGAACACATCAATGCATTATGTAAAAGTGGTAACCCCACTTGAGCTTAAACGATGAGTATGACCTATGATCAAATGTTTTCATTTGACTCCTAAGTCAATATACTCATATATAGATGACCTAGTCATCGCCAATTGTTTGATAGATGCTAGAATTGGTTGTGCATGTTTTGCCACATATTTCATTTGCCATCTTATTGTGTGAGCATGTTGGTGCATATTTTACTCATTCAAGGACATCCACTTTTTGTTTTGAGTGATTGGATTCTTTTTCTTTTTGCTAAGTGGATGGACAAGAATGCCTAAGAACCTTCTCTAGCTATCTATGCTTTTCTCGTCTCAAACTCTATTCATGCTACATCACAAAATTTGATCAAGTCAGATTCGAACCACTCTGTGTGAGGAGCACTGAGTCCAGATTCGTCATAGACTTAAACTTCCAAAACTTCTTTGTGATTCTCGGTCTGACTGATTCCTCCATTTTGGTCCTACCGATATCACTAAGTCGATCTAGGTTTTCAATCTCGGTGCAACCGATTTTAACTTTTCGGTCACACCAAGTTGCTGTAACTATACACAGTTATGCATCTTGGTGCCACCGAGTTGTTCCACTCGGTCACACCGACAGGGTCGGGCTATATATACTCACGGGCAAAAATTTGGAAATTTCTCCGAACCTCTTCGCCCGCGCAATAGCTCGCTCTGCCATCAGGGTCTCCGGATCGTCTCCTTGTTGCCAGCCTCCTCCTGTCGCTGGTCTCCGCCGCCGTCAACAGAATTCACCCCCGCCGTTGCCGCCGTAGCGAGTTCATCGCCAAGCTATGGTATGGACTCGATCACTGTGCTATCCTTGTCTGATTCCTAGCACATTGTGTTCTTAATGATTCTTGCCATGATTGAAACACTCCTATCCAGTCAATGCAATCCTTAGATTAGATGGGATTCGAAAATTTAGGGTTAGTTTTCCGCCGAAACCATCTCGGACCCACCGAGTTGAAAAACTCAGTCCCACCGATTTGGCTAACGCCATTGCACTAGTAACTCTCGGTCTGACTGAGAATTGGTAATCGGTGAGACCGATTTTAGGACTTTGTGAAACTCTAGCAGTCTCGGTGCCACCGAACTGTGACTCGGTCCAACCGAGTTCATCAGTTTAGGTTCCAAAACTGCTTCGGTATCACCGAGTTTGAAAATTGGTTGATCCAAAATGCTTTCTGTGGAAAACTAAAACTGAGTTTTTGAATCATTCTTTTGAAAAAATCTCTGCATTTTGTGATGCTCATCCACTCTATCTCATCTATAACTCTTCACTGTGGTCGTGAGTCAGTGATTTGCAGCATGTCAGACCAAAGTGATAGTCAGAACAGGTCAGAAGAGCACAATCACATGAGTGAGGGCACTAGTCCCTCTAGCACTTCAGATGAAGGCAGCAGGAGCACCCCAAGCAATCTGCCTAAAGCTGCCACCAGGACAAGGAAGAAGAGAACCTCAGATTCTGAGGATGAGGATTATAGAGCAGAAGAGGATGAGGCTACCTCCAAGAAGGTAGTGCTCAAAAAGGAGTATGCCTCAGCAAAGAACACTAAACCTGGACTCAATAGGAAGGTTCCTGCCAAGAGGACACCTATGCTGAAGGTCAGAGGATCTACTCAAGTGCCTGAAAAGACTGAACCCAAAGAGGCACCTGCAAAGAGAGTCACAACTTCCAAACCCAAGAAAGTTCCCACTGGAGAAACTATGAAGTTTACCATGGAATCAGAAGATGAAGCTGCTGCTCAGGATAAGAAGAAGAAGAGAGCTAGAACAACTACTTCCCAGGTTCTTGGAAATCCCTCAATGAGGAGAGACTCTGAAGAGGAAGAAGAGGTTGCTGCACCAGCACCCAAGGCACAAAAGCTTATGGGTGATGCTATTAAGTCAGGGGCTGCAACATCAAAGCCCAAGGAAGCACTCAAAGCTGCCCCCAAGGCCAAGCTTGCACCAAAGAGGAATACCGGGAGTATTCCAGCTGCTGAGAAGAACAAGGCCCCAGTGCCTGAAGTTGCTGATGAGGAAGATGAAGAAGGACAAGTCCTGAGAAAGCTCAAGCCCAAGATTCCAGACCATAATGATGCTCATCCCGTGGCTGAGAATATGAAGTTAAGAAAGGATGTAGGACTCAGATTCTGGAGGCTGACAGATCCATATGCCACCAGGAGAAGGACTGCTGTTGACTACAGGTTCCACACAAAGGAACAACAGGATTTCTATGAGACAATCTTGTTGGACAAGAAGCCCATAGTGTGTGATATGAGGTGGGTCGACTGGACCTACATGAAAGAAAATGAAGAACACTATCCTGGAGTGCAAGACAGCTTTGTTGCTTGTGGAGTTGCAGACTTTGTTGGGCAGAAGCTCACAAAGTGGAATGATGAGCTCATTATGCAATTCTACTCCACAGCACACTTCTATCCAGATGGGAGGATAGTTTGGATGTCCGAAGGTACAAGGTACCAGTCAATAATTGAGGAATGGGCCAGTCTGATCAATGCCCCAAAGGAAAGTGAAGATGACTTGGATGTCTATGCCAAGAAGAAGATGGACCACAATACCATGTCTCATATGTACAAGGAGATCCCAAACAAAGCTCTTGAGACTTTCAAGTTTGGGTCAGTCCACTTTCTTCTGTCAGGGCTGCCAACAATCAACTGGATCCTAAGGCACACTCTGTTGCCCAAGTCAGGTGACCACAACATGATTAGAGGGCATGCTATCAACTTGCTGCATTTGTTTGATGTGCCACAGAAATTCAAGGTCATGAGCCTTATGGTTGAGACCATTAAGAGGACAGCAGCATATCAGAAGAGGAGTTGTGGGTATGCCCCACAAATCCAGGAGTTGATTAACTCAAAGATGGGCACAGGAACTTACTTGCTGGATAAGGAAAATTTTGCTATCTGTCCAGACTTTGAGGACAATCAGGTTGTCATGAATGAGAATGAACCATCATCAGTACAAGCTCAAGAGAAGAAGGAGAAGGCAAGGAAAGAGAAGGCTGCCAAGATGCCAACTCAAGAGGAGGCATCTGAGTACTTTTTGAAGAACAAGCAGGAGCAGCTTGGTTACTTGATAGCATCAACACTGAGGATTGAGAAGGGATTGGCCACCCTCACTCAAAATCAGGAGAGCTTGGAAAGAATCATGGAACAAAAATTCTATGATCTGGATGTCAAAGTAACTGAGATTCAGTCAGTTGTGGAGCAGCTACAGGATGACATGCAGGAGAGGAAGGGCAAGACTACCACTAATGTATTTGCCAGAGCGCCTAGAGCTCAGAGGTCAGCTGTAGTGCCTGTGACAGACAGCAGAGCCACATCATCTGCACCAGCTACAGCTCCTACAGCTCCAGTGCAACCAGCTCCAGCACCAACTCCTCCAGCTCCATCCACTTCAACTGAAGCCTTCGTCCAAGGAGCCATCTCTACACCACCACCTGAAGATCAAGCCTGAGAGTCGATCTAGCACTATGCTTTTTCTATGAACTTTTTGGTAACTTGTTGCCAAAGGGGGAGAACAATGTATAGATCATAGGCTTCGAGAGAGAGAGAGAGAGAGAAAGAGAGAGAGAGAGAGAGAGAGAGAGAGAGAGAGAGTGTTTCTTTTGTTCTCTCTTGCTTTGGTGGTTAAAATTTGTTTGCTTTTGATTGCTTGAGATACTATGCTGTTTTTGTGAGACATTGATGATCATGTGTTTGATCATAAGCTACACTTATGCATGTTCGATGATATTATCTTACCTATCCATATGTGATCATTCACTTTGCTTGGTGATGAGTGCACGTATTCAATCTTTATCATTTTGAGCGCTCCACCAAGATGTATGTGACATGGAAGAGTAACCCATGAGCCTAATTCATTGTGCATTTGCAGTCCAAAGCAAATCCTAAACTATGCACAAATTTAGGGGGAGCTCTTGCTTATCACATACTTCTCAAAGCGACGATGTTTTTCAATCTTATTATCATTTGTCAAAGCTTTGATCTATATGTTGTCATCAATTACCAAAAAGGGGGAGATTGAAAGTGCAACTATCCCTAGGTGGTTTTGGTAATTCATAACAACATATAGCTCATTGAGCTAATGACTATTTCAAGACTATTATTTCAGGAAAGCTCAATGAATGGCATGGCATGGATGATGAAAGTGGATCCCTCAAGATACTAATGACAAAGGATTGGCTCAAGCTCAAAAGCTCAAGACTCTTCATTTTACATTTTAGTGATCCAAGATCACATTGAGTCTATAGGAAAAGCCAATACTATCAAGGAGGGATGAGGTGTTGCTTAATGAGCCTCTTGCTTCATGTGCTTGGTGATATGCTCCAAAACCCTCAACTACTTTCTCACATCCACAAATGACCTAAACCTAAAGCCAAAATCGATCACACCGATTCTTTCTATCCGGCGCCACCGAGTTCTAATGTCATAGCCACTGCCACAAACCCTAGGCAAATCGGTCCTACCGATAGGGATCTCGGTCTCACCGAGATGGGATTGTAATCTCTCTGTTTCCCTTCGTAATGTTTCGGTCTAACCGAAGTGAGCGATTGGTCCCACCAAGATTGCAATGTAAACTCTCTGTTTCCCTTTTGTAACATTTCGGACTCACCGAAAAGAGCAAATTGGTCCCACCGAGTTTACCTGACCAACTCTCTGGAAAGCTTATTACCAAAATTGGTCTCACCGAGTTTGTGTGATTGGTCTTACCGAGATTACGTTATGCCCTAACCCTAACCAAATCGGTCTTACCGAGTTGCATGTCGGTCCCACCGAAAATTCTAATGGTCACTAGGTTTACTAAATCGGTCCGACCGAGTCTGTTGAATCGGTCCCACCGAGTTTGGTAAATTGTGTGTAACGGTTAGATTTTGTGTGGAGGCTATATATACCCCTCCACCTCCTCTTCATTCGTGGAGAGAGCCATCAGAACAAACCTACACTTCCAACTTACCATTTATGAGAGAGAACCACCTACTCATGTG
Organism: Aegilops bicornis; assembly: GCA_021605145.1. Lineage (NCBI taxonomy): Eukaryota > Viridiplantae > Streptophyta > Magnoliopsida > Poales > Poaceae > Aegilops > Aegilops bicornis. Next base: position 162,970,261 of record CM038674.1, read on the forward strand.
TTGAGGCCAAGATATTCCATTCCTACCATATGAATCTTGATCTCTAGCCTTCCCCAAGTTGCTTTCCACTCAAACCTTCTTTCCACCAGATCCAAAACCTATGAGAGAGAGTTGAGTGTTGGGGAGACTATCATTTGAAGCACAAGAGCAAGGAGTTCATCATCAACGCACCATTTGTTACTTCTTGGAGAGTGGTGTCTCCTAGATTGGTTAGGTGTCACTTGGGAGCCTCCGACAAGATTGTGGAGTTGAACCAAGGAGTTTGTAAGGGAAAGGAGATCGCCTACTTCGTGAAGATATACCGCTAGTGAGGCAAGTCCTTCGTGGGCGAGGGCCATGGCGGGATAGACAAGGTTGCTTCTTCGTGGACCCTTCGTGGGTGGAGCCCTCCGTGGACTCGCAAGAACTGCTACCCTTCGTGGGTTGAAGTCCCCATCAACGTGGATGTACGATAGCACCACCTATCGGAACCACGCCAAAAACATCCGTGTCTCCAATTGCGTTTGAATCCTCCAAACCCTTCCCTTTACTTTCTTGCAAGTTGCATGATTTAATTTCCGCTGCCTATATACTCTTTGCATGCTTGCTTGATTTGTGTGATGATTGCTTGACTCGTCCTAAGATAGCTAAAATCTGCCAAACTCTAAAATTGGGAAAAGGTTAAGTTTTTAATTGGTCAAGTAGTCTAATCACCCCCCCTCTATACATACTTCAAGGTCCTACACAACACCTACAGCATAATCAGTAGCATCACACATAATTTCAAAAGGTAAATTCCAGTCAGGTGGCTGAACAATAGGTGCATAAATCAAAGCTTTCTTAAGTATTTCAAATGCTTCTACACAATCATCATCGAAGACAAAAGGAATATCTTTTTGTAAGATATTAGTCAGAGGCCTAGAAATTTTAGAGAAGTCTTTAATGAACCTCCTATAAAAACCGGCATGACCAAGGAAACTTCTTATACCTTTGATGTCCTTGGGACATGGCATCTTTTCAATAGCACCAACTTTAGCTTTATCAACTTCAATACCTCTTTCAGAAATTTTATGCCCCAAGACAATGCCTTCATTAACCATAAAGTGGCACTTTTCCCAATTCAAGACAAGACTAGTATCTTTGCATCTCTACAAAACTCGATCAAGGTTGCTCAAGCAATCATCAAAAGAAGATCCATAAACAGAGAAATCATCCATGAAAACCTCAACAATCTTTTCACAAAAGTAAGAGAATATAGCCATCAGGCATCTTTGAAAGGTAGCAGGTGCATTACATAAACCAAAAGGCATACTTCTATAAGCAAAGGTACCGAAAGGGCAAGTAAAAGTGGTCTTTTCTTGATCCTCTGCTGACACAGGTATTTGAGAGAAACCAGAGTAACCATCTAGAAAGCAAAAATGTGTATGTTTGGATAATCTTTCTAGCATTTGATCAATAAAAGGCAAAGGGTAATGATCCTTTTTAGTAGCTTTATTTAATTTGCGGAAATCAATTACCATACTATAGCCTGTAACAATTCTTTGTGTGATCAATTCATCTTTATCATTAGGAACGACAGTAATACCTCCCTTCTTAGGGACACAATGAACATGACTTACCCACTGACTATCAGCAATGGGATAAATTATACATGCCTCCAGGAGATTTAGTATTTCTTTTCTTACCACTTCTTTCATCTTAGGATTTAACCATCGTTGGTGATTAATAACTGGTTTGGCGTCTCTCCAATTTTATTTTGTGTTGGCATAGAGTGGGACTAATGCCCTTAAGATCATCAAGAGTATATCCAATAGCAGCACGATGCTTCTTCAGAGTTTTCAATAATTTCTCCTCTTCCTGCTCTGAAAGGTTAGCACTAATAATAACAGGATATATCTTCTTTTCATCAAGATAAGCATATTTCAGAGTATTAGGTAACGGTTTAAGCTCGAACACGGGATCACCCTTGGGTAGAGGAGGAACCCCTAGGATTTCAATAGGCAAGTTGTGTTTCAAAATAGGTCCCTGTATAAAGAATGCTTCATCTCTCTCCCTTCTTACATTCATAAACATGTCATTTTCATGGTCTAGCAAATATTGTTCTAAAGGATCATTAGGAGGCACAACAATAGAAGCAAGACCAATAATTTCATCCTTACTAGGCAATTCTTTATCATGGGGTTGTCTACGAAATTTAGCAAAATTAAACTCATGAGACATATCACCCAAACCAATAGTAACAATATCCTTTTCGCAATCTATCTTAGCATTAACAATATTCAAGAAGGGTCTACCAAATATAATGGGACAAAAGTCATCTTGTGGGGAACCAAGAACAAGAAAATCAGTAGGATATTTAACTTTCTCACACAAAACTTCGACATCTCTAACAATCCCAACCGGTGAAATAGTATCTCTATTGGCAAGCTTAACTGTAACATCAATTTCTTCTATCTCAGTAGGTGCAATATCATGCATAATTTCTTTGTATAAGGAATGAGGTATTGCACTAGCACTAGCACCCATATCACATAAGCCATGATAACAATGATCTCCTATTTTAACAGAAATAACAGGCATGCCTACAACAGGTCTATGTTTATTCTTAGTATCAGGTCTAGCAATTCTAGCAGCTTCATCATAGAAGTAAATAACATGCCCATCAATATTATCAGCCAAGAGATCTTTAACCATAGAAATACTAGGTTCAACTTTAATTTGCTCAGGTGGTGTAGGTGTTTTAGTATTACTCTTACGAACCACAATTGAAGCTTTAGCATGATCCTTTATCCTAACAAGGAAAGGGTGTTTCTCAATATAAGTAGTACGAACAACATGATCATTATGAGTGATAGTCTTTTCTTCAACTTTAATAGGTGCAACTACTTTTACTTCAGTGGGAGGATTATATTTAAACCATTTCTCCTTAGGGAGGTCAACATGAGTAGAAAATGATTCACAGAAAGAAGCTACTATCTCAGAGCCAAGTCCATATTTAGTGCTAAACTCACGAAAAGCATCGGTATCCATAAAAGATTTAACACAATCAAACTTAGGTGTCATACCTGACTCCTTAACTTCGTCGAGATCCCAATCTTCAGAGTTGCGTTTAATTCTTTCCAATAAATCCCATCTGAATTCAATAGTCTTCATCATAAAAGAGCCAGTACAAGAAGTACGATCATGGAGTGATTGTTGAGAGAAAGGCGAGCATAAATTTTTTGAATAATCATTTCTCTTGAGATGATTGGGGCATGAATATAACATTGATTTAAGCCTCCCCAAGCTTGAGCGATGCTTTCTCCTTCGTGAGGCCAAAAATTATATATATAATTACGATCGCGATGAACAAGATGCATATGATAAAACTTCTGATGAAATTCCAATTTCAGTCGGTTGTAGTTCCATGATCCCATATCATCACATAGCCTAAACCATGTCAATGCCTCTCCCTTCAAAGATAAAGGGAAGACCTTATTCTTGATAACATCATCGGGCATACCTGCAAGCTTAAATAATCCACAAACTTCATCCACATAGATTAAGTGTAAATCGGGATGCAATGCTCCATCTCCTGTAATGGGATTAGCTAGCAGTTTCTCTATCATACCCGAAGGAATTTAAAAGTAAACATTTTCAGTAGGTTCATTAGGTTGAGGAGCAACTCTTTGCTCTACAGGTCGGGGTGAAGATACCCCGAACAAGCCCCTCAAAGGATTATGTTCCACAGTAACAAGTGACAGTAAATTTCAGCACACTATATAAATTTTTCCTTACCAAGTTCCACTTACCAAAGGTGCTTCACTCCCCAGCAATGGCGCCAGAAAAGAGTCTTGATGACCCACAAGTGTAGGGGATCTATCGTAGTCCTTTCGATAAGTAAGAGTGTCGAACCCAACGAGGAGGGGAAGGAAATGACAACCGGTTTTCAGTAAGGTTTTCTCTGCAAGCACTGAAATTATCGGTAACAGAAAGTTTTGTGATAAGGTAATTCGTAACGGGTAACAAGTAATAAAAGTAAATAAGGTGCAGCAAGGTGGGCCAATCATTTTTGTAGCAAAGGACAAGCCTGGACAAGTTCTTATATAGAGAAAAGCATTCCCGAGGACATGTGGGAATTATCGTCAAGCTAGTTTTCATCACGCTCATATGATTCGCGTTTGTTACTTTGATAATTTGGTATGTGGGTGGACCGGTGCTTGGGTACTGCCCTTTCTTGGAAAAGCATCCCACTTATGATTAACCCCTATTGCAAGCATCCGCAACTACAAAAGAAGTATTAAGGTAAACCTAACCATAGCATGAAACATATGGATCCAAATCAGCCCCTTACGAAGCAACTCATAAACTAGGGTTTAAGCTTCTGTCACTCTAGCAACCCATCATCTGCTTATTACTTCCCGATGCCTTCCTATAGGCCCAAACAATGGTGAAGTGTCATGTAGTCGACATTCACATAACACCACTAGAGGAGAGACAACATACATGTCATCAAAATATCGAACGAATACCAAGTTCACATGACTACTTATAGCAAGACTTCTCCCATGTCCTCAGGAACAAACGTAACTACTCACAAATCATATTCATGTTCATAATCAGAGGGGTATTAATATGCATATAGGATCTGAACATATGATCTTCCACCGAATAAACCAACTAGTATCAACTACAAGGAGTAATCAACACTACTAGCAACCCTCAAGTACCAATCTGAGGTTTTGGGACAAAGATTGAATATAAGAGATGAACTAGGGTTTGAGAGGAGATGGTGCTGGTGAAGATGTTGATGGAGATTGAACCCCTCCCGCTGAGAGGATCGATGGGATGACGATGGTGATGATTTCCCCCTCCCGGAGGGATGTTTCCCCGGCAGTACAGCTCCGCTAGAGCCCTAGATTGGTTCCGCCAAGGTTCCGCCTCGTGGCGGCGGAGTCTCGTCCCGAAAGCTTATTTATGATTTTTTCCAGTGTAAAAGACTTCATATAGCAGAAGATGGTCACTGGAGGCCTGGTAGGGGGCCCACGAGGCAGGGGGCGCGCCCAGCGGGGTAGGGCGCGCCCCCACCCTCGTGGACTGGGTGTGGGCCCCCTCTGGTACTTTCTTCGCCCAATATTTTTTTTATTAATTCCAAAAATAACTTTCATGGAGTTTCAGGACTTTTGGAGTTGTGTAGAATAGGTCTCCAATATTTTCTCCTTTTCCAGCCTAGGATTCCAGCTGCCGGCGTTCTCCCTCTTCATGTAAACCTTGTTAAATAAGAGAGAATAGGCATAAGTATTATGATATAACGTGTAGCAACAGCCCATAGTGCAATAAATATTGATATAAAAGCATGATGCAAAATGGACGTATCAATGTGCACTACCCCATGGTGCCTGACCAAAACTCCCTCGTCTGCCTAGTCAACATCACCCCCCCAAAAGCTACCTTCTTGCCCTGGCTCAAGCGCGTTTTCTGTCACCACCTAGGCATCACGGCGGTGCGCTTCGTTGATACTGATGTGGGGACTGCCTTCATGATCTTCCAGCGGGAGTATGAGCAGGTTGCGGCCCTGTGCGCCAGCCCCCTCGCTCTGGGGGATCGTACCGTTTGGATCCTGCCTCATAACACCGGTGACAATGCCTTCTCCTTCGCCTACCACCATGTTGTGAGCTTGTCTCTCGAGAAGATGCCTATGGAGCTGCGGAACCAACGCGGGGTGGCGGCGAGTGTAGCTGGGTTCGCCAACCTGTTCCACCTCGAGCATGTATGTCTCCATGGCAGCGAGTTCTCGAGCATCTTTGTCCTGGTCAAGGTGGAAGCGCTCCACCACATCCCTCACCACCTCACCTTCCACCGCGTCGACGACAATGGCACCTACGCCGACGTGATCATTAATGAGATCTGGGATCTCGCCCAATCGCTCGGCGCACCCACTGCTCCACCTCACCGTGGTGAGGAGGGGGGTGTGGGCGAGCCACGGCCGGGCGCCCTGCCGCGCTTCATCGTGAGCGGGGGCGGGAGCAGCGCGCGTTCTGCCGCGCCGCCGCGCCGCGGTCATGCTCTCCCACGTTCTTCCGCACCTTACGCGTCGGAGGAAGGTATGGTGGACAGGGCCTTCCGTGCTTTTCTGTGCCCTCAGATGGCCTCGGTGGACGGCTGCCTCGCCCTGCTCAAGCTCTCCGCCAAGCCTAAGCTCATCAGAGGCACTACCTTCTCTTCCCCATCGGCGGCCCATATTCTGCATGAGGACGAGCCCTGCCTCCGCCTCAACTCCTTGCTGTTGGTTGCCGACATGCGCACCCCGTGCACCACGGTCTCATTCGACATCGACTCACTCTGCTTCTCTTTCACTCTGGAGCTCGCCAATTGTTGGGTGATCACTGGACTCATCCCAGTGCGGCCGGTGACTTTGGGTGACGTGGTTTTTCCTTGCTTCAACTATCTCACAGAGGAGCTTGCACGGGAAATAGCAGTCGACCCCTGCTTTTCAAATTCTGGCCCAAGGAGGTGGGTGGTGGGCTCTGTCCGCGCACTCTGCCTTTGCTCCCCTCTGTTGAGGCCCGCTACCCGCCCAAGCCCAATGTGCCTGCCAGCATTCTCCTAGCGCTGCCCGCTGCTTTCCTCCAAGGATCCCAACACCCTCCCTTCCTGTGGCCCAGTTTCCAGCCCAGGCGCACATCCAAGCCCATTAGATCCTTACTTTCCGGCCCATCTGCACCCGTCCTCTCCTCTATTTTCCTAGGGTTGAGCCTGGGATCCTTCCCACTGACCAGCCTTCTCATGTGGTTGCCACTGACCTCATCCACAGCGCTTGTGCGGTGCCCCCCCCTCATGTGGCCACCGTCTTCTGCAGCTGTCGCGATCCGCCGCGCGAGCCTACAACAGATGAGTTCATCGCCTCCAAGGCCGTGCTTTAGCTCCTTCCTCCCGCCCTTGGTTCCACTGCCGCCCCACTAGGCGCTCCGGCCATGCTAGATCTCAACCTGGATCTGCGCGAGTCGGACCTGCCCATGGTGGAGAATGACGGGTTTGCCACTTGTGTGGTGGCCGCTCCAGTGGTGGCACCGCCTGCTGCCTCATCCCTGTGGTGCAGCCCACGCATCCAGCAAGCCTATGACGGGGTTCAGGTGAGCCCGATGGAGCGCGCCGCCAAGCGCAAGGTGATGGAGTCTGGCTCCAGCTCCAGCAGCGGCCCCTCCCGGCGCCCGGGCTCCTCCTACCGGCGCAAGAAGGCACGGGCCAAGGCGGCGGCTGTGGACGGCCTCTTGGAGCTGCCTCTACTTGCAACCCCGACCCCTATCACCAGGAGCAAGCTCAAGCTGATCGCCCAAGGCTGCGACCTCAACGCCTCGGCCATCCTTGACCATGCTAGGACCCGCGCGGACTCTGCTGTTCCGGGCAAGGCGCCTACCTCCCCTTCCGTCAGCGCTTCCTCTGCCTCCTCTATGTGCATCCTCGACACCCCCATCAGTTTTTTTGCAGTGGTCGCCGCTGGAGACCACCATTTTGCTGTCATCTATGCCCGTTAATGTTTCTTCTTATCTAGATCATGGTTTGTAGCCAAGTCGTAGTCGTGTGCCTGTTGTCTTTGCAGTAGTTGTGGCCTTCTGTATCAGTTTGTACTGCACTATTATGTATCGAGTCTGTTTCCTTTCCATCAAAAGCTATGATGTTTGCTTTCTATCCCATGTTTCTTCTAGCATGCATATGCTTTACTCGCTCTTCCCCTCGGGTTGCATGCTCAATGTTTCTCTATGAAGATACTAAGCTGGAATGTCCACGCCCTTGATGATGACGACAAGTGTTCGCTCGTCCGTGACACCATAACTTCTTGCTGTCCTAGTGTCGTTTGTTTGCACGAAACGAAGCTGGCCTCCCTCACTCCATTCAAGTTGAGATGGTTCCTCCCCATGAAGTTCACATATCACGCTGTTACTCTTTCTGAAGGCACCTCTGGGGGAATTCTGGTCGCGTGGGATTCCTCAAGTGTTGCCGGGCAAGTTGTTGCTGCGCACAGATACCACATCACGGTCAAGCTTGTTTCTACTGAAACTAACTGTCAGTTCTTGCTCACTGCTGTGTATGCACCATGTCTGAGCACCGAGCGGTCTGCGTTCTTTTAGGCAGTTTCTGAAGTGGCAGCTGACCTCGACACACCTTGGGCAGTTTTGGGAGACTTCAACATGTACCATTTCTCACACGAGAAATCAAGGGGCCGGCTATGTTGGACTACTATGGAACACTTAAACTCTTGGATCAGAGAGCAAGGCCTAGACGACATCCTTATTGAAAACAAGTTGTTTACTTGGTCCAACAAGCGCAACTCACCAACTTTGGTGCGTCTCGATCATGTTCTCGTTAATGCTTCCTAGGGTCTCAGTTTCATGCAGACTGCGGCCTCCTGCCCGCCTTCCACTACCTCGAATCATGCTCCGATTCTGCTTCGTTTCTCTACTGACACTCCCAAGAGCAAGCTCTTTGCATGGAAAACCACTGGTTGGAAATGGAAGAGTCAAGAGAGATCATCATCAGCTGCTAGAACAGAGGGCTAAGACACATCTCTTCCTCGGCCACCCTCATTAACTTTAAGATGAGGAGGCTACGGGCTGCCCTGCGACAATGGAGGCGATGCAAGACTTGTCTCCGTGTGCTGATTGATAACAATAAACATGTTGCTTGCTTCCTCAACGCTGTGGAGGAGAGGAGGCAGCTGTCTTTCCTGGAAACTGTCCTCAGGGAAGTAGCTTCAGCCAAGGCCGAGCAGTTGATCCTATGGCAAACCGCGATTTGGCGTCGCAGAGCCAAGGTGAGGTGGTGTGTTTCAGGAGATGAGAATTGCAAGTTCTTCCACGCTGTGGCTAACTGCCAAGCCCGTCGTAATAAGGTTAAAGTCCTCACCCACAACGAGGTTGAGCACTACCAGAACGAGCAGAAGCTTGGCATTGCAACTGAGTACTTTTATGCAGTTTTGGGACAACCGACTACTTCTTTGCCAACAGTTCAGCTCAACTCCTTATACACGCCTATGGACCTTTCTGGGGTTGCAGCTCCTTTCTCTTGGGCTGAGATTGTTGAGGCTATCAACAAAGCTCCAAATAATAGGAGCCCAGGACCAAACGGGTTTACCAACGAGTTCTACAAGGTTTTCAAGCACCTCCTCAAACATGACTTAATCAAGTTCTTCGAGGACTTGCACAATAATAATATCAACCTTGATGGTATCAATACTACATACATCACCTTACTGCCCAAAAAGGATACACCCTTGGAAATAAAGGACCACATACCCATTTCTTTGGTTCATAGCATGCCCAAGCTAGCTTCCAAGGTCATGACAAATCGGTTACAGCGGCAGCTTCCGGCCTTAGTGCACTCCTTGCAGTCTGGGTTTTTGAAAGGGTGCTCCATTGTTGAAAATGTTGCATTGGCTGCTGAGTTAATACAGTGTGCTCACAAAAGAAAGCTGCCTGTCATTGCTTTGAAGTTGGACTTCCATAAGGCCTTCGATAGTGTCAGTTGGGACTATCTGAAGCTAGTTATGGAAGCAAGGGGCTTTCCCCAACCCTGGAGGCAGTGGGTCTCCAACCTCCTCTCCTCCGGACGCTCAAGGGTCATGATCAATGGGGAGTTGCCCCTCCATTCTTGCTAAGCATGGTTTCCGGCAGGGTGACTCTCTATCACCCTATCTCTTCCTCCTGGTGGCAGATGTGTTACAAAGGCTGTGTTGTCTGCACTATCAAAATGGGACTCTGCAACATCCGCTTGGCACAGATCGTTTCTTCCCGGTGCTGCAGTACGCGGACGACACTTTGATCATCTTCAAGGGGGACCTCGAGCAGGCCACGACCATCAAGGACATCCTGGCCTCCTTTTCGGCCTTCTCAGGTTTGACAATCAATTTTCACAAGAGAATGTTAGTGCTATCTCTGTGGATGCATCAGTGGCCTCTGAGATTGCTCATTTGCTTGGCTGCCCTATCTCCTCCACCCCATGCACGTATCTTTGTCTGCCCCTGTCACTGAATAAGATCACACATGGGATGTTGATACCAATTATTCAAAAAGTTGACCATAGGCTGTCGGGCTGGTTGGCCACTTTCTTATCTCTTGGAGGGAGGCTCATGCTCGTCAACTCTGTGCTCGCCGGCATACCTAGCTACTTTGTGTCCTACTTTCCATGGCCTAAGGAGTCGCTTTGCTCTTTGGAAATCCTGATGCGTGCTTTTCTTTGGCAGGACAAGAACAGAGTTAAGGGGGGCCAATGCCTTGTAGCTTGGGACAAGGTGATTGTCCACCATCAGAATGGAGGCCTGGGTGTGAGAAATCTACAAGCTCATAACCGGGCCATTCTATGCAAGTTCCTTTCCAAGATCCTGCAGCACTCTGACATTCTTTGCTATTAGTGGTTCGCTCTGCAGTACTGCCAGTCAGCTATACCTCTTGGGGTTTCCAGCAGAAATACTGCCATGTGGCGTGGTTTCAAGGATTGTATCCCCATGGTCATGAACTCCTCACGGTGCATCCTCGGCTCGGGCAAGCTCATATCCTTCTGGCACGATTATTGGGTTGACGCAGGCAGGCTCTTCTTGCTGCTACCTGTTCTATACTCTTTTGCCAGGAACCGCTGCTGCTCAATTAGTTCACAGTTCTCGGATGGTGCATGGTCAGTGCAAATCCACCCCAACCTTTCCCATTCTGCTGAGCGCGAGCTCCTACTGCTGCAACATCTCATTGCTTCTCTAGCTCCTGACGGGCCGTGCGCGGACGTGCGTACTCCCTCAGTTTTTGACAAGCATCTCAGCACGGGCTACTTATACTGAGTACTGACCTTTCGTGGTGTTTTTTGTGCCTTCCTTGATTTGGTCTGGGACACTTTGATCCCCTCGAAGCACAAAACATTCCTCTAGTTAGCTTTTTGGGGCCGGCTTAACACCAGAGACAACATGATCAAGAAGAATTGGACAGCCGTTGCTGCTTGCTCTGGTTGTGATCTATGTCCAACAATGGAATCGGTTCATCATATAATGCTGCACTGTCGGGCAACATCTGCACTATGGCATCACTTGCATCAGGCATAGTTGGATAGAAGGTCACACGATATACTCTCTTTCGTCCAACAAGCTTCCACTCATCTACAGTTCAAGCGCAAATGGAACGTGGCTTTTGCTGCCTGTGCCATCACTCTCTGGCATGCTCGAAACGATAGTGTTTTCAACTCACGATCATGGACAGACTCTTATGTAAGATACCTTGCCACAGATTTGATCCCTCTTTGGTGCTGCAGGACCAAGAAGCAACAAGATAAGGAGGACCTCATGTATTGGGGTAATCTTGTAGCAACATAGTCACATAGTTTGCTTCTTGTTCTTCTTGTTTTTCTCCTGCCTACCCGAACCCCCCCTCTCTTTTATCTTTTCTGGCGACTCTTCTTGTGGTTTTGCACTAAAGTGCTCCCCACATGCTTCGTGTATCTGTACGTTGTTCCTCGGGCTATGGCCTGTTTTGAAATATAAAGGCGGCCCGAAGCCTCCTTTCTTTTTCCAAAAAAAAATGCAAACATGCAACCCACTTTTAAGACCGACATGAAATAGTTGAGATGGTGGTCCTTTTAGCACACCTTTTTTTCTTGCTATAAGAAATTGTCTTCGTATTTATTTATGTATGTATATTATGAACAAATTTTGATCCTACAATGTTTTTTGGGTTATTACTTACTAATTGGAGCACCTCATGTTTTTAAAAGGGTAACTAACATGAAACAACTTATTTCAGTATGTTTATCTTCCCCTATTATGTATATTTAGTCAAGTTTAGCCTTTGCAATGGAATTGCATATAAGAATATTAGTTGTCCTGTTCACTTTCATCAATGAACAACAAAGATTTCACAGCCAGAAAAAAGATATGGACTAGCAACCCTCTGGACAAATAAGAAAACGCAATCATTTCAAGGATTTCAGTCATCCCTTGTGGCTTTAGGAACTACTCCTTCCGTTCCAAATTACTCGTCGTGGTTTTAGTTCAATTTGTACAACAACGTCCGTATGTATTGTTATACAATATTTTCTTATGTAGTTAAGATTTTCGTGTGCAAAGTATCTAATATCAATCATGCACAATTTTTTTGGCCGTGCTTATACCTTGAAATAATAGAGCCATTTTATTGAAAATTTACTTGTGATTTTACTCTTTTTTCTGAATCAGTTTAACTGTGTTGGTCGTACAATTCGCTCGGAGCAAGAACTAATTCAACAAGGCAATAAAACAAACCGTGGAGCACTTAAAAGACATCCAATACTCTCATGGCATTCGAGGAGGTACTGCTCTTTTACTGAACAACTTTTTTAGAAAAGGAGGAAGACCCCGGCCTGTGCATCTGGGCATGCATCCATTTTATTAATTATTCAAAAAAGACCTTATAAAGAAATACAACAGTAAGTCTGAAGCCACCGTATAGGCAACATCTGTCGCTACTCCTATCCAGTTGATGAAGGGATGCTGATAGTCCAGGCCTAATACCACAGACCTCACAGTCAAACCTAACATCTAAGACCTGAGGCCCCAACCAAGCCACTTGCAGGGTATGGGGCACACACCGGTCCGGCGTGCTCTCAAAGGCCGCCTCTGCTAACTACCACCACTCCATCTTCAGAGCTGTACTAACGCATCATCCTTGTCCGGTCTATCTACCGTCGACGCCACCACGTCGCCCAACGGCACCACCTCCCTGCGCGCGAACTGCTGAGCACGTCACGGTCGTCACCGGTACCCCTCAGCGCGATGCCGCCAAGTACCACCAGCCGACACAGCTTGAAGTCTCTGGAAAATCTGTCGTGCGTAGCACCTACCGACCAGGCATGACAAAGCGTAGCACCTGTCGGCCAGGCATGACTTGACATCTCCACCGAAGCTCCGTGCAAGACAAAGCCGCTTCACCTCATGCCTCTGACTTCCAGCACTGCTCCACAAATGATGCTCCCAAGAGAGAAAGGACACCGTAGTGCCACCATCGTCCGATCTAGAAAACCAGATCCCAGGGTTTCCCTCGGAGCAGCACGAGTGGGTCGACATAGTTACAGACGATGCCTCACTACTAGGAAAAGGCCTACTAATGGCGCACCGGTTTTGCCTACTAATGGCGCACTACCGGTGCGCCATTAGTAGCACGCCATTAGAATTTTTTACTAATGGCGCACCACTGGTGCGCCATTAGTATCTGGTATACTAATGGTGCACCTAGCAGTGCGCCATTAGTATGCCTCCCGGGGGGCCATATGTAACCATGTGCTTTGTCACACTAATGGCGCACTCTGCCTTGATGCGCCATTAGTATCCTTTGGCATACTAATGGCGCACTCTGCCTTGATGCGCCATTAGTATGAATATTTGTTTTTTGCTTTTCTGATTTTTGCACAGGTTACAAAATATATTATTGGACAGAATATAGACAGCAGCACACAACAACAAAGATTCATCGAATACAATAGAAGATTAGTCTCTGAATACAATTCATCATATTAGTCTCCGAATTCAAAAGACCGAACAAAGATAAAACATTACAAGTCTCAAGACCGCGAGTATCGAGTTTGTCTTCACATTACAAGTCGATATCGATCATCTAAACTACCATCACATAAAAGAGAGTTGTGGTCATCACGATGAGCATCATCGCGATCAAACTGGTCTTCATCTGGTTCCTCCAACGCTCCCTCCTCTCTCCCGATAGATAGCGGGCATATCTAGATTCGGCCTTCGCCCTAGTGGTGTACCCTTTGTAACTGTTACCGCTGAAACGGTGAACCTGTCTCCGACACTCCACCCAGTCGTCGTAGACTCCGGGAACCTTACCCTTGTACACGACATACGATGGCATCTCTATGCACAAGCCAAACAATAGACAATACATAAGCAATATGTAAGTATGCAACAAAAGGATCGGAAGAGAAAAGCAAGACATTAATAGCACGATTCATGGTCCTACTAATAAATAGCATCGATTACATCTAAGTTGAACGACTATCCAAACCAAAGAGATATACGAATTCATTAAAGTTTAATTACAACATGAGCCAATCAATGTTTCAGAACTACACATCACTACTTTCGACTCGACTCATCGGACAGGAGCATGGATGAAGCCGCCGTCTGTCGCGATGGTCATGAAATCGCGGTCGTTGTCACCCTGCATTTGTACCATTCCATCTATCTCATTGTTGGACGGTTGATATCTGAGGAAGAACTGCCCTGACGTATGAAGGACATCTTGATGGATGATGTCCGCAAAGTCCGACTGGATGCGAAAGAATTCTTGTCTGAGGTCCGCGTCCTGGATTGCCGACAAGTTCGCGGTCCAATCTTTGAGATTATCTGGTAGCAGAAGTTGATGATGGTCCCTTACGATTGCCCGCATGTGATGGAGGGCGTAGTAGGCATCCTTCTGACCGCCAGGTGGCTGCTTGACGCAACAGAACTTCGTATTGTGTGAGAACATGTGCTTGCCGTACTTACGAACAGTCCTGGTGAAGGTGCCTCCAGATTTGGCGTGGCTGGGAGAACATCATCAAGAACTTTCTTGACATTTGTGTAGTCTATCTTGGAGTTACGGTTGGTCGAAATACGTGGCCATGGAATATTTCAGGCTTAAGAGGATGAGTGTGCAATGTGTGTCACTGCACAGAACACGGAATGTTAGAAAAAAAAGAACGATCAAAATCTAAGAAATCATATGTTACGGGGCGGTTAAGGGATGACTTACTCGGGAAAGTAAGCCACAAGGAAGTTATCCTTATCTGGGTTTGCGAATGACGCCTTCGAGGTGTGAACTCGCAACTTGGCGGTCCCCAACGCTGCTCAAGTGCTTGGCACGCATGTAGAAGGGGTCGACTATCACGATGTCCGAGGTCTTGTCTCTAATGATCCGCATCTCCATACTCAGCGAAAACAGCCGAACGAAGGTGTAGTGCAGCGGATGAAGGTTAAACATAGCAAAGATGTCATCAAACCGCAGGACGATCATACCCCCGATGTTGCCATCCACAAAGCCCTTGCCTCTGGCATCTTGGCCACGAAAACCGGGTATGCCACATCCTTCTCTCTGAGACGCCGCTTCTCCAAAGAAAGAACACTATCGTGCAGACTCCGCATAGCACCGGTTGCAGCATTCAGCATATTTGGCGGTAGCATCGCCCTACCCGCCACATGCACCCTCCTCGAGATATCCTTAGGTGAAGGTGGCCCGTCCTGAGCACGGATCGAACTTCGGTGCCGCTGGCTCGCAGACCGGGCGCCCTTGTTCGCCTTTTCGTTCCGTCCCTTCTTCTTGATCTCCTGTAATGGGACCGAGTTCTGCTCATAGACCGCCTTCTTGAGCGTGTTGGGGCTGACAATATTTCGCACCTCAGCTATCTGAGGCTCGGTGAAGGCGGGAGCTGGAGGCGTCTCCTGAGAACTGAACGCCAGACGACTCCTATTGCAGTTGGATTTCTCCGCTGTACCAGCTAGATTGCGGTCGTCTTGGTTGGGTTCTTGAGAAAGAGGCCCGCAGAACTCGTCAGCGTACCCATGTCCGGCAAAGTACTTATCGACTTTGGTAAATGTACCGTCGTCGTTGTCGTCGTCATCCGGATCATGTGCCACAGGGCTGTCCGGATCTTGTGCCATAGGGATGTCCGACATAGGGATGTCCGGCAGGTCCGGTAGCGTTGCGGCGTTCTTGCCATGGCTTGGCGCCGCACGACCGGGCGGTCTTGTGCGTGGGGGTGGTGTCCCCGCCCCAAATGAATCTGGCTCTTCGGCCAAAGCAGGGCCATTACGCAGCGCCGAGGGTCATCTCATCTTCTTCGTCGGCCCCAGCGGGTCGATTCGGAGGTAACAACTCGTCGCAGCCTGGCAGCACCCGAACCACTTCAACCCTATACATTGTGGGTGGCATCGGATTACCGTGGAACATGGGGTTACCCGGTTGAACGATTCTGCCCTTGGCGACATCGACCAACTCGGCGCCCACAAAGTGCAGAAGAGTGCAAGGAACGTCGGCGGTGCCCTGCGAAAACATGTACAGGGCGTCGGGATGCCCGATCAAAGGCAAGGAGATGAAGTCATCGACCGAGAGGCTTAGTTACCGTGATGCCGTCGAGCTCGGCTAATGTCGAGGCACCGCCAACGGCGGGCGTGCAACTGACGGAGGGGGCGCTTGCTGGCGAGGTGCCGGCCGGCGTACACCCGGGTGCATTAAGCTCCAATGCCCGTGCCGACGCCGGAGACACGAATACCGCCTCCGCCGGAGACACCAATGGCGCCGCCGGAGACACCAATGGCGCCGCCTGCGCGCTGTGTGAGTTGCTGGCCGTGAAGCTGGGAACCGGGGGAGGCCCCTGTTGGCCGCCCGCAATCCACGTCGTCAGCCCATGAATCAACGTAGGCACCATGGCGTTGAGCTTCGTTCCCAGTTGTTGTTCCACTTGCTCTTGGACAAGCTCCGGAATCCGCGCCACTTGTGCCTTGAGTGCTTCAACCTCGCGCGTCTGGCTTCCGAGCTGGCCTTTTTCTCCTTCCGCACATCAGCGGTATAGTATGACCCCCATTTTGTGGACAAGCCTTTGCCGGTCACACGACCAACTGACGTCGGCTTAGTGAGCTTATCCTTGCTTTTCATTATGTTCAACGCCCTATTTAAAGGGGTGTCGACAGGGGAGCTCTGAGGCGACCTCAGCGCCATCGCTTCGGTGTCCTGCGAAAGGAACGTGAACCATTTAGAAATATTGGGGATTAATTAGAGTGCAACCATATGGAGCTAATTACGCGGGGGTGTATTCCTTACCAGAACAAGCTCAAGCGCCCTGGTCTTCGGATCCGTGGTAAGCTCCTTTGTTATCGGGTCCTCCTTGTACCGGGCCTGACATAGTTCCTGGTCCGCTTGTTATCGCTGTATTTCTCGAAGCGGGGTGGTAGGCCTTGCTCGGCACGCTCCGCGTCCTCCTTGTCCCATATAGGCTCCGCCACTCAGAACCACGGGACCGAGTTTGTGTTCCCTAAGTTCAACTCCGCATTTGTTTCCAATCGACTTGATTCGGAGGTTGCACTGCTCGAGCACTTGATCTTGAACTCCTTGTACTCATCTTCTCTCATCAAAGGATATTTCGCCTTGATCTTCTCATAACTATCACCTTTATCAATCATTTTCTTCACCGCGCTTCTCCAAGTAGACAGGGCCGTGCTCATCTTCTGAGGGCGGCACTGTTCACTTTATTCCCTAAGAGGCGTGTGTTTTCAAATTCGGCAGGGAACTTGTATCGTTCGTGCAGCTTCGTGTGTGCAAATTCCCTCGGTCCTTATGCCTAAGGTTCTCGGTGTTGATCGAGACGGTGCTCCGGAGAATGCACCCGAGCTGAACTGAGTACCCCTTGACTATATGTTTGGGCTCCGTTGGATTCCCGTCGGAGTCCACTTGAGTGAATTCCTCCTTGACGGTGCGGAGCGCATTCGGACGCCGGTCCTTCCTTTGCTTCTTCGATTGGCTGCCATCTGTGTGTGCGCGCCATCATCGATGGTGGCATCCTCGGCGACACCATCGGTGGTGTCATCCCCGACGCCACTAGGGGTTGTGTAATCAGGATCGGTGTCTTCCATGGCGTCCTCATAGCGGTGAGGTTGTTCCTCCATCTCTGGGACAGCTCCCAGAATTGCTTGTCAGCCAACCACCGGCCTAATCGTTGTCGGCCATGTTTCGCTCTAAATAGGAAAAAAGTTTGGTCAAAAAGTTGGTTATTGTCAAGGAACAAGATCATGGTCTCATCATTTAGGGTTTGTCGACACCGAGGCACCCTAAAAGCCTAAGCTTTCATCATTTAGGGTTTGTCGACGCGAGGCACCCTAAAAGCCTAAGCATACATCATTTAGGTTCTCATCGACACCGAGGCATCCGGGCAGCCAAGTTAAGTTTTCATCATTTAGGGTTTATCGATGCCGAGGCACCCTAGGTTGGGCCTAATCACTTGGCACTAATCACTTGGCTCTATTGCCACCTATGGTTTAATACAGCAAGAATAAAGGGCAGTTGATCCTACTTAATTAAGTACTAAGATACCCGGCCCATGCATTAGTAGCAAGTACCTCATATATGTCCGATTTTTAGCAAAGTCATGCTAAAATTCACGGAAAATTTCAGCATGACCTTTGCTGAAAATAGGACATATGGAGTACCCGAATTTGCCGGAACGGAAGTTAATCGACATTCCGACAAACCCAAGGGCCTCTCGGGGTACCTGCAAAATCATCACGACACGAAGGGCCTCTCAGGGGCCTCAAGCAGCAGCGGCGTCTCCCAGGACCCCATTTTTTTGCTAAATTTCTTTGAGCAACAATCAGAGCAGAAAATTCAGCATATTTCTATACAACAAAGATTTGTAAAGATGAAGAACAGTTCTACAAAGAGCCCATTTATATACAATAGCATCTTTGGTCATACCAATTTCTGAAAAAATTCAAAGATGAAGAAATTAACTATGTATAGTTTATTCTTTTGTACCAGGAACTATTTTAGTTTATTATTTATTGTACCAAGGAGGAATATAACAATCTTTTTGGTATATATCCTAGTTATACTACTGCAGGAAAGGAGGATCATCATACACATATATATGTGCATAAAAATCATAAAATTCAAAATCACTTGAAACCTGATCACTCGGACCACACCACATGCCACAGCATACATAGTACATAGAGTTGACAATTCAGTTGCAATCATGTAGTAATGGATTGTTCTACCTAGCAGGTTGTTGGAAATGGATTGTTCTACCTAGCAGGTTGTTGGAAATTCAGTTGCTTTTTTCATTAGGGCTGGCAACAAGACATGGTCAAATTTCAATTAAGATTATCTATTGGTTCAAGACTGGCAACAAGACTTGTTCTACAAAATCAATTATCTATTGAGTAGTTCTTGTGCTCATTGTGACGCCCTCGATTCAATCGTACACTAATCATACACGCAAATATGTACGATCAGGATCAAGGACTCACGGGAAGATATCACAACACAACTCTAGACACAAATTAAAATAATACAAGCTTTATATTACAAGCCAGGGGCCTCGAGGGCTCGAATACATAAGCTCGAAAACACAAGAGTCAGCGGAAGTAACAACATCTGAGTACAGACATGAGTTAGACAAGTTTGCCTTAAGAAGGCTAGCACAAAAGTAACATCGATCGAAAAGGCAAGGCCTCCTGCCTGGGAGCCTCCTAACTACTCCTGATCATCAGCGGTCTCCACGTAGTAGTAGGCATCGGCGGTGGCATCCGCTCCCTGGCTCCAACATCTGGTTGCATCAACCGGAAAGAAGAAGAAAGGGGGAAAGGGGGAGCAAAGCAACCGTGAGTACTCATCCAAAGTACTCGCAAGCAAGGATCTACACTACATATGCAACATTATCAAAGGAAGGCTGTATAGGTGGACTGGGCTGCAGAAATGCCAGAATAGAGAGAAGGCCTAGTCCTATCGAAGACTAGCATCTTCTGGAAACCACCATCTTGCAGCAACCGGAAGGAGTAGAGTAGCATAAAGTAAAGTAGCAGTGGTGTTATCAACCTCGGCCGGAGATCTTTTCTCGACTCCCTGCGAGAAAGAAATCCCAGAGCCATACTATCCAGTTATCATCACAATCAAATCCTCATCGCAATCCATTGCTCATATCCATGTCTCATCTCAAGTATCCAGTTCTAGTTGTATCGATCGGGATACAACTCCAAGTGTCCGTTACTGTAGGACAGGCTATCGATAGATGTTTTCTTCCCTGCAGGGGTGCACCAACTTACCCACCACGCCGCTTAACTCCGCCGGACACACTTTCTGTGGTCATGCCCGGCCTCGCCAAACAATACGCCGCAACCCGACCTAGGCTTAATAGAGAGGCCAGACGCCAGACTAAACCTATGCCCCTGTGGGGTCATGGGCCATCTCCCGGGAACTCCTCAGACGTTGCGTGGGCGGCCGGTGAGCAGACCTAGCTACCTCCTTCAACAAAGCAGGCGCTTACGCAGTCCAACCCGGCGCGCCGCTTCGATCGCCAGCGTCTATTAAGCTTCGGCTGATGTATACGACGCAGAACGCCCATACTATGCCCACGTGATGGTTAGTGCTATCGGGCGCAGGCCCCTCGGATCAAATATCCAAATCGTAGTGGATTAGGAACGCGGTAACAAGCGGAGACTCACGAAAGATGTGACCCGTTGCCTGCCTCGAGGACTTGCGGCAAGGGCTAGGAATGCCCGGCCACGCCTCATAATTATCTCGCGGGCACCCTCCAGGTCAACCCGTCAAGCACGCGCGGGTACCCCTCAGGGTCGACCTGTCTTTCCAAGTAACAGTGGTAAAAGTCCAAGTAACCCTGTGTCCAAACATCAAGGGGAAAACCCGAGGAATCACCCCCGGTGAATTCCACTAGATGTAATCATCAAGGTGAACGTAAGAGGAATCACCCCCGAGGTTCACACTTGAGGGGTTGCACGACAGAGTCGTATCGGAAGTGGTTAAGGAGGAAATCGCCCTCGACGACCACGACCGGATAGCTATACTACAGGGTTAATATCAGAAGTCTTTGTAGAGGTTTCACCCTCGGTACTCGATAGTAACCCAGTAGTGTCGAGCAACTAAGGGGAAGTGATGTGCGGTGTCGGGGCCTGGTCTTCGATCCCTTTGATCGGGTCTTCAATGATGAAGCAGGGGCAACAAGGACAAGGTGGGGTCACTGACGGGTCTCTAACCAACCTATACTAAGCAGTTTAGGATAAGCAGGTAGGTAAAAATAGCAGGTTACAATAAACAGGCTATGCAGCAGAATAGGAGCAAACAATAACAGTAGCAAAATCTAGTGCAAGCATGAGAGAATGGAATGGGCGATATCGGGATGCTCAAAGGGGGGGCTTGCCTGGTTGCTCTGGCAAGGAGGGGTCGTCGTCGACGTAGTCGATCACAGGGGCGGCATCGGTCTCGGGGTCTACCGAAGAGAAGAGGGGGAAGAAACAGTAAATATAAAGCAAACATAGCATCACAAAGCGTAACATTGCAATATGTTGTGTTGGGTGTGACCTAACGCATGGCTACGCGATATAGGTGAAGGGGAATTCAACCGGAATGTTTTCCGGTCCCGGACGCTTGTCGACGGAGCGAACCGGAGGGGAAAAGTTCAACGTTCGCTATGCTAGAGACGTGTGATAGACGAGCGGACCGCGTATACGGATTCGTTGGATTTTTTTAAGCAACTTTTATATAGAAAACATTTTCATCGGAGTTACGGTTTAATTTCTATGAATTTTTAAAGTTTAAACAATTTTCTGGAAATATCAAAATTAACAGAAATGGAATTATGGCGTCAGCATGACGTGCTGATGACGCGTCGGCAATCAACAGATCGGTGACCAGGTCAAATCGACCTGGGGTCCCACATCATGGACAGTGGACTAACAGAAGTTTAAACTAACTAAGACAGAGTTATTTAGCAGGAAGGCCCCACCTGTCATGGACTAATTAACTATATTAATTAGTTTTAATTATAAAACATTTTAATTAGCTTAATTAAGCGGTGGGGCCCGAACGTTAGTGGTTGGGGCTGCCCAGTCAGCAGTTGACTGGGTCAACCCGGGCAACTAGGGCCCGTGGGGCCCAGTAGCGACTGGGCGGCCCAGTCGGCCACGCGTCGGCGGCCGGCGCCGGAGTTGCGCCGGCGAGCTCTCCGCGGCGGCGAGTTCGCCGGAGAGGCTCGGATCTCCGCTACAGAGCGCCAAAACATGCGTTTTCACTGCGTCAACGAGTGGAGCAGCGCGCATCGCGTGGTGCCGCGGTTGACGCGGAGGTGGCCGAGCCACGCCCGGCGGCAACGATTGGCGACGGAGCTCTCGGGCTTGAGCGGGTTCGGTGTTAGAGAGCGCGAGCGCCAAAGTAAACAACTAGGCGGGGTCTGGCGCGACGAGGAGCATGCCAGCGATCGGCCGAGCTCGTAACGGCTCGGGAGCACGACAACGGCAGCAATGGCGGCGGCCGGAGCACTGTTGCGGTGGCGGTCGCGCACGTACCCGAAGGCGAGCAGGAAGAGGAGGTAGGAGAGGCGGAGCTCACCGTGCGGGCGCAAGGAGGCCCCGTGAGTGAGCGGGAGCGCAGAGGGAGGCCGTGGTCGACGGGAACCACCGGCAGCCGAGGCGGAAGGGGACGAGGTGGATCCGACGCTATGGTGCCTTCCGGCTCCAACGGGCGGGCACCGGCCGACGGGAGGAGGACGCAGACGCCACGGCATGTTGGAAGGGCGTGTGGAGGACGGTGGCATGAGGACGACGGAGAACGGGCGGGCGATGGCGTTCGGTGAGGGGGGAGAGAAGGGAACTGGGGGCGAGGGAGAGGGCGATGATGGAGAGAGAGGCAAGTGGGCAGTGGGGAGCTCGAGGGGCGCAGCGCCGGGCGCCTTATCCTCTCCGGGCCCTCAGAAGGGCGCTGGGCGACGAGCTGGTCCGTCGGCTGACAGCCTGTGATCGCTTCACTGATGGAGGAGGGGGAAGACGACAGGGGGGAGTGGGCGGCCTTGCACTGGGCTTAGCTCAGTGGGCCGAAGCCCACTGGGAGGCCAGGGGCTCTGGCCCCTTTCCCTTTTTTTTGCTTTCCCATTTTCTTTTTCTAGCAGCTTTTGCATTTTCTTTTAGCCACCATTGACTTTGCAAAATTACGCCACTGGCCAAAACAAACTCAAAGAATTAACGTGCACTGCCTCAAAAAGGTTGGGAGGCTTTTGGAATAGTTGCCAATTTTATAAATTAAAAAGGGCATTTAATTCATTGCTTAGGTCACTGCTTTAAGTAGCTTAGGCCACTTAAACCTTTTGCAAAAATGTTGGTTCACCACCAATATAACATGTGGATTATTTGGCACATGATGAACATTTTTGTCTTCATGCCTGAGCATTTTGAATTTCACTCATAACTTTAAATTGAATTCAACTGGAATAATAAAAGAGAAAGGAGACAATTATGATCGAACACTTGTTTAGCAAAATGAATAACTTAACCCCAGGGGTTACTGTAGCATCATTACACCGGGGTGTTACAACTCTCCTCCTCTAATAGAAATTCTCGTCCCGAGAATTAAGAGGTAGAATGGAACAGGTCGGGGTATTCAGCCCGGAGGTTATCTTCGCGTTCCCAAGTGGCTTCATCCTTAGAATGATTTGACCATTGCACCTTGAGGAACTTGTTAACCTTTCCGGCGTGTTCGACGTTCAGCTTCTTCAAGAATGCAGATCGGATGCTCCTTGTATGTGAGTTCATCTTGAATTTCAATCAATTCCGGATCCACTTCACGTTCCGGATCCTTGAAGCATCGACGAAGTTGCGACACGTGGAAAACGTCATGAACATGAGAGAACTGAGGTGGCAACTCAAGTTGATAAGCAACCAGCCCACGACGGGCCAGAATGCGGAAAGGACCAATGTAGCGCGGAGCTAGCTTGCCCTTGACTCCGAACCGATGAGTGCCTCTCAAAGGAGTGACACGCAGATAAGCTTGTTCACTAGGTTGATAAGTTGAACCCCAGTGTTTCCGGTCATAGTTGCTCCTCTGGCGGGACTGGGCCGCCTTGAGATTATCCCGGATAATGCGAACCTGCTCTTCAGCTTGTTGAATAATGTCTGGACCAATGAGTGCCCGTTCCCCAGTTTCTGACCAATTCAGAGGGGTTCGACACTTACGCCCATAGAGCACTTCGAAGGGTGTCATCTTCAAGCTGGGTTGATAGCTGTTGTTATAAGAGAACTCCGCATAAGGGAGAGATTCTTCCCACTTCTTGCCGAAGGAAATAACACAAGCTCGAAGCATGTCTTCAAGAATTTGATTGAATCGCTCGACTTGGCCTTGGGATTTGGGATGATAAGCAGTGCTTCAGGTAATATGAGTTCCCGTTGCCTCTTGGAAACTATCCCAGAACTTTGAAGTGAATAAACTGCCACGGTCTGAACTGATCTCCTTCGGAATGCCATGGAGTGACACAATTCTGGAGATATACAAGTTTGCTAATTGACTAGCAGTGATTGTCTCCTTGACTGGCAGAAAGTGAGCAACTTTCGAGAATTGGTCGATGACAACAAATATAGCATCGTTACCTTTCTGAGACTTGGGAAGGCCTGTGACGAAATCCATTTGGATCTTATCCCACTTCCATTCAGGAATCGGAAGCGGTTGTAGAAGTCCAGCCGGTTTCTGATGTTCTGCTTTGTGACGCCGACGCAAACGCGTCACATTCTTTGATATATCGAGCAATGTCTTGCTTCATTTTAGACCACCGATTTCGACGGATGTCTAGATACATCTTGGTACTTCTGGATGAATAGAGAGAGGGTGTCATGCGCTTCTTTCATCACCTTCTCATCATAAGCTCGAACCGGGTACTACAATGCGATCTCTCGAAGTATAAGGTTCCATCTTCACCAAGTGAGAAATCTCTGGATTTCTCTAAGGCAAGATCCCTTTTCATCAAATCAACGTGAGCATCTTTGGCTTGAGCAGACTTAATTGCTTTCAGCAGAGTTGGTTCCGGTGACAAGGTTATTCAGAGAACCTGTGGAACTAGTTGAACGTTCAGCTTGCATAGCTCTTCATAAAGGCGGGGTTGAGCTTCGTAGACCATGTGATTGCTGCAATATGACTTGCGGCTCAGGGCATCGGCCATTACATTAGCCTTACCAGGGTTATAAGATATACCGCAGTTGTAGTCCGCAATAGCTTCCATCCACCGCTGCTGACGGAGGTTCAGATCTGGTTGACTAAACAGGTACTTCAGACTCGATGATCGGTGAAGATCTATAGCGATTACCGAGAAGGTATCTGCCGCCATAGCTTCGGTGTAAAGATAACCGCTGCAAGCTCAAGGTCATGAACCGGGTAGTTTTCCTCATGAGGACGCACTTGACTGGAAGCATAAGCAATCACCCTGCGCTCTTGCATTAGAACACAGCCTAATCCTTGACGTGAAGCGTCACAATAGATGACGAAGTCCTTGCGAGAATCAGGAGGAGCAGGCTCTGGGGCAGAAGTCAGCTTGTCCTTGAGTGCCTGGAAACTTTCCTGACATTTGTCTGTCCAGTCGAACTTAATGCCTTTGTGAAGCAGATTAGTCAGTGGCTTGGCGATCTTGGAGAAATTCTCGACAAAGCGGCTGACGATGGCTAGCTAGGCCGAGAAAGCTTCGACTTGCTTGACGGTCTTAGGAGGTCCATCCAAGAATAGCCCGAACGCAGCTCGGGTTGACGTCAATACCATCCTTTGAGATAACATGACCAAGGTTGGTGACTTCGGGCAACCAGAATTCACACTTGGAATACTTGGCATAAAGTTGATGCTCTCGAAGCTTTTCCAGAACAAGACGAAGATGTTCAGCATGTTCTTCTTTATTCTTAGAATATACCAGGATATCATCCAAATAGACTACGCATTTAACTTGTCGAGGTAATCCATGAATATGTAGTTCATCAGACGAGAGAATGTAGCTGGAGCATTGGTTAAACCGAATGACATGACGGTGTACTCATAAGAACCATAACGAGTGACGAATGCGGTCTTTGGAATATCCTCTTCACGGACACGGATCTGGTGGTAACCCAACCTCAAGTCGAGTTTAGAGAATATCGATGATCCAGCCAGTTGATCATACAGATCATTGATCCGAGGAAGGGGATATTTGTTCTGAATTGTAGCTTGGTTGATAGGACGATAGTCTTGGACCAAACGGTTCGTACCGTCCTTCTTCTTGACGAAGAGAGAAGGTGCTCCCCAAGCAGAGGAACTTGGACGAATGAAACCCTTGTGAAGAGATTTGTCGATTTCCTCCTTAAGTTCTAGGAGTTCATGAGGTGGCATCTTGTAGGGTCGTTTTGCAATAGGAACGGTGCACGGCTTCAAGTCGATGGCGAACTCGACGCCGGCAGGGGGGTATCCCTGGAAGTTCTTCTGGAAATACGTCTTGGAAGTCGCGAACAACTGGAATCTTTTCGATTCCCTCAAGAGGTGCTGCGTTCAACGCATTCAAAGCATAAAGTCTTGCTTCAGCATTTTGAACAAGCTGAGCATGGTAGGTTACTATCTCATCGGAAGGATGTAGGAGATGAACGACTTTGGTGGCACAAACGATAGAAGCGGTATGTGCTTTCAACCATTCCATTCCCAGAATGAGGTCAATGTTGGAAGACTCGAGAATAATGGGAGAAACATGAAATTCCAGCCCTTCAATTTCAACGGGACGTCGCGACCAATCATGGTAGTTCGACATCGACCCGCAGGGGTGCGTACCACTACCGGAGTGTTCATGGGCTCGCATCGAATGTCGTGTGCGTATGCAAAATTTTCTGACATGAATGAATGCGAGGCTCCTGAATTGAATAAAACAGAAGCCGGTACTGAATTAACGAGAAGAGTACCCATCACCGTGGCAGGTTGATCTTGAGCTTCATTCAGATCGACATGATTAGCCTGACCACGACCATAAGGTCTGGCATTGTTGTTATGGGGCTGATTGTTACGGTCAGTTGAAGACAGAGCCAGCTGATTCTGATTCTGAGGGCATTTCCTGGAGCGGTGACCTGGAAGGCCACACTTGAAGCATAGACCATCATTGGGATTGGGAGCAGAAGCTTGGGGTGGTACAGCCCGAAGGGGCTGCCTCTGCGGTGGAGGAGGCAGACGAGGTGCAACATAGGACTGTCTTGGTGCAGGTGCAGTTGGATGATACATGCTGTGGGGAATCCATATCCGACGCTTCTGCGCTGACGGGCCCGAAGATGAGCCAACGTCGCAACTACGCCTAAGGGATCCCTGGTGTTCCTGAAGACCAGTCTCAACCTGAATAACCTTGTTCACCAAGGTGGCAAAGTCGGCAAAGTCATGAACGAGCAATGCTAGCTTGATATCAGGGTGAAGTCCATCACGAAACTTCTCTTGCTTACGAGCATCAGTTGCAATATCTTCT
The DNA here is from genome assembly GCA_021605145.1 of Aegilops bicornis. Lineage (NCBI taxonomy): Eukaryota > Viridiplantae > Streptophyta > Magnoliopsida > Poales > Poaceae > Aegilops > Aegilops bicornis. The sequence goes on from CM038674.1 coordinate 162,997,222, forward strand.
TCACCATAACGTGACAAGTCCAGAAATTCCCGTTGTGTCACAGCCCAGATCAGCCCTAGAGCTTGCTTGTAGCTAGTAGCATTGCATCCATGCATCATGTTTAATTTTCATGAAAATTTGAAATGGGGATGATCAAGCCCTAGCACTAAAGCAATTCAAATAGGTTCAACTTCAAAATATCTTCAAAGAACCCAAAGTGGTTTGCAAAAATGTTCATGATCGGTGGAAAAAGGTGAAAACCATATCCAGAGGTGATGGATATTTTTCCAAGACATTTTGGATTTTGAATAAACCATATTGTATTTGAATTGGGGCATTTAAATACTATTAATATTATTTTTAAATGCTCCAACAATTCTGAAAATAGTTAAGGGCCTCTGTAATAATTTAGTTAATGCCCACAATTATTTTCAGGATTTATTTAAATGGTTTGGTATTTTACTAAACTAAAACAAAACAGAAAATAGAAAACAGAAATAATAAAAAGAGAGAGAGAGAAGCCAACCTACAGGCGCCCCAACCGCCCAACCTTTCCCCCCTCTCTCACTGCTGGCCCGGTTGGTGGCCCAGGCCCACCAACCGCCTCACCGCTTCGTCGCCTACCTCTGCCAAGATGGGCGAGAGGAGGGACACGGCGATCGCGCCCGAGCACGCCACGCCTCCTCCTGCTACTTTGCCTCACCGAGACGCCTCATGCGTTCTCCTCGGCGCCGCCAACCCCTCGTCCTCTTTCCTCTCTCCCTGGACCATCTCCCTCCCCTGCTCTCTCCCCACGACGCCACCGAACGCGGCCGCCGACGCCGATCGCCGTACCCGCGGCCACCGCCACCCTCTCTCCTCCCCGACATGCCCACGAGCTCCGCCTCGACCTCCTCTTCCTCCCCTACCGAGGCAGCGCCCGCCAGACGCCTCAAGCACCCTCCCGACCCTTCATTCCTCGGTCGCCGGAGATTTCCATCGCCGCCCGCTTGCTCCGCCCCTCCCCGAGCCCAGTGACCACCCTGCGGAACTGCGGTGAGCCTCCTGCGCCTCGCCCCTCTTCCCCGACTCGTTCCCTCCTCTAGCCACCGATTCCACCATGGCCGAAGCCCGCCCGCCGTGCCTCGTCGGGGCGTGGCTAGAGCCCCAGTGGCTCGAAGCCAACCCCACCTCTGGGCTCACCGCAGCACCAGGAACCCGCAGCGCCCCTCCGCTTCCCCTCTAGTGCGCCGCAGCGTCGAGCCCGAGCTCGCCCGAGCTCCGGCCGCCGCCAAACACGCCGCCGGCGTCGATTCCGGCCACCCCGACCCCGGCTAACCCCACCAAGAGCTTCGGCTCCTCCCCAGCTCCTCCTAGATGCTTTCCGCGCCCCATTTGGTGGCCGGAACGTGCAAAAGCACTTTGCTCCGCCCGCTGGCCTCGCTCGGCGACTCGACGCCGGGTGGATTAGCCGGGTTGACCAGGATTTGACCCCTTGGGTCATCGACGAGTGGGCCCGCCACTAACTAACCGGGTTAACACTAATCAAACTAGTTAGTTAAACTAACTCATCGACCAGTGGGTCCCAGCGTCGAGTTGACCTGGACAGCGACCAGTTGACCCGCTGACGTCACATCGACGTCGGTCGACGCAATAACTAGTTTTCGGATTTATTTATATTCAGGAAATTCCGTAAAATACTCTAAACTTCTAAAAATCATATAAATTCAACCGTAACTCGGATGGAAATAATTTATATATGAAAATGATCAGAAAAATATGAAGAATCTGTTTATGCCATGATCATGCATGTTTGAACAAGTTAACCTCACTGAATAGGATGAATCATGATTAGGATAATTTATGAAATAGCATTTGGAGTTGGAGTTCAACCTTGTTTGAATTCCACTTCAACTAACTTGGGTTATTATTGCATTAGGTGAATTCAGTACCTTAATATGACATGTCATTCATGTGAATGTGCATTGCATTGATTGTGTTCTCTCTTGTTTGCCGGTAATTGTCCCCTCCCGGTAGACGATGTTCCGACGATTGTTCGATGACACCGATGAAGAACTATATTATCTTCAGAAGTGCCAGGCAAGCAAAACCCCCTTGTTCATTCCGATATAATCCCACTCTCTCGCTCCTGCTCTATTTTATTGCATTAGGACAACATCGATTCAATTTGTTACTTTTTGCGGTAGCTGAACCCCTTTATCCTTTGCATGACCTGTCATTCCACAGTAATTAGATGAAACCCACTAGCATGAGTAGGAATTGTTTGAGCCATGTTGTGCCTACTCATTTATGCTTGTTGTCATGCCTGCTACTGCTTAGAGTTGAGTCAGGTCTGATTCATCGGGGATGAATCGGAGGTGTGTGAACATGTCCTACTGCGTGTGTAAGCTAAGTGTGTGAACACGATTTGGTAAAGGTAGCGGTGAGAGGCCATGTAGGAGTACATGGTGGGTTGTCTCATTGCAGCCGCCCTCGTGAACTGAGATCTGTGTTTGTGATCCATGAAACAGTTACTACCACGCATTGGGCCCGAAACCAATGGACCCTCTCGGCTTCTTAACCACTCTTGTCCTCGGTCCGGAGTTGCAAGTAGTTTCGGTGTTTGTAGCATCTTGGGGAGCCGCATAACGCTGACCGTAGGGGTGGGTTGTGTTGCGGTAGGCACCGTGGCCGGTGTACCGAGTGCCCGTTTGGTATCTCGGGAACCACGCACACATCGCTCGGGGCTGTATGGGAAACCTCGGCGGACTCCTGCGGATGGAACCCGAATAGGCGATAAACCTGGACTAGGGACTTGTGTGTTTAGGTAGGCCGTGGCCGACACCCACGTTGGGCTTCCGCTTGAAGGTTGCCAGTACATGTCGTGTAAATGGCGGTAAGTGGTGAGAGCGCTGCAGGGTTTAATATGATCTATTCGAATAGCCGTGTCCACGGAGAAGGACTTCTGGGTTGCCTATATCAGTTCATAGACAAGTGAAAGTGGATACTCTAAAATGCGCAAGATAAGCGTGAGTGCTATGGATGGCGTTCTCGTGAGGGAGACGGGAGCGGGTCCATAGTGGTGTATTGACATGGTGAATATGTGGACTCGTGGCGCCACCTCAAAAGAGTTACTTGCAATGTAGTTCAGGATAGCCACCGAGTCAAAGCTGGCTTGCTGCGATCAAACTCCACCACCCCTTTTGATAATGATGCATATGTAGCTAGTTCTCGATGTAAGTCTTGCTGAGTACAATTGTACTCACGTTTGCTTATTTTATGTTTTGCAGAGAGACGTCGGTCTCGCTTAGTAGTTCCACGTGGACTTGACGTTTAGCTTGATACCTCAGCCTACGATCTTGTGCCTCGGCAGGATCTCGGTAGATAGTCGGCTTCTCAGCCTTTTCCATTTATAGTTTTACGTACCTGCACATGATTAGCTTCCGCTTGTGCTTTGACTTGTATGCTTCGAGTGTTGGGTCATGAGACCCATGTTTGTAATATCTCGCCTCCTCGGAGCCTATTGATAATATTTGAGTCAGAGAGTTATGTTGTGATGCCATGTTGTATCTACCCATATTGAGCATAATGTGTGTATGTTTGAAATGCTTGGTATGTGTGGGATCCGACAAACTAGTTGTTTATCCTTGGCAGCCTCTCATATGGGGAAATGTAGTCTCGTGCCTCTGAGCGATAGTAGTCCGACAGCCCGGTTCACCGGAGTCTCGCTAGCCCAAAGCACTACCGCTTGGACACTTGATCGGCCGGCATGTGTTTCACTTCGTTCCTATGTCCGTTCCTTCGGGAAATGTCACGCGATATTATTCGAGTCCTGCCTAGCACTGCTACTGACCGGGATACCGGAGTCCTGTTAGCCCAAAGGTACAGCCCGAATATATACGTTGATGACCGACATGTTCGATGTGATTCATGTATGCCTGTCCCCATAGGTTAAGCGCCGCTTTGGGTTCACGACTAGCCATGTCGGCCCGGTTCTTTGTCATATGGATGCTAGCGACACTATCATATACGTGAGCCAAAAGACGCAAACGGTCCCGCCATGGTAAGGCGACACCCGTGGGAATACCGTATGCGTGAGGCCGCAAAGTGATATGATGTGTTACATGCTAGATCGGTGTGACTTAGGATCGGGTCTGACAGCGTTGGTATCGAGCCCCGATCGCTCAGAGGATTACCAAGCCAAACTGGTCAAGTGGTGTCTAGAAATGCTTTAGTTATATAAGGGAATTGTTTGTGGAAGGGAACGTAAGGCTCTTTTTACTCCTTATACCTCATGGCCTTGATCTGAGTCATCCTCTTCTCTTCTCACGGGGTTTAAGAACTAGGCTTCTCATCTATCCATTAGGATGACGTGTTACTAATCCATAGACTTATAGGATTGTTGGTTTTAATCCCCAGTTCAGTTCCTACTATTTCTGTATGATAACTGTTGATCCCAGAATCTTGCTATGATGTTGTTGAGTGGTTATGCCACCATTCTTGCAGGATGTCTCAAATCATTTTGAGCATTTACAGCCGTTATGCTGTCCGAGTTATCCCAGGTCTCTAAATAGTCTGATGCATTTGCAAATCCCTTCTTCCGTTCCTGATGTCCTTTTGGGTCAGAATAAGCACACTAACCGGTGCGTTGAGGTAAATTATTGCCTTGACATATATGTTGGAATTATTATTATGACCCTAGGTGTTTAGGAAGTCACCTAGCAATTTAGCAATGCTTTTGTATCCCTAGTGTGATGAATCGGCCAAGATTCTTGAAAGCATCCCGTGATGCCGCTTAGTAGTAGGTATTCTACTCACGGGTTTCAACCCGAGATTCATCCTACTTCATGTTGTTAGTATTTGCTAGTGCCTTTAGGATATTAGTAACCTTTGCGATAGTCCTCGAAGTCCGTGGTATTCTCCTTCTTCCAAATACCATGAACTAATTATGGCGGAAGTTCTTTTGAACCAAAACATCACAATAAGAGTGCTCTTGAGGAGTACTCCATTCATATTGTGACTCTGCCAATTCTACCTTTTCTGCATGGATTATCCGGAAGAAATGTTGCGCTTTGCTTGACATGCTAATCTATGCATCCACAACTCAGGGAGTTATATGTTCCTCTGGGTTGCTCTCTTCAGTTGCATTCTGACCTTCATCTATCAATTGATAGCCAAGGGTATGTGTGCATTTGTGTTCATCGATGCATTTTATCCTTGTGGTCCGTCAAGCCATTCTATTCCGGAATGACTAGGAGAAACAGACTCCAGTACCTCATCCATTTCTAGGATTGGGTCAAAGTAGTTGTATCCCGCAGATCAAAATGCCAATTCAGCTTTTGATTCTGTTCTACCCTGGAGTGTTACCATCTTTATGTCAAGAATGTCATGAGAATTGCACCTTCTCTTATGAATTCTTGATGCAGTGATACTTCTCACCATCATCATTCATCCCTCGGTCCTCGTGTTGTTGTAATCGGAATGCCGGCAAGTGAATTGTGATGTGTGAAATCAATACCCCGAGCAACTTGTTGCTTGGTAGTGAATGGACAATATTCTCATTCTTAGCGTGTTGGTTATTAAACCATCATCCTAAGATTGATCGTGCTACCTAGTCCTTATTTACGTGCACACTTCGATTGACGAGTTAGGATCTTGTCAAGTCCTCACTCCCTTAATCATATCATCTTGCCTTGAAAAGCAAGATTGCTCTCGAGCTTAGTAACATACCGGTGGTTCGTGACTTTCCAAATATCTTCTTGGAAGTGTTACCGGGTTGCTTCCTCGACTGTTATGTTGGGCTCGTGGATCAAGTTGGTTTCTTGTGAACCACCCTTCTCCAAGAATCTGTGTTGGATACCCCGAGCTAGTTGGTTAAGCCAAACAACAACTTGGAGAGTTGGAAGATAAAAGCTTGTCCAACTTAGTTCGCTCCAAAGGGATATTCTTGTGTAGTGTGTGTTGAAGAAAGATGATATCTCCATCGATTGGTTCCTGTGATCGATTGTCGGACCTATTGTCTTATCAATTCTTTGACTTGAGTACGGGCCATTGTCAAGTCAAATCAGTACCAACGGTGCTCGTAATGTTGTCTTACTCGTGGTTGATCCCTCGAGCATACACCATTACACCTTTTGGTCTGGCCAGTGCTATCACCGTGTTCGCATGATGGTGGAAGTCCAGTGATATGGAAATTCCGATGAGTTGTTGTTGAGCCCATCAGCAGCATTTGTCTCCCCCATGAGTCATGTTGAACATCAACCTAGTGTTGGAAATTTGTGTAAGCATTTCTTCGTGTGCCGTTCATGAAGCCTATGCTTGGATGGAAGAAGTGACTTCCTCGAACTCACGTGCATTTGATGTAAGTTGTCGCCGTGGATTCGAGAAAGCTTGTTGCCTCCTGTGGAATCATCCCAAGTCCGTCATGCATGTGCAAAGTATTCTATGGTTTGACAGACTGATCATCTTCATTCCGTATGTATTCCTAGCACACCAAGCCACTGATTGATTTGTTCAAGGAAAGGAAGTTCCTTCTTAAGAGCATGCCTTATGCAAGGACTTCAATATCCTCGATGATGTTTCCCCCACCCGAACTCGGTAGTGTTTTATTATAAGACTACCATGTGGTCATGCTTGTCTAGGACAACGTGTTCACATGTTTGTAGCAAAACCAGCTCATGTTTTGGAGCTTGCTATCGTAGTTCATATCCCGAGAATCTCGCAACGCCATCTCGTCGAATTGTGTTGCAACCCTTCCTTTTCAGACATGATGAGTCTGAAATATCCTAACACCAACCAGATCTGAATCTCGGGCAGATATGATGGTTGGAACATTCAACAGTTGTATCTCGTTCCCAGCTTGCACCCCATCGTGCCAATTTCCATGGGCTGCCCTCTCATTAATTGATGTCTAGGATCATCCTCAAAAGTGGACTTACCATGGGTCCCTCCACCTCCGACGACGATAAGCAAAAACCATCCATTGCGTTGTCTTCAACAAGGTAGTCCACATCATCCATTCTAGTCCGGGTGTACCATTCCTTTGCACTCCGTCAAACGATCGTTGTGAATTGCCTTAAGTTGGTATAAAGAGTTCCAATGACCTATGGATCAAAAGTAATTCTTTTTGCCACTTAAGGGAATAGTTCTTGTGTCACCTTTCTCGAGGTGTCCTGTTACGGGATCATGATAAATATTTCCTCGCCACCTTGACACCATCCACTATCTCCCTAAGCGTGGAATTGTTGCCACCAATCAAACCCCGTCCTTTGTTCTTCCACCCCTCTCGATGTGTTCGGTGTCTCAACTCGAGATATGTCACCGTCTCAGTCCGTAATGTCGATCATATTTGCTTGATCTTCGTGAAGATCGAATCATGTAGGGTTTCCCCTTCTTTACATTGTCGTGTCAAGAGAAGACCTTGAAAGCAAGGACGTCAAGACCAAGATGATGGAATGAATCAACATCTTCGAGAAGGGCAAATGGATCATGAAGATTGTGATAGTCTGTGACTTCCCTTTTCCTCTTACCTCACGTCTTGAATCTCGGGGCGAGATTCTTGTTTAGTGGGGGTGAGCTGTCACAGCCCAGATCAGCCCTAGAGCTTGCTTGTAGCTAGTAGCATTGCATCCATGCATCATGTTTAATTTTCATGAAAATTTGAAATGGGGATGATCAAGCCCTAGCACTAAAGCAATTCAAATAGGTTCAACTTCAAAATATCTTCAAAGAACCCAAAGTGGTTTGCAAAAATGTTCATGATCAGTGGAAAAAGGTGAAAACCATATCCAGAGGTGATGGATATTTTTCCAAGACATTTTTGGATTTTTGAATAAACCATATTGTATTTGAATTGGGGCATTTAAATACTATTAATATTATTTTTAAATGCTCCAACAATTCTGAAAATGGTTAAGGGCCTCTCGTAATAATTTAGTTAATGCCCACAATTATTTTCAGGATTTATTTAAATGGTTTGGTATTTTACTAAACTAAAACAAAACAGAAAATAGAAAACAGAAATAAAAAAGAGAGAGAGAAGCCAACCTACCTGGCGCCCCAACCGGCCCAACCTTTCCCCCCCCCCTCTCTCGCTCGCTGGCCCGGTTGGTGGCCCAGCCCACCAACCGCGTCACCGCTCGTCGCCTACCTCTGCCAGTAGGCAGAGGAGGTTTCTGGCGACCGCCGCCCAGGCTGCACGCCACGCCTCCTCCTGCTCGCTTTGCCTCACCGAGACGCCTCGCTCGCGCGTTCTCCTCGGCGCCGCTTGAACCCCCTCGTCCTCTTTCCTCTCTCCCTGGACCATCTCCCTCCCCTGCTCTCTCTCCCCACGACGCCACCGAACGCGGCCGCCGACGCCGATCGCCGTACCCGCGGCCACCGCCACCCTCTCTCCTCCCCGACATGCCCACGAGCTCCGCCTCGACCTCCTCTTCCTCCCCACCGAGCCGCGCCCCGCCAGACGCCTCGAAGCACCCTCCCCGACCCTTCATTCCCCTCGGGTCGCCGGAGATTTCCATCGCCGCGGCTTGCTCGGCCCCTCCCGAGCCCGGTGACCACCCTGCGGAACCGCGGTGAGCTCCTGCGCCCCTCGCCTCTTCCCCGACTCGTTCCCTCCTCTAGCCACCGATTCCACCATGGCCGAAGCCCGCCGCCGCCGTGCCTCGTCGCCCGGCGTGGTTAGGAGCCCAGTGGCTCAAGCCAACCCCACCTCTGGGCTCACCGTAGCACCAGAACCCGCAGCCCCTCCGCTTCCCCTCTAGTGCGCCGCAGGCCGAGCCCGAGGCTCGCCGAAGCTCCGGCCGCCGCCAAACACGCCTTGCCGGCCGATCACAACCACCCACCCGGCTAACCCCACCAAGAGCTTGGCTCCTCCCAGCTCCTCCTAGATGCTTTCCGCCCCATTTGGTGGCGGAACGCAAAGCACTTTGCTCCGCCGCGCCTGGCCTCGCCGGCGACTCGACGCCGGTGGATTAGCCCCGGGTTGACCAGGGATTTGACCCCCCTGGGTCACTGACGAGTGGGCCCGGCCACTAACTAACCGGGTTAACACTAACCGAAACTAGTTAGTTAAACTAACTACTGACCAGTGGGTCCCAGCGTCAGAGTTGACCTGGACAGCGACCCAGTTGACCCGCTGACGTCACATCGACGTCAGGCTGACGCAATAACTAGTTTTCTGGATTTATTTATATTCAGGAAATTCCAGAAAATACTCTAAACTTCTAAAAATCATATAAATTCAACCGTAACTTTCGGATGGAAATAATTTATATATGAAAAATGATCAGAAAAATATGAAGAATCTGTTTATGCCATGATCATGCATGTTTGAACAAGTTAACCTCACTGAATAGGATGAATCATGATTAGGATAATTTATGAAATAGCATTTGGAGTTGGAGTTCAACCTTGTTTGAATTCCACTTCAACTAACTTGGGTTATTATTGCATTAGGTGAATTCAGTACCTTAATATGACATGTCATTCATGTGAATGTGCATTGCATTGATTGTGTTCTCTCTTGTTTGCCGGTAATTGTCCCTCCCGGTGAGACGATGTTAAACGATTGTTCGATGACACCGATGAAGAACTATATTATCTTCAGAAGTGCCAGGCAAGCAAAACCCCCTTGTTCATTCCGATATAATCCCACTCTCTCGCTCCTGCTCTATTTTATTGCATTAGGACAACATCGATTCAATTGTTAATTGCTGCGGTAGCTGAACCCCTTGATCCTTTGCATGACCTGTCATTCCACAGTAATTAGATGAAACCCACTAGCATGAGTAGGAATTGTTTGAGCCATGTTGTGCCTACTCATTTATGCTTGTTGTCATGCCTGCTACTGCTTAGAGTTGAGTCGTGTCTGATTCATCGGGAATGAATCGGAGGTGTGTGAACATGTCCCATCTGCGTGTGTAAGCTAAGTGTGTGAACACGATTTGGTAAAGGTAGCGGTGAGAGGCCATGTAGGAGTACATGGTGGGTTGTCTCATTGCAGCCGTCCTCAGGAACTGAGATCCGTGTTTGTGATCCATGAAACAGTTACTACCACGCATTGGGCCCGAAACCAATGGACCCTCTCGGCTTCTTAACCACCCTTGTCCTCGGTCAGGAGTTGCAAGTAGTTTCGGTGTTTGTAGCATGCTGGGGGCCGCACGCAACGCTGACCGTAGGGGTGGGTTGTGTTGCGGTAGGCACCGTGGCCGGTGTACCGAGTGCCCGTTTGGTATCTCGGGAACCCTGCACACATCGTTCGGGGCTGTATGGGAAACCTCGGCCGGACTCCCTGCGGATGGAACCCGAATAGGCGATAAACCTGGACTAGGGACTTGTGTGTTTAGGTAGGCCGTGGCCGACACCCACGTTGGGCTTCCGCTTGATGGTTGCCGAGTACATGTCGTGTAAACGGCGGTAAGTGGTGAGAGCGTGTGAAGAAGTACACCCTGCAGGGTTTAATATGATCTATTCGAATAGCCGTGTCCACGGAGAAGGACTTCTGGGTTGCCTACATCGGTTCATAGACAAGTGAAAGTGGATACTCTAAAATGCGCAAGATAAGCGTGAGTGCTATGGATGGCGTTCTCGTAGGGAGACGGGAGCGGGTCCATAGTGGTGTATTGACATGGTGAATATGTGGACTCGTGTGCGCCACCTCAAAAGAGTTACTTGCAGTCGTAGTTCAGGATAGCCACCGAGTCAAAGCTGGCTTGCTTCTCAAACTCCACCACCCCTTTTGATAATGATGCATATGTAGCTAGTTACGATGTAAGTCTTGCTGAGTACAATTGTACTCACGTTTGCTTATTTTATGTTTTGCGAGAGACGCGTCGGTCTCGCTTAGTAGTTCCACGTGGACTTCGACGTTTAGCTTGATACCTCGGCTACGATCTTGTGCCTCGGCAGGATCTCGGTAGATAGTCGCTTCTCAGCCTTTTCCATTTATAGTTGTGCGTACCTGCATATGATTAGCTTCCGCTTGTGCTTTGACTTGTATGCTCACGAGTGTTGGGTCATGAGACCCATGTTTGTAATATCTCGCTCCTCGGAGCCTATTGATAATATTTGAGTCGAGAGTTATGTTGTGATGCCATGTTGTATCTACGCATATTGAGCATAATGTGTGTATGTTTGAAATGCTTGGTATGTGTGGGATCCGACAAACTAGTTGTTTATCCTTGGCAGCCTCTCATATGGGGAAATGTAGTCTCGTGCCTCGGCGATAGTAGTCCGCTACTGCCCGGTTCACCGGAGTCCTGCTAGCCCAAAGCACTACTGCTTGGACACTTGACTGGCCGGCATGTGTTTCACTGCCTTATGTCATCCCTTCGGGAAATGTCACGCGATATTATTCGAGTCCTGCCTAGCCTGCTACAGCCGGGATACGGAGTCCTGTTAGCCCAGTGCTACAGCCCGAATATATACGTTGATGACCGACATGTTCGATGTGATTCATGTATGCCTGTCCCCATAGGTTAGCGCCGCTTTGGGTTCACGACTAGCCATGTCGGCCCGGGTTCTTTGTCATATGGATGCTAGCGACACTATCATATACGTGAGCCAAAAGACGCAAACGGTCCCGGCCATGGTAAGGCGACACCCGTGGGAATACCGTGCGTGAGGCCGCAAAGTGATATGATGTGTTACATGCTAGATCGGTGTGACTTAGGATCGGGGTCCTGACACGTTGATAATCATCTACAGACTTGTTGCCTTGGGTGAGGTTGCGGAACTCTCGCTTCTTCCTGTCCATGGTTCCCTGAGGAATGAAACGGGCACGGAAGGCAGCTTGGAAATCCAACCAAGTAATGACCGTTCCAGCAGGTAGGGTACGCCTGTGGCTGTCCCACCATTGAGCAGCAGGACCCTTGAGGAAGAAGGATGCGAAGCTGACATAGCTGGCAGGGGCAACACTAGCAGACTCCATTTCATATGTGATGTCGCGGAGCCAGTCACCAGCATCAAGGGGTTGGGTTGAGCTACGGTAAATAGTTGGGTTGAGGCGCATGAAGTCCTGCAGAGTTACTGGGGTTGGCTGTTGATTCATGTTCGGACGAGGAAACTGAGCCATCATTCCTTCCATGAACTGAAGATTTAACTCAAACTGTTGCATCATTCCAAAGAAAGAATTCAAAGGTGGTGGATCATTGGCACCACGGCCCACGACCAGGTCTAACCATCCTGCTAACAGGTAACAGGGGGTAGTTCAGCATTGAGCATTTGCAAAGACAAGGATCATTCATGATGAAACATGCATAAGGAAAGATGTACGATGGATACCACTTCGTAGTCAACACGACAGGTGTGTGTACTATTCAAGAGGCTATTCTAAGGAATAACTATGGCTTTATCCAACTTCGGGGTGAATGTGGTCACGGGATCCTAATGTTAGTAAATTCGTTTAACCCGAGTAGAAGAGAGTTCAGAGTCCCAGAGTATAGACGAGGAGTAAAAGATGCTAATACCACCCGATGGCGACGTGGGCCCGTAAGCCACACAGCCATGTTAGTAAAAGTTTTTCGGTGACTAGACTCAACTTCGGCCAAGGAGTTGGAAAGGGGGCTACCTACAGGCAGTCGGCTCTGATACCAACTTGTGACGCCCTCGATTCAATCGTACACTAATCATACACGCAAATGTGTACGATCAGGATCAAGGACTCACGGGAAGATATCACAACACAACTCTAGACACAAATTAAAATAATACAAGCTTTATATTACAAGCCAAGGGCCTCGAGGGCTCGAATACATAAGCTCGAAAACACAAGAGTCAGCGGAAGCAACAATATCTGAGTACAGACATGAGTTAGACAAGTTTGCCTTAAGAAGGCTAGCACAAAAGCAACATCGATCGAAAAGGCAAGGCCTCCTACCTGGGAGCCTCCTAACTACTCCTGATCATCAGCGGTCTCCACGTTGTAGTAGGCATCGGCGGTGGCATCCGCTCTGGGCTCCAACATCTGGTTGCATCAACCGAAAGAAGAAGAAAGGGGAAAAGGAGGAGCAAAGCAACCGTGAGTACTCATCCAAAGTACTCGCAAGCAAGGATCTACACTACATATGCAACATTATCAAAGGAAGGTTGTATAGGTGGGTGGGCAGACATGCCAGAATAGAGAGAAGGCCTAGTCCTATCGAAGACTAGCATCTTCTGGAAACCACCATCTTTCAGCAACCGGAAGGAGTAGAGTAGCATAAAGTAAAGTAGCAGTGGTGTTATCAACCTCGGCCGGAGATCCTTTCTCGACTCCCTGCGAGAAAGAAATCCCAGAGCCATACTATCCAATTATCATCACAATCAAATCCTCATCGCAATCCATTGCTCATATCCATGTCTCATCTCAAGTATCCAGTTCTAGTTGTATCGATCGGGATACAACTCCAAGTGTCTGTTACCGTAGGACAGGCTATCGATAGATGTTTTCTTCCCTGCAGGGGTGCACCAACTTACCCACCACGCTCGCTTAACTCCGGCCGGACACACTTTCCTAGGTCATGCCCGGCCTCGGCCAAACAATACGCCGCAACCCGACCTAGGCTTAATAGAGAGGCTGACCGCGGACTAAACCTATGCCCCCAGGGGTCATGGGCCATCTCCCTAGGAACTCCTGCACGTTGCGAGGGCGGCCGGTGTGCAGACCTAGCTACCTCCTTCAACAAGACAGGTGCTTACGCAGTCCAACCCGGCGCGCGCCGCTCAGTCGCTGACGTCTATTAAGCTTCGGCTGATGTATACGACGCAGAACGCCCATACTATGCCCACGTGATGGTTAGTGCTATCAGGCCAGAGGCCCCTCGGATCAAATATCCAAATCGTAGTGGATTAGGAACGCGCGGTAACAAGCCGAGACTCACGAAAGATGTGACCCTGTTGCCCCGTCTCGAGGACTTGTGGCAAGGGCTAGGAATGCCCGGCCATGCCTCGTAATTATCTCGCAGGCACCCTCCAGGTCAACCCGTCTCCACATCACTCGCAATTAAGCGCTGGGTACCCTCGGGGTCGACCCGTCTTTCCAAGTAACAGTGGTAAAAGTCCAAGTAACCGTGTGTCCAAACATCAAGGGAAAACCGAGGAATCACCCCGGTGAATTCCACTAGATGTAATCATCAAGGTGAACGTAAGAGGAATCACCCCGAGGTTCACACTTGACGGGTTGCATACTACGTAGTCGTATCGGAAGTGGTTAAGGAGGAAATCACCCTCGGCGACCACGCATCGGATAGCTATACTACAGGGTTAATATCGGAAGTCTTTGTAGAGGTTTCACCCTCGGTACTCGATAGTAATCCAAAGAGTGTCGAGCAACTAAGGGGAAGTGATGTGCGGTGTCGGGGCCTGGTCTTCGATCCCGTTGATCGGGTCTTCAATGATGAAGCAGGGGCAACAAGGACAAGGTGGGGGTCACTGATGGGTCTCTAACCAACCTATACTAAGCAGTTTAGGATAAGCAGGTAGGTAACAATAGCAGGTTACAATAAACAGGCTATGCAACAGAATAGGAGCAAACAATAACAATAGCAAAATCTAGTGCAAGCATGAGAGAATGGAATGGGCGATATCGGGATGCTCAAAGGGGGTAGCCTGGTTGCTCACGGCAAGGAGGGGTCGTCGTCGGCGTAGTCGATCACGAAGTGACATCGGTCTCAGGGTCTACCGAAGAGAAGAGGGGGAAGAAACAGTAAATATAAAGCAAACATAGCATCACAAAGCGTAACATGGCAATATGTTGTGCTGGGTGTGACCTAACGCATGGCTACGCGATATAGGTGAAGGGGGAATTCAACCGGGAATGTTTTCCCGGTCCCGGACGTTTGTCAGACAGACGAACCGGAGGGGAAAAGTTCAACGTTCGCTATGCTAGAGACGTGTGATAGACGAGCGGACCGCGTATTCGGATTCGTTGGATTTTTCTGAGCAACTTTTATATAGAAAACATTTTCATTGGAGTTACGGTTTAATTTCTATGAATTTTTAAATTTTAAACAATATTCTGGAAATATCAAAATTAACAGAAATGGAATTATGGCGTCAGCATGACGTGCTGATGACGTCAGCAGTCAACAGACTGGCTGACCAGGTCAAACTGACCCGGGGGTCCCACCTGTCATGGACAGTGGACTAACAGAAGTTTAAACTAACTAAGACAGAGTTATTTAGCAGGAAGGCCCCACCTGTCATGGACTAATTAACTATATTAATTAGTTTTAATTATTAAAACATTTTAATTAGAGGATTAAGCGGTAGGGCCCGCACATTAGTGGCTAGGGCTGCCCAGTGAGCAGTTGATTGGGTCAACCCGGTCAACTGGGGGCCGTGGGGCCCACTGGCAGTGACCCTGGGGGTAGCCCCAGGTCGGCCACGTCGGCGGCCGGCGCTGGAGTTGCGCTGGCGAGCTCTCCGCGGTGGCGAGTTCGCCGGAGAGGCTCGGATCTCCGCTACAAAGCACCAAAACATGCGTTTTCATCTGCGTTCGAACGAGTGGAGCAGCGCGCATCGCGTGGTGCCAGCGGTTGGACGCGGAGGTGGCCGGAGCGACGCCGGCGACGACGGTTGGCGACGGAGCTCTCGGGCTTGAGCGGGTTCGGTGTTAGAGAGCGCGAGCGGCCAAAGTAAACAACTAGGCGGGGTCTACGGCGCACGAGGAGCATGCCAGGGCAGTCGGCCGAGCTCGTAACGGCTCGGGAGCACGACAACGGCAGCAATGGCGGCGGCCGGAGCACTGTTGCGGTGGCGGTCGCAAGACGCGTGCGGCGAAAGCGTGAAGAAGAGGAGAGAGGAGAGGCGGAGCTCACCGTGCGGGCGCAAGGAGGCCCCGTGAGTGAGCGGGAGCGCAGAGGGAGGCCGTGGTCGACGGGAACCACCGGCAGCCGAGGCGGAAGGGGACGAGGTGGATCCGACGCTATGGTGCCTTCCGGCTCCAACGGCGGGCACCGGTCGACGGGGAGGAGGACGGCGGACGCCTACGGCATGTTGGAAGGGCGTGTGGAGGACGGTGGCCGCGAGGACGACGGAGAACGGCGGCGATGGCGTTCGGTGAGGGGGGAGAGAAGGGGATCTGGGGGCGAGGGAGAGGGCAAGTGGGCGAGTGGGGAGCCCGAGGGGGCGCAGCGTCGGCGCCCTTATCCTCTCCGGGCCCTGTAGCGGCGCGGGGCGGCGAGCTGGTCCGTCGGCGACAGCGCGCGCGGTCGCTCGCACAGTGGAGGAGGGGGAAGACGACAGGGGGGAGTGGGCCGGCCTAGCCTGGGCCAGTTGGCTCGGGTGGGCCGAAGCCCACTGGGAGGCCAGGGGCTCTGGCCCCTTTCCCTTTTTTTTTGCTTTCCCATTTTCTTTTTCCAGCAGCTTTTGCATTTTCTTTTAGCCACCATTGACTTTGCAAAATTACGCCACTGGCCAAAACAAACTCAAAGAATTAACGTGCACTGCCTCAAAAAGGTTGGGAGGCTTTTGGAATAGTTGCCAATTTTATAAATTAAAAAGGGCATTTAATTCATTGCTTAGGTCATTGCTTTAAGTAGCTTAGGCCACTTAAACCTTTTGCAAAAATGTTGGTTCACCACCAATATAACATGTGGATTATTTGGCACATGATGAACATTTTTGTGTTCATGCCTGAGCATTTTGAATTTCACTCATAACTTTAAATTGAATTCAACTGGAATAATAAAAAGAGAAAGGAGACAATTATGATCGAACACTTGTTTAGCAAAATGAATAACTTAACCCTGTGGGTTACTTGTAGCATCATTACACCGGGTGTTACACTCATCCAAAGAGTAACATCTTTCATACATGATCGGTAGTCATGTACCAAATTTTTATTTAAACTGAATTTGCAAATCACCAAGAGATCTACTAGTTTCAGGACTAGATTTACACTAAATACACTAGAGTATTTGACCAGTAGTCGATTACATTTACACTAGATGAAGAAATTGCTGCATCA
Source organism: Aegilops bicornis (assembly GCA_021605145.1). Lineage (NCBI taxonomy): Eukaryota > Viridiplantae > Streptophyta > Magnoliopsida > Poales > Poaceae > Aegilops > Aegilops bicornis. Next base: position 163,014,128 of record CM038674.1, read on the forward strand.
CTAGATCAAGAAATTGTGTTGTCGATTAGGGACCAAGAAAATGTGTTGCAGATTTTGATTTGCTTGCTGATCTTGGTTAACTCCATAGAAGAGTTTTATCTTGATTCGATTAATCGACAAAGAAGTAACAAAGATGTTCTAACAAAGAACAGTTTCAGAGTACTACTCCAAAATCCTCCTAGTTGTAGCTCATCTAAATGGTTGAATTCAAAGAACTACAGTGGCGTTCAGTGATTGAGAGCTTAAAATTCCCAACAATCTGAACAAACAAAGTAAAAAAGGATCAGTATCTCATTTCGGCTGATTTATTCTTCATAAGCATAGGCTTTGTTTTTTGGAAACTAGCCTGTGAAACTGAAATTTAACAGTAAACTGAATTACTGTCATTTAACAGTAAACTGAATTTTAAACTGAGTACTGGAGTAAACTTGCTGGAGTACAAATTTATGCATTACTCCGTATATTTTGAAATACATACTGCTATGAGCTATGTCAACAGGGCTACTCCAGTGCACATCACTGCCCAGAGCAAACTGAAACCCACTCTTCTCTCTCTACCCAACGCGCTAATCTATATGAATGCAGTTTTATCAACGGGCCATATATCGATAAGAACGACTGTTGCTACCTATGAAGCACAACACAGATGTATGGCATGAACAAATTCAATCTACAATGAGACTGAAGCATCTAGAAGATCAAAGTAATCATGTCAAATTGCAAAAAAATTCATTTGTTTAAGAATGTTTGGCACTTTAACTAGAATCATGCATTGGTGCAAAGTTGCTCCTGTACACTATAACATCTGAAAGATGTAGATCACATTGTTGCATCTGAAAGATGGTTTGGATCAAGGAAATAAATGGGGGCGAGGGGGAAGATGGAATCGGGGCTCAGACTGGCGGCTCAGGCTGGAGGACGGCGCCGTCGACGAACTCGAGGGCGGGGGCACCGGATGCTCCTCTCGTTGATGGGGGAGGGGAGAGGCTGGAGGCAAACCCTAGCCGCCAAGCGCACGAGTGCTGCAGCTAGGTGGAGTAACCTCTGCCGGAGACGACGGAGCAGGTGGCCGACGTCGTGGTTGGTGAGGAGCAGGTGGCCGGCGTCGTGGTTGGTGAGGAGAGCGCGAGGAAGAGCGCCCCGTCCGAGGAGGTGGTTGGTGCCTTGGCGGCCGGCGGCGGCGGAGGCCTGGAGGATGTGGAAGAAGGCGCAGACGGCGAGGAGGAGTCCGGCGAGGGTCGGGGCGGCGGGGGTGGGGGCGCGGGGGCGGCGGGGGTGGAGTCCGGTGAGGGTCGGGGCGGCGGCGTCGTGGGTCGGGGCAGCACGCGGGTGGATTTGGTGGCGAGGGAGAGAGGGTCGAAGGGGATTTGGCGAGAGAGAGTGAGGATAGCTAGGGGGAGGGTTCTAATGGCGCACCGTCCGATCGGCGCCATAAGTATGAACTATTCTAATGGCGCACCTCCCTCGGTGCGCCATTAGAATTTTGTTTTAATCTAGCCCACTAACCATATCTACAACCTAACCCTATCTACAACAGAACCCACCCACTAGCCCGACTGGGCAGCACGCAGCACACACACCAGGAGGTCCTGGGTTTGATTCCTAGGCTCCCCAATATTTTTTTATGCATTTTAAATGCTGTTTTTATATTTATTTGTGTTTAAATATGTTCAAACTTGTTTAAATCATAACAGTAATATTTTTTTTATAAAAACAGTAATCATTTTTTAAAAAATATGTTCAAATTTGTTACTTGAAAATATCATCGACGGCGGCGGTGGAGCGGGGGAGGGTGCGGGGATCGAGATCGAGATGGAGGGGGAATCGAGATCGAGATGGAGGGGGATCGAGATCAAGTGTCCTCATGAATTCTAAAAGTGCCCATGAAATTTAAAAGTATTCATGATATCAAAAAGTGCCCATGAAATACAATCGAGAAATGAAGACTACGATTTAAATACAATCAATCTTAGCTAGCTATCTCTTCACAATCTTCTTGCCCTTCTTTTTCGCAAATGGAGTTCTTCTGTGGAACGAACGTCATTTAGGTAGGGTGGTCCTGCTTCTTCTTGTGGTGTGTGCTGCTACTTCATCGTCGTCGTCATGTTCGATCTTCGGGTCGCCAGACTTGTCAAGTCTTGCTCATTGGCTACTCCATCCATTCCGATGATCTTCCTTTTGCCTCTCCTCACGACAACACGATCGACTTTGACGGGTCGGTAATGAAGAAGCATTGGTCCACTTGGGAAGCCAGTACCCATGGCTCATTTTTCAAGGTGACGCTTATGCCATGGTCTTGGATTTGGCTTCGGGTATAACCGTGGTGGTGAAATATCGGTCTTCTTTTAAGACGCTCTTGGCCCATCTGACACGGAACATCGGCACCTTCTCTCCAGTGTAGCTCAGCTCCCAGATCTCCTCGATCCTTCCGTAGTATCTGTCCTTGTCCTTACCGGTGTAGGATTCCATCGTTACCCCGGAGTTCTGATAACCATCGCTCTTCATGTCCTTGTCCTCGGTGTAGAATGTGTAGCCGTTGATATCCTACGCCTCATAGGTCATCAGGTTGTGCTCGGCGCCCTGTGACAAGGCGAATATGAGTTGTTCTTCTGCGGAAGAATCTTCATGTAAAGGGTACGATGTAAGCTTCGCTTGAACCAACGCGTGAAACATGAGGTGTGCTCTTTGAGTATATCTCCGCCCATCCTCTCGTTGGCCTCGGTCATTATATCGCCTTCTCAATAAAGGTTTTGTGCTCTACCACCCAAGGATCGACCACGTCTATGTGTTGTAGCACGACTAGGTTTGCTCTTTCAAAGTCGGTAGTCGACCCTCGAAGTCGACATGCATTTCGCGACGACCCTCACGGTGACCCCATCCGGTGAGCCTGCCGAGGTGCTGTTGGCCAGGCGGACCAGCGGGGTTCTCGATGCCTAGATAATTAAATGCGATGGGAGATGCACTCTTGATCGAGAAAGCCCTGGCTATACTTCCCTCCGGACGTGACATGTTGCGAACGTATCCTTTGATGACACCATTCATCCTTTCGAACGGCATCATGCTGTGCAGGAACGCCGCCCCAGCTTGGATGATATCCTCCACAATATGGACCAGCAGATGCACCATAACGTCGAAGAATGCGGGCGGAAGTACATCTCAAGCTCGCATAGTATCACCACGATCTCTTCCTATAGCCTTCGAGTTGCCTCACGCCAATCGACTTCGAGAGATGACGTCGAAAAAGTTGCATAGGCCAAATAGCATTTCACGGACGTGCGCGTCCATGATCCCATGGATTGCAACCGGAAGTATTCGCATCATCGACGCGTGGCGGTCCGTGAGACTTCATCCCGCTGAACTTCGTCATTGGGTCTAGGTATCTGCTTATCTTCCCGCGTAACCGTAAGGAAGTTTTACTCCTAGGAGGCAGGTGAAAACTGCTCGATCTCCTCCTCGACTTAGAGTGAAGCACGCGGGAGGGTAGTCATTTCCGGTCTTCTTGGCCTTTTTGCCTTTGCGGCGACTTTACGTGTCCCGCCGCCTCATCATCATCATTAGCGTGAAGCTCCTGCCGATGCCCATTGATTTCTAGTCTGCCCTTGCTTTCGCCCATCTTTGGTCCTCTCGGCATGTTGAGTAGGGTACCAAGCAGACTCTCGCACACGTTCTTCGTGATATGCATGACATCAAGGCTGTGAGGCACACGGTGGATCTTCCAAGACGACAAGTCCCGTAAAACAGACCTCGTTTTCCATACCTTCAGCAGCTCTGGCGCCTTTCGCTTCTTTCCGGCTCTGGCGCCTTTTGCTTCTTTCCGGCGGTGGGCAGTCTTTCCAATTTTTCAACAGCTCGTCTATTTCGCCGCTCCTCGTGACAGGCGTTTTGGGTTCGGTTTCACCATCGAACAGATCCTTGCGTTTCCTCCACGGGTCATCGTCGTGAAGCCACCTTCGATGTCCCATGAACACGGTTTTCAAAGACCCGGATCTCTATCTAGCTGGCGATACGTTGTGTCATCCATGCACCTTACGCATCCAGAAAATCCGTGGACTACCTGCCCATGAGATATCCGTAATCGAGATAGTCGTGGCACCGCCGTGAGCGGCGGCTCTCATAGGGAAATATTCTTTCTGCGGCGTCCCACGTATTGGATGGCGTTTTCCACAACGTGTCTAGCTCCTCCTTCGGCAGCCCCAGACATGATTGATGTCGTTCCTGGTTGTTTCGGCCCTTCAATTAGCATACTCATGTGAATGTACTTCCTCTTCATGCACAACCAGGGGAAGGTTGTACATCCACACAAACACAGGCCAGGTGCTATGTGTGCTTCTCTGGCTGCCAAACGGATTGACTCCATCGGTGCTCGTGCTCAAAGACGATGTTCCTTGGATCCTTCCCAAATTCGGGTATTCAAAGTTCAACGCTTGCGCGGCTCGCATCCTTAGGGTGACTCAAAGCATCTTGTATTTTTTATTTATCTCGAATCATTTCCGTCATCTTCCCGCTTCTTCTCCTCCCTATCCGGCGTGCCAACACAGGAGCTTTGCTACCTTAGGGTCCGCGAAATACCGCAGCAGAGCGAGGAGTGATCGGAAAGTACCACACCGATTTTCGAGGAGCTTTCTTCCTCTTCTTGTATCGAGTGACGCCAAGACACCGGACATATGATAGACTCCAGCGTGCTCGTCCCGATAAATGATACAATTGTTCATGCACACATGGTATTTCACGTGCAGTAAATCCAGAGGACACACGATTTTCTTCGCCTCCTCGAAACTGGTCGGGCACTTGTTCCCCTTGGGAAGACGTTCATGCCAGAATGACATGTTCTCGTCGAAGCATGCGTCGGTCATTTTGTGTTTTACCTTCATCTCTAGAGCCATGAGAGATACTTTAAGGCGGGTATCCTCGGGCCTGCATCCTTCATACAATGGAGTAACCACGTCTATCTCCAGTTGATCCACTTTGGCTTTCTCTCGGGCGGCAGCTCTTGCGTTATCCGTCTGCTTGAGAAGCAGCTCTTGAATATGAGGGTCCTGCACCCAGCCTCCATCGTCGTCTGCTCCGGCATCTTCATCTTCATGATCATGCCCTTCGTCTTGATCTTCCCCATCATCATTTACGACATCTTCTACATGATGACTGTGTACAACATCACGTCGTGATCATGTCCTGGAGATTCTTCGTCTTCTCGCCCGCCCTCGCCGCGGTGGTACTTGTCTTGTTGCCCTTCCTCATTTCTTGCCCGACCCCCATGGACGACTTCATAGTCATCTTCATCACCTTGCCACCGATAGCCATCCATGAAACCACGCAAGAGCAGGTGGTCCCGCACCTGCCCGGAATCCGGGTCCGCAATAAGGCTCTTCAGCTTGCATCTTCGACACGGACATCTTATCTCCGTCTCGTTCTTTTGAAGCATCTCGGCCTTCGCGGAGCTCAAAAACCTATTCACGATGCCTTCAGTCATCGTGCGGACCATGGTCGCCTGCGGGGTAGAGCAAAACGATATTTTAGAACCAAGAAAAAATTTGGCATGACCTTCCCTAAAAATAGGACCAAAAAGAATGCATAGTGCCAAAATTCTCGCCGAAACGGAAATGAATCAAAACATTCCGGCAAAATATTGGCAACTATCGCATTTCAAATACCGGTACCTTCAAACACAAACATATATGCAACACCACAAACACATGCAACACCACAAACATACATAGATCTAGCTAGGCCACAAAAAGTGCATGTGCACGTTGTTGGAGCGAGCTAGGGATAAAAAAAGTAGATCTACATCATGAAGAGAGCTTTCCCCTTACTTACCTATAAAAAAAAGGTAATTTCACCACTTAATTTTGATGAATCTATGGTGGAAATGAGGTGAGGAGGAGGAGGTAGCCGAGACAAGCTTGGAGGAGGAGGTGGAGAGAATGAAGTGGCGAAAGTGAGTGGGTAGGTGGGCTGTCCAAAATATCTTGTTGGTCCCAGGTTACTATTGACGCACTACCACATAATGCGCCATTAGTAACCCTGGTTACTAATGGCGCACCTGCAGGTGGTGCGCCATTAGTAGGTTTGCAAAAAAGTAAAAATATATATATACTAATGGCGCACTGTCTTGGCCGTGCGCCATTACTAGTTCTAGCTAGTAATGGCGCACTTTGTCATCATGCGCCATTAGTTTGTATGGAAAAATGAAAAAAAATCAATAGTAGTGGCGCACCGTGAGTCTGGTGCACCATTAGTGTCTTCCACACTAATGGTGCACCTGCAACCAGTGCGCCATTAGTATATAGTAGTGGCGCACTGTTTACCTGGTGCGCCATTAGAATCAGTCCTATCTATAGCCCTTTCCCTAGTAGTGCCTTAATCAAGGTAACGGCGCAGACCGCCGCCATCGTCTGCCGTTGGCTTGGTTTTCACCGGCAACTATGTCTCCCCGACTCGCAGCCGGGACTAGATTACAGATCTCAAGATCTGCTCACCCAGCCTCAGGCCGACCACCTCCGACGTAGGAGATGAACACCACCGCCATGCCCAGGGTCACCGTCCCGGGTGCCCGCATGATGCAGATCAAGACCAGGAGCGCCACCGTGATCCGAAGCCGAACCGGAGGTTGAGCGACTGCAACATGGCCGCCGCCGCCACCACCCGCTGCGACTATAGACCTGTTGCCACACTCCAGCCGCCGTTGTCTGCCATCACCGCCAAGAAGATCAAGATCAAAACCGCCGCATCGATCTTGAGCAGCTGACGCGTGAGCAGAAGACCGCCGCCACCGGGCCGCTCGGGCTTTGCCCTGGCGGCGTCACCGACGGCGGCGGAGAGGAGAGTGGTGGCGGGGGCGCCGGAGGAGGGAGGCGAGGACGCCCCGGTGCAGCACGGCGGCGCTGCACGGAAGCGGGGGTAAGGAGGAAAGATCTGGTGGCGGCTCTAGATCGGATCGTGAGCACCTCCTGCTCATGTTTTTTACTGAACAACATGGTCACATTTTTTTTATTGAGAGAATCATGCTCGCCTTGAGGCATCCTGAAGTTTTGTACGGCCATGTATGACATTGTGATAGGCATATGCTGATTTTGTGAAATATCATGGTATCCTTGACTTTGAACATCAGTTGTAAATAAGACGAGAAGTTGTATCGATAGCATCGGTTTTATTCTCTTGCATCAAAATAAAGAATTTCCTCGCTAGATTTTCATAACATAAATATACCACCTGGATCGCTGCCGAAGGTTCTGCACTCACTAGATATGTCACGGAACAAAATCACAAATATCGAGGGCTTCGGGAACTGATGAAGCTGCATGTGCTCAACCTCAGCTACAACTGGATTTCACCCATCGGCCTTGGTAAGTCCAGCCTTTTCAGACTCGGGATTCTTGCATTGCGCTGTACATCTTCAGTAAATTCCTTAGATTTGTAAAGTAATTCCACAAATAAGAACAGTCTGATTCATATTTTTCTCATGCAAAAATGCAGCATACTTAATTCTATGGGTGACATTCATAAATCCGTATGTGTTTGCAACAACATAGAGGGATAATATGCGATTGCTATTTTGCGGATCCGATACATACTTGGAGATAACATGACGGTAAGAAGAAGGCAAGAAGCAGGTACATGTATAGGTGGGTTTCTGGAGTCTCAGGGGGGCACACAGTGGCGAATCTACAGAGAAAATGGAGGGTGGGCTGGGTGCCTATTTCATGCAAATATATGTTGTGTTGGGCTCACAAATGGCTGGATTGGACCTTTAAACTATTAGTAAAAACTAATTTTGCAAAGCTGGAGGTGGGGGGGGGGGGCTTAAGCCTGTTAAAGCCCCCCTAGTAGAATCGCCACTGGGGGCACACATGAAGTATCCACACCAAAGCATGTCGAGTACCTCATGGCTTGTATCAGTGCCCAGCTTGACAGTAAACTATTCTCTGAAAAGCTTGCTAATGAATCTCTGTTCAATGATTGGGTACATGAAAAGGAACGCTGATTTGGTATGAGATTTTGGTCTGATCATGTATTGTTGTGCCAACAGGGGCTACATTCCTTCTAAACTTCTGCAGCGTTATCAACACAATCTTAAAGTGCAAGGTGTGCACACATATAACACTTTGCAGATTATTGTGAATGCATGCATCGATAATTCATTGATCGTGTGCATGATGCACATATATAGGTACATGGTAGACCGGCCTCAACGAGGACTTTGACAATGCGGCCTCAACGAGGACTTTGACAATGCGGCCTCCAACCTCACCTTGTTGTTGAACCCTACCTTCCACATCATTGTCACGTACTTGCGTCCAGAGGAACAACAGATGAAGAAGGTTAAGGCTCGGGTGCATCACACCACCCTCGCCGCCGGGACTTCGCGCGGGATGCCCACACCAGCTCCACCCCAGCCGTGGCCTTCCGTCCCGCCGGGGTTTTTCCCCATGCCTCCCGCGCCGCCCGCGCCACAGCATTAGCAGGGCGGCGGTCGCCGCAACAGTCGCTATGGGGGCGGTCACCCCGCACAGCAGCAGCAACAGCAGAAGCCAGGTACAGGGGGGACGCCAACCCCAGCCCTCCCCGCCCTGGACCACCGGCGCCAAACGGTGGACCGGCATGGTTCATGCCTACCACATGCCGGTCCAACGCCCCCCGCTCCGAGTCTCCTGGGACCATGCCCCACCAGCCCCCATGCGTATCTGGCGGCTGATACGTCTCCAACGTATCTATTTTTTTATTGTTTCATGCTATTATACTGTCAATCTTGGATGTTGTATATGCATTATTATACTATTTTATATCATTTTTTGGGACTAACTTATTAACCTAGTGCCAAGTGCCAGTTGCTGTTTGTTCCTTGTTTTTGTCTTTATAGGAAATCAATACCAAACGGAGTCCAAATGGAATGAAACATTTTGACGATTTTTCTTAGATCACAAGACACCCTGGAAGCTTCGGGAGGAGGCTAGAAGGGCCACGAGGCGAGGCAAGCTCAGGGGACGCGCCCCGGGGTGCCCCCAAGCTTGTGGGCTCCTCATGTCACTTATGATACGTCTCCAGTGTATCTATAATTTATGAATTATTCATGCCATGTTTATAATAATTTTATATGGTTTTGGTTTGATTTGATTAGAACTAACCCGGACTGATGCTGTTTTCAGCAGAACTACCGTGGTGTCTTTTTTTGTGCAGAAATAAAAGTTCTTGTAATGGGCTGAAAATTTATGGTGATTTTTATGGACCAAAAGAGACCCCCGAGGCACAATAGTTGGACCAGAAGCTTCATGAGGAAGCGACAAGCCAGGGGGCGCGCCCTACCCCCTGTGAGGGTGGTCCCGGCTTGCCGCTGCCTCGTGGACCCCCTTGACGTGAGACCGATGCCAATAATTCTTATAAATATCCAAAACTCCGAAAAGAAATCTAGATCAGAAGTTCCGCCGCCGCAAGCCTCCGTAGCCATGAAAAATCAATCTAGGCCCTCTCCGGCACCCTGCCGCAGGGTGCCATCATCACCGCAGGCCATGGAGGAGGAAGCCGGAGGGGTCCATCATCACCATGGAGGCCAAGGACTAGAGGGAGAACCTCTCCCTATCTAGGGGGAGGCCATGGATGAGGAAGCACAAGGGGGGACTCTCTCCCCCTCTCTCTCAGTGACACCGAAGTGCTGCCTGGGGAACCATCGCCGCGGTGATCGTCTTCACCATCTTCATCACCTTCCTCATCTCTTTTAAGCGGTTCACTCTCCCACACCCCGCTATAATCCCCTACTTGAACATGGTGCTTTATGCCACATATTATGATCCAATGATGTGTTGCCATCCTATGATGTTTTGAGTAGATTTCTTTTGTCTTTTGGGTTGATTGATGATCTAGATTGGTTTGAGTTGTATGTTTTATTTAGGTGTTGTACTATGGTGCCTTCCGTGCCGCGCACACGTGGAGGATTCCCGCTGTAGGATGTTACAATACGTTCATGATTAGCTTATAATGGGTTGCTAGAGTGACATAATCTTAAACCCGAGTAAGGGGGTTGTTGCATATGGGATAAAGGGGACCTGATACTTTCATGATATGGTTGGGTTTTACCTTTATGATGTTTAGTAGTTGTGGATGCTTGCTAGAGTTCCAATCATAAGTGCATATGATCCAAGTAGAGAAAGTATGTTAGCTTATGCCTCTCCCTCATATAAGATTGCAATAATGACTACCGATCTTGTTAACAATTGCCTAGGATAATTCCGCACACCGATCCATCATTATTCCACACTCGCTATTTGTAATATATTGTAATACATTCTAACTTTATGATAACAACACCTATTTTTATATTTTAGCTCTCCGATATCATGCAAAGCTATCCCCTTCATACCCACAACCTAGTTTTATTTCCCGTTTCTAGATGGAATCAAAAGTTCGATGTATGTAGAGTCGTATCAGTGGAAGATAGGACTTGAGAGAATATTAATCTTACCTTTAGCTCCTTGTGGGTTCGACACTCCATACTTATCACTTCCACCTTTGGAAATTGCTACGATGATTCCTTGCACTTGGGGATTATCAAGCTCTTTTCTGGCGCCGTTTCCCGGGAGCAATAACGTGGGGTTGATATTCTCGTGTGTGCTTGTTTGCTTTCTTCACTTAGTAGATTTTATTTTCCTTTTGTGTTTTTGTTTTCTTTAGTTGTGGGTGAAACAAACAAAAAAATTAAAAAAATGCAAATTACAAAAAAAAATAGTTGCCTCTTATGCCTAAAAAGTTTTTCAAAAAGAGAAGTGATTGGAAGGTTGTGCATTGGAGAAGTGAGGGTCGACCTTGAACACTTGTGTTCATGCTCATGGAAACAATGTATAATTTTTCATGGAATTTTCTCAAAAAAATAATTATCTCCTTGTATATATCCATTGTATTATAAAAAATAATGTGCCAAGATTTACCTTTAAAATGTTTAAATTGCTTGTTTGGTATGAGCGGTGCAAAAACATAAACTTTTACTGTAGCGCGTGAATTTACATTTTTTACTGGAATGTGCAAAAATTCTGAAATTTTTACACAGTATTGATATGTAAATTGTTTAGATTTTCCTTTTTTTTAGAATTTTTGGAGTTACAGAAGTATACGAAGTTTCCAGATTACTACAGACTGTCCTGTTTTTGACAGATTCTGTTTTCTATATTTTATTTGCTTATTTTGATGAATATATGGGTTGTATCAGGGGGTATTAACCATGATAAAGTTGGAATGTAGTATATATAATGCTAATATGAAATTGGAATGAGTGTACAACAGTACCTAAAGGTAGTGATTTGCTTCATTATACTAACGGATCTCACAAGGGTTTTGCTAAGTTTTGTGTGGATGAAGTGTTCGAAGATCGAGGAGTTATCAATATGAGAAGAATAAGGAGAGACAAGAGTTCAAGTTTGGGGATGCCCAAGGCACCCAAGTAGATATTTCAAAGATACTCAAGTATCTAAGCTTGGGGATGCCCCGGTTGGCATCCCATCTCTCTTCTTTAATAATTATCAGTATAACACGGTTTTTGTTTTGTTCACATGATATGTGTATTTTGTGTTTATTTCTTTTCTTTTCCTTTATTCACCATGCTAGTATGAGATAGTCCTTCATTGATTTATATAATGTTTCATGTGCTTCACTTAAATCTTTTGAGTATGGCTTTATAGAATGCTCTTTGTGCTTCACTTAAATATTTCGAGCATGGCTTTATAGAATGCTTCATGTGCTTCACTTATATATTTTGAGTTTGGATATTGGTCAATATATATTAATTGTATAATGCTCTATGAACTTCACTTATATATTTTAGAGTATGAATAAAGTTATCATCAGAATTGGGCTTGGAAGAGTATCATTAAAATGTCATGCCTAGCTAAAAAGGCATTAAAGGAAATCGCTTGTTGGGAGACAACCGAATATTTACCCCCACTATTTTTGTGTGTTCTCATGATTATGATACTATAGTAATCATGTTTTATATCTTTTGTTTCAATAAAGTCCCAAGTAAGACCTTTGGGACGATTTATGGTGGTAGTTGATTTCTTCTTGCTGAAAAACAGAAACTTTTGCACTCATTGCCAAAATTTTGAAAAACCACATAAGCATGCTTTTGATCTGAAGTTTTTACACAAGATTGATATACAAATTTCCTAGGTTGTCCTAATGTTTCAGAATTTTTGGAATTACATAAGTTTGTCTACTCTTCAGATCTTTCCAGACTGTTCTATTTTTGACAGATTCTGTTTTCAATGCATAGTTTGATTTTGTAATTTCTATGGCTTATATTGCTTAATATAAATTGTGGAAATTATATGGAACAGTAGGGATTATGTGTAAACAATTATGAAACTTGTCTATGACAGTACCAAAGTGAATGATTTGTTTTATTATACTAACCCATCTCACGAAGTTCCGTTAAGTTTTGTGTGATTGAAGTTTTCAAGTTTTGGGTGAGATATCGATATGAGAAGAATGAAGAGTGGAAAGACCCTAAGCTTGGTGATGTGCAAGGCACCCCAAGGTAATATTCAAGGAAGACTCAAGTTCCTAAGCTCGGGGATGTCCCGGAAGACATCCCCTCTTTCGTCTTCAAATCTATCAGTGTACCTTACTTGGAGCTATATTTTTATTCGTCACATGATATGTGTTTTGCTTGGAGCGTATTTTCATTTTATTAGCTGTTTGAATAAAATCATTGGATCTTAAATCTTGAATGAGAGTGAGTCCTCACATGGCTATTTAAGTATTTGACTACCCATTGATCTTCACTTATATCTTTTGGAGTAGTTTTTTGTCATTTACTCCTGTGCTTCACTTATATCCTATGAGTAAATGGTTGAATGAATTGAATATCATAAAACTGAAATTATATATGTTTCATATGCTTATCCCATGGGGAGTAATGACTTCACATATAAGAAGTATAGGTGGCAAAATTTATTGAAAGTTAGCAAACTCAACATTGGTCACTTGAACAATTCATGAAAGAATATTGAAGGAAGAGAGTTTTCACATATAAATATACTATCTTGGACATCTTCTATGAATGTGAGCCCAATTAATTATTTTCAAACTTGAGCAAACTAGTTGAAGTTGGACAAGAAAGACAACATAATGAGTTATGTTTGGATATATTTGTATAGAAGTTATATTGTTATGGATCCTCCAACATGTGGTGCTTGCTTAGAATATTTTGCTAGCCAAAAATTTATACTAAGTAGAGATTCTACTTGTGGATCCGAAAACCCTAAAACCCCGTTTCTTGCCACAAGTGTCCACCATATCTACCTATGGATTGAATAAGATCCTTCAAGTAAGTTGTCATCGGTGCAAAAAGCAATAAAAATTGCTCCTAACTATGTATGATATTTTATTGTAAGGGAAAATAAGTGTTGTACGAACTTGTGATGGTGAAGAAATAAAAGCGATGGACCTGCATAATAAAGGTTGCTATCACATAGGGCAATACAACATGGCGTTCCTTTGCATTAAGGGTTTGCACATCCAAAATTAAAAAGCGCATACAACCTCTGCTTCCCTCTGCGAAGGGCCTATCTTTTACTTTCATGTATTTACTTTTATGCAAGAGTCAATAGTATTCCTTCTTATTTCAACCTCAGTTATTCTTTAGTTGGCAAGCATCATATGGTGGGGAAATATCCAAACATATATGGCCATTCAAATATATTTGATCTTGAGTTATTATTGTTGACAATTATCTATATGGTAAATAAGTGGGGAGGCGAAACATTAAGCCCCTACCTTTATCTGTGTTCTATGGATGCTATTTGTTCTAAAAATATGCTTTGAGTGTTAACAAACATGGAATAATTGAGTATGTGGAATTTCATAAATCAAAGCTCTTACATAGTTGAATTGCAATTGTTTGATGACTAAGAACATGGTTTGTTAGTTTTCAAGGAACTTGATGGTCTATACTTTAATATATGAATAGCTTGTTACTTGATCATGAGAAGTTTTATGAGATGAGCTTGTTTATGATATATAATAATGCTAGAAAAAGTGATTGGAATTATCATTGATCAAACTTGTGCACTTGCTAGCATTCACACTTCATAAATTATTTCTTTTATCATTTATCAACTCAAGGACGAGCAGTAATTAAGCTTCGGGATGCTGATACCTCTCCAATGTATCTATAATTTATGAAGTATTCATGCCATGTTTATAACAATTTTATATGGTTTTGGTATGATTTGATTAGAACTAACCCGAACTGACGTTGTTTTCTGCATAACTACCGTGGTGCCTTTTTTGTGCAGAAATAAAAGTTCTCGTAATGGGCTGAAAATTTATGGTGATTTTTTATGGACCAAAAGAGACCCTCGAAGCACAAGAGTTGGACCAGAAGCTTCACGAGGAAGCGACAAGCCAGGGGGCGCGTCATACCCCCGGGAGGGTGCTCCCAGCTTGCCGCTACCTCGTGGACCCCCTTGACGTGAGACCGACGCCAAAAATTCTTATAAATACCCAAAACTTCGAAAAGAAACTAGACCAGAAGTTCCACCGCCGCAAGTCTCTATAGCCATGGAAAATCAATCTATGCCCTCTCTGGCACCCTTTCGAAGGGGGCCATCATCACCGAAGGCCATGGAGGAGGAAGCCGGAGGGGGCCTTCATCACCATGGAGGCCAAGGACCAGTGGGAGAACCTCTCACTATCTAGGGGGGAGGCCACGGAGGAGGAAGCACAAGGGGGAGACCCCCCTCTCTCTCTCAGTGGGGCCAGAGTGCCACCGGGGGAACCATCGCCGCGGTGATCGTCTTCATCAAAGTCACCATCTTCATAACCTTCCTCAGCTCTTTTAAGCGGTCCACTCTCCCGCACCCCGCTGTAATCCCCTACTTGAACATTGTGCTTTATGCCACATATTATGATCCAATGATGTGTTGCCATCCTATGATGTTTTGAGTAGATTTCTTTTGTCTTTTGGGTTGGTTGATGATCTCGATTGGTTTGAGTTGTATGTTTTATTTTGGTGTTGTCGTATGGTGCCTTCCGTGCCGCGCACACATGAAGGATTCCCACTGTAGGGTGTTACAATACGTTCATGATTCGCTTACAGTGGGATTCTAGAGTGACATAAGCTTAAACCCGAGTAAGGGGGTTGTTGCGTATGGGATAAAGGGGACTTGATACTTTAATGCTATGGTAGGGTTTGACCTTAATAATCTTTAGTAGTTGCGGATGCTTGCTAGAGTTCCAATCATAAGTGCATATGATCCAAGTAGAGGAAGTATGTTAGCTTATGCCTCTCCCTCATATAAAATTGCAATAATGACTACCTATCTTGTTAACAATTGCCTAGGATAATTCTGCACACCGATCCATCATTATTCCACACTCGCTATTTGTAATATATTGTAATATATTCTAACTTTATGATAACATCACCTATTTTTTATATTTTAGCTCTCCGATATCATGCAAAGCTATCCTCTTCATACCCACAACGTAGTTTTATTTCTTGTTTCTAGATGGAAGCAAACATTCGGTGTATGTAGAGTCGTATCAGTGGCAGATAGGACTTGATAGAATATTGATCTTACCTTTAGCTCCTTGTGGGTTCGACACTCCATACTTATCACTTCCACCTTTTGAAATTTCTATGATGATTCCTTGCACTTGGGGATTGTCAACTTCTAGCCCTAATTTTTCTTCTATAAATACCCAAATATTCCTCGAAGACCAGAGAGTACACCAAAAATACTTTTCCACCGCTACAAGTTTCTGTCTTCGTGAGATACCATCTAGGGACCTTTTCCGGGACTCTACCAGAAGGGGATTCGATCACGAAGGGCTTCTACATCAATCTTGCTGCCTTCCGATGATGTGTGAGTAGTTTACAACAGACCTACGGGTCCATAGCTAGTAGCTAGATGGCTTCATCTCTCTCTTTGATTTTCAATACAATGTTCTCCTCGATGTTCTTCAAGATCTGTTTGATGTAATCTTCTTTTTTTGTGTGTTTGTTGAGATCCGATGAATTGTGGGTTTATGATCAGATTATCTATATATATTATTTTAGTCTTCTCGGAACTCTTTTATGCATGATTTATATAGCTTTGTATTTCTCTCCAATCTATTGATTTGGTTTAGCCAACCAGATTGATTTTTCTTGCAATGGGAGGGATGCTTTGTAACGAGTTCACTCTTGCGATGCTCAATCCTAGTGACAGAAAGGGACATGCCACGTATTTGTATTGTTGCTATTAAGGATAAAAATATGGGGTTTTTTCATATTGATTGATCTACCCCTCTACATCATGTCATCTTGCTTAAGGCGCTACCCCGTTCTTGTTAACTTAATACACTAGATGCATGCTGGACAGCGGTCGATGTGTGGAGTAATAGTAGTAGATGTAGGCATCAGTCGGTCTACTTGTCTTAGACATGATGCATATATACATGATCATTGCCTTGGATATCTTCATAACTATGCGCTTTTGTATCAATTGCTCAACATTAATTTGTTTACCCACTATATGGTTTCTTTCAAGAGAGAAGCCTCTAGTGATAACTATGGCCCCCTGGTCTATCTTTTATCATATTATTTTCAGATCTATAAAATCAAAACCCAAAAATACCTTGCTGCAATTTATTTACTTTTACTTTATTTCACACTTTTACTTATCTTTTATATCTATCACTATCAGATCTCATCCTTGCAAGTAACTATGAAGGGATTGACAACCCCTTTATCGCGTTGGGTGCAAGTATTTGTTTATTTGTGCATCTGCAACTATTGGAGACTTGTGTGTTCCTCCTACTGGATTGATACCTTGGTTCTCAACTGACCGAAATACTTTTCTGTACTTTGCTGCATCACCCTTTGCTCTTCAAGGGAAAACCAACACAAGATCAATAAGTAGCACCCCACTTCCCCTAGGGCCTCTAGCAAACACCATGGTACATGTCGTTATCCTCCATTTCGGGAAAACGGACCTAAAACATGCAGATAAATAAATTTGGCGAAAGAACTGAAGAAATCTTCAACAACACAATCTGAATTAAAAATAAAAATAAAAATTGGCATGACCTCTGCATAAAAATGGACACATTGAGAGTTAAAAATTTGGTGAAACAAGAATAAATCAACGTTTCATAAAAACTTTAGCACTTATAGTATGAATCTGTGTAAAAAAGTGAAGACATCTACTACAGCACAATATCAATAAACAAGGAAATTTGGCATGACATATTCGTAAAAATGGACACATGAAGTGCTAGAAATCTGGCGAGACGGAAATGAATCAACGCTTTGCCTAAACTTTAGCACTTATATCATGTATACCTATAATTAACTGAGGGCATCTACTGCAGCATATTATTGAACTTGATACGAACAGAAATAATGTAAAGAATAATAGAATATATAGCGAGACTATATAATTGACCCCTAATATGAAAAATTTGCTTTTCCTCGTTGATGGTTAGGTATGTGGCTGCTGCAACTATAATAGTTTTGATGTGTGCCTTCAAAACTATAGAACTATAAACTACAACTATATTTGAACTCTAGTATGAATAAATTGAACTCATTAATGATTATGAACACACAATAATAAAAACATATACCCTAACCCTAGTCGAACGCCCGTGTGCGTGTGCGTGGCTGCTGCCGCGGCTGCCGATTGCATGGCGACCGCGGGTGGCGAGGAGCAAAGCTGGAGAGAGAGGCGGGGGCGGCGATGTGTATTACGGAGTGGAGGGCGACATGGAGGACCGTATGTGAGGGCGACAGATGCAGCAGGCGAACAATGACGACGACGGCGGCAGTGGACGGATGATGACGGTGGCAGCAGACGCCGAGGTCGATGGCGATGGCGACACCGGACGACGAGGGAGACGGCAGATGGATGGCAACGACGGCAGTGGACACCAAGGTCGACGGCGACGACGACAACGTGTATGGGCCGACCAATGGAGGGAGAGTGAAAGTGAGGGAGTGAAGTGAGTTGGGGGGGGGGGGTGGGCGCGAGTCGGGCTGTTGAGTTTGCCTAATGCGGCGGGCGCTTCCGATTGCCCGCCACCGCTACTTTGGTGTGGAAGGAGGCACCGCTGATTTTATTTGGGCCGACCCCACAGCTAACTTAGCTTTGGCGGTTGCTGGCAGCTGCCCGCCACAGGTAAAATATGCATAAATATATATTTTTGGTATCGCTTGTAGCCACTAAACTGTGGCGAGCAGTATTGTGCACTCGCCACTGGTGCCTCGCAGAGTAGTGGCGAGCAGTTCTACACAATCGCCACTGATCGCATTCATCACGTGTCCACCCTAGCGGCGCTTGTTTGTGGCGGGTCATATCCGACACCCGACACTGCTAGCCTAGTACCTCTGGCAGTCACGTTCTAGCACCCGCCACAATTACTTTTGCTAACTAGTTGTGGCGGGTGCCTCACCACACCTGCCACTCATTGGGGTTCACCTATAAGCCCTTTCCAAGTAGTGTACCACTAGTAGTACTAGTACACGTCGGTCAAATTAGTCATCATGTCCTCACGTTGAATTGATATGATAACACGTTACACATGAGGTGACATAAGAGTCGCGGCGGTGTGATCAGTTCACCAAAGTGAGCCTCACCCCTCTGGTAGTCCAGCAGCACTCTCCCATTCTATCCTTGTTGGGGATATACCCCGTGGTATGACCTGACCGGATATATGACCTGGCCGAGACTTGGTGGTTCATCGGTAACCCACCTGAAGGCTGGCGACTCACTGGTTTGGCGACTCATTGATGACCCCGATGGCGGGTCAAATAGATGACAAGGCCCAAGGCCCACAAGGCCGGCTCATGCTATGGTGGGCCAGTTTACGAGGAAAGGCATAAGGAGTTTTCCCTTAAGGGGGGGCAAGACTAGGATTCCGCTTGTTATAGAATAGTCCTAGTCCTACTAGGACTCCACATGTAACCCGCCCCTCCAACTTATATAAGGAGGGGCAGGGTACCCAACAAGGGGGGGGGGGGGGAGAAGTAATCTCTAAGGCTAGACACAACTAGGAAAGCCGGTTTATGCAGCAACTCCCTCATGAGCATAATGAGACCTAGCCACAAACAGCATGTAGGGCTATTACCGGATGATGTTTCCCGAGGCACGAAGCTGTCTAAATCCTTGTCTTGTGTGTTGATCCGCCTCACATCTCTCATCCCGATCAACCCCTATCAAGCTACCACATAGATGCGTTGGCCTCACGACTAAGTCCTCACACTAGGACATCTGCCTTGACAAATCCACGACAGTTGGCGCCCACCGGGGGGCTCGCGCACGATGGTGTTGAGTTCTTGAAGGGATTTATCACAGGAATCAAGAAGCTCGTGATTCATTGGATGAAAGAAGAGCCGGCAATATCCATTGTTTAGTGATTGGAGTAATGGTTAGTTTCGGAGCGGCGGGTGCAAGATTTGAGTTCACGTGAGATTAGGGTTCGATGGTGTACGCTGCCGCCAGTCTTCGAAACCGACCGGATTTTTTACTGCCGCGGTCGTACTATGGTAATACATCGAGGATTTCCATCATCTAGTTGACACGAAGTCTGAGACAAACGCCTGCTGCAAGGGCAATTCATTGTTACTACTCCGAGACCAACAGTAGTACTGTTTGCACACGCACGTGCAATTTTCTCTGGCTGCAGTCATCAACCAAGTTCAATGGCGAGTGACCTCCGCATTGCACCGATCCCAGTTGAGGTGCTACATTGCTACTGCATCACGTGAAGGCCAAAAGCTGAGTACTAGTTCAGTTTTTGGACTTTTCATCTTTAATTACTGCATCCACCCGAGTCGGAAGAAGTCAAGTGCCACTACATGATCATCCTCACTTTGAGGTCAAAAGAAGAAGAGGAGGAAAGAAGAACACTACTATGCTGGAACGTGTGTGGGATCAACTCCAACAAGAAGCAATTGGCAATCCGCAATGCGATTGATATCAGTGGTTGTTCCGTCGTTTGTTTTCAGAAAACTAAACGCACTTCTTTTGATGCATTGTATGTTAAACAATTTTGTCCTAAAAATTTAATATGTTTGAATTTGTGCCCTCTGTTGGTAACTCCGGTGGTCTTATTACTGCGTGGATGAGCTCAGTTTTCTCTGGCATTGCGGTTTTTTCTGAATCTTTTGTGCTCGATGTCAGACTTACCTCAACGCAGTCCAATGATTCGTGGACTCTAGTGAATGTATATGGCCCATGTGCTGATCCAAATAGGTCGATTTTCACTACTTGGCTGTTTGATCTTGACATTCCTACGGGTGAAGATTGGCTTATCCTCGGCAATTTCAACTTCATTTGAGCGCCTGAGAACCGTAACAGAGGAGGAGGTGACACTAACGATATGATGCTTTTCAATGAATTCATCCGAAGACAGTCTCTGGTTGAACTTCCGATCAAAGGGAGATCGTATACTTGGAGTAACATGCAAACCGACCCGCTGCTTGAACAACTCGATTGGCACTTCACCTCCATGGACTGGGCGGCCAAATACCCAAACACAGTTGTTATGCCTCTCGTGAAACCCACGTCCTATCACGTCCCTTGCTATGTGAGTATCCAGTCTAAAATACCCAAATCAAAAAATTTCATTTCGAAGACTTTTGGATCAAACAACCAGGTTTCTTCGAGGTGGTGAAGCGATCATGGGCCAAGCGCTGCTATGCTCCGAACGCAGCTGCAGTCCTTTGCAAGAAACTCAAGAATCTGCGCTATGACCTGAAGCAGTGGAGCAAGAAAATCTCCAAGCTCTCGATGCTGATTGAGAACTACAACAAAACCCTCCTGGAGATTGACGAGTTAGAGGAAAGGAGATGATTTTCTGTTCCAGAAGCCAACTTCAGACTGATTTTTGAAACATCACCTCCTTCACTTGCTAGATTGTAAGAAAGCATACTGGATGAAACGCTACACTGTTAGACATTTCAACTTTGGTGACGGCAACACAAAGTTCTTTCATAGGGTAGCGACTGAAAGATACCGAAGAAACAACATTGCATCGCTTAGATTGCCCGATGACTCGGTTATCCACAATCACGTGGGTAAAGAGGCTGTCCTCTTTCAGACCTACAAGGACAGGCTGGGGTGCTCCAACCAAACCAACATGAGATTTGATTTGAGATGAATCATGAAAAAGGTGGAGGGACTCCAATCATTGTCAGTTCCATTCGCCCGCAAAGAAATAGATCAAGTGGTCAAAGAGTTACCATCTGACCGTGCTCCTGGCCCGGATGGCTTTAGTGGCAGCTTCATCAAATCTTGCCGGCACATCATTAAGGAGGACTTATATCGTCTTTGCTTGATTGTCATGCAGGTAATCTTGACCTTGAAAGCTTGAACACAGGGTTTATCACTCTCATACCAAAAATCCAATCCCCGGAAACTGCCAATGATTATCGCCCAATAACTTTACTGAACTGCTGCCTCAAGCTTTTTACCAAACTCCTTGTGAACCGACTGC
This sequence comes from Aegilops bicornis, assembly GCA_021605145.1. Lineage (NCBI taxonomy): Eukaryota > Viridiplantae > Streptophyta > Magnoliopsida > Poales > Poaceae > Aegilops > Aegilops bicornis. The sequence goes on from CM038674.1 coordinate 163,035,596, forward strand.
AATGTGTGATCCTTAAGATCATTCACCGAAACCAATATGGCTTCTTGAGTGGACGATCGATCCAGGATTGTGTATAGAGGGCGTTTGAATTCATACATCAATGCCAAGCGTCAGGGCGAGAGATTGCTATCTTGAAGCTAGACTTCACTAAGGCATTCGACATGATCGAATATGCCCCAATGATGGAGATTATTAAGTGCATGGGTTTTGACGATCGATGGCTTGGATGGATAGACTGCTTGTTCTCGACTACCAAATCTTCTGTCCTCCTTAATGGTGTGCGCCAGGGCGATCCACTGTCACGGCTCATTTTTGTGCTCACAGCCGATCTGTTACAAGCTGCCATCAATGACGCCTATCGGGCGGGTGATCTCCAGCTTCCCATCCCAGCTTCTGATGTTGATTACCCCGTCATATAGTGTGCAGACGACACGATCCTTGTGATACCCGCGGACCAAACCCAAGCCGAGACCATCAAGTCAATCCTACAGGATTATGTGTCGTCAGCGGGGCTGCGCATAAACTTCCAAAAATCTACCATACTCACTTACAACGCAGACGCGGATACGACTTCGCGATTGGCACAGGTTTTTGGTTGCTCGATCGATTCCATGCCGTTTACATACTTAGGGTTGCCCATGGGCACTACCAGGCCGACGGTGACCGATCTCATGCCTCTAGTTTCGTCGGTGGAGCGTAAAGTCTCCACGGAAGCTACGCTCCTGGACCTCAGATCAAAGCTTACCCTAGTAAACTCGGTGACCACCTCCCTTGCGATATATGCCATGTGTTCCATCAGATTGCCGCCGAAGATACTCGATCATCTGGACAAACTCAGACGCAACTGCCTCTGGGCTAAGAACACGGACAACAGCATGAAAGTTGTCTTGATGGCTGGTTTGTAGGCCCAAACACAAAGGGGGGCTTGGGGTGCTCGACCTTAGGGTTCAAAACCAAGGTTTGCTTCTACGACTGCATGGATCTACCATGGGTAAAGCTTGTTTGGAGCACATATTATGATGGACTGGTCCCGCATGCATCTGACCCGTGTGGGTTGTTTTGGTGGAGGGATATCATGAACCTTGCACCGATCTACAGAGGGGTCACATCAGCGGAGGTGGGAGACGGAAGCACAGTTCTGTTCTGGAAGGACGCATGGCATGGAGATGTGCTGGCAGATAGCCACCCTCATTTGTTCTCTTTCTCCAAAAACGAAGACATCTCGGTTCAGAAGCTGCTAACCACGCCTACACTTGGCCAAAACTTCCATTTGCCACTCTCGGTCCAGGCTAGGGGCGGGCTCGAGGACCTCCAAAGCATCATGACCTCGATGGAGCTGACGGAGATGAATGATGTATGGAAATGTGTCTGAGGTCAGAGGTGTTCGCCTCCAACAAGTTCTACCTGCACTGTTTTCAGAACGGAGTGGCGGACAAAGCTTTTGAGAGGATCTGGAAGACCAAATGCACCAACAACTGGAAGGTTTTTGCTTGGCTGCTTCTTGTGGACAGAAAAAAAACATGAGGGGGCTGATCAAGAGTAAGAATATGAAACTAAGAGACAACAACTTTTCTTGTTTGTTATGCCATCACCCCCCCTGAGGAAACTGTTGAACACCTGTTTTTTCAGTGTGAGTTCAGCAGAACATGTTGGGGGAGGTTCGGGATCACGTGGCCCATGCATGGCAATAGATTGCAGCTTCTGCATGCGGCAAAAAGCATGTGGGCCAGGCCCATGAACATGTTGGGGGATGGGTGGCGACAGAGGTTCCAAAATGACTTTGGCATGATGAGGCACAGAGTCAAAGAGGCCCTAGTGCCATTTGTTGAGAAGATTGTTGCTTTGATCTAGTTACTTTGTTGTTTAGTAACAACAGTAGAACTCTGCCTTCTCTTCCTATACCCTTGATGTATAGGACTCTCTTAACCCCTACGCCCCATGTAAGTTCACCATGTAATTATGTGTGTTGAGGTTTAATATAAAGTTAGTGGGGGGGGGGGTGCCCTCACTGTCCCAAGCTTTCAAAAAAAAGAACACTACTTGGAGGAGGACACGGACTGAGTCAACAGAGCCGGCTGCGATCCAGAGAGAGGACGTGAACATGGTCTCCGCTATAGCGGCCACGACCGAGGCCTCACGCCAAGCCGCCGGCCTCCGCTGCCTGATCGGTCCATCTCCACAGCCGTGGCCTCACCTGCGCCGACGAGTTGCCGCAGCTGTTGCCCACTTCCAAGCAGCTCCGCGGGCTCACATTGATGCTATCACAGCCTCAAGGCTGCCCGAAGTCGCCCTGCCTTGTCGCGCGCCTCCGTCGCCGTCTCATCCTTGCGATGAGCCGCCGTGCTACTGCGACCTTGAGCCGCCCTGCGGCCACTGCCGCCGTGCCTTGAGCCGACCGGGAAAGCCGCCCCCATTGCCTCAAAGCTGCCGGTGTGTTGGCCTCCTGCTGCTTCTGCTTCAAGTCGCCAAGTCGCTCGCGCGCCCGGGCCGGGTCGCTGCTCGCGACCATCGCCCGTGTTGCACCCCGTAGCTTTGCGTGGTGCCCTCACTGTCCCAAGCTTTCAAAAAAAAGAACACTACTTGGAGGAGGACACGGACTGAGTCAACAGAGCCGGCTACGATCCAGAGAGAGGACGTGAACACGGTCTCCGCTATAGCGGCCACGACCGAGGCCTCACGCCAAGCCGCCGGCCTCCGCTGCCTGATCGGTCCATCTCCACAGCCGTGGCCTCACCTGCGCCGACGAGTTGCCGCAGCTGCTGCCCACTTCCAAGCAGCTCCGCGGGCTCACATTGATGCTATCACAGCCTCGCGCTGCTCCGAGTCGCCCTGCCTTGTCGCGCGCCTCCGTCGCCGTCTCATCCTTGCGATGAGCCGCCGTGCTACTGCGACCTTGAGCCGCCCTGCGGCCACTGCCGCCGTGCCTTGAGCCGACCGGGAAAGCCGCCCCCATTGCCTCAAAGCTGCCGGTGTGTTGGCCTCCTGCTGCTTCTGCTTCAAGTCGCCAAGTCGCTCGCGCGCCCGGGCCGGGTCGCTGCTTGCGACCATCGCCCGCGTTGCACCCCGTAGCTTTGCGTGGTGCCCTCACTGTCCCAAGCTTTCAAAAAAAAGAACACTACTTGGAGTAGGACACGTACTGAGTCAACAGAGCCGGCTACGATCCAGAGAGAGGACGTGAACACGGTCTCCGCCATAGCGGCCACGACCGAGGCCTCACGCCAAGCCGCCGGCCTCCGCTGCCTGATCGGTCCATCTCCACAGCCGTGGCCTCACCTGCGCCGACGAGTTGCCGCAGTTGCTGCCCACTTCCAAGCAGCTCCGCGGTCTCACATTGATGCTATCACAGCCTCGCGCTGCTCCGAGTCGCCCTGCCTTGTCGCTGTCTCATCCTTGCGATGAGCCGCCGTGCTACTGCGACCTTGAGCCGCCCTGCGGCCACTGCCGCCGTGCCTTGAGCCGACCGGGAAAGCCGCCCCATTGCCTCAAAGCTGCTGGTGTGTTGGCCTCCTGCTGCTTCTGCTTCAAGTCGCCAAGTCGCTCGCGCGCCCGGGCCGGGTCGCTGCTCGCGACCATCGCCCGCGTTGCACCCCATAGCTTTGCGTGGTGCCCCTCTGTCGCCCCGCTATCGCCGTGGTGTGCCTCGCCCCGCCCTGGTTGCCTCCATGGCACGGCTGTGCCTCGCCTCGCCTCCACAGGCTTCCCGCCTCCATCATTACAAGCCGCATCTGATGGCCCACTTCCAACCTGCCCTAGACGTCGAATCACCAAGAGTCCAGTGTCTCTGAACCTGACCACATCAAACCTCGCCAGTCCGCCTCGCGAGGGAACTCCGCTGCTGACTTGCCATGCTGTTCAGCCTCTGCCTCATCGGACTGCACCTCGGTGTTCGCCTCCACAACAGCCGCTGCTGCAGAGCCGCCAACGGTCCCTGGCCTGAGTCGCCTTCACCTCTGCTCTGGGCACTTCCCGCTGGCCACCCGAGCGCCTTTGCTGTGGATTGTGGTTACTGTTGATCAAATCAACCTAGCTGTCTGTTTGCTTGCAAGCGTTGAACGAACGCGTGCGTTGGTGTTATGCCACGTGGCCATGACATTTGATACTACAGCTTGTGAAGCACTGACATCAGGAGATAAAGACCTTTGGATGCATATTAAGGAAATGCGGTCATTTGGATGCATATAAGGATAAAATGGAATTCAAAAACTATGCTGAGAAGTTATCTACGGATGCTAATTACGGATCATCAGTCGTCCGCACAAATCAGGTTATATCCATCTAAGTTGATTTTACTAGCACATATTGTTCTTGTCAAATAACAATTACTTTGGTGTATATATTTTACGCAGGATAATTATTCACTGCGAAGGCAATCATCGGGCCACGGGTACGGAACTCGTGCCGGTGTTATTGTGCGCCAGCGTCCGGCCGTGTTGCATTGTTAAAATGAGTGTGCAAGCCGCCGCCTCTGCGGCATACTCTATATCAACACGACGCAGCTGATTCGCCTCTCCGGATGGTATAATGCATCCACGGATGACTCACCTGAGATCGATCTCAGCTTGATTGAAGTGATTATTAAACTCCGTGATGAATAATTTCTGGCCTAACATATCAGGTGAAATCCATCCAGTATATTTTTATATCACTCTGGTTTGCAAATTCTTTAAATGTAGGACAAATTGTCTACTGCAAAAGTGACTATTATGTTACTGAGTTTGTTGAATGACTCATACCGGGAGTATATAACAAGCGTTGCGAGGATCATCAACTCGTTCCAATCTCCTGGTTTACATAAATTCCAGCGTTCGGCTACTCAATTGACCGGTTTACATCATGGTCAAGTAGGAAGAATCTCAAGCCAACTCCTCGAGTCGTCTTAAGACTTGTGGGCTACAATGACATGACTCAGCCAATTCATGATCCCAGGTCATTGGGGGGGGGGGAGATAACCCAGTCTCGGAGGCTACTGCTATGTTGATGAAAATTTAAAGGCCGTTAGAAAATTTCCGGCTCAAAATGAAGAATTACGATTTAAAATCCGGCTCAAGAGGAAATATGTCTCTCACAAAGCTTTGAAGCTCTCAATATCTGGTTTAAAATTCCGGCTCAAAAAGAATTCATCTCTCGCAAGTTCGAGGTCTCAGAAAGATTAAAGGTTGCCAAAGAGAATTTGTTGCCATGATGCGCGGTTCAAACATGGGTATCCTACCTTATGGGCTTATCTTATTGGTTATTTGGGGGCTTCCTGCTCATTGAGCATAGCTGTGACTACCCTCTTGATCCGGCTTGTACGCCTTGACTACAAAATACTTGGGGGCTTCCTGCTCGTTGAGCATAGCTGTGACTACCCTCTTGATCCGGCTTGTACGCCTTGATTACAAAATACTTGGGGGGTTCCTGCTCGTTGATCATAGATGTGACTACCCTATTGATCCGGCTTGAACGCCGTTGCTACAACACACTTGGGGGCTTGCTGCCCGGGTTAAAGGGACCAAAGAGAGTTTGGTGCAGAGCACAACTCAAACATAGGTACCCTTCTTTGACGGCTCAATATATATCACTTGGGGGCTCCCTGTTCATTGAACATAGCTTGATAACCCTTTTTATTGGCTTGAAACACCAGGTGTGCACACCAAAATTTCAGTTGATCCTGCCTTGTATGTCTGCCACTCCGCCCAGGTAATCCTGGAATGACCCGTCGAACTCTTGATAGTCAATCTTATTAAGACCCTGAACTTGTCAAAGTTAAAACGACGGTTGGTCATGTGAGGCCCGACTTACATGTTTGAATGAATGATTAACTTAGTGGTTGTGCAGCCCATGAAAAGCACTTGATGTTGTGGCTTGGCCGCCTATGAAAGCCTTGTTTTCTGATTTGTTATTTTTTATGAACATTGTTTGGGTTCATATCTTCGTACCATCTTGACATGTGGTTTAAAAACAATTCAGGCCATGTAGCTTTAATCCTTATGACTCATATTTGAGTATATCCGGAGTTTTGATAACCCGACCTGGCTTTGGACGACAAGTCGCTAGTATGTTTTGATTATGCACTTTGGGCATTGTGCTCTAAGTCTTTGGGTTGTTACCCTTGCTGCATATGGCGTGGTAAGACGGCAGTATGAACTGATTTCACTAGCCATGTAGCCTTGATTGTATGACTCATCATTGAGCATATTTGGGTTTGATAGCCCGCCCTGGCTTTGTATGTTAAGTCGCCAGTATATTTTGGATTGCGCCATGGGGATAATGCGCTTATAAGTCATTGGATTATTACCCTCACTGGATATGGTGATATAAGACGACAATATGAGCCAATTCTACAGGTATGTTTTCCTGGTTATATGAGTATGCGAGGTTTGATAACCCGCCTGGGCTTTGGACTTTAAGTTGCCGGCACATTTTGGCTTGAATGGCTATAATTTTAGTCTTTTCTATAATTGCATAAGACTATTGTGTTTGAGTTGTTACCCGCCCTGGCTTTTGACGTTAAGTCATCAGGGCATATGTTTAAACTGTGTAGGACATGCAGAGCTTTACACATAAGAATACTGCTATTGCTCATATGAATCATTGCGTTTAAACCCATCATATGGCCATCTGAAGATATTGCCGGGTTATCGAGCTCCGAGTTATATTGTTCAATATTGAGTTTATTGAGGCTATGAGCCGCCAAAGTGATCTTTTCAAAAATTGGACATGACTATGAGCCTCCATGGACGAGGTTATCAATTCCTGATTTTTTGCAAAGGTTATAAGTCGTCGGGTTGTATCCCGGAGGACAATGGATGCGCATTAAGTCGCTATTGGCCAAGAGCCGCCGCATTATATTATTCCAATCTTTAATAGCCAACTTGGCTGGATTTTCATTATGATATTGAATGATTAAGGTTTTCAAGGTCGCTTCAACACAATGGCTATTATTTCTTTATCTATGGATATGATTTATTCTGCAATGGAAGGAATAGTCCCGAGTCGCTGCAGGCTTACGACCCGACACTTGGGGGATACATTATTCAAATCATGATTATACCAAATATGTAAGTCCCATGCCACTGCAAGCATGCACCATGACACTTGGGGGCTAATGCAAGGTCATTTTTACTTGCCTTATTGAACATCCGACTCATCACATCGTAATGAGCCGGCCCTTGGGGGCTACCAATTGCTCCTGTCAAATATTCAAAGTACACAAGCCTTATGAACGTGGGTTCGAGCCCCATGGTGGGGGTGACATCATATGATGTTATTGTCAATGAAGTATATATAATGTCCCAGCTCAGTATTGTCTTGCTGAGCCGGCCCTTGGGGACCACACATTGCTGTTCAAGTCTACATGATCATATCTACAAAGTACCTGCTCATGATTGCATAATGACCCGGCCCTTGGGGGCTACACTGGTTGAAGTTTTTATAAGCATAAGGCAATTACAAGTCCCAGGTTGCTGCAAGCATACCAACCGGGCACTTGGGGGCTACATATGTGGAATATTCAATTTTGACTAGTGATTGAGATGAACAACCTGGATTTCTTCAAATTGCAGCATTTATATTGAAGCAAGTCTTAAGCTGTTACTAAGCTCCCTTTTTAAGACCTGAGGGGCTTCAAGTGATATGCATATAAGGGAGGTACATTTTCAAGCTTGATGTTAGCAACAATTATGACCCGGTGCTATCAATATTTACAAACCGGATATTTTGGCAATGATAAACCAACAAGTTCTACATCTTTAAGCCGGCTGAAAATCAGATGAGTATTTCAAGACCAATATTTTTGTTAAAGCATTGCGAGCTGATTCAAATGAATTATTCTTCACAATATTTTTCTGGGGAAAACGAATGTCAGCAAATTGAATATGAAGTTGGTCTATTGGCCCGGACGTTCGAGAAGGAGGAAATGACAAGGAATTAATGATGATCAATTTAACATGGATAAATCCAAATTAAACTGGGGGCTAATGTCGGGGATATACCCTGCGGTATGACCCATACGGATATATGACCCGGCCGAGACTTGGCGGTTCATCGGTAACCCACCTGAAGGCTGGCGACTCACTGATGACCCCGATAGCGGGTCAAACAGATGACAAGGCCCAAGGCCCAGATGGCCGGCTCATGCTATGGTGGGCCAGTTTACGAGGAAAGGCATAAGGAGTTTTCCCTTAAGGGGGGCAAGACTAGTATTCCGCTTGTTATAGAATAGTCCTAGCCCTACTACGACTCCACATGTAACCCGCCCCTCCAACTTATATAAGGAGGGGCAGGGCACCTCAACAAGGGGGGACAAGTAATCTCTAAGGCTAGACACAATTAGGAGAGCCAGTTTATGCGCCGACTCCCTCATGAGCATAATGAGACCTAGCCACAAACAACATGTAGGGCTATTACTGGATGATGTTTCCCGAGGCCTGAAGCTGTCCAAATCCTTGTCTTGTGTGTTGATCCGCCTCGCATCTCTCATCCCGATCAACCCCTCTCAAGCTACCACATAGATGCGTTGGCCTCACGACTAAGTCCTCACACTAGGACATCTGTCGTGACAAATCCACGAGAATACTCGTCCATTCTCTCCCAGTCTCCCTGCCTCCCAGTCGCCGCCTTGTTCTGATCCAGTTGGTACAATGGGCGATGAGCTACTTGATACGTCTCCAACGTATCTATAATTTTTGATTGTTCCATGCTATTATATTATCTGTTTTGGATGTTTAAAGGGCTTTAATATGCTCTTTTATATTATTTTTGGGACTAACCTATTAACCGAGGGCCCAATGCCAGTTCCTGTTTTTTTGCCTATTTTAGAGTTTTGCAGAAAAGGAAGACCAAATGGAGTCCAAATGGAATGAAAGCTTCGCGATGATCTTTCTTGGACCGAAAGCAAACCAGAAGACTTGGAGATGAAGTTGGAGAGGCAACGAGGCGGCCACGAGGCAGGAGGGCGTGCCAAGTGGGGTAGGCGCGCCCCCACCCTCGTGGACCCCTCGTAGCTCCCCTGACCTAGTTACTTCACCTATATATATTCTTATACCCTAAAAACACCAGGGGAGCCACGAAACCACTTTTGCACCGCCGCAACCTTCTGTACCCGTGAGATCCCATCTTGGGCCTTTTCCGACGATCTACTGGAGGGGGATTTGATCATGGAGGGCTTCTACATCAACACCGTTACCTCTCCGATGAAGCCTGAGTAGTTTAGCACAAACCTTCGGGTCCATAGTTATTAGCTAGATGCTTCTTCTCTCTCTTTGATTCTCAATACAAAGTTCTCCTCGATGTTCTTGGAGATCTATTCGATGTAATACTCTTTTGCGGTGTGTTTGCCAAGATCCGATGAATTATGGATTTATGAACAAGATTATCTATGGATATTATTTGGTTCCTCTCTTAATTCTTATATGCTTGATTTGATATCTTTGCAAGTCTCTTCGAATTATCGGTTTAGTTTGGCCTACTAGATTGACCTTTCTTTCCATGGGAGAAGTGCTTAGCTTTGGGTTCAATCTTGCAGTGTCCTTTCCCAGTGACAGTAGAGGCAGCAAGGCACGTATTGTATTGTTGCCATCGAGGATAACAAGACGGGATTTTCATCATATTGCTTGAGTTAATTCCTCTACATCATGTCATCTTGCTTAATGCGTTACTCCATTCTTTATGAACTTAATACTCTAGATGCATGCTGGATAGCGGTCGATGTGTGGAGTAATACTAGTAGATGCAGGTAGGAGTCGGTCTACTTGAAACAGACGTGATTCCTATGTTCATGATCATTGCCTTAGATGTCATCATAATTATGCGATTTTCTATCAATTGCTCAACAGTAATTTGTTTACTCACCGTAATATATGCTATCTTGAGAGAGGCCACTAGTGAAACCTATGGCGCCCGGGTCTCTTTTCCATTATATTGAGTCTCGTTTACATCTTGCTACTTTCCGATCTATTTTTTTTGCAATCTTTATTTTCCAATCTATACACCCAAAAATACCAAAAATATTTACTTTACCATTTATCTATCTCTATCATATCTTACTTTTGTGAGTGACCATGAAGGGATTGACAACCCCTTTATCGCGTTGGTTGCAAGTTCTTGATTGTTTGTGCAGGTATTTGGTGACTTGTGCGTCATATCCTACTGGATTGATACCTTGGTTCTCAAAACTGAGGGAAATACTTACGCTACTTTGCTGCATCACCCTTTCCTTTTCAAGGGAAAAACCTACGGAAGCTCAAGAGGTAGCAAGAAGGATTTATGGCACTGTTGCCGGGGAGATTTGTGTCAAGTCAAGCCATACCAAGTACCCATCATAAATGTCGGTGTACTAGAGTAGGGGTACCCTAGTATCCCGAACTCGTGCACGGGCAGTTGCAGCACCCCACGGCAGGGCTACCTAGTGACCACCAAGGTCCTCCGTGGTTCCTTTGTAGCCATTCAAGAACAAAGTATTGAAGCCAAGAAGACAAGACCCCGGCAAGAAGAGCTTGCCGGGAAGGCCGCTCAAGGCACGCAGAAGACAAGACCCCGGCAAGAGGAGCTTGCCGGGAAGGCTTGGTGAGCGACAAGCTCCCGAGCGCGACAAGGATTAAGCCGCGGCAAGGTGCTTGTCGCGGCAGGCAACCTCTCTTCATCTCCGCTCCAGCTCATCCACCAACGTGTCGCCATAGGGCCATTCCAGGCGTGCGTGTCAAGAGGCTGTGCAGCCAGCGGAGAAAGCGTGATGGCAGCGGCGCCGACAGTGCCATCGTGGCGAGCGGTGGCGCCCCTGACGGTCCCTTTCTGCACTGTTTAGGCGACATGGACGGGCATTTATTGCTTTTGTCCCTTGCCATCAGAGTTAGGTAGAATACACTATACAAAGTAGCTGTACCAACCGCAACTCTTTTTTCCCATTTTGCCCTTGTTCACGTTGCCACCTGTGGTGACCCCTTGAGCCTATAAAAGGAGGCCCATGCGCAACGTAGAAAGGGTTCGGCTGGTTCGACTCATTCGAGACTAGAGACACTCAAGCTAGGTTTTGTAGTTCTCATTGCTCCCTAGCAAGAACACAATATAGTCAGACAAGCAGCAGTAGGAGTATTATCTCTCCGGAGAGCCCCGAAGCTGGGTAAACTGCTAGTGTGCATCGCCTCGATCTGCTCTTCGTGCAATCTCCGCCCCCCACCGAACCAAAAGGGACTCGGTCCGCCGGTCCCATAGGTGTTCGTGGGTCACGATCAGCTTCCCGACATCTTTAGCGCGCCCGGTAGAGGCGTCGAGGCTGTGTGAACCTGATCCGGCGTTCACACGAGCAACATCTTCATCATCTTCATCAACATGCCACCGAAGAAGAAGGCTTGGCGGCAGTGAGCCGTCGCGTCAAACCCACCACCACCGGAGCTGACGAGTGGTGGGGAAGACGCTGGCGGGGGAACGGGCGCCGTCGAGGGAGCCCACGACGCTGCCAAGTCCAAGGACAAGGCGACGCAGACCTCGGCGTCTGGATACGTACCGCGTCCATCTCAGGAGGCGCGAGACCGACAGCGTCATGGTGCTCGCAGCGCCATACGTTCGTTGGGCCAAGATCGGTGGTGGATCGAGACGGCTCAAGAACGCTCGCGCGCCAGCAGGCTGGTGCGGCGGGAACGCGATGCGCTGGGCGGGATCTTGCTCCTTCTAATGTATTTAGAAGTCCGAGCATATTCCGCTCCTCGCACCGTTCGCCATTACCACCCACCACTCAAGCAGAAGCTTTGGCGCGAGCTCAACTGCTCCTGGATTACCCTCCAACGGCAGACAAGGTCGACGAATGGAGGGCCACCATTCAGAGTCTCATCGGCTTTGCCAACGGCGACGTTCCGCGGCAACCAAGCACATCGCTGCCGCGACGGGACGACAAGGCAAGAGCCGGTGGCGACGAGACCTGTGGGGGTGCAACCACCATGCACTCTCCATCCCGAAGGCCAAGATCGCCGACTCGTCGGATCCACCTCAACAGCGACTCCACCGCTTCATCGGATCCACGAGCTCACCGTGATCAGCGCCAAGTTCTTCAAGAACGGCAACAAGAAGACGCTCGAACTCGCATCGAGCGCTGAAGAGAAGCGCGGCGTCAATCCGACGGCCGGGCCCATTGTCGACGCATGCGCGCCAGGGAACCAGGTGACTTGCCGTGACGCGGTAGGTTGCCCTGCGTTCACTCGTGAGCTGCGGCAAGTCCAGTGGCCCGACAAGAAAAATTTCAAGCCAGACGTGCCAGAGAAGTATGATGGCAGGACGCATCCGTCGGAGTTCCTCAGCATCTACACCATCGCGGTGCAAGCTGCACGGGGCGAGACGACAAGATCCTCGCCAACTACTTCCCGCTAGTACTCAAGCCAAATGTTAGATCTTGGCTCATGCACTTGCCGGACAGTTCCATTTCCTCTTGGGCAGATCTATGCCATCAGTTTGTCGGCGCCTTCACAGGTGGCCACAAACCTCATGGCCAGGAGAGCGACCTTCACCTGCTCGCCCAGAAGGAAGGAGAGTCCCTGCGCAAGTTCATCCAGAGATTCAGCCGTGTGCATTACAACATCCCAGATGTCCACCCTGCCGCGGTGATCAACGCGTTTCATCAGAACATGCGGAACCGCAGGATGAGGGAGGAGATGGCGACACTACTAGAAAAACCCCTACTAATGGCGCACCTATTATGGCTATTAATGGCGCATCTGTGGTGCGCCATTAATAGCACGCCATTAGTAATTTTTACTAATGGCGCACCACCTGGTGCGCCATTAATCTCAGAGACTAATGGCGCACCATGTATAGCCCACGGCGCCATTAGTATCTGGTATACTAATGGCGCACCACATAGAAGTGCGCCATTAGTAACATTTTTTTTTCAATTTTTTTTAATTTTTTTCAAATTTTTTTATTTTTTTTTCAATTTTTTCTTAATCTCAGTTCACTATGGCTTAATCTCAGGTCAAATCGCACTCCGTGGTCAAACTTCCCGAAAGGTCACCCATCCTCACACTACTCCAGCCCAAGCACGCTTAACTTCAGAGTTCTATCCAACCCGGCAACAGCTCACTTCACGGGCACTTGTTGATATATCTAGCATATCAATCTGTTATACCTTATTGATGTCTAGGACTTTGTTCATGTTAATGACTATGATGAAATTTTGAAAAATATTTCAAACTTCTCGATCATATTACGTATTATTTTTGAAAAAAATTCAATTTTTTTGAAATTAGTAATTTTTTCTGTTACTAGTGGCGCACCACATCCACGGTGCGCCACTAGTAAGTTTGAAATTTTTGAATTTTTTGCCGCTAGATCTTGAAAGCCCTGTGACGCCCGATTCAATCATACACTAATCATGCACGTAAATGTGTACGATCAAGATCAGGGACTCACGGGAAGATATCACAACACAACTCTACAAATAAAATAAGTCATACAAGCATCATAATACAAGCCAGGGGCCTCGAGGGCTCGAATACAAGTGCTCGATCATAGACGAGTCGTGGAAGCAACAATATCTGAGTACAGACATAAGTTAAACCAGGTGCCATAAGATGGCTAGCACAAACTGGGATACAGATCGAAAGAGGAGCAGGCCTCCTGCCTGGGATCCTCCTAGGTCACTCCTGGTCGTCGGCGGCCTCCACGTAGTAGTAAGCATCGGCGGTGGCATCTGGCTCCTGGGCTCCGTCATCTGGTTGCATCAACCGGAAAGAAGAAGAAAGGGGGAAAAGGGGGAGAAAAGCAACCGTGAGTACTCATCCAAAGTACTCGCAAGCAAGGATCTACTCTACATATGCAACATTATCAAAGGAAGGCCGTATATGTGGACTGGGCTGCAGAAATGCCAGATTAGAGAGAAGGCCTAGTCCTATCGAAGACTAGCATCTTCTGGAAACCACCATCTTGCAGCAAACAAGAGGGAGTAGAGTAGCATAACTTAAAGTAGCAGTAGTGTTATCATCCTCGGCCAGAGATCCTTTCTCGACTCCTGCGAGAAAGAAATCCTGAGCCATACTATCCGATTATCATCACAATCCAATTCTCATCGCAATCCATTGCTCATATCCATGTCTCATCTCAAGTATCCAGTTCTAGTTGTATCGATCGGGATACAACTCCAAGTGTCCGTTACCGTAGGACAGGCTATCGATAGATGTTTTCTTCCCTGCAGGGGTGCACCAACTTACCCACCACGCTCGCTTAACTCCGGTCGGACACACTTTCCAGGGTCATGCCCGGCCTCGGCCAAACAATACGCCGCAACCCGACCTAGGCTTAATAGAGAGGCCAGCACGCCGGACTAAACCTATGCCCCGGGTCATGGGCCATCTCCACAGGAACTCCTGACGTTCTTGAGGGCGGCCGGTGAGCAGAACCTAGCTACCTTCCTAAAAGGCAGAGCTTACCGGTCCAACCGGTAGCGCGCGCTCGATCGTGGACGTCTATTAAGCTTTGGCTGATGTATCTGACGCAGAACGCCCATACTATGCCCACGTGATGGTTAGTGCTATCGGGCGAGGCCCTCGGATCAAATATCCAAATCGTAGTGGATTAGGCAGCGGTAACAAGCGAGACTCACGAAAGATGTGACCCGTTGCCCGATCCTCGAGGACTTGCGGCAAGGGCTAGGAATGCCCGCCACGCCTCGTAATTATCTCGCGGGCACCCTCCGTGTCAACCCGTCTCCACATCACTCGCAATTAAGCGCGCAGGTACCCCTCGTGGTCGACCCGTCTTTCCAAGTAATGGTAAAAGTCCAAGTAACCGTGAGTCCAAACATCAAGGGGAAAACACGAGGAATCACCCCGGTGAATTCCACTCAATGTAGTCATCAAGGTGAACATAAGAGGATTCACCCTCGAGGTCCACACGTGAGGGGTTGCACGACAGAGTCGTATCGGAAGTGGTTAAGGAGGAAATCACCCTCGATGACCACAACCGGATAGCTATACTCTGGGGTTAATATCGGAAGTCTTTGTAGAGGTTTCACCCTCGGTACTCGATAGTAACCTAGTAGTGTCGAGCAACTAAGGGGAAGTGATGTGCGGTGATGTCGGGGCCTGGTCTTCGATCCCGTTGATCGTGTATTAATTGATTCTGCAGGGGCAACAAGGACAAGGTGGGGGTCACTGATGGGTCTCTAACCAACCTATACTAAGCAGTTTAGGATAAGTAGGTAGATAACAATAGCAGGTTACAAAAAACAGGCTATGCAACAGAATAGGAGCAACAATAACAGTAGCAAAAATCTAGTGCAAGCATGAGAGAAAGGAATGGGCGATATCGGGATGATCAAAGGGGGGCTTGCTGGTTGCTCTGGCAAGAGAGGGGGTCGTCAACACCGTAGTCGAGGCCAGGCCGCATTGACCGGTCAGTAGTCTACCGGAGAAAAGAGGGGAAGAAACAATGAATACCAAGTAAACAGATGCATATCGATGCATGACATGTCAAGAAGCGATGCTAGGCGTGCCCTAACGTGGTATGAGGGGATCTTGGTTAGGGGAAAACATCAGAAGTATTCCGGTTCCGGACGTCTGTCGAGACGGATGAACCGGAGAGGAAAGTTTGCAGGTTCGATAGGTTAGAGGTGTGTGGTGGACGAACGGACTGCGTATCCGGATTCGTCTCGTCGTTCTGAGCAACTTTCATGTTGAAAATATTTTAATCCGGATTACGGATTAAAAGATATGATTTTTAAAAGATTTTATTAATTTCTGAATTTTATTAATTATTTAATTAATTTCGAAAATGCATTTATGACATCAGCATGATGTCATCTTTAATCGGCGATCAACAGGGGTTGGTGAGTCAACCCTGACAGGTGGGTCCCGCATGTCATTCACTAATGACTAATTAGCCTAATCAAAGTTAATTAACCTTAGTTAATTAAGTTAATTAATGATTAGGGTTAATTAATTCAGAATTAATTAGATTAATTAATTACTTAATTAATTAATTAATTAACTATTCGTTAGTTAGTTTTAATTCATTTTTATTTCAATTTTACTTACATTTTTAATTAAAACGTTCATTTTGGGGGTGGGGCCCCTGTCATTGGCCCAAGGCCAATCGGGCATGCAGATGTGGGCGATGCCCGTTCAGGCGCCCAGAGGAGCAGTTGGGCGCCACCGAGGTCAATCGGGGCGGCGGCCGAGGCCACGCATGCACGGCCGGTGGGCAGCGTGGCCGAGGCGACGGAGGAGTGGGGGGTTCGGGCAGTGGCAGCGCTGGGGGAAGAGGCTGGTCGGGGGCGAGGGCCGAATGGGCGCCGGAGATGCCGCCGACGGGGGGGGAAAAGAAGGGGGGAGAGATGCCATGCGGTGGCCGGGGCCGGTCGGGGCCTCGAACGGCCGGATCCGGCGAGGGGGGAAGGAGAGGGAACGGGGGTCGGCAGGTGAGCTGGCGGCCGAGCGGGCTGACGGGGCGACGGCCACTGGCGTCGAAGAGGAGATGGGAGCCGGGGGGTCGGTGCGGTGGCCGGAGCCCGTCGTGCCGACGGGGAGGGGAGGAGAGGGGAACCGGGGTCGACAGAGCTCACCGAGCGCCGCAGGGTCTAGGCGGCGGGCTCGGTGGAGGGCGGGATGTCCGCGGGAAGCGGTCGGGGAGCCGGGCGCTGGCGACGGGAGAGTGGGGCCACCAGCGAGTGGTGCCCGCGCTTGGGGGCGACTTCTGAGGGGAGGAGGGGAGGGCTCACAAGGTTGGCAGGAGGAGGAGGGGTTCTGGGGCAAGTGGTGGGCAAGTGGAAGTAGGTGGGGTGCGCCAAGGGGGGTGGGGGGGTGGCTCTGGAGTTTCCACCGCCACTCGATCCAGTCGGGAGGGCGAGGGAGCGAGGCGCGGGGGGGAATGAGGAGGCGGCTAGGGTTAGCCGCGGGGGTGGGGGGGGTATGTGGCTGGTCACGATGGGCGGCCCTGTGGGGAGGGGAATGGGCGAGAGGCCAAGTGGGGAGGGGGCCGGCTGGGCCAGGGTGTTTTCCCCTCCTCCACTTGTTTTGTCTTTCCTTTTCTTTTATTAATTTACTTTTCTGATTTTAGTTTATTAAAAAAATGCCAAAGCATTTTACCAAAATTAGTGCACCCCACCATAATTAGGTTTGCTATTTTAGACAACCCCCGAACATTTTTAGTTTTGGTTTTGAAACTTTTTATCGTTTGCTCTATTTTGACTTTGAATTCGAACAGGTTTCGAACTAGCGCGAGTTTATCCACAGTAACCGAGGTGACGTGGCATCATTAGCGGGGATTACTGTAGCGTAATTACCCGGGCGTCACAGCCCCGTAACTTTTTTTCTGTTAGGTTTTTGGGGATTTTGAAAATGTTTAACGGGGTACCCCCAGTTAAATTTGGATGTAACTTTTCGAGTAGATGATTTTTCATATAAAAAACTTTTTCATCCGAGTTAGTATGCAAAAGTTATGCCCATTTTTACAAATTCTCGAGAGATTTTGCAAATGAAGTCGAAATTCATATTTGCAAATTTTCCCAACAACTAGACCACATATCACATGGGAAACTTATTTTCTTTTATTTTTGACATTTTCATCACTTTCTTTTATTTTTTAAAACTGAAAAGGCGATCCGGGGGTGCATTCGGTGGAGGTGGCCAAGTTACTAATGGCGCACCGTGGTAGTGGTGCCATTAGTAGTTGAACTACTAATGGCGCACCACTCCCACGGTGCGCCATTAGTATTTGGCCACCTTCCACCGACGACGCATCGTGGAAGGTGGAAGGTGACCAAGTTACTAATGGCGCACCGTGGGGTGGTGCGCCATTAGTAGTTGTTCAACTACTAATGGCGCACCACTCCCGCGGTGCGCCATTAGTAGTTTTGAAAAAAAAAAAATGATATTTTTTTTGATTTTTTTTTAAAAATACTTAGTAATGGCGCACCAGAGGAAAGTGCGCCATTACTAGTTAAAACTAGTAATGGCGCACCACTCCAAGGTGCGCCATTAGTAACAAAAAATTTTCTTATGTTTTTTTCCCAAACTACTAATGGCACACCACACACCAGGTGCGCCATTAGTAATATATTACTAATGGCGCACCGAGACATGGTGCGCCATTAGAATATACTAATGGCGCACCACATCACAGGTGCGCCATTAGTAGCCATTCCATCTATAGCCCTTTTTGTAGTAGTGCGATGTGCAAAGTCAAGGACGTCAGTGAGCTGTATGCCCTAGCCGACAAGTGTGCACGTGCTGAGGAAGGGAGGAGACTCCCAGGAGAGAATACAGAAGCAGGATCTGATAGTGAGGAAACCGCCCCGGTGAAGAAGAGCCGGCGGCGAAACAACAGAAAGAAGAAGGGAAAAGAGGTGCTAGTTGTCGAGCAGTCCGGCAACAGTGGTGCCGCCAAGAAAGCCAAAAATAGTGGCTCCGGCAAGGAGGCTGCCGCTGGCACCGACCGCCAAGCTGTGGCGGCCACCGACAAGCAGGACAGCTCCAACAAACAGTACTGCTAGATCCACCGCACCAAGGGCCATGACCTCCAGAGCTGCAAGAAGGTCGAGCAGCTTGTTGAACAGCAGAAGGCTGAGTACGAGCAGCGCGACAAGGAGAAGGCCCAGGAAGGTGCTGGGGGAGTTAGCAACCGGCCGGGGAGGACGCCGCGGCAAGGCCAAGCAGCGGCAAGGAGACAGACCTCCCTGCGGCCGCGACAAGGATGAAGACGACGATGACGATGAAGACATGGAAGACGACGAGACCGATGAGCAGGAGTTTCAGAAAGCTACAGAGGTCCTCTGCGTTGACGGCGGTGCTTCTCTGCATACCTCACACCGCCAACTCAAGCAATGGATGCGGGAGGTTAATGCAGCGGAACCATCCGTAGAGTCACGCAGGCCTCTGAAGTGGTCCAGCACGCCTATCATCTTTGATATTGAGGACCACCCTGATCGCATAACTACGGTCGGGTGCTTACCGATGTTGGTCTCACCAACTATCCGCAACCTCAAGGTCACCAAGATGCTAGTTGGCCAAGGCGGCTTAAACCTGATCTCCTCCGCGGTGCTCCAAAAGCTTCAAATCCACGACAATGAGCTCGAATAGTGGCACTTTCCAAGGAATCAATCCAGGAAGGAGCAAGCGAAGGGGAAAATCACGTTACGGTAACATTTGGCAGCGAGCTAAACTTCAGGACTGAGAGGGTCACGTTCGATGTTGCTAATTTTCCGTTGCCTTACAATGGAATACTTGGCCGTCCAGCACTCGCCAAGTTCATGGCGGCCTCTCATTATGCATACAACTTGCTCAAGATGCCAGGCCCGATAAGTGTCATTTCTGTTCATGGCGACAAGAAAGATGCTCTTATCTGCGCCGACAAGATTTACCGGGAGGCATCAGCTGCGACAGATAGCAAATCACTTGCCGCTGAAGCTCCCGGAGGGAAGAAGAAGACCAAGTCCGGCAAGAGCTCTGATGCCCACTCCGGCAAGCGCACCTCTTCGGAGTGCTGCGCTACCGTCGAGGACGCACCATCGAGCTCCACCGGCAAGTGCAAGAAGACGATGGCGGCTCCACCAAAGACCAAGAAGGTGCCCGCCAAGGAGGACGGCACTGGTGATACCTTCACCATCAGTGCCACTCTCGACCCTAAATAGGAAGGCGCTCTCGTTGCTTTCCTGCGGGCGAACGTCGACGTGTTTGCATGGCAACCGTCTGACATCCCCGGTGTTCCCAGGAAAGTAATTGAGCACCACCTAGCTGTCTGTCCTCATGCGTGGCCCGTCAAGCGAAAGTCGAGAAGCGGCGGTGGGCGCCAAGAGTTCATTGCGTAAGAGATCAAGAAGTTGGAAGCGGCAGGCCTTGTCGGAGGAGTACTCCATCCCACGTGGTTGGCCAATCCTGTAGTTATGCATAAGGCAAATGGGAAATGGAGACTCTGTATTGACTTCACAGATGTTAATAAAGCTTGTCCCAAAGACCCATTTCCCTTGCAGCGCAAGACGACCAGATTGTTGACTCCACGACTGGATGTGATTTGCTTTCATTTCTTGATGCATACTCAGGATATCATCAGATCTTCATGGCAGAAGAGGATGAAGAGAAAACCGCATTCATCACCCCATGTGGCACATACTGTTTTATACGGATGCCCTTTGGGCTAAAGAATGCTGGTTCAACGTTCGCAAGAGTGGTCCATGACGTTTTTGAGCCACAAATGCACAGAAATGTAGAAGCCTACATGGATGACATAGTGGTCAAAAGCAAGGACAGGGCAACTCTGGTTCAAGATTTAGATGAGACCTTTGCAAATCTGCGCAAGATCAACCTCAAGCTCAACCCCGAGAAGTGTGTGTTTGGAGTTCCTTCCGGCAAGCTTCTCGGGTTCTTCGTGTCTCAGCGGGGAATTGAAGCCAATCCCGATAAGATCAAGGCCATTGAGCAGATTGAAGCACCAAAGCGCGTCAAGGATGTACGAAGACTTGCGGGTTGCGTGGCTGCTCTCAGCAGGTTTATCTCTAGGTCTGCTGAGCGCGCCCTGCCATTTTTCAAGATTTTGAAAAAGGCAGGTCCAATGAAATGGACTCCCGAAGCGGAGGCTGCGCTGCAGGACTTAAAGAGGTACCTGTCCTCCACTCCAATACTTGTCGCACCTAAGCCACAAGAGAAGTTGCTGCTATACATAGCGGCAACCAATCAAGTGGTTAGTGCTGCGTTAGTAGCGGAAAGGGAGGAAGACGACGAGCCGGCAACCAAGGCAGATGCATCCAGCGACAAGCAGGGGGCTTCATCGACAAGTTCTGGTCCCGACAAGGACGGATCTGCGCAGGATTGCGAGAAGATTCAGAAAAGGATGGTGCAGCGCCCAGTGTACTTTGTCAGTTCCCTTCTACAGGGGGCTAGGTCAAGGTACTCTGGTGTGCAGAAATTGCTTTTCGGCCTCCTCATGGCCTCGAGAAAGCTGCGCCATTACTTCCAAGCACATGAGATAACAGTCGTCACTCGCTTTCCCCTAAAGAGAATACTGCAAAATCCAGAAGCAACGGGCAGGATTGTCGAGTGGGCGCTAGAATTGTCAAGCTTTGGCCTCAAGTTTGAAAGCACTTCAACTATCCAGAGCAGAGCATTGGCAGAGTTTATAGCAGAATGGACGCCGACGCAAGATGAAGAAATTCCAGAGACGAGCATCCCCGTCAAGGAAGCAAGCAAAGAGTGGATAATGTACTTTGATGGTGCCTTCTCGCTGCAAGGCGCCGGTGTCGGCGTGCTGCTTATCGCACCCACCGGAGAGCACCTCAAGTACATAGTCCAGATGCACTTTCCCAAGGAGCAAGCAACAAACAATACTGCAGAGTATGAAGGTTTGCTTGCCGGTCTCAGGATCGCGGTAGACCTTGGGATCAAGAAGCTCATTGTCAGGGGTGACTCACAGCTTGTCGTCCACCAAGTGAACAAAGATTATCAGAGTCCGTTGATGGAAGCCTACGTTGATGAAGTGAGGAAGCTAGAAGAACACTTTGAAGGCCTGCAAATGGAACATGTTCCAAGAGCTCAGAATGATATTGCTGATGGCCTGTCAAAGTCGCCAGCCTCAAGTTACACAATGGAACCAGGAATTTTTGTGCTCAAGCTGACTCAACCAACTGTAACGCCATCAACTGGACAGAACAAGAAGAGGAAATTGATCTCTGGCGACTATTTTCCGGCAGAGCTACCCGAAGCCGCCATCGCGAAGGTCCCCAAGATCAACGCCAAGAGTGCTGAGGAGTAGTCTGCTCCGACAAGCCCCAGGGTTTGTTTCATTGAAGCAGACGCTCCAGACAAGTTTTGCTCCGGCAAGCTTGCCGGGGAACATCAAGCTCCGGCTGAGCCGCAGGTTCTTGCCGTAGAAGCGGATGTTCCCGCAGCAGCAGATGTGCCTTCAGTCCTTGTTGTCGAGCCACAAGCTCCAACATGGGCACATCAGATTGTCCATTTCCTTCAGACAGGAGAACTTCTCGAAGAGCAAGAAGAAGCGGAAAGAGTAGCCCGACAGTCAAGTATGTACCAGTTTGTCGATAGCACACTGTACAGAAGAAGACTCAATAGTGTGAAATTGAAGTGTATTCACGGGAAGATGGGCGAAGCTGTTGGCGAGGATACATGGAGGCATATGTGGTCACCACATTGGCAAGAAGAGCACTTGCCGGCAAAGCTTTCCGGCAAGGTTTCTTCTGGCCGACAGCCCTCCAGATGCAACTGCACAAGTAACCAAGTGTGAAGCGTGCGGTTCCATTCCAAGCAGATACACCAACCAGCTCAAGCTCTCGAGACGATCCCTTTATCCCGGCCATTTTCGATGCAGGGGCTCGACATCCTCGGCCCCTTTCCCCGAGCTGTCGGGGGCTTTGAGTACTTGTACGTTGCAATCGACAAGTTCACAAAGTGGCCGGAAGTGGAAGCAGTGAGGAAGGTGACAGCATAGTCAGCAGTCAAGTTCTTCAGGTCAATTGTTTGCCGTTTTGGGATTCCTAACAGGATCATCGCCGACAACGGCACACAGTTCATGAGTCGCACCTTCATGCAGTACGTCCAAGATCTTGGCGCCAAGGTCTGCTTTGCTTCTGTTGCTCATCTGAGAAGCAACGGTCAAGAGAGGGCAAACACCGAAGTCTGCGCGGGCTCAAGACCAGGACTTTCGACGGGCTGCACAAGTGCGGAAGAAACTGGATTGAGGAGCTGCCGGTGGTTCTTTGGTCGATCAGGACGACGCCAAATCGAGCCACTGGCCAGACACCTTTCGCTCTAGTCTATGGAGCAGAGGCAGTTCTCCCCACGGAACTCGTATACGGGTCACCTCCAGTACTCGCTTATGATGAGCTTGAGCAAGAGCAGCTGCGACAAGATGACGCGCTGCTCCTTGAGCAGGACCGTCTTCAGGCCGCTGTACGAGCTGCTCGTTATCAGCAAGCTTTGCGCCGCTACCATAGCTGCAAAGTTAGTGCCAGAAGTTTCGAGGAAGGCGACCTTGTTCTTCGGCGCGTTCAATCCGCCAAGAATTCCAACAAGTTGGCCTTGAAGTGGGAAGGCCCTTATCGGGTGAAACGAAGTCACTAGGCTGGGCGCTGTCCGCTTTGAGACCGAAGATGGCATTCCGGTGAGCAACTCCTGGAACATTGAGCATCTTCGTAAGTTTTACCCATAGGGCGCGGTTGCCGGAAGCTGTTCCGGCAACCACCTTTTGTACAAGTCTTGCCAATGTTGCATGTAATCCTTTGTACAAAGCCGGGCGCAGACCCCGTGCATCAGTAAAGCTCATATGTTGCGCACAACTTGTCAAATACATGCTTTCATAATCCTTTTTTGCATGTGCTATCTAACATTTTGTGCAGCATCCACACCCGGTAAGCAATAACGAGCCACAAGGCTCCATAACTTTATTTTCTCTTCTTTCTCTTTCTCAAAGAAAGGAAGGTTCATCCACCCACAAGTTAGCCGAGGGGGGGGGGGAGGAGAAGATAATGGTGTGGGCCACCAAGCGTCACTCGAGGAAGTTTCGCCTTACCGGGAAGAAAACGACGGAAAAGCTAAGTTGCCAAAGTTTGAGCAATCAGTTTTTAAATTCTTAAGTTATCTTCCTCGAACGATAGTACTTTGTATGGAAAACCTGTGCGCGGAGGAACCAACTCGTAACTAGTTTGCGCCCTTACTTTGTTTCGAGTCCGCTCAACAACTTAAGTGAGCTGCAACTAGTTGCGACAAGGTTGCTTGTCGGAGGCGGCACCGCCAGCAGGCTGCTGACGTTCCG
This sequence comes from Aegilops bicornis, assembly GCA_021605145.1. Taxonomy (NCBI): domain Eukaryota; kingdom Viridiplantae; phylum Streptophyta; class Magnoliopsida; order Poales; family Poaceae; genus Aegilops; species Aegilops bicornis. The sequence goes on from CM038674.1 coordinate 163,059,317, forward strand.
CACTCAGCGCTCGCGGCAAGGGTGCCCGCACCGACAAGTTCCCTAAAAGCGCAGGGCACAAACATACAAAGGAAGGAATCAAGTAAAGGAAATAACGTTGCAATCATCGCCTAAGATAGAGTTATATTACAAAAGTAGCTTGTCGCAGATCTAATAGATTGTTCTCCTAAACATGATCAGCAGCGGCAAGGGAAAGATAAAACGGGCGGCCTAGTCTACGCGGTCGCCATCGACCCTCTTGACCCCGCTCACCCTGTCCACAATGGGTGCGACAAGGGCCTTGAGCGCTTCAACGTCGGCAGTCGGCGGCAAGGACTTGAGGACGTTGGCGAAGCTAACGCCTGGATTGCGGAAGGCCACCTTCATTAGCACCTTGAAGAGCCCTGCACAGATTTGGCGCGACTTCGTCGGCCAGCTGCTTTGGGATCTCTTCCCGAGCTGCCGGAGAGCCGCCACCACGCCTTGAAGAACAGGCTGAGCTTGGCGCTGGGTTGGAGATGCTCGTCGGTGGAATACCCGAGATCCACCATCCCCAGCTCCATCAGCTCCTTGTCGATGGCGGCGGCTGTATTTACAAGACCCTCGGTCCAGTGCATCACGTTCTCTCTGAAGGTGTTATGGGCGGTCGTGGCATTCGCTAGAAGCTCCTCGTTGGCCTTGATTTTCTCCAATAGACCCGCTTCCCGCTCCTTGGCGCCGTCCAGCGTCTCCATCAGGGTGGTCAGCTTCAGCTCAAGATCTTCCTTGGAGTCCTTGGCGGCGTCGAGCTCTTTGATCCTCTCAGCGAGACGGCCCTGCAACTCGCCAAGAGTGTAGGCGTCCTTCTCGCGCTCGTGCTTCAGCGCGGTGAGCTCTTCGCCGTTCTTCTGCAGACTGGCCTCCAGCTGCGTCACTTTTGTCTCCAACTCCTTCTTGGCGGCCTCGGCAGCTGCGGCAGCGTCCTTTGCTTCCTTGAGAGCTCCGCCAAGTGATTGCTCGCGCGCGGCAAGCTCTTCCTCATAGCTGTCAAGGTTGATCTTCCGCTGCGCCAGCTCGCCTTCTTGCGCAGATAGCTTCTCGCCGGCAAGCCGTTGCTGCTCCTCGACCTCAGCCTTCTCAAGGATGAAGGCTGTGCGCTCTTCAGCGAGTCACCCCCGCTCTTCTGCCACGTCCCGGAGGGCTTCTTGATTGGCACCCCGGAGCTCTTCTGCGCGCTTCTCTATGTCTGCTCCCGCCCTCGCGACAAGTGCCTCCCGGGACTCCAACATGGCTTGTCGGGCGCGGTAGAGCGACATTAGCTTCTTCAGCAGCTGCTCCTCCTCGGACTCGCCGCTGCTGCTGTTTGGCGCGTCAACCAGCGTCAACCCAGCGGAGGCGAGCAGCTCTTCGTCAAAGGTCTCCCCTTCGACCGGCGCCCTGGAGCTCGACGCCCAGGGGAGCTTGATGAAGACGCCGCCGCCAGCCTTCAGATAGGCGCCGGGCTGGGGCTCTTCGGAGCCTGACGGTGCATCGGTGGCGGAGGGCTCGGTGGTCGGCGTAGCGCCTGGCGCTCCTACGGCCTCAGGGTCGTCAGTATGATCGCCAGACCCCTCGCCATCCTTTGCAGCGGCAGCCTTGGCGGCCTCCTCGCCGACGGACCCATCGGCGCCAGCCTCTTCCTCCATGGTGGTGGCGTCGTCAGTGTTGTCGTGCGCGGCCTCCTCGCCGGCGACTTTAGTCTCCATCGGATCAGCGACAGATGGATCTGACGATCAGAAAAAGAAAGAACAGTCAAGCAAATGTTCGAAAAGAAGAACAGAAGAAAAAAGAACCCAAGGGAAATTGTCATGCAAAAGGGTTACCTGTGATGGGATCTGTAGCCGCGGTCTCCACCACCGGAGGATCGCCGGCGCTGCCCCTTGTCGGAGAAACTTCCCTTATCGGAGAAGCCTCCCTTGCCGGAGAGCGCTCCCTTGCCGGAGAATTCTCCCTTGGCGGCGTAGTTGAAGCAGGCAATTTGGGAGGCGACTTCCGGGACCTCCTGATGAGGCTGCTCTGCTCCTACACAAATCAACAAGTCAGATATCAGTGAAGAAGGAGCACCCATGCACACCTAACCGTAAGAAATAAACCAAATACTTACGCTGGGGGCTGTGCTGGGGGCTGCTCTGAGGAAGGGTTGCCGGGTCCGGCAAGGGGGTCTCAGACGCGCCTCCTGTCGCCACGGGGGGATCGTCTTCGATGACAACCACCGGGGTCTTGGCTCTCTTCGACGCTCTCTGAGCCAGCGTCCTGAAAAAGGAAAGAGTTCAGAATGAAGCAAATCAGATACAAGACAAAGCAGCAAATTGAAGAATTACAAGTAACAGCGACAAGATCTTACTCTTCTTCTTCCTCGGAGCTGAGCGCGGAGAAGTCGAATTCCGGTCCGCCTCCGGTGCGACGAGCTGGAAGAGTAGGCTCCCTCGGACGCTTGGCGGGAGCAGGAACCGTGGTCCCAGAAGGCCCGCTCCCGTTCTTTGTGGCGACGTGAGGCGCTCAGCAGCAATAGTGCTTGCAGTGGCGCAGTCATGGCGCGACGGCTGTTGGCCCGTCTGCCGCCCCGCCACTTCCCCGGTCTTGCGGAGGCGCCTTCTTGGTGGAGCCGTGGGCTCCTCCCGCGGCAAGCTACCTGAAGGTGGGGGGGGAGGCTCCCCCGGCAGGCTCGTTCGGCTCAGCTTCAAGCTCGGCCTGCTCCTCCGCGCCGGCAAGCTCCTCTCGATCGGCAAGGCTTGCCGCCTCTGCTGCCTCCGCCTCCTCCACGGTGAACCCGAATTCACCAGCGGTGAGCTTCGCCGCCTCCAGCCTGGTGGCGGCGCGCTGCAGCTTCGGCGTCGGTGGTGTCGCGGGTGAGCCACTTCGCTCGTCGGGCGGATCGGCACTTCTTCCAGGCTGTCGAAGAACTGCTGCACGCAGCGTCATCGGCGGGCTCTTGCCAAGTTGGAGCGATCCCATGGGAATCACTGGCGGCATCATTGCACGGATGCGGTCGAGCGAAGAGTTGTTGCACAAAGGAACGACCCCCCTTGGCAACATAAACCACTCGGGGTGATCTGGGTCGTGCTTGAATAGCTCCAACAGCATCGCATCCAGCTCCAAGACGGTGAAATTCCAGTTGAGGCCCGGGCGCAGCCTCATGATGTCCGCCGCATTTTGGATCTCCCAAGCAGGCCTCCTCCTCTCCTGCAAGGGAGGCGATGGCGGCGGCGAAGGAAATCTGAACGTGGCGCCTACGCTGAGTCCGGCACGCATGAGGCGCAAGATCCGGGTCACAGCAATCTTCAACCTAGCATCCTCCGGCGCCAAGTTGCTCCAATCGTTGCCGCGCACTATGGGAGTTTGGCGCTGGGCAGTGAAGGGCTGCGGGTTCTCCTTGATGATCCAACACCAATCGGCTCTCCACTCCTCCCACTTGTTGCGGAGCTCTCCTTCCAGATATGCTTCTTTCTTGCCGATCCTGGAGATCCAAGCAATCCCTCCGGCAAGTGGCTCTCCTCTCTCAACGCGGGGCATGAAGAAGTGGCGGAAGAGGGCTACGTTTGGGTGGACTCCGACAAAGTTTTCGCAAAGGTGTGCGAAAACCGCCATGGTCAGGACAGCATTGGGGGTGAAATCAAGGAGGCGAAGCCCGTAGGTGTTCATGATATCGCAAAAGAATTCAGAAAAGGGCGGGCAGAGCCCGCAATAGAAGAAGAGCGCGAAGAAGGGGTACCCGACAGAAACCAACTCTGATGTGGCGGCAGAGATTACCCTCATGCGCGGATGCGCCCGCGTCTCCGTCGACCAGAAGAGGTAGTAGCCCTCCCTCAGCTCCTTTGCGTCGAGCTGGGGGTCGAAGGTGGCCCGCTCCTTTCGCAGCGCCGCGAGCCGCTGCGCCTCGGCCGACTTCACGCCCTTCCCCTTGTCGGCTTTCGGAGCCATGGTGGAGGTGGTGGAGGAGGCCGACGGCGTTGATGGCGTTGGTGGCGATGGGGGGCGGAGCGTCGCTCTCTTCAGACTCGAGAAGGAGGGAGGGAGCGACGGTGGTTTTTGAGATGTGACAGCAATGGCGAGGTGGGCGACTTGCCCCTGTTTCCCCTATTTATAAGGAGGGAGAGGGGGCGGACGTTCCGCTCTTCCAATTAAAGAAAGCCCCCACGATCTCTCCCACGACGCCACGTTCGGCGCGTGCTGTTCGTGGGGGACGTGGTGGGTCCGGGGCGAGTAACGGCGTGATCTAGGCCGCGCGTGGCCGTGCCTTTTGGGCCTGGCCCAACAGCGCTTCGGCACCGTGTGTGACCCAGGCCGGGGGCTCTGCCGGTGTACTAGAGTAGGGGTACCCTAGTATCCCGAACTCGTGCACGCAGGCGATTCTGACACCCAGCGGGGCTGCCTAGTGACCACCAAGGTCCTCCGTTGATCAATTGTATCCATTCAAGAACAAATTATAGAAGCCAAGAAGACAAGAACACGGCAAGAAGAGCTTGCCTGGAAGGCCGCTCAAGGCACGCAGAAGACAAGACCCCGGCAAGAGGAGCTTGCCGGGAAGGCTTGGTGAGCGACAAGCTCCCGAGCGCGACAAGGATTCAGCCGCGGCAAGGTGCTTGCCGCGGCAGGCAACCTCTCTTCATCTCCGCTCCAGCTCATCCACCAACGTGTCGCCATAGGGCCATTCCAGGCGTGCGTGTCAAGAGGCTGTGCAGCCAGCGGAGAGCAGTGGTAAGCGGCGCTGACAGGGGTGCCATCATGGCGAGTGGTGGCGCCCCTGACGGTCCCTTTCTGCACTGTTTAGGCGACATGGACGGGAATTTATTGCTTTTGTCCCTTGCCGTCAGAGTTAGGTAGAATACACTGTACAAAGTAGCTGTACCAACCGCAACTCTTTTTTCCCATTTTTCCCTTGTTCACGTTGCCACCTGTGATGACCCCTTGAGCCTATAAAAGGAGGCCCATGCTCAACGTAGAAAGGGTTCGGCTGGTTCGACTCATTCGAGACTAGAGACACTCAAGCTAGGTTTTGTAGTTCTCATTGCTCCCTAGCAAGAACACAATATAGTCAGACAAGCAGCAGTAGGAGTATTATCTCTCCGCAGAGCTCTGAAGCTGGGTAAACTGCTCGTGTGCATCGCCTCGATCTGCTCTTCGTGCAATCTCCGCCCCCCACCGAACCAAAAGGGACTCGGTCCGCCGGTCCCATAGGTGTTCGTGGGTCACGATCAGCTTCCCCGACAATAAACTCTTCTCCCTTGTATTACATTATTCGCCATTCACCTCTTGTTTTCCTCTCCCCTACTAATACGTCTCCAACGTATCTATAATTTTTGATTGCTCCATGCTACTTTATCTACTGTTTTAGGCAATATTGGGATTTATTATCCACTTCTATATTATTTTTGGGACTAACCTATTAACCGGAGGCCCAGCCCAGATATGCTGTTTTATGCCTATTTCAGTGTTTTGAGGAAAAGGAATATCAGACGGAGTCAAAACGGAACGAAATCAACTGGGGAAGTTATTTTTGGAAGGAAAGCAACCCATGTAACTTGGAGTGCACGTCAGGGGAGATACGGGCTGCCCACGTGGGTGGGGGCGCCGCCCCCCCCCCCCCCGGGCGCACCCCCTCCCTCGTGGGGCCCCCGTAGCTCCTCCGAGGTACCCCCTGCACCCATATATACCTATGTACCCTAAAACTTCCAGAATAGAAGATAGATCGGGAATTCCACCACCGCAAGCCTCTGTAGCCACCAAAAATCTCTCGGGAGCCCGTTCCGGCACCCTGCCGGAGGGGGAATTCCATCACTGGTGGCCATCTTCATCATCCCGGCGCTATCCATGACGAGGAGGGAGTAGTTCACCCTCCGGGCTGAGGGTATGTACCAGTAGCTACGTGTTTGATCTCTCTCTCTCTCTCTCTCTCTCTCTCTCTCTCTCTCTCTCTCTCTCTCGTGTTCTCTCTCGTGTTTCCTCTATGGCACGATCTTTATGTATCCCGAGCTTTGCTATTGTAGTTGGATCTTATGATGTTTCTCCCCCTCTACTCTCTTGTGATGAATTGATTTTCCCTTTGAAGTTATCTTATCGGATTGAGTCTTTTATGAGAACTTTTGATGTATGTCTTGCCGTGATTATCTGTGGTGACAATGGGATATCATGTGCCACTTGATGTATGTTTTGGTGATCAACTTGCGGGTTTCGTGACATTGGGAACCAATGCATAGGGGTTGGCGCACGTTCTTGACTCTCCGATAGAAACTTTGGGGCACTCTTTGAAGTACTTTTATGTTGGTTGGATGAATCTGAGATTGTGTGATGCATATCGTATAATCATGCCCATGGATACTTGAGGTGACAATGGAATATCTAGGTGACATTAGGGTTTTGGTTGATTTGTGTCTTAAGGTGTTATTCTAGTACGAACTCTTTTATAGATTGATCCGAAAGAATAACTTTGAGGTGGTTTCGTACCCTACCATAATCTCTACGTTTGTTCTCCGCTATTAGTGGCTTTGGAGTGACTCTTTGTTGCATGTTGAGGGCTTTTTATATGATCTATCTATGTTATTATTGTGGAGAGAACTTGCACTAGTGAAAGTATGAACCCTAGGCCTTGTTTCCTATCATTGCAATACCGTGTACGCTCACGTTTATCACTCGTTACCTTGCTGTTTTTATATTTTCAGATTACAAAAAGCTATATCTACTATCTATTTTGCACTTGCATCACCATCTCTTTGCTGAACTAGTGCACCTATACAATTTACCATTGTATTGGGTGTGTTGGGGACACAAGAGACTCTTTGTTATTTGGTTGCAGGGTTGCTTGAGAGAGACCATCTTCATCCTACGCCTCCTACGGATTGATAAACCTTAGGTCATCCACTTGAGGGAAATTTGTTACTGTACTACAAACCTGTGCACTTGCAGGCCCAACAACGTCTACAAGAAGAAGGTTGTGTAGAAGACATCAAGCGCTTTTTTGGCGCCGTTGCCGGGGAGCTGAGTGCTTGAAGGTATATATTTAGATCTTGTGAAAGTGCGTTATATCGACTAGAGGGGGGGTGAATAGGCGATTTTTATGAATTCTTCACTGAGGAATTTGCCTGTGAGGAAATTCCTTAGCGAAGAACTACTTGCAGCGGAATAAGTACTCAGAAGTAAGCATAACAGAATACAGGCATGGTCATCATGATGAAATGAAGACAAGCACAGAGTACAGAAAGCGTAATCATAGGATAACACAAGATGAAGACAAACAGACTGAAGAAATTGAACTGAGGAAATTGAGAAAGTCTTCAGTCAAAGTCTTCAAACACAGATATGAACAAACACTCAACACAGTAATGAGGAAATGAATGGGTTGAGGAAATAGAACCAGTAAGGTTGGTGAAGACAATGATTTGGTAGACCAGTTCCAACTGCTGTCTCAGTTGTACGTCTGGTTGGAGCGGCTGAGTATTTAAACTCGAGGACACACAGTCTCGGACACCCAGTCTCTGAGCACGCAGCTCAGGACACCAAGTCCTCACCGTATTCCCCTTTAACTAAGGTCACACAGACCTCGTCCAATCACTCGTGGTAAGTCTTCAGGCGACTTCCAAACCTTCACAGACTCGGTCACTCGGCGATCCACAATTCCTCTTGGATGCTCTAGACCATGACGCCTAACCGTCTGGAAGAAGCACAGTCTTCAAAGGTAACAAGCGTCAGATCCACTCAGGATCAATTTCTTCAGTGATGCTCAATCACTTTGGGTTTGTAGGGGTTTGGTTTTGGGTTTTCCTCACTCGATGATTTTCGCTCAAAGTCCTCGGAGGATGGATGCTCTCAATTGACAATTGTCAGTTTCTCGTGGAGCAGCCAACCAGCTAGTGGTTGTAGGGGGCAGCTATTTATAGCCTAGGGAGCAGCCCGACATGATAAGACATAAATGCCCTTCAATGATATGACCGTTAGGTGGATAAGATATTTTGGTACAGCTGGCCGCAAGAAGACAAAGAATGGTCGGAAATTTGACTCTCAAATTCCTCAGGGCTATCATGTTCCTCACTATGTAGGCAATTCGCACTGGCGAATTCCTAACTCCTCAGTCATAACAAATTCCTCAGCTACCAGAAGAACGTCGTCTCTGTCACTGATGAAATTGACTGAACTGTATGAGATTTCCAAAGGCTTCACTCGAAGGGATTGGTAGGTGTAGGATTTTGAGTTGAGCATCACATGGAAATTTTTCCTTAGTATTTCCTCGACCCCCTTTAATAGTACGGTGTTTCCTATGACTCAAGAATAAGAAAACGAAACTACGAAAACAAAAGTCTTCACGCTTCATGTTCCTCAAATGAATACCAAGTCTTCAAGGTCACACCAATTTCTTCACTTTCAAAGTCTTCAGAAAGTCTTCAGAATACCAAAGTCTTCAGTTGAAGAAGTTCATTTTTAGGAGTCGACTTTCTCTGTAAATATCAAACTCCTCATAGACTTATAGATCTGTGTACACTCACAAACGCATTAGTCCCTTAACCTATAAGTCTTCAATACATCAAAATCACTAAGGGGCACTAGATGCACTTACAATCTCCCCCTTTTTGGTGATTGATGACAATATAGGTTAAGTTTTCAACGGGGATAAATACATGAAGTGTAAGTATTGTTATTGAGGAATTTGATTGCAAGATATAGAAGAACTCCCCCTGAAGATGTGCATAGTGAGGAATTTGCTTTTGAGGCAATGCACATTTGAAGAGTTGAATCATGGAGATCTCCCCCTATATCTTGTAATTCATACACGCATTTGACATATAATATGAAGAATTTTGAAATGCATGATGAAATATGGTGACTGATGTAATTCAGCATGCGTGTATCAACATATAGCGAGGAATAAGCATGCAGAGGAACACATCAAAAGTATCAGAGCACCATCGGGTTTAAGATTACAACTCGATCCAATAAAAGTTTCAGAAGAACGAGAGTTGTAAGTTAGCAAAAAAAAATATGCCCATATAATAGACCCGCTTGAAGACTAACTCAAATTTCTCCCCCTTTGTCATCGAATGACCAAAAGGATCGAAACTGAGGACTAACGCCCCAGAAGAATATCAAGTTGATGGAGGAGCGCCAGCGTTGTCGGGGTCGGTTGTTGTAGTAGGGCCTGCCGCAGTGTCGTCCAAGTCTTCATTCTCATCAGTGTCGCGCGATGAAGAATAAGAGCTGGCCACCAATGGAGGAACCTTGACCCTCTTGAATTTCTTCGGCGGAGGTGCAGACCAGTCAAATTCTTCCTTGAGACCCATCGTCTCTAGTACTTCAGCGCTATAGACATGAGTGAGGACAGCCCAGGTGCGGTTGAAGGTCTCATGAAGGTAGTATTGGTTTTTCTTCACTGCATTGTGTGTTGAGGTCATGTTGTGAAGAATTGAACCAAGCTGACGCTTGACCCATTTATGATTGCGATCAACCTTCTGATGAAGACTGAGGAGTAACTCACGATCAGTCATCACCCTGGGTGCTGTAGCTTGAGGATTTTGCTTGGCTGAGGTATTGGCGGCAGAGTCATGTGTGGCAGAGTCGTCATTGGTAGAGTAAGATGCTGCTTTACGAAATTGACCATCCAATGGACGAATGCCTTCATCTATCACAGCAGCGGCCTTGCCTTTGTCATCAGCTGAGGAAACTGTCTGTTTGAGGACTTCAATTGGAGGCAAGTAGCTGCAGTGGTTCGTAGTATCGACTTTGTAATTGAGTGAAGACCTTGCCACGATGAATCTCATAATCCAAGGCGCATAAGGCTTCAGCTCAAATGGTGACATAGCAATGTTCGCGAGTCCTCATGAAGAAATCATGGAAGTTGATGGGAACGCCATGAATGATGTTGAAAAGCATATTCTTCATGATGCCAACGACTTCTTCATCATTTGAGTCGTGGCCTTTGATAGGACTCATTGTCTTCGTCAGAATGCGATAGACAGTCCGAGGCACATACAATAATTCCTTGACGAGGAATTTGGTTCGAGGAGCCTGCCCAGGCTTCAAAGGCTTCATCAGCACTTGCATATAGTGATTTTTCAGTTCGGGTTCACTGTAGATGCAACGTGCACCGTCAAGGGGAGAACTGAGAGGAAGGACACGAAGCAATTGATTCTTTGGTGCCTTGTAGTGAGTGTTTTCGGACATCCAGTCCAACACCCATGAGTTCACATCTTGATGTCTCGGTGATATGCGATGTCGCATAGAATTGAAGAATGAGTTCTTCATTCGATCCACAGATGTCGGTGCAGAAATTTAGGAGTCTGCATCGTGAAGAAGAACGGCGAGGACTGGCTCAAAGCCTGGCAGAGATTCCATGTCCACGTGAGGAATATGTGCATGATCGAAGATTTTGTCTTTGTCAAATAGCACTGAGGAATAGAAATTGGCTTGACTAGCAGTCCAGAAACGCCTCTTCCTTATGCGAGCAGAGTCATACGGATTGTAATCAGTGAAGAAAACATGCTCGCCAAAGAAGTCTTCAGCCTTGAACTTTTGCTTTCGTGAGAACGGATCCTTTGGCTTTGGGAGAGGGGTGTCAGTGAGTTGCATTACCACTTCAGGGATCGCGAGCTCAGGTTCTTCAGGCTGAGGAAATTCTGGTTCCTCTTCATGTGCAGTCTGAGGATTAGCAGCAGCAGGTTCTTCAGCACTAGCGGCTGGAATTTCTTCATGCAGAGATGAAGTGGGATGAGTTTCTTCAGAGCCCAGTTGAACCGTTGGAGCAGGGGACTGAGGAATCTGTTGGATTGGGGTGAAGAGTGGAGTATTGGGATGCTGACTTTCCCAAAAGTCATCATTCATCACTGGCGTGGTGCATCCAATGTCCACGTCTTCATCTTCAATTTCCTCAACACCAGCCTCTTCAGCTGTGAACTGAGGCATAGGCGAGGAAATGAATGGTGTTGAAGGGATTTCACCCACCTCAATTTCTTCATCAATCTGCTCTGACGAAGCAGCAGAATGATTTTCTTCATCAGATCCGCTTGGGATCTCATAGTCTTCACCAAAAGGAACAAGGTCCTTTGATGGCATGGAGGAAATTGGAACAGCATCAATAGCATTTTCAAATGAGCTGGTCATTGGCTTCATTTTCTTCGCAGCCGAAGAGTTTGACGCAGTTGATGCCTTCCTTTTCTTCACTGCAGCTCGCTCTGTAGCCTTGGTGTTCTTCACATCTGATGCAGATGGAAGGATTGGAGTTGGTGTAGGCGTGGGAGGAGCTGAGGAATTTGGTTGAATTTCCTCAGGCGCAACTAATGCAGTTGCCCTGATCTCTTCAGTTTCTTCAGGCGCACCACTAGTGGATGCCCTGGCAATTTCTTCAGCGGCTGGAATGGAGTCATCAGCCCTGGAACTAGCATTGTCATCAGTAGGCTGAAACTCATCAGCAGTGCTGGCATGTTCTTTAGCAGGCTGAGCAGAGGCTGCAACCTGAGGGATTTCTTGTTGCGTTGGAGCTGCAACATTGGTGAATTTCTTCGTCAGGTTGACGAATCTGACTTTGGCTCCTTGCCAATCAGCATAATAAGCATCAAAGTTTTTGCTGAGGGCTTGGATTTCAGTCTGGACCTTGAGAAGTTCCTCAGGAGACATTCTGACAACGTTTTTCCTCAGGAACTTCTCTTTCCTGAATTGAGCTTTCTTGATTTGTCGTGCCTTTTCAAACTTCCATTTCTCTTCAGTGATGAAATGGGTCAGCATATGACTTTGTCCAGGAGTCAGATGAAAATCAGGCATAGGGGTGTCTGGATCCTTGTGCCAGTGGTCAATGTAATCGAGGATTTTCTTTGGATCCAAAAGCAGTGGAACAGATGTGCCTTTGGCTCTAGCGACCTTTACTTGTCGGTCTCTGATGATTTCTGCAAGTTCATCATCAGAAGCTTCATCATCAGATGGCACATGGAAAGCAACATGTTTCTTCTTCGGACTTGGCCGAGGACCTCGTCCAGCTGTTGCTTTGGTCTTCAGCAGTGTGGGGCCTGATGAAGAATTTGGTGCAGCTGAGGAACTTGCTGAGACACTAGAGGCAATAGAGAAGCCTGTCGTCCTTTGACACGTGGCCAAATGCACAGGTGCTGAGGACTTTGAAGGAGCTGCTGAGGACTTTGGTGGAGCAGGAGCAGCATGAGGAATTTGCCGTGAGGGCGTTGCTGAGGAAATTGGCCGTGAGGGCGCAGCTGGTGAAGCACTTGGCTTGTGTGCGGGCTTCTTTGCCATAGATTTTCTTGGCTTAACAGCGGCCTCAGTGGCTGTCGCAGTAGCAGAATCCTCATTGAATTTCCTCACAGCCTCCTTGGCTTGTCTTGCCAATTTGGCTTGGCGCTTGGCCCATTCTTCAGGAAAATCCTCACCACGCTTGATGCTGGTGGGGTCAGCTACTTGGCCAGGTGCCAATGGAGCTCTTGGGCATGGAGGATTGAGGGCGAATTTCCTCATGTACTTTGGAGTAACATACCTGTACTCCCTCCATTCCCTTACCCATCTCCGATCAATCCTCTGAATGCGCACCTTGCGCTGATTTTTGTTTTCCTTGCCAAACTTGGCTTCATCAGGTGTGTAGTAATCAGCATAGATGTCCTCAGATATCTCGAAAGCAGTCATGACCTCAGGCTTCTTTCCTCCTTTCTGAGGTTTCTTTCCGTCTGCCATATTCTTCAACTGAGGAATTTGAACAATCGAATTCTCTGAAGAAGTATGCAACTTTTCTTCGAGGAACGCTGCAAATGAGTTAAGTTGATGAGAACCTAGTGATTCAGCAGCGGACATGAGTACCTGTGAACAGAGTATAGTTGCGTGGAATTTGGAGAGGTCATATGCGTTCTCAGAAGGTTTTTCAAAAAAGAACAAGTTTTGAGGAATTTGACCAGATGAGCCTTGAAGAATTTCACTAAGCGTTCTTTGTCTTAGGTTCCAGAGTTGTACAGATCGAAGATCCACAAAATTGAGGAATCTTGAAGAAAAATGATGCTTAGAGAAACGAATCAAGAGCATATAACTAGTGAGGTGTTTAGTGTGTGAGGATTTGAAGAATAAAACACCTTTGAAGATTTTGTAGTGAAAATTTGGATCAACGAGGGCAGTAAAATTAACTTTTAATTACCCTAAATGAAGAACACGACGAACTGGGTGGTGTAGATGTGAAGCTCGTTTGTTCAGATCTTCCACGCCCTAACTCGGCGGAGGAAGATAGCTACGGCGGCGGCGGAGTGAGGATTTCCATAACCGCGCGAGTACGACGGCGACGAGGTCGAGGCAGCGAAGCTCTTCCTCACCGGCGATGATGGAGTAGCGGCGGCGCTAGGGTTTGAGAAGCTCGAGCGGGAGAGAGAATGGTCGAGCGGAGTAAAAGAAGTGAGGAAGGGGAGAGGGGGGTATTTATAGCCACGGTGAAAAACTGTTCGCCCGAAGATTTGGGACGAACGTGCCCCTGCCCTTTCTCCTTCTCACGACATGTGTCACCCACGTACTGTGTAGTGGAGATCGTGTTAGATCATGGGTGAATAGAATATTGCATCGTGGGATGCGAAACGGTTTGAGCGGCAAAACCGAAAGTTTGGATAAGATCAGTTTTAAAGTTTCGTTCGCAAATTCTTCAGCTGACAAGGACACAGTGAAGATTTTGAACGAGTTTCAAATAGAACGCACATGAAGAATTTGTGAATAGATTGGGTTGAGTATAGCATAGAGGGGGAAGGGTCCGATCACATTCACTTAGCAGAAAAAACAACTTGAAGAAATAGCCATAAGTGAATGTAGAGGACATAAATCCATATATATATAGCGAATGAAGCAAAATGACGGAAACAGTGAAGATTTTGCAAAGTTGAAGAATTTGAAAAACTGAAGAATTTCAAAACTGAGGAAAAACTCAAATTGAAGATTTTCAACTTTGGTGGTGGCGTGTCCCACCGTATAAGAATGATGATTTCAGACACAACGTACAATTGTCGTAGGGTTACGAGAATCAAATTCTTCATTAATTTCTTCACACTTAGAGTGTTATTCTTCATTGATTGAAGAAAATGTTTCTTCATGTGTTGCACATCTAAGTCATCAATTTTGCATAAGTGTCGGATGTGTGTCCTTTTCAAAGAACATTCGAAGATTCTAAGATATTTAGCTCACACCGCAACTTGCTAAATCTCTTCTCATCCAAGGGCTTAGTGAAGATATCAGCTAGCTGTTCTTGATCTTCACGTGCTTTCGATGGAGATGTCTCCCTTCAACACATGATCACGAAGAAAATGATGACGAATCTGAATGTGCTTTGTCTTCGAAAGTGCGAACTGGGTTGTGAGCAATCTTGATGGCACTCTCATTGTCACAGTAGAGAGGCACATTCTTCACGTTGACGCTGTAGTCCTTGAGAGTTTGCTTCATCCATAATAGTTGAGCACAGCAAGAGCCAACAGCAATGTATTCAGCTTACGCAGTAGACAGTGATACGCAGTTCTGTTTCTTCGAGGACCAACAGACCAAAGATCGTCCGAGGAAATGACAAGTGCCAGATGTTGACTTGCGGTCCACACGATCACCAGCATAGTCAGAGTCAGAATATCCAATGAGATCAAAAGCAGAGCCCTTGGGGTACCATAATCCTAGTGTTGGTGTGTGAGCTAGATATCGAAGAATATGCTTCACAGCCTTATGGTGTGATTCCTTCGGTGTAGCTTGAAATCGGGCACACATGCAAACACTAAGCATTATATCTGGCCTAGATGCACATAAGTACAATAAAGAACCAATCATGGAGCGGTATACCTTGTGATCAAGTCAATACCATTTTCATCGGTGCACAGATGGCCATTTATGGGCATCGGAATTTTGACGCATTTGCAATCTTGCATGCCGAATTTCCTCAGTACATCCTTGAGGTATTTCTCCTGAGATATGAATATGCCATTGCGATGTTGACGAATTTGAAGACCTAAGAAGAATTTCAACTCTCCCATCATAGACATTTGATATTCTTCACTCATCATATAGGCAAATTCATCACTATAACATTGGTCAGTACAGCCAAAGATAATATCATCAACGTATATTTGGCACACAAACAGTTCACCATCATAAGATTTAGTAAAGAGAGTAGGGTCGAGTGAACCGGGTGTGAAGCCATTCTTCACGAAGAATTCCTTCAATGTATCATACCACGCCTCGAGGGGCCTGCTTGAGGCCATAGAGGGCCTTGTTGAGTCTGAAGACTTTGTCAGGATTCTTTGGATCTTCAAAACCTGGGGGTTGAGCAACATATACTTCTTCCTCAATCTTACCATTGAGGAATGCACTTTTCACATCCATTTGATATAAAATGATATCATGATGGTTAGCATAAGCAAGTAATATGCGAATAGCCTCAAGTCTAGCAACAGTGCAAAAGTTTCATCGAAATCAATTCCTTCAACCTGTGTGTAGCCTTGAGCTACAAGTCGTGCCTTATTCCTCACCACAAGGCCATTTTCATCTTGCTTGTTGCGATAGATCCACTTTGTGCCAATGATATTATGCTTGCGCGGATCTGGACGTTTGACCAGTTCCAGGACATTGTTGAGCTCGAATCGATGTAATTCTTCTTGCATGGTCTGAATCCACTCCGGCTCCAGAAATGCTTCATCTACCTTAGTGGGCTCTATGATAGAGACAAAAGCATAGTGCCCACAAAAGTTAGATAAATGTGAAGCTTTTGAGCGTGTGAGAGGACCTGGTGCTTTAATGTCATTGATGATCTTTTCCACTTGCACTTCTTTTGCAACGCGAGGATGAGCTGGTTGTCGTCGAGGAATTTGATCAGCATTTTCTTCAGCACCATTTTCTTCAGCATTATTTTCAGGTGCATCAGCTCGACGTTCTTCATGAACTGGAATGAATTCTTCAGCAGATTCTTCAGTAGGAATCACGTCCTCAGTCGCCTTGAACTTGATAGAATCCTCAGGTGCTGGTTCATCTATCACAGAACGTAGGTGCTCTCTTTGCGAGCCATTAGTTTCATCGAACCGCACATCTACAGTTTCAACAACCTTGTGAAGGGCGATGTTGAAGACTCTGTAGGTGTGCGAGTCCTTTCCGTAACCAAGCATAAAACCTTCATGTGCTTTCGGTGCAAATTTAGCATTGTGATGAGGATCTCTAATCCAACATTTAGCAATCAAGACTTTTAAATAACTCACATTTGGTTTCTTGTCAGTGAGGAGTTCATAGGCAGTCGTCTTGAAGAATTTGTTATGATATACTGTGTTGTTGATGTGGCACGCAGTATCAATTGCATCAATCCAAAAACGACGAGGCGTTTTGTATTCATCAAGCATAGTGCGAGCCATCTCAACAAGAGTTCTGTTCTTGCGCTCCACGACGCCATTTTGCTGTGGAGTATAGGGAGCAGATAACTCATGAGTAATACCAAGTTCATCAAGATAGTCCTCAAGACCGGAATTCTTGAACTCAGTTCCATTGTCACTCCTGACGTGCTTGATCTTCACACCAAAGTTGGTTGAAGCCCTCGAGGAAAATCGTTTGAAGACTTCACGCACTTCATGTTTGTAAGTAACAATGTGTACCCATGTGTAATGAGAGTAATCATCAACAATAACAAAGCCATATAGAGATGCATCATTAGTGACTGCCGAGTAATGATTAGGTCCAAAGAGGTCCATGTGAAGCAATTGAATGGACGAGTAGTGGTCATGATAGTCTTATTTGGATGCTTGGCCTTGGTCATGTTTCCAGCTTCACAGTGCTCCACACAAGTGATCCTTGAGGAATTTGACATTCTCAATGCCAATGACACGCTTCTTCTTATGGCGTGTGCAAATTCCTCATGCCTGTGTGACCAAGTCGTCGATGCCATAGCCAGCCTTCTGAAGCTTTTGCAAGTAGACACATGGCTGGTTGCGGTCCTGTAGAGAAATCAACAATATACAAGTCTCCTCTCCTAAAGCCTTCAAAGACTTTGGAATTGTCAGCTTCCATAATCACAACACAGATACTTGCCAAAGACAACAACCATATCAAGATCACAAAGCATTAAGATCGACATGAGGTTGTATCCTAAGGACTCAACAAGCATGACTTTGTCCATGTGTATGTCCTTAGAGATCGCAACCTTACCAAGACCCAATACCTGACTTTTGCCTTTCTCAGCAAAGATGATATGCTTCAGATGCGACGGTATTAAGGGAGCATCCATCAATAGATTCTTGTCACCAGTCATGTGATTTGTACATCCACTATCGAGGACCCACTCAGTGGCTTTGGGTTGATCATCCTGCAGATGAATTAGTGCAACTTACGATCTCATATACTTCATCAGTGAAGAATATGATATCAGGATCATCAGATGAATTTCATCAAGCAGTAAACAGATATAGCAGGAGGAGGACGTGTGAAATGAAAGTTCATTTCTTCATGATTCGCGTGCGTCCTTTCGAGCAAGTTTGTCGGGTCCCCAAAGAAATTCTTCGTGACGCTAAAGCACGCCGGAGACCTGACCCTGCAGAAGAGATTAGTTCTTTTTCTTCACCACCCACATCTGAAGGGGTGGCAAAGAGTTCATCACTCTGCAAGCACCATAAGAGAATGGTGGCATAGAGGCCAAACCATTTCGTTTCACATAAGAGGGGTTAGGGTAAGCATATGAATAAGCAGAGAAATTCTTCGAGGACTTATGAACATAATGGTTTGAAGAATAATGCACATATTCATAGTCCTTAGCTCTACCCTGCGAAACAGAGTTGTTAGCACGATGATAATCATATGAGGACTTTGATCCTTTTGAGGAATTTGATCCACGTGAGGAATTTGGTCCATATGAAGAGTTTGATCTGGGGCTCCTATTCTTCATAGGTGGTGTCATGAGGACATTCACCTGAAGACTTTCAAGGCACTTCTTGGGAACCCAGATTTTCTTCATAGGAGAACTGTTCCTGCAGTTAGTGCCAACATATCTAGCAAATACTTCACCATTCTGATTTTTGAACAGTTTATAGTTGGAGTCGAATGACTCATCAGAAGAATGAGGAGATTCACATCTAAAGCCAGATAAGTTAGATGGATCAACTGGAGGTCCCTTTGCAGCAACCCATGAGGTTTTGGGGTAATGCTCAGGCTTCCAATATGTTCCATCAACATTGAGTTTCCTCTCAAAGGCAATACCCTCTTTCCTAGGGTTTCTGTTGAGGATCTGCTTTTTAAGCACATCACAAAGAGTCTGATGTCCTTCGAGGCTTTTGTACATGCCTGTCATGTACAATTCCTTCAGCCCTGCATCGTCGGTGATACTAGCAATGTCCTCAGATGAGGAATTAGTGATAGCAGAGGCAGGTGAAGAATTTGTAACAGTTGAAGCATTTGAACATTCAGGTGAAGAATTAGCAGATTCACGTTCAAAGCACTTTAAGCGTGGAGGAACAAATTCTTCCTGAGAAGCGCTGATCTGTTGAGCTAGCAATGAATCGCGCTCCTTCTGAAGATCTTCATAACTCACTCTTAGCTTCTCAAGATCTTGCTTTCTTTGAAGAAATTCATAAGGAAGTTTCTCATGATCAGATAAGAGAGTGTTGTGATGACCTTGAAGGCTATCAAACCTGGACTGAAGTCTCTGAAGATTTTCAGTCAGGGCTTTAGTGCGATCCATTTCTTCACCCAACATATCATCACTTTTGTCTAGCATGTTTTAAACCTTTTCAAAAGCCCTTTGTTGTTTCTGACAATCTTAGCAAGTTTAGAGTAGCTGGGCTTGAGATCCTCATCGATTCATTTTCACTAGATTCAGAGGAGGTGTATTTGAGTACCTTTGCACCTTTTGCCATGAAGCAATAGGTGGGAGCGTAATCATCATTATCTTCGTCGAGGCTTGTTGGTGAGGTCGGTTTCTTGATGTTGAAGATTGACTTGTCGATTTAATGCGAGCGAAAGCCGACTTCGCCACACCAGATTCGGACTCCTCAGATGCCTCCTCTTCCTCATGTTCCTCAGATTCAGCCTCAGAGTCCATTTCCTTGCCAATGAATGCCCGAGCCTTCTTGGAGCTTCTCTTCTTGTGAGATGAAGACTTCGAGGATTTTGATGATGAAGATTTTGACGATTTCTTCTTCTTCTTAGCCTCATCAGAACTGTAATCCTTGTATTTCTTCTTCTTTAATTCCTTTTCCCACTGAGGACAATCTTGAATATAGTGACCTGGTTTCTTGCATTTGTGGCACAGTCTTCTCTTATAGTCACTGGATGAGGAATCACTGCTTCTTGAGGATTTTCCAAAGCGACCACGTCTTGAGAACTTCTGGAATTTCTTCACTAGCAGTGCTAGCTCCTGGCTCAATTCTTCAGGATCACCAAGGCTACTACCAGAATCCTCACATTTAGATTCGCAGACCTGACCTTGGCCTTGAGGCACGTGGTTTGCCATAGCTCGAACCATAGAGATCTCTCTTTTCAGCAAGCTGGAACTCGTGAGTATTTAGCCTTTCGAGGATATCGGCGGGATCAAGAGACTTGTAGTTAGCACGTTCTTGTATCATCAGCGCCAGAGTAGAAAATGAGGAATCAAGCGATCTCAACAGTTTCTTCACCACCTCATGGTCGGTGATGTCAGTGGCACCAAGTGCTTGAAGCTCATTTGAGATGTCAGTGAGGCGATCGAAGGTTTGTTGGACATTTTCATTGTCGAGTCTTTTGAAGCGGTTGAAGAGATTTCAAAGAACATCAACTCGAGAGTCACGTTGAGTTGAGACTCCTTCATTTACTTTGGACAGCCTATCCCAGATAAGCTTAGCAGTTTCCAAAGCACTCACTCTTCCATACTGTCCTTTACTCAGATGGCCACATATGATATACTTCGCTTGAGAATCGAGTTGCTTGAATCCCTTCACATCGGTAGCGTTCAGTGAGGGTGAGACAGAGGGAACACCATTTTCCACAACATACCAGAGATCGTTGTCAATTGCCTCAAGATGCATTCACATCTTGTTCTTCAAGTAGGGGTAGTCCGTCCCATCAAAGGTAGGACACCCAGCCGAGACCTTGATCATACCTACGGTCGACATAACTAAAACTCCAGGTGGTTAAACCAAAATCACACAGAACAAGGGAGTACCTTGCTCTGATACCAATTGAAAGTGCGTTATATCGACTAAAGGGGGGTGAATAGGCGATTTTTATGAATTAAATCCTTTGAGGAATTTGCCGGTGAGGAAATTCCTTAGCGAAGAACTACTTGCAGCGGAATAAGTACTCAGAAGTAAGCATAACAGAATACATGCATGGTCATCATGATGAAATGAAGAAAAACACAGAGTAAAGAAAACGTAATCACAGGATAACACAAGATGAAGACAAACTGACTGAAGAAATTGAACTGAGGAAATTGAGAAAGTCTTCAGTCAAAGTCTTCAAACACAGATATGAACAAACACTCAACACAGTAATGAGGAAATGAATGGGTTGAGGAAATAGAACCAGGAAGGTTGGTGAAGACAATGATTTGGTAGACCAGTTCCAACTGTTGTCTCAGTTGTATGTCTGGTTGGAGCGGCTGAGTATTTAAACTCGAGGACACACAGTCCCAGACACCCAGTCCTGAGCACGCAGCTCGGGACACCAAGTCCTCACCGTATTCTCCTTGAACTAAGGTCACACAGACCTCGTCCAATCACTCGTGGTAAGTCTTCAGGCGACTTCCAAACCTTCACAGACTCGGTCACTCGGCGATCCACAATTCCTCTTGGATGCTCTAGACCATGACACCTAACGGTCTGGAAGAAGCACAGTCTTCAAAGGTAACAAGCGTCGGATCCACTCAGGATCAATTTCTTCAGTGATGCTCAATCACTTTGGGTTTGTAGGGGTTTGGTTTTGGGTTTTCCTCACTCGATGATTTTCGCTCAAAGTCCTCGCAGGATGGGATGCTCTCAATTGACAATTGTCAGTTTCTCACGGAGCAGCCAACCAGCTAGTGGTTGTAGGGGGCGGCTATTTATAGCCTAGGGAGCAGCCCGACATGATAAGACATAAATGCCCTTCAATGATATGCCCGTTAGGTGGATAAGATATTTTGGTACAGCTGGCGCGCAGCACAACAACGGTCGGAAATTTGACTCTCAAATTCCTCAGGGCTATCATGTTCCTCCTTTGTGTAGGCAATTCGACTTTGGCGAATTCCTAACTCCTCGATCAGAACAAATTTCTCGGCGACTGTAAGAACGTCGTCTCTATCACTTTGAAGAAATTGACTGAAGCTGTATGAGATTTCCAAAGGCTTCACTCGAAGGGATTGGTAGGTGTAGGATTTTGAGTTGAGCATCACATGGAAATTTTTCCTTAGTATTTCCTCGACCCCCTTTAACAGTACGGTGTTTCCTATGACTCAAGAAAGAGAAAACGAAACTACGAAAACAAAAGTCTTCACGCTTCATGTTCCTCAAATGAATACCAAGTCTTCAAGGTCACACCAATTTCTTCACTTTCAAAGTCTTCAGAATACCAAAGTCTTCAGTCGAAGAACTTCATTTTTAGGGGTCGACTTTCTCTGTAAATATCAAACTCCTCATAGACTTATAGACCTGTGTACACTCACAAACGCATTAGTCCCTTAACCTATAAGTCTTCAATACACCAAAATCACTAAGGGGCACTAGATGCACTTACACTTTCAATCGAATCTTTTTGTTTCTTGTTTTAGCACTAGTTAGTTATAAAAGAAAATTACAAAAAATGGAGTTAAGTTTGTCTCATACGCTTCACCTTTTTAATATCTTTCGTGAATATGATAGAAAGGATAATTGTGCTCAAGTGCTAGAAGAAGAAATCTCTAAATTGTTTGGCACTGAATATTTGAATGATGAGCATGATTGCAATGTTGTTAGTACGAATTCTTTGAATATCCATGATGCTAATGATGATTGCACTAGTTATGATGAAAATATCTCTTATGAGCATGTCAACTTTTGGGGAGTGCATGTTTGCATGAACACACCAAATAGAGAAGATATTTATTGCAAGAGGCATAAGCACTTAGAAACTAAATTGTTGCAAGAAAGGCTAGATCTTTGTGCTGAAAATTTAAATTTTCTTGGCCGTACTTGTGGACTTTGCAATGAAAGTGGTCATTTAGCTATCCGGTGCAAATTGTTTCATGATCTAATCGTGTCCAAAAATTGTGATGAGTTGATTTCCCTTGCACATTATAACGAGCTTAGCTTGCTTATGGGTTGCAAAGAAATGAAACGTTTAACTAATTATCTTCCAGAATTTGCCCGTTACAAACTTCTTGGTTTTGATCTAGAGGAAATTTATATGTATTGTGCGGTGAATTGCATTGAAAATCCTTATATTGCCAATTACATAAAGAAAAGAAAACAAATAGAAGATGATGAGAATACTAATGAAAGGGAAGAGGCATCCCAATCTCCTCCTATTATTTCTTATGATGAATCAGGTAACGAGGATGAGCTTTCTATTCAACCAATCTCGTCAATAAGGAGCTCAAAGAGGAAGGTTGAACCTACACATAATGTGAAGAAGAAAAAGAAAAGAAGGAGCAACAAAGGTAAAAAGGTATCCCTCCCAAATGATGTTGCTCCTACTACTACTTGTGATGATGATAGTTGCTATACTATTGGTGCTATCAATATTTTTAATGATGAGAGTGATTATGCTTATGATATGAAAGGGCCCAAGCTTGGGGAAGCTATGTTTGATTGGGATGAAATATTTGAGAATATATTTGCTGGAATTAATGTTTGTACCAAGCTTGGGGATGCTATGTTTAATGAAGATGATATTTTTAGCATCCCAACTTTTGATATGCAAAGTTGTTATGATGATAGCATGCCTCCTACCTATGATGATTATATTGATGAAAGTGGGTTTGGAAGAGTGTCAACTTTAGGAAGTAGTGATCCCACTATTTTGGAGGATGTTGAATTTTATTGTGATGAATATGAAAGTGGATTTGGAAGAGTTTCAACTTTATTTAGTGATTCCACTATCTTGGGAGTGGTTTCAATCGATTATGATGAGAACGAAGTTGCTACTTATGATGATTATTGTGATGAAACTTATGCTATAAAAAGTAGTGATGATTATATTTACAAATCTTGTCATGATTATGATTACCCTTTTTCTGAACATTACTCTTTTAATGTGGAAACAATTTTTAGTGTTCAAGTCTCTTATGATACTCCCACTATTTGGAATGAGAAGAATTTTGCTTATATGGAGAGTAGTAAATTTTCTATGCTTGTAGATCATGAAAAGAATGCTTTAGGTGCTGGTTACATTGTTGAATTTATTCATGATGCTACTGAAAATTATTATGAGGGAGGAATATATGCTTGTAGGAATTGCAATAATGTCATGTTTCCTCCCTATGTGTTGAAAATTTTGAAGCTATGCTTGTTTTACTTTCCAATGCTAGCTGATTATTGTTCCCATAAGTTGTTTGCTCACAAAATCCCTATGCATAGGAAGTGGGTTAGACTTAAATGTGCTAGTCATATGCTTCATGATGCTCCCGTTATATTTTAATTCCTATCTTTTATGTGAGCATCATTGTCATCATCATGCCTAGCTAGAAAGGCATTAAAGAAAAGCGCTTGTTGGGAGACAACCCAATATTTATCCTTAATGTTTTTGTGTGTTAATATGATTATGCTACTGTAGTAATCATGTTTTATAGCTTTTGTTTCAATAAAGTGCCAAGTCAGACCTTTAGGATAGCTTACGGTGATAGTTGTGTTGATCCTGCTGAAAATAAGAAACTTTTGCACCCAATAAATTAGTTTTGTTAATTCACAGAAACGTGCTTCTGATCTGATTCTTTTTGCTATGGATTGGTACAAAAATTTCTTAGGACTTCCTAATTTGGTAGGATTGTTGGAGTTTCAGAAGTATAAGTTCGATACATATTACTACAGACTGTTCTGTTTTTGACAGATTCTGTTTTCTATGTGTTGTTTGCTTATTTTGATGAATCTATGAGTAGTATCGGAGGGTATGAACCATAGATAAGTTGGAGTACAGTAGATATTACAAAAGTATGAATTTAGAATGAGTTAATTACAGTACCTATGTGGTGGTTTTGTTTTCTTTCACTAACGGAGCTTACGAGTTTTCTGTTGAGTTTTGTGTTGTGAAGTTTTCAAGTTTTGGGTGAATTCTTTTGATGGATTATGGAACAAGGAGTGGCAAGAGCCTAAGCTTGGGGATACCCATGGCACCCCCAAGATAATCCAAGGACACAAAAAATTCAAAGCTTGGGGATGCCCCGGAAGGCATCCCCTCTTTCGTCCACTTCCATCGGTAATTTACTTGGAGCTATATTTTTATTCACCACATGATATGTGTTTTGCTTGGAGCATCATTTTAGTTTGTTAGTTTTTGCTTGCTGTTAGTTAGAATAATGTTTTGCATCTTTATTTTCAATAAAGAAGTCAAGGATAGCCTTTGCCATGCTTATTTTGCTAGTATACATGTTGCTGTTTGAAAAACAGAAAGTTTACCGATGTTGCAAAAATTCCCTAGAAAAGTCAGAGAGTGGTATAATGTTGAATATTTTTGCATATTGAGCTCTGATAAATTTATTACAGTGGGAATTTTAGTTCATAATTTTTGGAGTTAGGGAAGTATTGATACTCTTGCATTCTTTACAGACTGTACTGTTTTGGCAGATTGCTGTTATGGTTGCATTGTTTGCATATGTTTGTTTGTTTAATGATTCTATTTGAGGATAGGAGTATTAAATATGCAGAGGCATTTAGTATTCAACGTTGAATAATAATTTTAGTGATTTGCTACAGTATAAAATGATAAGGTTTTGCATTGGTTTATACTAACCTATCTCACGAGTTCTTGTTGAGTTTGTTGTGAATGAAGCTTTTGATAAAAAGAGAAACCATGATATGAGAGGAATTAAGGAGACACAAAAGCTCAAGCTTGGGGATGCCCAAGGCACCCCAAGATATTATTTCAATAAGTATCAAGCATCTAAGCTTGGGGATGCCCCCGTTGGCATCCCACCTTTCTTCTTCAACCACTATCGGTTAGTATCGGTTGAGCCTAAGTTTTTGCTCCTTCACATGAGTTGTGCTATCCTTGCAATGTAGTTTTCTTTAGCTTTGCTTGCTGTTTGAATAGAGTATCAAGATCTAAAATTATTTTGAGAGATCCATACATGAATTGGAATTTGTTAGAATACTCTATGTGCTTCACTTATATCTTTCGGAGTAGTTTGTTGTTGCTCTAGTGCTTCACTTATATCTTTTAGAGCACGGTGGTGGATTTGTTTTAAAGAAACTATTGATCTCTCATGCTTCACTTAGATTATTTTGAGAGTCGTTAATAGCATGGTAATTTGCTTAATGTTAATATACTTAGTGTTCAAGACATGTGAAACTTTCTTTTGAAGTAAATTGAATACTAAGATAAGTTTGATGCTTGATAATTGTTTTGAGATATGGAGGTAATAATATCAAAGTCGTGCTAGTTGATAATTGTGAATTTGAGAAATACTTGTGTTGAAATTTACAAGTCCCGTAGCATGCACGTATGGGTAAAGTTGTGTAACAAATTTGAAACATGAAGTGTACCTGGCTTGTGCATCCTTATGAGTGGCGGTCGGGGATGAGCGATGGTCTTTTCCTACCAATCTATCCCCCTAGGAGCATGCGCGTAGTACTTGAATTTTTTGATGGCTTCTAATTTTTTTGCAATAAGTATATGAGTTCTTTTGACTAATGTTGAGTTCATGGATTATAGGCACTCTCACCTTTCCACCTTTGCTAGCCTCTTCTGTACCGTGCATTGCCCTTTCTCACCTTGAGAGTTGGTGCAAACTTCGCCGGTGCATCCAAACCCCGTGATATGATTCGCTTTATCACACATAAACCTCCTTATATCTTCCTCAAAACAGTCACCATACCTACCTATCATGGCATTTCCATAGCCATTCCGAGATATATTGCCATGCAACTTCCATCGTCATCATCATGACATACATTACTTTTGTCATATTGCCATTGCATGATCATGTAGTTGACATCGTATTTGTGGCAAAGCCACCATGCATTATTTTCCATACGTGTCACTCTCGATTCATTGCACCATCCCGGTATACCGCCGGAGGCATTCATATAGAGTCATCCTTTGTTCTAAATATCGAGTTGTAATTGTTGAGTTGTAAGAAAAATAAAAGTGTGATGATCATCATTATTAGAGAATTGTCCCAAGTGAGGAAAGGATGATGGAGACTATGATTCCCCCATAAGTCGGGATGAGACTCCGGACGAAAATAAAAAAAAAGGCCATAAAAAAAAGAGAGAAAGGCCCAAACAAAAAAATAGAGAAAAAGAGATAAGGGACAATGCTACTATCCTTTTACCACACTTGTGCTTCAAAGTAGCACCTTGTTCTTCATATAGTGAGTCTCATAAGTTATCTTTTTATACTAGTGGGTATTTTTCATTATAGAACTTGGCTTGTATATTCCAATGATGGGCTTCCTCAAAATGCCCTAGGTCTTCGTGAGCAAGCGAGTTGGATGCACACCCACTTAGTTTCTTTTGTAGAGCTTTCATATACTTATAGCTCTAGTGCATCCGTTGCATGGCAATCCCTACTCCTCATGTTGACATCAATTGATGGGCGTCTAAATAGCCCGTTGATTAGCCTCGTCAATGTGAGACTTTCTCCTTTTTGTCTTCTCCACACAATCCCCATCATCGTATTCTATTCCACCCATAGTGCTATATCCATGGCTCGCGCTCATGTATTGCATGAAGGTTGAAAAAGTTTGAGATTATTTGAGTATGAAACAATTGCTTGGCTTGTCATCAGGGGTATAGAAGTTGGGAACATCTTTGTGTGAAGAAAATGAAGCATAGCCTAACTATATGATTTTGTAGGGATGAACTTTCTTTTGCCATGTTATTTTGAGAAGACATGATTGCTTTGATTAGTATGCTTGAAGTATTATTATTTTTGTGTCAATATGAACTTTTGTCTTGAATCTTTCAGATCTGAATATTCATATCACAAGTAAGAAGATTTATATTTAAATTATGCCAAAGTATCACTCCGCATCAAAAATTCTTTTCTTATCATTTACCTACTCGAGGACGAGCAGGAATTAAGCTTGGGGATGCTTGATACATCTCCAACGTATCTATAATTTTTGATTGCTCCATGCTACTTTATCTACTGTTTTAGGCAATATTGGGACTAACCTATTAACCGGAGGCCCAGCCCAGATTTGTTGTTTTATGCCTATTTCAGTGTTTCGAGGAAAAGGAATATCAGACGGAGTCAAAACGGAACGAAATCAACTGGAGAAGTTATTTTTGGAAGGAAAGCAACCCAGGGAACTTGGAGTGCACGTCAGGGGAGATACGGGCTGCCCACGAGGGTGGGGGGCGCGCCCACCCACCCCAGGCGTGCCCCCTGCCTCGTGGGGCCCCCGTAGCTCCTCCGACGTACCCCCCTGCACCCATATATACCTACGTACCCTAAAACTTCCAGAACAGAAGATAGATCGGGAATTCCGCCACCGCAAGCCTCTGTAGCCACCAAAAACCTCTCGGGAGCCCGTTCCGGCACCCTACCGGAGGGTGAATACCATCACCGGTGGCCATCTTCATCATCCCGGCGCTATCCATGACGAGGAGGGAGTAGTGAACCCTCGGGGCTGAGGGTATGTACCAGTAGCTATGTGTTTGATCTCTCTCTCTCTCTCTCGTGTTCTCTCTCGTGTTCCCTCTATGGCACGGTCTTTATGTATCCCGAGCTTTGCTATTGTAGTTGGATCTTATGATGTTTCTCCCCCTCTACTCTCTTGTGATGAATTGAGTTTCCCCTTTGAAGTTATCTTATCGGATTAAGTCTTTTATGAGAACACTTGATGTATGTCTTGCCGTGATTATCTGTGGTGACAATGGGATATCATGTGCCACTTGATGTATGTTTTGGTGATCAACTTGCGGGTTTCGTGACATTGGGAACCTATGCATAGGGGTTGGCACACGTTCTTGACTCTCCGATAGAAACTTTGGGGCACTCTTTGAAGTACTTTTATGTTGGTTGGATGAATCTGAGATTGTGTGATGCATATCGTATAATCATGCCCACGGATACTTGAGGTGACAATGGAGTATCTAGGTGACATTAGGGTTTTAGTTGATTTGTGTCTTAAGGTGTTATTCTAGTACGAACTCTTTTATAGATTGATCCGAAAGAATAACTTTGAGGTGGTTTCGTGCCCTACCATAATCTCTACGTTTGTTCTCCGCTATTAGTGGCTTTGGAGTGACTCTTTGTTGCATGTTGAGGGCTTGTTATATGATCTATCTATGTTATTATTGTTGAGAGAACTTGCACTAGTGAAAGTATGAACCCTAGGCCTTGTTTCCTATCATTGCAATACCGTTTATGCTCACGTTTATCACTCGTTACCTTGCTGTTTTTATATTTTCAGATTACAAAAACCTATATCTACTATCTATTTTGCACTTGTATCACAATCTCTTCGCCGAACTAGTGCACCTATACAATTTACCATTGTATTGGGTGTGTTGGGGACACAAGAGACTCTTTGTTATTTGGTTGCAGGGTTGCTTGAGAGAGACCATCTTCATCCTACGCCTCCTATGGATTGATAAACCTTAGGTCATCCACTTGAGGGAAATTTGCTACTGTCCTACAAACCTGTGCACTTGCAGGCCCAACAACGTCTACAAGAAGAAGGTTGTGTAGTAGACATCACCTAGTTCCAAAACAATTTTTTAAAACCTTTGCCTTTTCTTCGCCCCTCTTCCGTTCGTCTCTTTTCGCTTGCTTCTTGTGTGCCTGTGTGCTGGATTGATTGCTTGTCACGATGGCTCAAGATAATACTACATTGTGTGACTTTTCCAACACCAACGACAATGATTTTATTAGCACTCCGGTTTCTCCAACTACTAATGTTGAATCTTGTGAAATTAATGGCGCTTTGTTGAATCTTTTTATGAAAGATCAATTTTCTGGTCTTCCTAGTGAAGATGTCGCATCCCATCTAAACAATTTTGTTGATTTGTGCGATATGCAAAAGAAGAAAGATGTGGATAATGATATTGTTAAATTGAAGCAATTTCCGTTTTTGCTTAGAGATGGTGCTAAAACTTTGTTCTCACCTTTGCCTAAAAATAGTATTGATTCATGGAATAAGTGCAAAGATGCTTTTATCTCTAAGTATTTTCCTCTCTCTAAGATCATCTCCCTTAGGAACGATATTATGAATTTTAAGCAACTTGATCATGAGCATGTTGCACAAGCTTGGGAGAGGGTGAAATTAATGATACGTAATTGCCCTAGACATGGTTTGAATTTGTGGATGATTATACAATTTTTTTATGCCAGGTTGAATTTTGCTTCTAGAAATCTTTTAGATTCGGCCGCGGGAGGCACTTTTATGGAAATCACTTTAGGAGAGGCTACTAAGCTCCTAGATAATATTATGGTTAATTATTCTTAGTGGCACACCAAAAGATCCACTAGTAAAAAGGTTCATGCGATTGAAGAGATTAATGTTTTGAGTGGAAAGATGGATGAACTTATGAAATTATTTGCTAATAAAAGTGTTTCTTTTGATCCTAATGATATTCCTTTGTCCACTTTGATTGAGAATAATAATGTATCTATGGATGTGAATTTTGTTGGTAGGAACAATTTTGGTAACAACGCTTATAGAGGCAATTTTAATCCTAGGCCGTTTCCTAGTAATTCCTCTAATAACTATTGTAATTCCTACAACAACTCTTATGGAAATTTTAATAAGATGCCCTCTGATTTTGAGAATAGTGTTAAAGAATTTATGAGTTCGCAAAAGAATTTCAATGCTTTGATTGAAGAAAAAATGCTTAAGATTGATGAATTGGCTAGGAACGTGGATATAATTTCTCTAGATGTTGATTATTTGAAACTTAGATCTATTCCACGTAAGCATGATATCAATGAGTCTCTCAAAGCCATGAGAATTTCCATTGATGAGTGCACAGAAAGAACCACTAAGATGCGTGCTAAAAAAGATTTGTTTGTAAAAGCGTGCTCTTCTAGTTTTCATGATAATAATGATGAAGATCTAAAAGTGATTGATGTGACTCCTATCAAATCTTTGTTTTCCAATATGAATCTTGATAAATATGGGACTGGAGATGAGTGAACTTCAGTTAAAAGGCATCCAAAGAATTTGAAGTTTTAGATCTAGATGCAAAAATTGATAAAAGTGGGATTGAGGAGGTCAAAACTTTAACTAGCAATGAACCCACTATTTTGGATTTCAAGGAATTTAATTATGATAATTTATATTTGATAGATTGTATATCCTTGTTGCAATCCGTGTTAAATTCTCCTCGTGCTTACAATCGAAACAAAGCTTTCACAAAACATATTGTTGGTGCTATGATGCAATCTTTTGAAGAAAAGCTTGAACTAGAAGTTTCTATCCCTAGAAAACTTTATGATACCTACTATTAAGATTAAGATTAAAGATTATTAATGTTATGCTTTGTGTAATTTGGGTGCTAGTGTTTCCACGATTCCAAAAACTTTGTGTGATGTGCTAGGTTTCCGTGAATTTGATGATTATTCTTTAAATTTGCATCTTGCGGATTCCACCACTAAGAAACCTATGGGAAGGATTAATGTTGTTCTTATTGTTGCAAATAGGAATTATGTGCCTGTAGATTTCATTGTTCTTGATATAGATTGCAATCCTACATGTTCTATTACTCTTGATAGACCTTTCCTTAGAACGATTGGTGCAATTATTGTATGAAAGGAGGAAACATTAGATTCCAATTTACAGTAAGGAAGGGCATGGAATAATTTCCTAGGAAGAAAATTAAATTGCTTTATGGATCTATTATGAGAGCCACTTATGGATTGCATACCAAAGATGGAAATACCTAGATCTATTCTTGTTTTTATGCCTATCTAGGGGTGTTAAACAATAGCGCTTGTTGGGAGGTAAACCAATTTTATTTTTGTTCTTTGCTTTTTGCTCCTGTTTAGTAATAAATAATTCATCTAGCCTCTGGCTAGATGTGGTTTTAACTTTTAATTAGTTTTTTTGCCAAGTAGAACCTTTGGGTAGACTTGGGTGAAGTCAATGCGATCTTGCTGTAAAAAAAACAGAAACTTTTGCACTCACGAGAATATCTGTCATTTTTTACAGAAGAGCGCTTTTTGGTTGATTATTTTTGAAGAAGATTAATAGACGAATTCCGCACGGCGACCAATTTATTTCAGAATTTTTGGAGTTACAGAAGTATTCGAAAGTTACAGATTGGTACAGACTGTTCTGTTTTTGACAGATTCTGTTTTTCATGTGTTGTTTGCTTATTTTGATGAATCTATGAGTAGTATCGGGGGTATGAACCATAGAGAAGTTGGAATACAGTAGGTTTTACACCAACATAAATAAAGAATGAGTTCACAACAGTACCTTAAAGTGGTGATTTATTTTCTTATACTAACGGAGCTCATGAGATTTTTTGTTGAAGTTTTGTGTTGTGAAGTTTTCAAGATTTGGGTAAGGATTTGATGGACTTTGGAAAAAGGAGTGGCAAAATAAGCTTGGGGGTGCCCAATCACCCCAAGGTAAAATTCAAGGACAACCAAAAGCCTAAGATTGGGGATGCCCCGGAAGGCATCCCCTCTTT
Source organism: Aegilops bicornis (assembly GCA_021605145.1). Taxonomy (NCBI): domain Eukaryota; kingdom Viridiplantae; phylum Streptophyta; class Magnoliopsida; order Poales; family Poaceae; genus Aegilops; species Aegilops bicornis. Next base: position 163,090,999 of record CM038674.1, read on the forward strand.
CGTCTTCGTCTATCGGTAACTTTACTTGAGGCTATATTTTTATTCACCACATGATATGTGTTTTGCTTGGAGCGTCTTGTATGATTTGAGTCTTTGCTTTTTAGTTTACCACAATCATCCTTTCTGTACATAACTTTTGGGATAGACACGCATGAATCGTGATTTATTAGAATACTCTATGTGCTTCACTTATATCTTTTGAGTTAGTCAATATTGCTCTAGTGCTTCACTTATATCATTTTAGAGCACAACGGTGGTTTTATTTTATATAAATTGTTGATCTCTCATGATTCACTTATATTATTTTGAGAGTATTTTAGAACAGCATGGTAATTTGCTTTGGTTATAAAATTAGTCCTAGTATGATGGGCATCCAAGATGCGTATAATAAAAACTTTCATATGAAGTGCATTGAATACTATGAGAAGTTTGATTCTTTATGATTGTTTTGAGACATGAAGATGATGATATTAGAGTGATGCTTGTAGAGTAGTTGTGAATTTGAGAGATACTTGTGTTGAAGTTTGTGATTCCCGTAGCATGCACGTATGGTGAACCATTATGTGATGAAGTTGGAGCATGATTTATTTATTGATTGTCTTCCTTATGAGTGGCGGTCGGGGACGAGCGATGGTCTTTTCCTACCAATCTACCCCCCTAGGAGCATGTGCGTAGTACTTCGTTTAGATAACTAATAGATTTTTGCAATAAGTATGTGAGTTCCTTATGACTAATGTTGAGTCCATGGATTACACGCACTCTCACCCTTCCACCATTGCTAGCCTCTCTAGTACCACACAAATTTCGTCGGTACCATACATCCACCATATACCTTCCTCAAAATAGCCACCATACCTACCTATTGTGGCATTCCCATAGCCATTCCGAGATATATTGCCATGCAACTTTTCAGGGTTCTGTTTATTATGACACGCTCCATCGTTGTCATATTGCTTTGCATGATCACGAAGTTGACATCGTATTTGTGGCAAAGCCACCATTCATAATTTTCTCATACATGTAACTATTGAATCATTGCACATCCCGGTACACCGCCGGAGGCATTCACATAGAGTCATATTTTGTTCTAAGTATCGAGTTGTAATTCTTGAGTTGTAAGTAAATAAAAGTGTGATGATCTTCATTATTAGAGCATTGTCCCATGTGAGGAAAGGATGATGGAGACTATGATTCCCCCACAAGTCGAGATGAGACTCCGGATGAAAAATAATAAAACAATAATAAAAAAGAGGCCATAAAATAAAAAGAGAAGGCCCAAATAAAAAAATGAGAAAAAAAGATAGAAGGGGCAATGCTACTATCCTTTTTCCACACTTGTGCTTCAAAGTAGCACCATGATCTTCATCATAGAGAGTCTCCTATGTTGTCACTTTCATATACTAGTGGGAATTTTCATTATAGAACTTGGCTTGTATATTCCAATGATGGGCTTCCTCAAAATGCCCTAGGTCTTCATGAGCAACCAAGTTGGATGCACACCCACTTAGTTTCTTTTTGATCTTTCATACACTTGTAGCTCTAGTGCATCCGTTGCATGGCAATCCCTACTCACTCACATTGATATCTATTGATGGGCATCTCCATAGCCCGTTGATACACCTAGTTGATGTGAAACTATCTTCCTCCTTTTTGTCTTCACCACAACCACATTTCTATTCCACCTATAGTGCTCTATCCATGGCTCACGCTCATGTATTGCGTGAAGATTGAAAATGTTTGAGAACATCAAAAGTATGAAACAATTGCTTGACTTGTCATCGGGGTTGTGCATGATTAAATACTTTGTGTGATGAAAATAGAGCATACCCAGACTATATGATTTTGTAGGGATAGCTTTCTTTGGCCATGTTATTTTGAGAAGACACGATTGCTTTGTTAGTATGCTTGAAGTATTATTATTTTTGGGTCAATATTAAACTTTTGTCTTGAATCTTTCGGATCTGAACATTCATGCCACAATAAAGAAAAATTACATGGATAATTATGTTAGGTAGCATTCCACATCAAAAATTCTGTTTTTATCATTTACCTACTTGAGGACGAGCACGAATTAAGCTTGGGGATGCTTGATACGTCTCCAATGTATCTATAATTTTTGATTGTTTCATGATATTATATTATACGTTTTGGATGTTTAATGGGCTTTAATATGCTCTTTTATATTATTTTTGGGACTAACCTATTAACCGAGGGCCTAGTGCCAGTTTTTTTTTCCTATTTTAGAGTTTTGTAGAAAAGGAATACCAAACAGAGTCCAAACGGAATGACACCTTCGCGATGATCTTTCTTGGACCTAAAGCAAACCAAAAGACTTGGAGATGAAGTCGGAGAGGCAACGAGGCGGCCACAAGGCAGGAGGGCGCGCCCCCCACCCTCGTGGGCCCCTCGTAGCTCCCCTGACCTAGTTCCTTCACCTATATATACTCTTATACCCTAAAACACCAGGGGGAGCCACGAAACCACTTTTCCACCATTGCAACCTTCTGTACCCATGAGATCCCATCTTGGGGCCTTTTCCGACGATCTGCCGGAGGGGGTTTCGATCATGGAGGGCTTCTACATCAACACCATTACCTCTTCGATGAAGCGTGAGTAGTTTACCACAAACCTTCGGGTCCGTAGTTATTAGCTAGATGGCTTCTTCTCTCTCTTTGATTCTCAATACAAAGTTCTCCTCGATGTTCTTGGAGATCTATTCGATTTAATACTCTTTTGCGGTGTGTTTGCCGAGATCCGATGAATTGTGGATTTATGAACAAGATTATCTATGAATATTATTTGGTTCTTCTCTGAATTCTTATATGCATGATTTGATATCTTTGCAAGTCTCTTCGAATTATTGGTTTAGTTTGGCCTACTAGATTGATCTTTCTTGCCATGGGAGAAGTGCTTAGCTTTGGGTTCAATCTTGCGGTGTCCTTTCCCGATGTGATGGGGAGCAAGGCACGTATTGTATTGTTGCCATCGAGGATAAAAAGATGGGGTTTTCATCATATTGCTTGAGTTAATTCCTCTACATCATGTCCTCTTGCTTAATGCGTTACTCGGTTCTTTATGAACTTAATACTCTAGACGCATGCTGGATAGCGGTCGATGTGTGGAGTAATAGTAATAGATGCAGGCAGGAGTCGGTCTACTTGACACAGACATGATTCCTATGTTCACGATCATTGCCTTAGATGTCATCATAATTATGCGCTTTTCTACAATTGCTCGACAGTAATTTCTTCACCCACCGTAATATATGTTATCTTGAGAGAAGCTACTAGTGAAACCTATGCCCCCCTGGGTCACTTTTCCATTATATTAAATCTCGTTTACATCTTGCTAGTTTCTGATCTATTATTTTGCAATCTTTATTTTCCAATCTATACACCCAAAAATACCAAAAATATTTACTTTACCGTTTATCTATCTCTATCAGATCTCACTTTTGTGAGTGACCGTAAAGGGATTGACAACCCCTTTATCGTGTTGGTTGCAAGTTCTTGATTGTTTGTGTAGGTATTCGGTGACTTGTGCGTCGTCTCCTACTGGATTGATACCTTGGTTCTCAAAACTGAGGGAAATACTTACGCTACTTTGTTGTATCACCCTTGCCTCTTCAAGGGAAAAACCAACGCAAGCTCAAGAGGTAGCACTACTGGAGCTGCTATACTGCATTGCAAATAGTCAAAAGAAAGATGCTGAGAAATTTGATCTCAACAAGGAAGCTCTTCAAGCTAGCATGAAGAAAGGAACCAGCAAGGCCGCTCCTGTGACAGTGTATGAGGATTTCGATCTTTATGGGGGTTTTCGATTCTTTAGAGTATGCATGCAGTAATGAAGCTGAGACCCCAGTTTGTTTGATCTTTATGGGGATTTTAGATTTGGAGTAGAATTTATCTGTCGAAATCTTTCATCATTTAGTTCAATAATTGACTGTTCATACATTGAGTACCATTTAACTGGAATTAACTATCGATGTTATGGATATGGGGGTATCCAGCCCTGCCTGCCTGCGGCCCACCACGTGGCTCCATCGACAGACTGGTACGGCCCAACTTCAGCATCAACAACTCAAGACCCTCGTGAGGGACCAAGCCTCGAGAGGCGGACGATGCCAAGACCCCTGAGGGGATCGGCCTCCTCAGGCTAGCTCCGGAGGGGCGGAGAGTTCTATGCAAGGTTTACCTTGCGAGGCTCAGCTAACGTGAGCCATGACGACCAAGGCCAGGCGGGTGCCAGGCGGGCGCAGAGTGCAGGTTTCCTCTTCAGTGCAAAGGAGGCAAGCCACAGGCGCGGAGTCCCGGGGAATCAGCCAAAGGTTTCCATTTTGGTGCAACAAGACCAAGACCGCCCGGACGGTAGGACGGAGGTCATCGACGAGCCCACCGCAGCATCTCGACCAGAGGCTTTTCACAGGGGAAGACTACTTTTGTTAGGATAAGCTGTACTACTTGTCCCCTTTCAAATCCGGCTGTTGTGGGATCCCTTCCCGCCAGCATTTTGGAAGAGGACTGTCGGTGTCAAAACCGGCGGATCTCGGGTAGGGGGTCCCGAACTGTGCGTCTAGGCGGATGGTAACAGGAGACAAGGGACACGATGTTTTACCCAGGTTCGGGACCTCTTGATGGAGGTAAAACCCTACGTCCTGCTCGATTGATATTGATATTGTGGATGTTTACAAGAGTGGATCTACCACGAGATCAAGGAAGCTAAACCCTAGAAGCTAGCCTATGGTATGATTGTAAGGGTTGTTGATGATGTCGTCCTACGGACTAGAGCCATCCGGTTTATATAGACACCGGAGAGGGCTAGGGTTACATAGAGTCGGTTACAATGGTAGGAGATCTACATATCCGTATCGCCAAGCTTGCCTTCCACGCCAAGGGAAGTCCCATCCGGACACGGGAGAAGTCTTCAATCTTGTATCTTCATAGTCTTGGAGTCCGGTCGATGATGATAGTCCGGCCAATGGTAGTTCGGTGATGATGGTAGTCCGCTATCCGGACACCCCTAATCAGGACTCCCTCGGTAGCCCCTGAACCAGGCTTCAATGACGATAAGTCCGGCGCGTATATTGCTTGGCATTGCAAGGCGGGTTCCTCCTCCGAATGATAGAAGATTGTGAACACCAGGATAGTGTCCGGCTCTGCAAAATAAATTCCATGTTCCACCGTAGAGAGAATAATAATATATACACAAGTTCAATCTGCTGACGTTTTTCGTGGCATGACGTCACACCACTACCAAGCCATTACTCGAATTTGTTTTTTACTTTACCACCTCAGCGCATTTAGCGAGGCGGTTTCCTTGGCACGTCTTGTCGAAGCAGAGATCGTGTTTCCCCTTAATCCGGGATTCTCATCAATACGGACGTGGGTAACCCAATCACAAGACGTTCTCGCCCCCTCTATCGGCGAGTCCCAAGCGGTCGTGAGAGGCGGCCCTTGGTATTCTCCCTCTTTATAACGGGACCAAGGCTCGTTTCTTTTCCTTCAATCCTTCATCGAATCCTCTCCCGCTCCAAGTTCCAGCACCTAGAGCTCCAGATTCGAAAGGCCATGGACTTCCAACGATGTCCGGTTCCGACCTCCGGGGCGGTGGATGCCCTCCTCCGTCATGGAGGAGGACGTGCTAAAGCTGCGGGAGGCCAAGTACCTGTCATCACGAGATTTCAGACAGTTGCCTGCCAAGGGCAGGCCATCCCCACCCCCGAGCCCGGCGAGTATGTCGTTTTTGTATCCCACCTCCGTCGGGGTTTAGGCTTCCCGATGGATCCTTTTGTGAGAGGGCTCATGTTTTACTATGGGTTGGAATTCCACGATTTGGCTCCGGAGTCCATCCTCCATATCTCCGCATTTATTGTCGTCTGCGAAGCCTTCCTCCGCGTCACCCCTCACTTCGGCCTGTGGCTGAAGACCTTCAATGTGGCGCCGAAGATGATCGGGGGGCGTCAAGCGGAGTGTGGCGGGGCGGCCATAAGTAGGAGGGCCGATGCCCCGTGGCCCGCTGGCTCCTTCCAAGAGGAGCTCGGCCCGTGGCAGCAAGAGTGGTTCTATATTACCGTTACGAGGGGCCGCGAAAAACGCCGCCTTATTCCACGGGACCTCCACGACGGTTGATGTCGTGGGTCTACCAAGGAGGCTCAGCGGGGGCCGTCAAAGGACGTGCCCCTACTGCAGGGCCGGATTCGAGATCTCCAAACGAGGGAGATCGATATGGTGGTGGTGATGCAGGTTATGCTGATTAGGCGTCTCCTGCCCTGCAAACGCCGCCCTCTCCGGCTATGGGAGTTCAATCCGGAGGGTCCACGGATTCTTCAATACTTCATGGGCTTGACACCCCTGGAGATGTACAAATTATTCTTCGGATCGCAAGAGGCGTGTCCGGAATTGACCGAGGATGCTGGACTAAGCTGCAATCGCCCGGATACTCAAGTAAGTAGTTCCGAGTCCGGACATACCGTTTGTTTGCCTTTCGATGATTCGCCTTATGACCAATTTCCTTCTACGCAGGAGTGGATAGCGGAAGCAAAATTGATACGGTGTCCAGCCCCCCTCCCCGAGACCGCGCCGCATCCCGTGCTGGTCCGGATGCTTGAGGTTGCGCCTTTAGAGGAAGACGAAGGGGAAAACAAGGAAGCTACTGCCTCGCCTAAGGAGGCTCTTGAAAGAGGGGGATCGAGAATCCCTCCCCCCAAGGGGAGAAGAGGACTGCCTCCGAGGACCCGGGGGCAAAAGCCCCTAAACGGGGGAAGAAATCTTCGCCAGAGGGTCCTACGTCCGGGAGGCCCCGCCGCACAATCTCCTTAATGAGTCAGCCCTCCAACGAGCCGTAAGTAGAAAGAAAGGAGTTTTATAATAAGGGACATCCCTATTTGTGCTTCTGAGGATAACTAAAGTTTTTACCTTGTAGTTCGGATCTCCGTCCTTCGCAGATGAGCTCGTCTTCAGGGGACCTTCGTCCGGAGATGATAGAGAGCGAGACGCCTCCGTCCGGGGCGCCGTCAGATAGGGCGGACGAGCCTGAAGTGTAAATCACGGAGGAGCCCGGGTTTGGCAAAGCCGGATAGTTCAGCGCCAATCGGTGTCTGGTGAAGGATCTGCTTGAGAAGGCGTCTATCTCGGAAGATCAGCGCATTGATGAGCATGGTGATTGAAAGGATTTCGTCCCGAAGGCGAGTTTACACGATGCCGTCAGGAGTTCTTGGCGGGGTTTGAGGTACGTAAAAATGACACACCTTTTAACAGTTTTGCATATAGAATGCGCCTGTATAGATAGTAGCCCCGATACTCGGTAGGGTGTCGAAATCGACAGCTGCGTGCGAGGATCAAAATCGCAGGTTTAAATTCCCGTCGTGCCAATGCAGGTGGCGGGTCGTCCGGGGGCCAGCCGGACTGATGGAGTTGCTGAACTAAAGCGGCAACTCGATGCTGCGGATGCGGACATCACGCTGGTCAACAGGCGACTTGATGAGTCGCAAGGTAAGTGTTACTGCACGGTCAATTGGTAAGGGAGCCGAAGCCATCTCCTTACAACATGTGCGTGAAATGCAGATAGTGCCGCTGCCGTGGAGAGCCTTCGGGCCAAACTTGCTCAAGCCAAGGAGCAGGCCAGAAGGAGTAATGCGGCGGCCTCGAGGGCGGCCGAAGAGTTAGCGGCCGAAAGGGTCGCACACTGCCGGAGCAGGGAAGAGATAGCTGAAATGGCCGTGAAGTTAAAAGATGCTACCGACCGCAATGAGGCTCTTGGGAAGGAGCGCCTAGCGGGGCAAAAAGACATGCGGAAGGCCACCGCCGAAGCCAAGAATGCTCGCTCTGCAATGCGGGCTATGAAGGAAGAGCTGCGCCAGGCCGGGGATATCGTAGCTGGCAAGCCGTTTCTGCTGCGCCGAAGGTTTACGGATCCAAAATATGCTCAGCTGGGCCAACTGTGGTGTCCGGAGGACCCTTATATGGACTTAGCAGCGAGTGCGACGGATGCCGTTGTGCATTTTCGAAGCCAGAAGGATCACAAGACGGAAGAGCTGTTTTGGTCTCAATTCCATAGTCCGGAGCGTTCACTTCCGCTGACCGATCGTTTGGCTGAGTGGGCTGAGCTAAATAGGTTGTCCGGGCTTGCTATGGCGGATATAGTGACCCATATCCGGCGGATAGGCCCCACCAAGAGTTACTTTGGCTTATTGCAGCAATTTCTTGGGCGGTGCCGCATATCAAAGCGATAAGCGGTCGGCCTGCATAGAGGGTGCGCGGATGGCACTTGCCCTTGTGAAGACACATTGGACAGAGATGGATGCCACCGCTGTTGCGACCCCGGGTTCGGATGATAACCGGTTACCCGCCGAGCACTATTTTGGCGAAGTGTTGCGTGGTGCTCGTGTAATAGAGTCGCAGTGCTCGAAAAATGTTACGTTCGAATGAACGTTTATATGATGTAAAATGATATTTATGATGTAAGCGCCTTTTATACTTGTGCGTTCAAGTAATAGAATATCTCCTATGCGGCTGTTCATGTATACGTGTGTATAACCTGAAAGATGGCAGTCGTCGGCTTCAGCCCCCACGCACAAGGTGCGGGGGTGCTCGCAAAAAATAGCGCGTTTTCACACTTAATCCGACGTCTCGATCCTGTAAAGGAGGTGGTAGCGTAGAAAACGAGGCAACCGGACTATAATGCTTTATCACTTTCACTTAGCCATGGAGTTTGAGGGTGGGGCTACGACATAGCCCCTGGGGGCACCGCGCTCTCCGAATTCGGGGCGCGTATGTGCCTGGCCGGAAAACGGCCCTTCGTCAAAGCGGGGGAATCCTAAACATTCCCATGGTCGATCGAGTGGTTGACCGGTCTCGCTGTATCGCAGCGGTCAGTTTTCGGCTTTCTCTCGAGGTGCTCGCCCAGGCGGGGCACAATCGCAGTAGTTCTCCTGGAGCAGCGTTAGCCGATGATACGGAACGTAAGGCAGCAAAACACAGGAGCCGGGAAAACCCAACATTTGACCAAAGACATGATTCGGAGCTGATGCATATAAGGCCTAACTCGAGACGCCAAACACTCCCGAAGGTGTTCGGTCTTTATAATAGCAGGCAAAACAAAGCCCTAAGCCCCTTGTGTCTGTGCAGGCAGGTTCTTACGGCGCGGCCCGATGCCAAAACGCCGATCTCCACTCGGTTATAATGATAAACCAGGGGATTATAGCAACAAGAGACAAGAAGAAAGGTTTACGAGGGTCTTAGTGCGAAAAGAGTCCTTGCAACGGGTCCCTCTGCACGTCTGCGCTGTGTCTCCGTTGTGCCGTATCCTGGGCGGGTGTGCACGCTGTTCATCTGTAAAAGAGAAGAACTTGGTTGGAAAAGAAATCGATGCGAAAGTGCATAAAAATTGAAATATAGATTAAGAAAGTTGAGCCTATGCTAGCTCATTATGGCTTATATGTGCAAACCCTTGTGAAGAGCTGTGCGGCTAGGTAGCCCCTAGCTTATTTATTCCGGACTCGTCCAGCCGTGTCCGGGGTCTCAAGCGACCTTTTAATGAAATGATGCTACGTGGACCGGACATTTTAAGCGTAAGAGACGCGTAATGTGGTATTGCATTGAAGCGGACGAAAGCTTCCTGGCCCCAAAGTGATGCTTGATAGCTACTTTTAAATGGGGCGACATGAAAGGTTAGCTTTTCTCGTCGGAAGTTGTCGGTGACCGAACACAACTTCTAGTAATAATGAAACCGTGCACTGGCGTAAGGGCACTGGCGCCACTCCTTTGAAGGAAGTTCGGCTATGCCGAATTGTAGTAGGGTCTATCCCAACTTGCGGATTGTGTCCGGAAATAGCAGGTTCAAGTCACTGCCGCCGTCCATCGAAACCTGCGTTAATTGCAGTCCGTCTATTATGGGATCCAATATCAGGGCAGTCTATCCTGCGTTCCGGATACTTCTGGACTAATCCAGATGGTCGAAAGTGATTGGTTTTGACGTCCAATCTCGGTCCACTCGGGTGGATCGTGCGATACTTGTCTTAGCGAGTGCCGTGTTGGCTTTCTGTACTATCACGTGAAGCGAGTTTACTGTTTTGACTTCTTGTGGGAAAGTCTTTTGACTTCCGGTGCTCTGCTGGTGGGGTTCGTCATCTTCCTCGCTTGGCGAGCCCCTTGTGTCCGGCGTTGAGTCTGCCGGACTGTTTAAAAACCCAACAATTTCGGTTGGTATGGTTTGCAGGCCTTTTGGAGGTACTGTGGATTTGACATATCCGATCTAAAATTTTGTTTAAATTTGATAGCTCGTCTCTGTTCTCCTTAAGAGGTCGTGTTGTATTGCTTGGCCGCAAGCTTTTGAATCCGGCATTGACCGCCGTGCCCTTTGGGCTTTTTTCTTTATTCGGTCTTTGGTCTTTCTGCGCCGTGGATTTATCTGTTTCCATCTATGTTCTCGGATTTACTCGGGTCGCTGGTGCTGCATCTTGCTAGCCAGTTGTCTTCTCCTAGCAAAGCGCGTCATGAGGCTTGTTAAGCGCGGCCATTGTTCTTGGCTTCTCTTGGCGAGGTGTACGGCGAGCCATTCGTCTCGACGTTGTGTTTAAAAGCTGCTAGGGCTTCTGCGTCCGGACGATCGACTATTTGGTTCTTTTGGTAAGGAACCTGTTCCAGAATTTCTTGCGCCGACTCTCGGGCTGTTGGGTTATATATGACTCAGATCGTCTGCATCCGGAGGGTGGACATAAGTCCCTTGAAAATTTGCTCTAAACGCGTCCTCAAGCTCTTCCCAACTTCCAACAGTATTTTCTGGGAGGCTTTTGAGCCAATGCCGAGCTGGCCCTTTGAGCTTGCGGGGTAGGTATTTTATGGCGTGAAGATCATCTCCTCTAGCCATGTGTATGTGTAGTATGTAATCTTCTATCCAGACTCCGGGTGCATGTTGTGCGTCGTATGCCTCTATGTTTATGGGTTTGAACCTGCTGGAAATTCATGATCCAGCACCTCATCGGTAAAACATAAGCGGGTGTGCGGCGCCCTGTATTTGGGTGTGCCGCTGTCTTGAACACTTGTCGTGGTGTGTGACTTCCTGGGGTCCTCTTTTTTGGCCCGTAGATGGACCTAGTTGGGTCGTCCGTTTTCACAGGATTATAATTCGGCTTGTGTGCAGCCCCGCTTGTTGCTTTGGGCCTGTCATCTGGCCGTCTATCCGGCAGGCGGCCTCTTTATTTTTTGACCGTGAGGGCTCTATGGCTTCCTCGTCAAATTCTGGCAGCAACTTGCGCTTCGGGTAGCTCTTAGTTTGATGGCCATTGCCATATTTGTCTGCAGTCTTGAATACTTTGCTCCACTTCATTCTGAGTGTGTCTTACGCTGTTTTGAGCTTCCGTTTCGCCTTCTTCAAACTTCTTGCAGTGGCGACGAGTTTTTTGTGTATGTTCTTATGCTCCGGTGTTGTGTCCGGACTGTTGATTGCTCCGTGAAGGGGTTGATTATCCGGCTCATCCTGTTCATCGTCCGCTGGTTTGCCCTGCTCTATCGCTGGGTTGTTAGGAAGGCTGCTTTGATCGAGGCGGGACTTAGGGCGGCGTCTACGTCGCCGTTTTGGTTCTTTATCGGCGAGATTATCCTCTGCCGCGTCCCGTTGTTCCTTGTTATCGCTTCTCTTTGGGGTGTCCACCATGTATATGTCGTATGACGAGGTGGTCTTCCAGTGTCCTGTAGGTACTGGTTCTTGATAGTCTCCGGCATCGTCGTCCATACCGTCGATGTCTTCGGAGTCATAGTCAAGTACGTTGGGTAAATCGTCGATGGTGGCTACGAAGTGGGTGGTGGGTGGGGTCTGAATTTCTTCGTCGTCCGCATCCCAACCATCCTGGCCGTAGTTCGGCCAGGGCTCTTCGGATAGCGAGAGATGCTTCAGTGAATTTATGATATCGCCGAAGGGTGAGTGCTGAAAGATGTCCGCAGCGGTGAATTCCATGATCGGAGCCCAATCGGATTCGACTGGCAGGGGCGCAGGAGGTTCGGAGTCCGACAGGGAGTCCGGCACCTCGGAGTCATGAGCTTTATGCGGGACAAAGTAAGTGTTCGGCTCCATTGCCGTAGGAGTTGTGGCTCCTGAGGCGGTGTCCAGCCATCCGTCCTCGATCCGAGTGATCGGCTCCGGACTATGGGTCGGAGCGGACTCGTGTGCGGCCTCCAAGGTGCTGTCCGGCGGCAGAGTTAGGTCATGCCCATCGTGACAGCGCGGCACGCTCGGCTGTGGCTCAGATCCATCGAAGATCAAGTCCCCGCGGATATCGGCCGTGAAGTTTAGGCTTCCAAACCTGACCTGATGGCCAGGGGTGTAGCTTTCGATCTGCTCCAGATGGCCAAGCGAGTTGGCCCGCAGTGCGAAGCCGCCGAATACGAAGATCTTCCCGGGGAGAAAAGTCTCGCCTAGGATTGCGTCGTTATCGATTGAAGAGGCCATCACGCCTATCGGTGACGACACAGAGGAACTCTCAATGAAAGGACCAATGTCGGTGTCAAAACCGGCGGATCTCGGGTAGGGGGTCCCGAACTGTGTGTCTAGGCAGATGGTAACAGGAGACAAGGGACACGATGTTTTACCCAGGTTCGGGCCCTCTTGATGGAGGTAAAACCCTACGTCCTGCTCGATTGATATTGATATTGTGGATGTTTACAAGAGTGGATCTACCACGAGATCAAGGAGGCTAAACCCTAGAAGCTAGCCTATGGTATGATTGTAAGGGTTGTTGATGATGTCGCCCCTACGGACTAGAGCCATCCGGTTTATATAGACACCGGAGAGGGCTAGGGTTACATAGAGTCGGTTACAATGGTAGGAGATCTACATATCCGTATCGCCAAGCTTGCCTTCCACGCCAAGGGAAGTCCCATCCGGACACGGGGAGAAGTCTTCAATCTTGTATCTTCATAGTCTTGGAGTCCGGTCGATGATGATAGTCCGGCCAATGATAGTTCGGCTGATGATGGTAGTCCGGCTATCCGGACACCCCCTAATCCAGGACTCCCTCAAGGACCAAGGCCACTATAAATAGGACTTAGCCACCACCACAGAGGAGGGAGGTCGATCTGATTCACATCCACACCAGCTCCCTCGAGCTCAAGAACACCTCACCTCCTGAGGCCAGTTCATCCATTGTACTAGTTCATCCTCAGCCTACAAGGCAATCCACCACACCACACTGGATTAGGGTATTACACCACAACAGTGGCCCGAACCAGTATAAACCGTTGTGTCTCTTTGTCTCTTTGAGCTTGACAAGCTAGGCTTAGGAGGATTACGAGTAGGCAGGCTGGGTAGGTTGAGATCTCCGCACGCACCCCAGAGTTCAAACCTCTCAAGGGTTTGCAGAACCCGTAATCTGACATTTGGTGTGCCAGGTAGGGGTGCGTCAGATCTTCTCTTCCATCGACCGGTCCTTCGCTGCCCCACCGATGCCATGGCCGATGCCCCAAGGGTGCACGTCGAGTGTTGGGTCGTCCAGGCCTCTTCGGCAGCACCCGTCGATGAGGAAGACCTTCACTCCGCTCTGCTCGCAGCCTGCACTCCGCCAGGGGAGGCCGCGAAGTGCAGCCTTCTCCACTAGCATCGCGCCCCAGTCACGCCGCTACACGATCTGCAAACTATGATGCAGCGACCGCGCCACACATGCGTAGGGAGTAGGAAAACATGCAGGCTGCGGTCATCGTGGCTCGAGAGCTCCTGAGGTGCAGGTTGCAAGAAAGCGGCCGCGACGCCCTGCTGGAGCGGGTCGCCGAGCTACTGGATGCGGCGGCAGGGGTGCCATGCCGTTCTGCACCCTGCCCATGTCACAGGCGATGGTAGGGGCACGCGGCCACCCGGGGAGCCTCTCGACGCCGGTTAGCTTCACGGGGCGGCCCGTGCCCCTCCGGACGCGCCGCCACGGCATGGAGTTGCGCCCGGCGACATCACCAGGGGCCGCGCCGGAGCACTGGCCTCTGGGCGGCAGGATCAGAGGGCGACTGAAGGTGGCGGGAGTGTGAGGCAGCCAGGCGGCGTTTCTGGTACGACCAGCCCGGAAGCCTAAATCCCTGTCGCGATGGATCCAAGGCGCGAGCTGGGAGAGGGCCCCAGCTGATCCCCCACGCCAGGCTGGGCACTGGACATACACGAGGCCGAGCTCTCCTTCGAACTGCCAGCAAGCCCTGCCCACATCTCCAACGGCGACAACCTTTGGGTACAACTGACGTCGCAGGGGCACGCTTACGCTGACGATGGATCGCAGGTGAACCAGGACGCAGCCGCCTCTAGGACTCTTAGGACGGCGGATCCCCCGCAGGATTGCGAAGGACGTTGGGAGAAGCACGGGGGAAGACCGGCGGCGGGGCCCTCCTTGCACTGCGCGGGGCAGGGTCCTGCTTGGAGTTAGGTTCCCCACTGGGGAAGGCGCCGACGAGCCCTTCTCCTCGGCAGGGGCCTATGGTCACCGCCGACGCCGTCAGCGTCCCCCTTGCCCCTTGGTCTTGTCCTGGTTTTCGGTCTCCCCAACGATGGTCGGGGGCGGCGCACGGCGGGGTCCTCGTCGGGCGACATGAAGCAAGGCTCTGGCCTGTGAAGGTCTCCGCTCGTGACACTGTCACGTAATAATGAGTGGGGCTGTACACGCCCCGGAGTCTCCTGAGCGCCGCCCTGGGGCCTCACGGGGGCTCCCACCCACATCCTAGTGGAAGGACTTAGCTCCACTCTGGTGAGAAGACTTGAAGACTAGCTAGGCGCCGGACGCGGCCATTTGCTTTTACCTCCTTTTTGTACTTGATCGCCGGCTTCTTGAAGCAGTTTGGTTTCTATGCGTTTATAAAAATGGGGGGAGTTTTCTCATCTTGTGTTGCTCTCTTGCCTTTAGTTCTTGCGTTTTTCTAGAGATCGTGAATGTTGCCCTGCCCTCGAGCGCCTCACGAGCGGGGGCTGGGTACGGTGCACGCGCTGGCGTCGGTCATTTCCCCCTCGGGGGCTCAAGGGTGTGGCCGCCTCACGCGCCCACCTCGCCATGATCTGGTAGTTGGATCCTCATGAGGCACTCTACGGCAGGCCAGCAGGTCCCCCATGAGGCACAGAACCTCGCGAGCTCGTGGCAGGATCGCCTAAGGAGAAGGAGCGTCGCCGCGACACTAGGCCTCATTCAAGACCCGCGAAACCAAAGATAAGTCATAAACAATTACCTCGCCCAGTGGCCGGCAGCCCTGCGGGGCCCCGCTCCGGGCACTACTTTAAAAGCATTTCACAGTCTCATACATCATAAGGGGCACCCCCTTTTCAAAATGCTCTCACAAGAGTGCGTTCAAGTTTTCGTCATACAGGTCAAAGCAAAAAAAAAAACATGGGCTTAGCCGGACGCGCCTTCTTCGTCACTCCTATCCGTGCTGCTTGCGTCGTGGCTGCCATCCTCCTTGTCATCGCCACTAGCGACGGCTTCTTCGGCCGCGAGCACAGTCATGTCGTCCTCAGAAGTCAGCTCCTTCACCAAGGCGTTCACATGACCATCCACCCACTTGGCGAGCTTTTCTTGGGTGGCCGCAAGCACGAGGGCTAGCACGGTGCTGAAATCAAAGTGGGAATCAAGGTTCATGAGGTTGCTAAAGATGGGCCAGAGTGTGCGCCCGACGAGGGCCCGCTCCTCTCCTCAAGAAGCTGGCGAGCTTTCGCAGCCTGATCTTCCAGGCGGTTCACGATATCAGTGAAGAAGTTGAGATGGCTGGTATAGTCGCTCTCGTGCGGGTGAGGAGCGCTCTCGTCACAAATAGCACCCAAGGCATTTTTGGCTCTGATGCACAGACCTTGGAGCATGGAGCCGTGCTCGCGTTCCAATGTCAGGCGGCGGCTCTTTTCGCCCGAAGCCTTTTTCAGGAGGGACGCGGTATCTTCAACCTGCTTCTGGAGAGAGGATATCTTGGCACGAGCAGAACTCAGGGCAGATTCGGAGGAAGTCAGGGCTCCCCGGGCAGCGCTCTCACGCTGCTCCACAGACTGCAGCTTAGCCTTCAGGGCAGAGGTACGACCCCCAAGCTCAGCCTTGAGCAGCTCCAGATCAGGCGGTGCCTCTCAGCCAACTCAGCACGCGCCTTCGCCACATTCTTCTCCACCTCCAGCTGGACCTGAGCTTCTCGGGCGGTGATGGCATTCTCAGCCGCGGCAGCCTGCCGTTCCCTCACTTCCAGCCTCTACAATGCCATGCCGTGCTCCACGACCTCCAACGTCATGTCTTCATGGTGCCTTAGGAGCTCCGCTTCCGCAAAGGTCTCCTCACCTGGTGAGGAGGCCAGAAGGGCACGACGCTCCTTCACTTCGCGCTCAAGGGCCAAATTTGAAGACATAAGCTCTCGCTCCCGCTCCTCGGCCGCCTCGCGACGATAGTTGGCTGCCTCAACATCTTCCATGGTGCGGGCGCAAGCCTCATGAGAAGTCGCGAGCGAGGCCGCCGCATGCGCATCGGCCTCGTCACGCTAGAGCCTCCCGAGGTTGATGGCAACCTTTAGCCGCTGCCACTCCTGCTTCACATGGCGGTTTTCCGCCTCAAGCCTGGTGTCGACATTGGCGAGCTCCCTGCCAAGATGAATCATCGCACGCATCGCCTCACCGAAGAGCTCGAAGCGCACGACACTACGCCCGCGAGTGAGCGCAAGCGCGTCGCCGAGACCGTTGTCGGCCCCGAAGGCTGCCCGGGAGGTGCTGGGCGCTCCACCTGCCGCCGACCGTGGGCTTGTCGGTCTAGCCCCGCGATTTTAAGACGAAGGCCGCCCAGGGGGCACCCCCTACTAGCAACGACAAGAGGAAGAATCTCCGGTGCATCCCTCACCCCGCGGGCTGAGTCGCGGGGAGGGGGAACATGTGGCCCGGTTCCAGGGCTCCCTCGTGGAGTCACGGCAGCTGGAGTTGGCCCCATGCCCTGCGCAGGACCAGGGCACCGGGGGCTGCGTGCGGGCGTCAAGCTGGGATTCTTGGGGGAATCCGCCTCACGAGGTTTTGCCTTCATGGGTACTCTACAAGACCCTGGTTATGAGAAAACGCGGCGCGCAAGGAATCAAGAGAAAAGATACTTACTCATCGACAACCACGTATCTCCTCGACTTCAGCGGCCAACGGGTGCCATCGCTGTGACTCAAGGCACAGGCGGGGCCGACCAGACCACGACGGGTGATCCTCGAGAGGAGGAGCGCTCGACGGGGCAGCTGGGGCAGGGAACTCGGGAGCAGGGGCACTCGGTGAGATCTTCTGGCTTACGGCTCCGGAGCCATTGGCGGGCTCCTCGCCGTCAGCAGCCACTCTTGAGCCACCACCCTGGGCATCAGGAGCCTCTACCTCCAGAGTTCGGGGCCGCGTCAGTTCTGCAGCAACTCCTTCCAGGGCCTCAGGAGCCTCGGCCTCCACAGGCCACTATCGGCCTTGAGCCTCCGGGAGGAGCCCTCGGCATTCTTTGGGGGCCGAGCGCCCCTGGCTCCACACTCGGGGCGCACGCGGCAGGATCAATTAGGAGAGGAGCCACGAAGACGGGGTTCTTGCAGGGCCCCTCAAGGCCCTCCGGAAGCAACCCCCACTCGTCGAACAGAGGCATCTTCCCGGTGAAGGCAGCCTTGTTCGAGCACTGATAGAGGAGGCACCCACCCTCTGGAAGGTCGGCAGGCTCGGGTTCGCCTGTTAGGAGTTTGAGCACCATACTAAGGGTCCCAGCGGCCAGTGATGACCTCTGCAGCCTCATTGGATCCTCGACGCCCGTGAGGTCCCACATTGTGCGAGAATGGCACTGAAGGGGAGCGATGTGCTGCCTGATAAACTCCTTCACCACCATTGGCGCCGTCACTCCCAGTTCCTAAAGCCATGCCAATATCTTCCAGACGAAAGCAAGACACCAGTCGGAGAGCCTCTCGTGGCTCCAGGAGGAGCTAGGCAAGGCCGGTGCCCCAGGAGTCAAGAGCAGGGGGCTGAACGCGCGGGCATCCATGAGCAGCCACTGCTTCCGGAATCCCTTCACAGGAGGCGAGAGCTCAAAGTCGACCCCCGATCCAGCGGTTGCGGCCACAACTTCAAAGGTCGCACACCCAGAGCATTGGTGGGCATCGACCAGTCGAAGCAAGAAGAAATGGCGAAACAAGGACACTGAAGGGGTAATGCCAACCATGGCCTCACAGAGGAAGGCAAAGACGGCGAGAAGAACGATAGAGCGAGGGTCTAGATGCAACAGATGGATTTGATAATGCGTAATCACAGCATTGAAGAAGGGAGAGAAAGGGGGAATCAAACCCGCAAGGAGGGCGTGGAGATAGATGGGGATCTCGGTGATGCTCATCTCTCTCACGCGCCAGGATGCAGGACGAACGGACATCACCTTCCACTCATTCGAGTCAGCCGCAAGCGCATGGCAGACCTTGTCCAGCCCTTCCTGGTTGATCACCGTCGACTGGCCAAGAGCAGGCTCCAAGGCTGGTGGAGGCCTGGCCGGGGCGCAAGGCTTCCCCTTCCTCTTCCTCGGCTGGGGGGCCATGACGAGCGCCAAAAGAGGGGCGAGGCGCCGCCGCCAGATCTATGCACAGAGCGGCAAGATTGGGGAGGAAGAAACCAAGTCCGAGCGCGATGATCTGCGAAGGGCAAGCTTCTCTGTAAACGGGTGACCACTAGGCCTGGCGGATATCAAGGCGGCGTAGGGAAGTGGAGACGCCCAGGTCCCATCATCACCATGTGTCATCAAGGCCACAGGCGGTTAGGCCCCCGGCGTTCCGCACTTGCCCTTTGGCTTCGCCCGGAGGCCAAGTCAGAGCGCGCCTTGGGCCCGGGGGCTACTGTTGGCGTTCTGGATATGGGGGTATCCAGCCCTGCTTGCCTGCGGCCCACCATGTGGTTCCATCGATGGCTTGGTACGGCCGAGCTTCAGCATCAACAACTCAAGACCCTCGCGAGGGGCCAAGCCTCATGAGTAGACGACGCCATAAGATCCCGAGGGATCGGCCTCCTCGGTTGGCTCCCAAGGCGGAGAATTCTATGCAAGGTTTACCTCACGAGGCTCAGCTAACGTGAGCCATGATGACCAAGGCCAGGCGGGCGGAGAGCACAGGTTTCCTCTTCGGTGCAAAGGAGGCAAGCCACATGCACGGAGTCCCGGGGAATCAGCCAAAGGTTTCCATTCTGGTGCAGCAAGACCAAGACCGCCAGGACGGTAGGACGGAGGTCATCGACGAGCCCATGGCAGAGTCACAACCAAAGGCTTTTCGCAGGCGAAGACTACTTTTGTCAGGATAAGTTGTACTACTTGTCCCCTTTCAAATCCGGCCGTTGTGGGATCCCTTCCCGCCAACATTTGGGAAGAGGACCAAGGCCACTATAAATAGGACTTAGCCACCACCATAGAGGAGGGAGGTCGATCTGATTCACATCCACACTAGCTACCTCGAGATCAAGAACACCTCACCTCCTGAGGCCAGTTCATCCATTGTACTAGTTCATCCTTAGCCTACAAGGCAATCCACCACACCACACCGGATTAGGGTATTACACCACAATGGTGGATCAAACCAGTATAAACTATTGTGTCTCTTTGTCTCTTTGAGCTTGACGTGCTAGGCTTAGGAGGATCGCGAGTAGGCAGGCTTGGTAGGTTGAGATCTCTGCACGCACCCCAGAGTTTGAACCTCTCGAGGGTTTGCGGAACCCGTAATCCGACATTTGGTGCGCTAGGTAGGGGTGCGTCGGATCTTCTCTTCCGTAGACCGGTCCTTCACTGCTCCACCGACGCCATGGCCGATGCCCCGAGGGCGCACGTCCAGCGTTGGGTCGTCCAGGCCTCTTCGGCAGCACCCGCCGACAAGGAGGACCTCCACTCCGCTCTGCTCGCGGCCCGCGCTTCGCCAGGGGCGGCCGACAGTGGGGGGCACGCGGCGCAGCCTTCTCCACTAGCGCCGTGCCGCAGTCGCGCCGCTGCGCGATCTGCAAACTACGCTGCAGCGACCACGCCACACACGCGCAGGGAGCATGCAAACATGCGGGTTGCGGTCATCGTGGCTCGAGAGCTCCTGAGGTGCATGCTGCTGGAAAGCGGCCATGATGCCCTGTTGGAGCGGGTCGCTGTGCTACTGGATGCGGCGTGCAGGGGTGCCGCGTCGTTCTGCACCCTGCCCATGTCACAGGCGATGGTAGGGGCACGCGGCCGTCCCTGACTCAACGGCGCGCCACCTCCCATGGCCCCTGGGGAGCCTCTCGACGCCGGTCAGCTTCGCGGGGCGGCCCGCGCCCCTCCGGACGCGCCGCCACTGCATGGAGCTGCACCGGGCGACATCACCAGGGGACGCATAGAAGCACTGGCCTCTACGCAGCAGGATCAGAGGGCGACTGAAGGTGGCGGGAGTGTGAGGCAGCTGGGCGGCGGTTCTGGTACGACCAGCCCGGAAGCCTACATCCCCGTTTCGATGGATCCAAGGCGCGAGCTGGGAGAGGTTCCCAACAGACCCCCCACGCCAGACTGGGCACTGGACATACACGAGGACGAGCTCTCCTTCGAACCGCCACCAAGCCCTGCCGACATCTCCAATGGTCGGCGGTCACCGAGGACGCCGCCAGCGTCCCCGTTGCCCCTTGGTCTTGTCTTGGTTTCCGGTCTCCCCAACGGTGATCGGGGGAGGCGCACGGCAGGGTCCTCGTCGGGCGACATGAAGCAAGGCTCCGCCCTCTGAAGGTCTCCGCTCGTGACACTCTCACGTAATAATGAGTGGGGCTGTACACGCCCCGGAGTCTCCTGAACGCCGCCCTGGGGCCTCACGGGGGCTCCCACCCACATCCTAGTGGAAGAAGTTAGCTCCGCGCTGGTGAGAAGACTTGAAGACTAGCTAGGCGCCAGACGAGGCCATTTGCTTTTGCCTCCTTTTTGTACTTGATCGCCGGCTTCTTGAAGTAGTTTGGTTTCTGTGCGTTTATAAAAATGGGGGGAGTTTTCTCCTCTTGTGTTGCTCTCTTGCCTTCAGTTCTTTCATTTTTCTAGAGCTCGTGACTGTTGCCCTGCCCTTGAGCGCCTCGCGAGCGGGGGCTGGGTACAGTGCACGCGCTGGCGTCGGTCGTTTCCCCCTCAGGGGCTCAAGGGTACGGCTGCCTCGCACGCCCACCTCGTGACGATCTGGCAGTTGGATCCTCACGAGGCACTCTACGGCAGGCCAGCAGGCAAGCTCGCCTCAGGAGAAGGAGCGCCGCCGCGACACCATGCCTCATTCAAGACCCACGAGACCAAAGATAAGTCATAAACAATTACCTCGCCCAGCGGCCAGCAGCCCATCAGGGCCCCGCTCCGGGCACTACTTTAAAAGCATTTCACAGTCTCATACATCATAAGGGGCACCCCCTTTTCAAAATGCTCTCACAAGAGTGCGTTCAAGTTTTCGTCATACAGGTCAAAGCAAAAAGAAACACGGGCCTAGCCAGACACGCCTTCTTCATCACTCCCATCTGCACTGCTTGCGTCGTGGCTGCCATCCTCCTCGTCATCGCCACCCGCGCCGACTTCTTCGGCCGCGAGCACAGCTGTGTTGTCCTCATAAGTCAGATTTTTCACCAAGCGTTCACATGGTCATCCACCCATATGGCGAGCTTGTCTTGGGTGGCCACAGGAACGGGGGCTAGCACGGTACTGAAATCAAAGTGGGAATCAAGGTTCAAGAGGTTGTTGAAGATGCGCGAGAGTGCATGCCCGACGAGGCCCCGGCTCCTCTCCTCAACAAGCTGGCGAGCTTTCGCAGCCTGATCTTCCAGGTGGGTCATGATATCAATGAAGAAGTTGAGATGGATGGCATTGTCGCTCTCGTGCGGGTGAGGAGCGCTCTCGTCACAAATAGCACCCAAGGCATTGTTGGCTCTGATGCGCAGACCTTGGAGCATGGAGCCGTCCTCGCGTTCCAATGTCAGGCGGCGACTCTTTTCACATTAAGCCTTCTTCAGGAGGGAGGCGGTGTCTTCGACCTGCTTATGGAGAGAGGATATCTTGGCAGGAGCAGAACTCAGGGCAGATTTGGAGGAAGTCAGGGCTGCCTGGGCAGCGCTCTCACGCTGCTCCACTGTAACGCCGGATACAACTTTCCATATTCGTAACACCAACTCTTGCCTTTTCCGGAGATGCATTATGTTATTTTCTCCGTGGTTGGATTTTTGTCTTTTGTTTTGCATTTTGTTCTTGTCATGCATTTCATCATTGCATCATTTGCATTGCATCGGGACTCGTTGCCATCTTTGTTTTTTCTTTTTTAACTTGCATCCGCTCGTAGTTGTCGCGTCCCCCCTTGCTTTTGTTGACCGCCCCGAGACCAACCGCGTTTTCATTTCCCTTTTGTCCGACCACCTAACCCCTCTTTGCACAACCACTGACCACCTCCGCAACCTAGTCCGAAAACTGCTCCGAACCTGAACCGGGCTGTCATTACCGATGAGTCCGGATCATCCCCAATCATCTCTAAAATATCATCAGTTTATTTTTTGAACTCCCCTAGTTTGTTTTTCCCGTCCGTCCGATTTAAATTGGATGTCCCAAAATTCCCTCATTTCACTATTTATAGTCCACCTAGTCAAACCCTAAAATCTAGCTCCCTTGTCCCATCACCCGCCGCCACCTTCCAAATCCCCTCGGGATCCATCCCTCCCCAACCATCGCTGCCACCTACAGACCTCTAGATCCCATCGCCCACCTTCTCCTCTCGATCCATGGTCGCCTCCTCCCTGCCTGCCTTCTTCGCCAACCACCAGATCGAGCCCCATCTGAGCTCCTCCTCCCTGCCTTCGCCCGAGCACCTCCTGCTTCTCCTCGTCGCCCTCAACCCCGCCTTGACTACTTGACAGCTCATCCTCCGGTGGATCCCCTCAATCCCACCGCCTCGCCCGCGTCCGCCTCCCGCTCCAACCTCGTCCATCGGCAGCTCCGGCCGCTACAGATGAGCCCCGTGCCGTCCCTTCCCTTCCTTCTCCTGCCTTTCTCTCTGTCTCTCAAATCCATCTCTCTCTCTCTAACCAGGAACACCAAGCAGGAGCAGCCATGGACATCCTTCCTCGAGCAGCCGCCGCCGCCGACCTCCCCCATCACATCTCAGCGCCGGACATGGAGCCCGAAGCCATGGTCGTGCGCCACCCGTCTTCCTCAACCCCGGCGTCGCCAAGTTCCTCGTCGCCGGGAACCACTTTTCCGACCCATGGACCGCCCGGATCCGTCTGCCTTCGCGCCTCCCCCGCCTTGGATCCGGCCGTCCCCGCGTCGTCGTGCCCTGCATCCCGCGGCCAGCCGCGCCAAGTACCTCGTCGCGCCTCTCGCCAAGTCCCTGCCGCTGCTCTGCTCTCTGTCAAGCAGAGGACGAGCACCTCGACCCGTGCCTTGCTCGACCGCTCGCACGCGCATGGGTCGCGCCCAGCTCCAGTGCCGCCTCATCGTGTCGCCGCCTGCTTCGCCCCGGATCCACTCGCCCGTCGCCGGAGGTCGCCGTCCTCGCCGGGCGCTCGTCCCCAAGTTCCGGCGCCTGCTTCCCTGCGCCCCCTGTCTTACGCCTGCGTCCTCGTTCGGCGGAAGGGCGAAACCTGTGCCGTCGCGCGTTGACCAGCGTGGAGTCGCGCTCCGGCTCATTAAAACCGGCCCGACAACCGGCCTGCCAGCTCCTGCCCATGGGCCTCAGACCATGGGTGGCGCCCGGCGCCCTCTGTGTTTTCCTCCTGTTGGGCCAGCCTGCAGATTCGGCCCGAGTCCTTTATTTTTTTTAAATGACGAATTTACTAATTATCCGAGATTGCCAGTTTTTGAAAACCCTTAATGTTCATGCATCAATAATTAATTAACCATGCATCGGATTAAAACAAATTATATATGTAAAGTGCTTAGAATTTTATCTAGTTTCATATTATGCCACTTTCATCTATGTTTGAAATGTTTAAAATGATGTTTGTTTAAATTTGCTCAAATGCCATGTTAAAATGATTTATTTCATAACTAAATAACCGTAGCTCGGATTTAAATAAATTACATATGTAAATGGGGTAGAAAAATGCCTAGTTTAACATGGTATACTTTATTTGCATGTTTAACAACTCTAAAATTGTGTCCAGGGCAGATCAGTTCCAAATCTAAAATATGCATATGGGGTTTTACCGGAATTGTTGTTTGTTGTTCCGGCCTCATTTAAACTTGCCTAAATAGTT
This sequence comes from Aegilops bicornis, assembly GCA_021605145.1. NCBI lineage: Eukaryota > Viridiplantae > Streptophyta > Magnoliopsida > Poales > Poaceae > Aegilops > Aegilops bicornis. The sequence continues at coordinate 163,115,161 of CM038674.1, forward strand.
AGTTTACTAATGCTTCACCTCTTGCCATGTTTAATAACATTTAATATTTTTGAGTACATAACCGAGAGAGAAACTAAATAATTGATGTGGTGTTTTCGTCAATATGCAACTCGTTGCATATTGAGCTCCACTTAATTTGTAGTGTTGTTTGTTGCACTTTGCCATGCCATGCTATTTAAACCGGACATGCATCATACTCGCTTGTGCATCATGCCATGTTTATGTGATGGTTGTTTTACTATGTTGTTTGCTTCTTTCCGGGTTGCTTCCCTCGTTAGCTTCGGTTTCGTTCCGGAGTGGTGAGGATTCATTCGACTTCGTCCGTTTGTCTTCTTCATGGACTCGTTCTTCTTCCTTGCGGGATTTCAGGCAAGATGACCATACCCTCGAAATCACTTCTATCTTTGCTTGCTAGTTGCTCGCTCTTTTGCTATGCCTATGCTACGATGCCTACCACTTGCTATATCATGCCACCCACATTGCCATTTCAAACCTCTAACCATCCTTTCCTAGCAAACCGTTGTTTGGCTATGTTACCGCTTTGCTCAGCCCCTCTTATAAGCGTTGTTAGTTGCGGTGAAGATGAAGTTTGTTCCTTGTTGGAACATGGAGATGTTGTTCCTTGTTGGAACATGTTTACTTGTTGGGATATCACAATATCTCTTATTTAATTAATGCATCTATATACTTGGTAAAGGGTGGAAGGCTCGGCCTTATGCCTGGTGTTATGTTCCACTCTTGCCGCCCTAGTTTCTGTCATACCGGTGTTATGTTCCCTGATTTTGTGTTCCTTACGCGGTTGGGTGATTTATGGGACCCCCCTGACAGTTCGCTTTGAATAAGACTCCTCCAAAGAAGGCCCAACATTGGTTTTACCATTTGCCACCTAAGCCTTTTTCCCTTGGGTTCTGCAGACTCGGGGTCATCTTTATTTTAACCCCGGGCGGTGCTCCTCCGAAAGTGCTGGTCCAAACTAAACCACTTGCGGTGTGCCGCCCCGAGGCAACTTGGGGTATCGTCGGTTGCCGTACGTAGTGTTCATCCGGTGTGCCCTGAGAACGAGATATGTGCAGCTCCTATCAGGATTTGTCGGCAAATTCGGGCGGCTTTGCTGGTCTTGTTTTATTGCTGTCGAAATGTCTTGTAGTCCGGGATTCCGAGACTGATCGGGTTTTTCCCGGTAGAAGGAATATCCTTCGTTGACCGTGAGAGCTTATAATGGGCTAAGTTGGGACACCCCTGCAGGGTATTATCTTTCGAAAGCCGTGCCCGCGGTTATGAGGCAGATGGGAATTTGTTAATGTCCGATTGTAGAAAACCCGAAGTTGATCTTAATTAAAAATACATCAACCGTGTGCGTAACCGTGATGGTCTCTTCTCGGCGGAGTCCGGGAGGTGAACACGGTGTTGGAGTTATGCTTGACGTAGGTTGTTCTAGGATCACTTCTTGATCATAGTAGTTCGACCGTGCTTTTGCCTTCTCTTCTCGCTCTCATTTGCGTATGTTAGCCACCATATATGCTAGTCGCTTGCCGCAGCTCCACCTCACAACTCTGTCCTACCTATAAGCTTAAATAGTCTTGATCTCGCGGGTGTGAGATTGCTGAGTCCCCGTGACTCACAGATACTTCCAAAACCAGTTTGCGGTGCCGATGAAACCGTGCGGTGGCGCATCCGAGCTCAAGGAGTAGCTCGATGGAGATCTTCTTCATTGTGTTGTTTCGTTTGATTGATCAAGAGTGGAGCCAGTTGGGACGACGATCGGGGATCTGTGTAGCATTTGGGGTAGTCTTCTTTTATTTTTGGTTCCGTAGTCGGACCTTGATTGTATCTGTATGATGTAATGTTTTACTCATGTATTGTGTGAAGTGGCGATTGTAAGCCAACAATGTATCTCTTTCCCTTATGTATTACATGGGTTGTGTGAAGATTACCTCACTTGCGACATTGCTTTCAATGCGGTTATGCCTCTAAGTCGGTGCTTCGACACGTGGGAGATATAGCCGCATCGAGGCGTTACAAGTTGGTATCGAGCCATCCCGACTTAGGAGCCCTCGCTTGATTGAATCGCTGACTTTGTTGAGTCTAGAAAAAAATGTTTTGAGTCTTAGGATTTTATATATCGGAGAGTAGGATTCTTTTTACTCCTCAGTCCCTTCGTCGCTCTGGTGAGGCATCCTGACGTAGAGTTTTGACTCTCCTCTCCTCAAATTTCACTAAAAAAAATTTAGGATCACGCGGGTATCTTGGAATCGTTCCGATGGTTTTGTGACGAGAACATTGTTCTTGGTGCCTCCTGACATTTAGGGGTTGTGGCAGTGTCCCGGGGAGTTGAGCTCCGAGGTGTTGTCGTCACAATTTTATCGTTGCAGTTATGGAATACGAGTTTTGCCGACATCGAAAATCTCTTTTATGCAGTTGTTGGTGAGATAACCTCGATAACCCGATCTTTGGGGCGAGCTCGAGAGTATTGCCATAACTCATTATAACGGATGCTTTTCGAAGGTTGAGGTACCACGATTCCGAAGGTTTCTTGGTTATGTGTTGAAGGATGGATACAGCTGGATCTAGGTATTGTTAGTTTGGGTGATATATTTTGTGTCCCCTGTATCCCCAACACCTGATTGCATAACCAGAAAGTTTCGGGAGTTTATAGGTGGGAATTCAAGTATCTCGTAGGATATCTTTCCAACACACACATGATACGATATGGGATCTATCATATGTTTGTTTCCGGCTTATTCATAAGACAAATCCTTTGTTTTTGTTTTGTTTTGTGGTATTCGAGTTGCTTCAATGCCAAGTGTTGATTCCATACCTTATTCTAAACGGTGTTCTCATATTTCTATGTGGTTGCTAATCCTTCTTGTTCATCAAGGTCGTCTTTTCAATCCTTTCCAACCGTGTGCTTCTCTCCAATTAAATCCGATCATTCCAACATTCGCAAGATTAATTCTAAGTTTTCTCAACGGTGTTTGTTTCATCCGTCCCAAGTTGTTTTGTTTTCCCGCCCTCCCACCCTTTTTCTTCAAGGACTCAGATTTCTTAATCAAGTATCCATTTTTTTGAGTGAAGTTTCTTCATTTTTTTCCTTTAATGTTTTATCCGGTGATTTCTCATGAAGACGCTAAGGAAGCTTCAACCTTATCATTGTTCCATTCTAATTTTCTTCTCCGGTGGATTTAAGTCAAGTTTTCAGTGTTGATCGTATTCTTTTCATCGTTTCAAATGCTTTCTCATGTCGGTGCATCTCTTAATCATCCACTTCTCGCTATTCATTTGTTACGGAGTGTTGAAGATATCTTAGAAGATTCACATTTCCATTCCCAATCCTTTCAAGCTATACGGAGATAATTATCTCATTCAAGCCATTTAATTCAACGGTGCAATCTCTCTTTAAATTGTTAAGCGGTGTTTCTTTTGAGTGGGTCCTAACCCACGGGTCTTTTCAGGATCTTACGACTCTTCTAATTTTCGACGCTATTCCCAAATTCATTGCAAAGTTTGGCGTAAGAATGATTTATCATCGGTCAAATGTCTTTCTCCGAGATCTTTCAAATTCTTTTTCATTGTTGGTTCAACCTTTCTAATTTTCATTCGAAGTGCCTCAACAATTCATGGTGGTGTTTCTCATCGTCATTCTCAACATTTGAAGACCGAAGAAGAGTTTCTCTTTAATCTTGCTCCATTCTCTTCAAGATTCATGGTTCTAGTTTGATGCCATCCTCTCATAATTGTTTTAGATTGTGAGAATTCTTTTCACCCATCCGGAGCAGTTCATGAATCTTTTCAGTTTGATTCTTCGGAGCCCATCGTCTCGAATTCTTCATTCAAGCGTTCAACTCTTGTTTTCCAAATCTCACAGGTGCATCGTCGAAATATCCTCTAATCAGTTCATGATCTCTTCGTTCTAATGTATCTAAATTCTGTCAAGCATCTTTATTCGTTTTCTAATTCTTCCTGGTGAATTGTGCCTTTGCTACTTTCATTTTTAACTCTTACGGTGGTTCGTTCAAGATTTCATTTCCTTTATTATCATATCAATTCATTCGTTCTTTCCGAATCCTACTGGTGAATTGTTGAAGACCTTCCCAAGTTTGCGCCATATCTATCTTAATCCTTTCTACGGGAATAAGTAGTATGCCAAATCCGTTGCTTGTCGTCAATCTAAATTGGTGAAGGATACGCATAACATAATTCTTGTTCTTTTTCATCCAAGTGATTGATTCATTCTTCGGAGTTCGTAATGGTATCAATTTCTCAGTTCTAAGTTGTTCATCTCTTCTTTCCGGAGTTTGTTCATCATATCACATTCTCGGTCCGAGATGCTTCATCTTTTCTTTCCGGAGTTCAAAGTTTTTCTCGGTTATATCATTTCAATGCTTCTTCTTATCACTGCAAGGCTTCACCTTGTGTTTTCAACTTCTCTTTCTTTTATCATCCTTTTCTTACCGGAGTTCTTCATGGAGGCTCTACATGGTGGTTCATCAAGGATTCTTTTCATTCTTCAATTGTTCTTCAAGATTTCTCTCGAGTTAAGATCCGCCAAGCTATACTCTAAAATAAGCATGGTGTTCAACACATGTTTTGTTTTGAGGAGTTCAAGCATTCTTCATCTTGCATTCCAAAGTGCAATTCTTTCTATCATTATCTTTTGAGGTGGTGTTATGTCATTCTTGACAATTTCCTTCATGCTTCATGATTCACATGTTGTCAAGAACGAGGTATTTTTAAATCCATCAATCTCTTCGTTGGAGTTATCTTGGTATAGATTTCACCTAAAGCCTTCCCTAAGGAATGTTGATATTGTGGTGCTTATCAATGATCCAAGTTTTTAACTATCCTCTCGGCGAAAGCAGTTTTCATCTCTTCGTTGATCTCAAGCAAGCAATTGTTTTCGTTAGTGGCAGAATTTCACCTCATAATTTTGAGTTGTTTCCATAAGCCCACTACAAGTTTATTCTTTTCATTGTTGATTTTTCAACAACTACGTTCTAGCCTTCCTCTTAAGGATGTTTCTTTCAAATTCATTTGTGGTAGAAGTTGTCATTTTCTTCTCCGTCCCTTTATCCCAACAATCTAGATTCTATTCTTTCGTTCCGAAGGCATTGTGATGTTGCTCTCTTCGACCCATCATCTTGTTTTGTCAAGACCATGTCTTTTTCCTTGCTTATCAATTTAACTGGAGTGTTGTGTCTATCGTTCCTCTTTTAACCGGAGTCTCATCCAGGTGCTTTCATTTTGCCAATTTCACGATTCTAATTCCTTCCATTTTCGATGGAGTGCTGTCCAAATTATATCATTCTTACCCCTTGTCTCTCTTGTTTTAACCGGAGTGGCTTCAAAATCTATCTTGTCCCCTAAGCTCTTGGTTCTCATCATGTTCATTGTTCTTCTCTGCTAACAAAGTGTTCACAATCTCGTTCATCTCCATTGTATTCTTCTTTCAATTTTTCAACCTCTCAAGGTTCATGGTTTCACTCGTTTGTCAAAGAAGCAACTACGTTTTACCTCTTCCTCTTCCGTTTCTCTCCGGTGCCATCCCAGATCTCGGGACGAGATCCTCTCGTAGTGGTGGAGTGTTGTAACGCCCCGGATACAACTTTCCAATTCGTAACACCAACTCTTGCCTTTTCCGGAGATGCATTATGTTATTTTCTCCGTGGTTGGATTTTTGTCTTTTGTTTTGCATTTTGTTCTTGTCATGCATTTCATCATTGCATCATTTGCATTGCATTGGCACTCGTTGCCATCTTTGTTTTTTTTTAACTTGCATCCACTCGTAGTTGCCGCGTCCCCCCTTGCTTTTGTTGACCGCCCCGAGACCAACCGCGTTTTCATTTCCCTTTTGTCCGACCACCTAACCCCTCTTTGCACAACCACCGACCACCTCCGCAACCTAGTCCGAAAACTGCTCCGAACCTGAACCGGGCTGTCATTACCGATGAGTCCGGATCATCCCCAATCATCTCTAAAATATCATCAGTTTATTTTTTGAACTCCCCTAGTTTGTTTTTCCCGTCCGTCCGATTTAAATTGGATGTCCCAAAATTCCCCTCATTTCACTATTTATAGTCCACCCCTAGTCAAACCCTAAAATCTAGCTCCCTTGTCCCATCACCCGCCGCCACCTTCCAAATCCCCCTCGGGATCCATCCCTCCCCAACCATCGCTCGCCACCTACAGCCTCTAGATCCCATCGCCCACCTTCTCCTCTCGATCCATGGTCGCCTCCTCCCTGCCTTCTTCGCCAACCACCAGATCCAGACCCCATACCGAGCTCCTCCTCCCTGCCTTCGCCCGAGCACCTCCTGCTTCTCCTCGTCGCCCTCAACCCCGCCTTGACTCGCCGAGAGCTCATCCTCCGGTGGATCCCCTCAATCCCCTGCCTCGCCGCGTCCGCCTCCCGCTCCAACCTCGTCCATCGGCAGCTCCGGCCGCTACAGATGAGCCCCGTGCCGTCCCTTCCCTTCCTTCTCCTGCCTTTCTCTCTATCTCTCAAATCCATCTCTCTCTCTCTCTAACCAGGAACACCAAGCAGGAGCAGCCATGGACATCCTTCCTCGAGCAGCCGCCGCCGCCGACCTCCCCCGTCCCATCTCAGCGCCGGACATGGAGCCCGAAGCCATGGTCGTGCGCCACCCGTCTTCCTCGACCCCGGCGTCGCCAAGTTCCTCGTCGCCGGGAACCACTTTTCCGACCCATGGACCGCCCGGATCCGTCTGCCTTCGCGCCTCCCCCGCCTTGGATCCGGCCGTCCCCGCGTCGTTGTGCCCTGCATCCCGCGGCCAGCCGCGCCAAGTACCTCGTCGCGCCTCTCGCCAAGTCCACCGCTGCTACGCTCTCTGTCAAGCGGAAGGGCGAGCACCTCGACCCGTGCCTTGCTCGACCGCTCGCCGCAGCGCATGGGTCGCGCCCAGCTCGATGCCGCCTCATCGTGCGCCGCTGCTTCGCCCGGATCCATACGCCCGTCGCCGGAGGTCGCCGTCCCTACGCCGGCGCTCGTCCCCAAGTTCGCGCCTCTGCTTCCACCGCCGCCCCTGTCTGCTGCCTCGTCCTTGTTCGAGAAGGGCGAGCCTGCCTTCTGCACCGCGCTGCTGACCCAGCAGCGTGGAGTCGCGCCCAGCTCCGCCGAGCCGCCCGACAACGGCCTGCCCAGCTCCACCACTGGGCCTCGGCCCATGGGTGGCGCCCAGCGCCCTCTGTGTTTTCCTCTGTTGGGCCAGCCTGCAGATTCGGCCCGAGTCACTGTTTTTTTTTCGCGAACGAATTTACTAATTATCCAGAGATTGCCAGTTTTTCAGAAAACCCCTTAATGTTCATGCATCAATAATTAATTAACCATGCATCGGATTAAAACAAATTATATATGTAAAGTGCTTAGAATTTTATCTAGTTTCATATTATGCCACTTTCATCTATGTTTGAAATGTTTAAAATGATGTTTGTTTAAATTTGCTCAAATGCCATGTTAAAATGATTTATTTCATAACTAAATAACCGTAGCTCAGTTTAAATAAATTACATATGTAAATGGGGTAGAAAATGCCTAGTTTAACATGGTATACTTTATTTGCATGTTTAACAACTCTAAAAATTGTGTCCAGGGCAGATCAGTTCCAAATCTAAAATATGCATATGGGGTTTTACGGAATTGTTGTTTGTTGTTCGGCCTCATTTAAACTTGCCTAAATAGTTAGTTTACTAATGCTTCACCTCTTGCCATGTTTAATAACATTTAATATTTTTGAGTACATAACCGAGAGAGAAACTAAATAATTGATGTGGTGTTTTCGTCAATATGCAACTCGTTGCATATTGAGCTCCACTTAATTTGTAGTGTTGTTTGTTGCACTTTGCCATGCCATGCTATTTAAACCGGACATGCATCATACTCGCTTGTGCATCATGCCATGTTTATGTGATGGTTGTTTTACTATGTTGTTTGCTTCTTTCCGGGTTGCTTCCCTCGTTAGCTTCGGTTTAGATTACGGAGTGGTGAGGATTCATTCGACTTCGTCCGTTTGTCTTCTTCATGGACTCGTTCTTCTTCCTTGCGGGATTTGAGGCAAGATGACCATACCCTCGAAATCACTTCTATCTTTGCTTGCTAGTTGCTCGCTCTTTTGCTATGCCTATGCTACGATGCCTACCACTTGCTATATCATGCCACCCACATTGCCATTTCAAACCTCTAACCATCCTTTCCTAGCAAACCGTTGTTTGGCTATGTTACCGCTTTGCTCAGCCCCTCTTATAGCGTTGTTAGTTGCGGTGAAGATGAAGTTTGTTCCTTGTTGGAACATGGAGATGTTGTTCCTTGTTGGAACATGTTTACTTGTTGGGATATCACAATATATCTTATTTAATTAATGCATCTATATACTTGGTAAAGGGTGGAAGGCTCGGCCTTATGCACAGTGTTTTGTTCCACTCTTGCCGCCCTAGTTTCCGTCATACCGGTGTTATGTTCCTTGATTTTGCGTTCCTTACGGTTGGGTGATTTATGGGACCCCTTGACAGTTCGCTTTGAATAAGACTCCTCCATAAGGCCCAACATTGGTTTTACCATTTGCCACCTAAGCCTTTTCCCTTGGGTTCTGCAGACTCGGGGTCATCTTTATTTTAACCCCGGGCGGTGCTCCTCGAGTGCTGGTCCAAACTAGAGCCACTTGCGGTGCCGCCCCGAGGCAACTTGGGGTATCGTCGGTTGCCGTACGTAGTGTTCATCCGGTGTGCCCTGAGAACGAGATATGTGCAGCTCCTATCAGGATTTGTCGGCAAATTCGGGCGGCTTTGCTGGTCTTGTTTTATTTCTGTCGAAAAGTCTTGTAGTCCGGGATTCGAGACTGATCGGGTTTTCGGTAGAAGGAATATCCTTCGTTGACCGTGAGAGCTTATAATGGGCTAAGTTGGGACACCCTGCGAGGGTATTATCTTTCGAAAGCCGTGCCCTTGGTTTATGAGGCAGATGGGAATTTGTTAATGTCCGATTGTAGAAAACCCGAAGTTGATCTTAATTAAAAATACATCAACCGTGTGCGTAACCGTGATGGTCTCTTCTCGGCGGAGTCCGGGAGGTGAACACGGTGTTGGAGTTATGCTTGACGTAGGTTGTTCTAGGATCACTTCTTGATCATAGTAGTTCGACCGTGCTTTTGCCTTCTCTTCTCGCTCTCATTTGCGTATGTTAGCCACCATATATGCTAGTCGCTTGCCGCAGCTCCACCTCACAACTCTGTCCTACCTATAAGCTTAAATAGTCTTGATCTCATGGTGTGAGATTGCTGAGTCCCCGTGACTCACAGATACTTCCAAAACCAGTTTGCAGGTGCCGATGAAACCGTGCAGGTGACGCATCCGAGCTCAAGGAGTAGCTCGATGGAGATCTTCTTCATTGTGTTGTTTCGTTTCAGTTGATCAGTAGTGGAGCCCAGTTGGGACGATCGGGGATCTGTGTAGCATTTGGGGTAGTCTTCTTTTATTTTTGGTTCCGTAGTCGGACCTTGATTGTATCTGTATGATGTAATGTTTTACTCATGTATTGTGTGAAGTGGCGATTGTAAGCCAACAATGTATCTCTTTCCCTTATGTATTACATGGGTTGTGTGAAGATTACCTCACTTGCGACATTGCTTTCAATGCGGTTATGCCTCTAAGTCGTGCTTCGACACGTGGGAGATATAGCCGCATCGAGGGCGTTACAAGTTGGTATCAGAGCCATCCCCGACTTAGGAGCCCCCTGCTTGATTGAATCGCTGACTTTGTTGAGTCTAGAAAAAAATGTTTTGAGTCTTAGGATTTTATATATCGGAGAGTAGGATTCTTTTTACTCCTCAGTCCCTTCGTCGCTCTGGTGAGGCATCCTGACGTAGAGTTTTGACTCTCCTCTCCTCAAATTTCACTAAAAAAAAAATTTAGGATCACGCGGGTATCTTGGAATCGTTCCGATGGTTTTGTGACGAGAACATTGTTCTTGGTGCCTCCTGACATTTAGGGGTTGTGGCGGTGTCCGGGAGTTGAGCTCGAGGTGTTGTCGTCACAATTTTATCGTTGCGATTCGGAATACACGAGTTTTGCCGACATCGAAAATCTCTTTTATGCAGTTGTTGGTGAGATAACCTCGATAACCCAAGATCTTGGGGCGAGCTCGAGAGTATTGCCATAACTCATTATAACGGATGCTTTTCGAAGGTTGAGGTACCACGATTTCGAAGGTTTCTTGGTTATGTGTTGAAGGATGGATACAATTTGGATCTAGGTATTGTTAGTTTGGGTGATATATTTTGTGTCCCCTGTATCCCCAACACCTGATTGCATAACCAGAAAGTTTCGGGAGTTTATAGGTGGGAATTCAAGTATCTCGTAGGATATCTTTCCAACACACACATGATACGATATGGGATCTATCATATGTTTGTTTCCGGCTTATTCCGCAAGACAAATCCTTTGTTTTTGTTTTGTTTTGTGGTATTCGAGTTGCTTCAATGCCAAGTGTTGATTCCATACCTTATTCTAAACGGTGTTCTCATATTTCTATGTGGTTGCTAATCCTTCTTGTTCATCAAGGTCGTCTTTTCAATCCTTTCCAACCGTGTGCTTCTCTCCAATTAAATCCGATCATTCCAACATTCGCAAGATTAATTCTAAGTTTTCTCAACGGTGTTTGTTTCATCCGTCCCAAGTTGTTTTGTTTTCCGCCCTCCACCCTTTTTCTTCAAGGACTCAGATTTCTTAATCAAGTATCCATTTTTTGAGTGAAGTTTCTTCATTTTTTTCCTTTAATGTTTTATCCGGTGATTTCTCATGAAGACGCTAAGGAAGCTTCAACCTTATCATTGTTCCATTCTAATTTTCTTCTCCGGTGGATTTAAGTCAAGTTTTCAGTGTTGATCGTATTCTTTTCATCGTTTCAAATGCTTTCTCATGTCGGTGCATCTCTTAATCATCCACTTCTCGCTATTCATTTGTTCTGGAGTGTTGAAGATATCTTAGAAGATTCACATTTCCATTCCCAATCCTTTCAAGCTATCTGGAGATAATTATCTCATTCAAGCCATTTAATTCAACCGGTGCAATCTCTCTTTAAATTGTTAAACGGTGTTTCTTTTGAGTGGGTCCTAACCCACAGGTCTTTTTCAGGATCTTACCTGACTCTTCTAATTTTCCCGACGCTATTCCCAAATTCATTGCAAAGTTTGACGTAAGAATGATTTATCATCAGTCAAATGTCTTTCTCCGAGATCTTTCAAATTCTTTTCATTGTTGGTTCAACCTTTCTAATTTTCATTCCGAAGTGCCTCAACAATTCATGGTGGTGTTTCTCATCGTCATTCTCAACATTTGAAGACCGAAGAAGAGTTTCTCTTTAATCTTGCTCCATTCTCTTCAAGATTCATGGTTCTAGTTTGATGCCATCCTCTCATAATTGTTTTAGATTGTGAGAATTCTTTTCACCCATCCGGAGCAGTTCATGAATCTTTTCAGTTTGATTCTTCGGAGCCCATCGTCTCAGAATTCTTCATTCAAGCGTTCAACTCTTGTTTTCCAAATCTCACAGGTGCATCGTCGAAATATCCTCTAATCAGTTCATGATCTCTTCGTTCTAATGTATCTAAATTCTGTCAAGCATCTTTATTCGTTTTCTAATTCTTCCTGGTGAATTGTGCCTTTGCTACTTTCATTTTTAACTCTTACGGTGGTTCGTTCAAGATTTCATTTCCTTTATTATCATATCAATTCATTCGTTCTTTCCGAATCCTACTGGTGAATTGTTGAAGACCTTCCCAAGTTTGCGCCATATCTATCTTAATCCTTTCTACGGGAATAAGTAGTATGCCAAATCCGTTGCTTGTCATCAATCTAAATTGGTGAAGGATACGCATAACATAATTCTTGTTCTTTTTTCATCCAAGTGATTGATTCATTCTTCCGGAGTTCGTAATGGTATCAATTTCTCAGTTCTAAGTTGTTCATCTCTTCTTTCCGGAGTTTGTTCATCATATCACATTCTCGGTCCGAGATGCTTCATCTTTTCTTTCCGGAGTTCAAAGTTTTTCTCGGTTATATCATTTCAATGCTTCTTCTTATCACTGCAAGGCTTCACCTTGTGTTTTCAACTTCTCTTTCTTTTATCATCCTTTTCTTACGGAGTTCTTCATGGAGGCTCTACATGGTGGTTCATCAAGGATTCTTTTCATTCTTCAATTGTTCTTCAAGATTTCTCTCGGAGTTAAGATCCGCCAAGCTATACTCTAAAATAAGCATGGTGTTCAACACATGTTTTGTTTTGAGGAGTTCAAGCATTCTTCATCTTGCATTCCAAAGTGCAATTCTTTCTATCATTATCTTTTGAGGTGGTGTTATGTCATTCTTGACAATTTCCTTCATGCTTCATGATTCACATGTTGTCAAGAACGAGGTATTTTTAAATCCATCAATCTCTTCGTTGGAGTTATCTTGGTATAGATTTCACCTAAAGCCTTCCCTAAGGAATGTTGATATTGTGGTGCTTATCAATGATCCAAGTTTTTAACTATCCTCTCGGCGAAAGCAGTTTTCATCTCTTCGTTGATCTCAAGCAAGCAATTGTTTTCGTTAGTGGCAGAATTTCACCTCATAATTTTGAGTTGTTTCCATAAGCCCACTACAAGTTTATTCTTTTCATTGTTGATTTTTCAACAAGTCCGTTCTAGCCTTCCTCTTAAGGATGTTTCTTTCAAATTCATTTGTGGTAGAAGTTGTCATTTTCTTCTCCATCCCTTTATCCCAACAATCTAGATTCTATTCTTTCGTTCCGAAGGCATTGTGATGTTGCTCTCTTCGACCCATCATCTTGTTTTGTCAAGACCATGTCTTTTTCCTTGCTTATCAATTTAACTGGAGTGTTGTGTCTATCGTTCCTCTTTTAACCGGAGTCTCATCCAGGTGCTTTCATTTTGCCAATTTCACGATTCTAATTCCTTCCATTTTCAGTCGGAGTGCTGTCCAAATTATATCATTCTTACCCCTTGTCTCTCTTGTTTTAACCGGAGTGGCTTCAAAATCTATCTTGTCCCCTAAGCTCTTGGTTCTCATCATGTTCATTGTTCTTCTCTGCTAACAAAGTGTTCACAATCTCGTTCATCTCCATTGTATTCTTCTTTCAATTTTTCAACCTCTCAAGGTTCATGGTTTCACCTCGTTTGTCAAAGAAGCAACTTCGTTTTACCTCTTCCTCTTCCGTTTCTCTCCGGTGCCATCCCGGATCTCGGGGCGAGATCCTCTAAATAGTGGTGGAGTGTTGTAACGCCCCGGATACAACTTTCCAATTCGTAACACCAACTCTTGCCTTTTCCGGAGATGCATTATGTTATTTTCTCCGTGGTTGGATTTTTGTCTTTTGTTTTGCATTTTGTTCTTGTCATGCATTTCATCATTGCATCATTTGCATTGCATTGGCACTCGTTGCCATCTTTGTTTTTTTTTTAACTTGCATCCGCTCGTAGTTGCCGCGTCCCCCCTTGCTTTTGTTGACCGCCCCGAGACCAACCGCGTTTTCATTTCCCTTTTGTCCGACCACCTAACCCCTCTTTGCACAACCACCGACCACCTCCGCAACCTAGTCCGAAAACTGCTCCGAACCTGAACCGGGCTGTCATTACCGATGAGTCCGGATCATCCCCAATCATCTCTAAAATATCATCAGTTTATTTTTTGAACTCCCCTAGTTTGTTTTTCCCGTCCGTCCGATTTAAATTGGATGTCCCAAAATTCCCCTCATTTCACTATTTATAGTCCACCCCTAGTCAAACCCTAAAATCTAGCTCCCTTGTCCCATCACCCGCCGCCACCTTCCAAATCCCCCTCGGGATCCATCCCTCCCCAACCATCGCTCGCCACCTACAGCCTCTAGATCCCATCGCCCACCTTCTCCTCTCGATCCATGGTCGCCTCCTCCCTGCCTTCTTCGCCAACCACCAGATCGAGCCCCATACCGAGCTCCTCCTCCCTGCCTTCGCCCGAGCACCTCCTGCTTCTCCTCGTCGCCCTCAACCCCGCCTTGACTCGCCGAGAGCTCATCCTCCGGTGGATCCCCTCAATCCCCTGCCTCGCCGCGTCCGCCTCCCGCTCCAACCTCGTCCATCGGCAGCTCCGGCCGCTACAGTTGAGCCCGTTGCCGTCCCTTCCATTCCTTCTCCTGCCTTTCTCTCTATCTCTCAAATCCATCTCTCTCTCTCTAACCAGGGAACACCAAGCAGGAGCAGCCATGGACATCCTTCCTCGAGCAGCGCCGCCGCCGACCTCCCGTCCCATCTCAGCGGGACATGGAGCGAAGCCATGGTCGTGCGCCACCCGTCTTCCTCGACCCCGGCGTCGCCAAGTTCCTCGTCGCCGGGAACCACTTTTCCGACCCATGGACCGCCCGGATCCGTCTGCCTTCGCGCCTCCCCCGCCTTGGATCCGGCCGTCCCCGCGTCGTTGTGCCACATCCATGGCCGGCGCGCCAAGTACCTCGTCGCGCCTCTCGCCAAGTCCCTGCCGCTGCTCTGCTCTCTGTCAAGCAGAGGACGAGCACCTCGACCCGTGCCTTGCTCGACCGCTCGCACGCGCATGGGTCGCGCCCAGCTCCAGTGCCGCCTCATCGTGCCGCCGCCTGCTTCGCCCCGGATCCATACGCCCGTCGCCGGAGGTCGCCGTCCCTCGCCGGGGCGCTCGTCCCCAAGTTCCGCGCCTCTGCTTCCCTACGCATCGCTTCTCTTGCCTGCGTCCTTGTTCGAGAAGAGGGCGAGCCTGCGCTACCGCTTGTGACTCAGCAGCGTGGGTCGCGCCAGCTCATTGCCGAGCCCCCGGCAATCGGCCTGCCCAGCTCCTGCGGGCCTCAGACCATGGGTGAGCGCCCCAGCGCCCCTCCTGTGTTTTTCCTCCTGTTGGGCCAGCCTGCAGATTCGGCCCGAGTCACTGTTTTTTTTTCGCGAACGAATTTACTAATTATCCAGAGATTGCCAGTTTTTCAGAAAACCCCTTAATGTTCATGCATCAATAATTAATTAACCATGCATCGGATTAAAACAAATTATATATGTAAAGTGCTTAGAATTTTATCTAGTTTCATATTATGCCACTTTCATCTATGTTTGAAATGTTTAAAATGATGTTTGTTTAAATTTGCTCAAATGCCATGTTAAAATGATTTATTTCATAACTAAATAACCGTAGCTCGGATTTAAATAAATTACATATGTAAATGGGGTAGAAAAATGCCTAGTTTAACATGGTATACTTTATTTGCATGTTTAACAACTCTAAAAATTGTGTCCAGGGCAGATCAGTTCCAAATCTAAAATATGCATATGGGGTTTTACCGGAATTGTTGTTTGTTGTTCCGGCCTCATTTAAACTTGCCTAAATAGTTAGTTTACTAATGCTTCACCTCTTGCCATGTTTAATAACATTTAATATTTTTGAGTACATAACCGAGAGAGAAACTAAATAATTGATGTGGTGTTTTTCGTCAATATGCAACTCGTTGCATATTGAGCTCCACTAATTTGTAGTGTTGTTTGTTGCACTTTGCCATGCCATGCTATTTAAACCGGACATGCATCATACTCGCTTGTGCATCATGCCATGTTTATGTGATGGTTGTTTTACTATGTTGTTTGCTTCTTTCCGGGTTGCTTCCCTCGTTAGCTTGGTTTAGATTCTGGAGTGGTGAGGATTCATTCGACTTCGTCCGTTTGTCTTCTTCATGGACTCGTTCTTCTTCCTTGCGGGATTTCAGGCAAGATGACCATACCCTCGAAATCACTTCTATCTTTGCTTGCTAGTTGCTCGCTCTTTTGCTATGCCTATGCTACGATGCCTACCACTTGCTATATCATGCCACCCACATTGCCATTTCAAACCTCTAACCATCCTTTCCTAGCAAACCGTTGTTTGGCTATGTTACCGCTTTGCTCAGCCCCTCTTATAGCGTTGTTAGTTGCGGTGAAGATGAAGTTTGTTCCTTGTTGGAACATGGAGATGTTGTTCCTTGTTGGAACATGTTTACTTGTTGGGATATCACAATATATCTTATTTAATTAATGCATCTATATACTTGGTAAAGGGTGGAAGGCTCGGCCTTATGCAGTGTTTTGTTCCACTCTTGCCGCCCTAGTTTCCGTCATACCGGTGTTATGTTCCTTGATTTTGCGTTCCTTACACGGTTGAGTGATTTATGGGACCCCCTTGACAGTTCGCTTTGAATAAGACTCCTCCAGCAAGGCCCAACATTGGTTTTACCATTTGCCACCTAAGCCTTTTTCCCTTGGGTTCTGCAGACTCAGGGGTCATCTTTATTTTAACCCCCGGGCGGTGCTCCTCCAGTGCTGGTCCAAACTAAACCACTTGCGGTGCCGCCCGAGGCAACTTGGGGTATCGTCGGTTGCCGTCGTAGTGTTCATCCGGTGTGCCACGAGAACGAGATATGTGCAGCTCCTATCAGGATTTGTCGGCAAATTCGGGCGGCTTTCTTGGTCTTGTTTTATTGCTTTGTCGAAATGTCTTGTAGTCCGGGATTCCGAGACTGATCGGGTTTTCGGTAGAAGGAATATCCTTCGTTGACCGTGAGAGCTTATAATGGGCTAAGTTGGGACACCCCTGCAGGGTATTATCTTTCAAAGCCGTGCCCGCGGTTATGAGGCAGATGGGAATTTGTTAATGTCCGATTGTAGAAAACCGAAGTTGATCTTAATTAAAAATACATCAACCGGTAATGCGTAACCGTGATGGTCTCTACTCGGCGGACAACCGGAAGTGAACACGGAGTTGGAGATATGCTATACGTAGGTAGATCTATGATCACTTCTTGATCATAGTAGTTCGACCGTGCTTTTGCCTTCTCTTCTCGCTCTCATTTGCGTACGTTAGCCACCATATATGCTAGTCGCTTGCCGCAGCTCCACCTCACAACTCTGTCCTACCTATAAGCTTAAATAGTCTTGATCTCGCGGGTGTGAGATTGCTGAGTCCCGTGACTCACAGGATACTTCAAAACCAGTTTGCGGTGCCGATGAAACCGTGCGGTGGCGATCCGAGCTCAAGGAGTAGCTCGATGGAGATCTTCTTCATTGTGTTGTTTCGTTTCGGTTGATCAGTAGTGGAGCCAGTTGGGACGATCGGGGATCTGTGTAGCATTTGGGGTAGTCTTCTTTTATTTTTGGTTCCGTAGTCGGACCTTGATTGTATCTGTATGATGTAATGTTTTACTCATGTATTGTGTGAAGTGGCGATTGTAAGCCAACTATGTATCTCTTTCCCTTATGTATTACATGGGTTGTGTGAAGATTACCTCACTTGCGACATTGCTTTCAATGCGGTTATGCCTCTAAGTCGTGCTTCGACTCGTGGGAGATATAGCTGCATCGAGGGCGTTACATCCACAGACTTCATCTTAGCCTTCAGGGCAGAGGTCTGACCCCCAAGCTCGGCCTTCAGCAGCTCCAGATCCAGGCGGTGCCTCTCAGCCAACTCAGCACGTGCCTTTGCCACCTTCTTCTCCACCTCCAGCTGGACCTGAGCTTCTCGGGTGGCGATGGCATTCTCGTTGCGCTCTAACTGAAACCGAACGAGGCGTTGATACGTCTCCAATGTATCTTTAATTTATGAAGCATTCATGCTATTATATTATCTGTTTTGGATGTTTAATGGGCTTTATTATACACTTTTATATTATTTTTGGGACTAACCTATTAACCGGAGGCCCAACCCATATTGCTGTTTTCGCCTATTTTAGTGTTTTGAAGAAAAGGAATATCAAACGGATTCCAAACGGAATGAAACCGTCGGGAGAGTTATTTTTGGAACGGAAGAAATCTAGGAAACTTGGAGTAGACGTCAGGGAAGCTTCGAGGAAGCCACGAGGCAGGGAGGCGCGACCCCACCCTCGTGTGCCCCTCGTGGCTCCCCTGACCGACTTCTTTCGTCTATATATCTCCATATACCCTAAAGACACCGAGGAGCACAATAGATCGGGAATTCCGCCGCCGCAAGCCTCTGTAGCCACCAAAAACCAATCAGGACCCTGTTCCGGCACCCTGCCGGAGGGGGGGATCCCTCACCGGTGGCCATCTTCATCATCCCGGCGCTCTCCATGACGAGGAGGGAGTAGTTCACCCTCGGGGCTGAGGGTATGTACCAGTAGCTATGTGTTTGATCTCTCTCGCTCTCTCTCTCTCTCTCGTGTTCTTGATTTGGCACGATCTTCATGTATTGCGAGCTTTGCTATTATAGTTGGATCTTATGATGCTTCTCCCCCTCTACTCTCTTGTAATGGATTGAGTTTTCCCTTTGAAGTTATCTTATCGGATTGAGTCTTTAAGGATTTAAGAACACTTGATGTATGTCTTGTTGTGCTTATCTGTGATGATAATGGGATATTCACGTGATCTACTTGATGTATGTTTTGGTGATCAACTTGCGGGTTCAATGAACTTATGCATAGGGGTTGGCACACGTTTTTTGTCTTGACTCTTCGGTAGAAACTTTGGGTCACTCTTTGAAGTACTTTGTGTTGGTTGAATAGATGAATATCAGATTGTGTGATGCATATCATATAATCATGCCCACGGATACTTGAGGTGACATTGGAGTATCTAGGTGACATTAGGGTTTGGGTTGATTTGTGTCTTAAGGTGTTATTCTAGTACGAACTCTATGATAGATCGAATGGAAAGAATAGCTTTGTGTTATTTTACTACGGACTCTTGAATAGATCGATCAGAAAGGATAACTTTGAGGTGGTTTCGTACCTTACCATAATCTCTTTGTTTGTTCTCCTCTATTAGTTACTTTGGAGTAACTCTTTGTTGCATGTTGAAGGATTGTTATGTGATCCAATTATGTTATTATTGTTGAGAGAACTTGCACTAGTGAAAGTATGAACCTTAGGCCTTGTTTCCTAGCATTGCAATATCGTTTACGCTAACTTTTATCATTAGTTACCTTGCTGTTTTTATAATTTCAGATTACACAAACCTATATCTACCATCCATATTGCACTTGTACCACCATCTCTTCACCGAACTAGTGCACCTATACAATTCACCATTGTATTGGGTGTGTTGGGGACACAAGAGACTCTTTGTTATTTGGTTGCAGGGTTGTTTGAGGGGGGCCATCTTCATCCTACGCCTCCCATGAATTGATAAACCTTAGGTCATCCACTTGAGGGAAATTTGCTACTGTCCTACAAACCTCTGCACTTGGAGGCCCAACAACGTCTACAAGAAGAAGGTTGTGTAGTAGACATCAAGCTCTTTTCTGGCGCCGTTGCCGGGGAGGTGAGTGCTTGAAGGTATATCTTTAGATCTTGCAATCGAATCTTTTATTTTCTTGTTTTATCACTAGTTTAGTCTATAAAAGAAAACTATAAAAAAATGAGTTTGTCTCATACGCTTCATCTTTTTAATATCTTTCGTGAAAATGACGGAAAGGTTTATTTTCTTGTTTTATCAATAGTTTAGTCTATAAAAGAAAACTACAAAAAAATGAGTTTGTCTCATACGCTTCATCTTTTTAATATCTTTCGTGAAAATGACGGAAAGGAAAATTGTGCTCAAGTGCTAGAAGAAGAAATCTATAAAATGTTTGTCACTAAATCTTTGAATGATGAGCACGATTGCAATGTTATTAGTATGAACTCTTTGAATATCCATGGTGTTAATGATGATTGCACTAGTCATGATGAAAATGTCTCATATAAGCATGTCAATTTTTGTGGAGTGCATAGAGTTTGCAATTACACACCAAATAGGGAAGATAGATTTTGCAAGAGGCATAAGTATTTAGAAACTAAATGGTTGCAAGAAAGGCTAGATGTGAGTGCTGAAAATTTAAAATTTCTTTACCGTACTTGTGAACTTTGCAATGAACATGGTCATTTAAATCTCCGATGCAAATTGTTCCATGATCGAATCGTTTCCAAAAATTATGATGACTTGACTTCCCTTGCGCATCATAATGAACTTAGTTTGCTTTTGGGTCATGAAGAAATAAAATGTTTAACTAAGCATATTCCAGAATTTAACCTTAAGAAAGTTCTTGATATTGATCTAGAGGAAATTTATATGTATTGTGCGGTGAATTGCATTGAAAATCCTTATATTGCCAATTACATAAAGAAAAGAAAGCAAATAGAAGATGAAGAGAATACTAATGAAAAGGAAGATACTTCCCAATATCCTCCTATTATTTCTTATGATGAATAAGGTAACGAGGAGGAGCTTTTCTATTCAACCAATCTCATTAATACGGAGCTCAAAAAAGAGGGTTAAACCCACACATGATGTGAAGAAGAAAAAGAAAAGACGGATAAGCAAAGGTAGAAAGGTATCCCTCCCAAATGATGTTGCTCCTATTTCTCATTGTGATGATGATAATTGCTATACTATTGGTGCTATCCATACTATTAATGATGAGAGTGATTATCCTTATGATATGAAAAGGCCCAATCTTGGGGAAGATATGTTTGATGAGGATGACATGTTTGAGAATATATTTTCTGAAATTAATGTTTGTCCCAAGCTTGGGGATGCTATGTTTAATGTAGATGATATTTTTAGCCTCCCAAGTTTTGATGTGCAAGTTTATTGTGATGATAGCATGCCTCCTATTTGTGATGGTTATATTGATGAAAGTGGGTTTGGAAGAGTGTCAACTTTAGGAAGTAACGATCCCACTATTTTGGAGGGTGCTGAATCTTATAATATTTATGAAAGTGGATTTGGAGAGGCCATGACTTTATTTGGTGATGAATCCACTATCTTGGAAGAGGTTTCAATTGATTATGATGAGAACAAAGTTGCTACTTATGATGATTATTGTGATGAAAATTATGCTATAAAAAGTAGTGATGATTATATTTATAAAACTTGTCATGATTATGATTACCCTTTCTCTGAACATTACTCTTTTAATATGGAAACAATTTATAGTATTCAAATCTCTTATGATACTTCCACTATTCAGAATGAGAAGATATTTGCTTATGTGGAGAGTAATAAAAATTGTATGCTTGTAGATCATGAAAAGAATGCTTTATATGCTGGTTATATTGTTGAATTCATTCATGATGCTACTGAAAATTATTATGATGGAGTAACACATGCTTGTAGGAATTGCAATAATATCAAGTTTCCTTCCTATGTGCTTAAAATCCTGAAGTTATGCTTGTTTTGCCTTCCTATGCTAGTTGATTATTGTTCCCATAAGTTGTTTGCTCACAAAATCCCTATGCATAGGAAGTGGGTTAGACTTAAATATGCTAGTCATATTCTTCATGATGCTCTCTTTATGTTTCACTTCTTATCTTTTATGTGAGCATCATTGAAATCATCATGCCTACCTAGGGGCGTTAAGCGTTAGCGCTTGTTGGGAGGCAACCCAATTTTATTTTTGTTCCTTGCTTTTTGTTCCTGTTTAGTAATACATAATTAATCTAGACTCTGGTTGTATGTGGTTTTATGTTTTAATTAGTGTTTGTGCCAATTAGAACCTATAGGATCATCTTGGGTGAAAGTTAATTTGATTCTGCTGAAAAATAGAAACTTTGCGCTCACGAGAAACAATTCAATAAATCACAGAAACGTGATTTTGAGTTGATTATTTTTTCAGTAGATCAATAGAAAAATTACCTAGGACTTTCTATTTTGGTAGGAGTTTTGGAGTTCCATAAGTATTCCAAAGTTACAGATTGCTACAGACTGTTCTGTTTTTGACAGATTCTGTTTTTCGTGTGTTGTTTGCTTATTTTCATGAATCTATGGCTAGTATAGGGGGGTATAAATCATAGAGAAGTTGGAATACAGTAGGTTTAACACCAACATAAATAAATAATGAGTTCATTACAGTACCTTAAGTGGTGGTTTTTCTTTCTTGCACTAACGGACCTCATGAGATTTCCTGTTGAGTTTTGTGTTGTGAAGTTTTCAAGTTTGGGTAAAGATTCGATGGACTATGGAATAAGGAGTGGCAAGAGCCTAATATTGGGGATGCCCAAGGAACCCCAAGGTAATATTCAAGTACGACCAAGAGCCTAAGATTGGGGATGCCCCGGAAGGCATCCCCGCTTTTGTCTTCGTTCATCGGTAACTTTACTTGGAGCTATATTTTTATTCACAACATGATATGTGTTTTGCTTGGAGCGTCATTTTATTTTGTTAGTATTTGCTTGCTGTTATTTAGAACAATGTTTTTCATCTACATTTTCAACAAAAATTTCAAGGATGCCTTTACCATGCTTATTTTGCAAGTATACATGTTGCTATTTCAAAACAGAAAGTTTACCGCTGTTGCAAAAATTCCCTAGAAAAGTCAGAGAATGATATAATATTGAAACCTTTTTCATTTTGAGCTCTGATAAATATTATACAGTCTAGTATATTTCTCATAATTTTTGGAGTTAGGGAAGTATGATGAATCTTGCATTCTTTATAGATTATACAGTTTAGGAAGATTGCTGTTATGTTTGCATTGTTTGCATATGCTTGCTTGTTTAATGATTATATTTGAGGATAGGAGTATTAAATATGCAGAGACATTTAGTATGAAATGTTGAATAATAATTTTAGTAATTTGTTACAGTAGAAAATGATAAGGTTTTTGCATTGGTTTATACTAACTTATCTCACGAGTTCTTGTCGAGTTTTGTGTGGATGAAGCTTTTGAGATTTCGAAAAACCGTGATATGAGAGGAATTAAGGAGACACAAAAGCTCAAGCTTGGGGATTCCCAAGGCACCCCAAGATAATATTCTAAGAAGTCTCAAGCATCTAAGCTTGGGGATGCCCCGGTAGGCATCCCACCTTTCTTCTTCAACAATTATCGGTTAGTATCGGTTGAGCCTAAGTTTTTGCTTCTTCACATCAATCGTGCTATCCTTGAAATGTCATTTTGCTTTGTTTTGCTTGCTTCTTGAATAAAATACCAAGATCTGAAATGCTTAAATGAGAGAGAGTCCTCAGATAGCTAAATAATTATTTGACTACTCATTGATCTTCACTTATATCTTTTAGAGTAGTTTGTCATTTACTCGTGTGCTTCACTTATATCCTATGAGTAAATGGTTGAATGAGTTGAATATCATAAATCTTAAATTATATATGATTCATATGCTTATGCCATGGGGAGTAATGACTTCACATATACGAAGTAGAGGTTGTAAATTTATTGGAGGTTAGCAAACATTGTATTGGTCATTTGAACAATTCATGAAAAAATATTGAAGGAAGAGAGATTTCACATATAAATATACTATCATTGACATCTTTTGTAATTGTGAACACTCATTGAAATATGACATTCTAAAAAGTTGATGTTGGACATGGAAGTCAACTTAATGGGTTATGTTTTCCTATATCTGAAAAGTTATATTGTCTTGGATCATCCAACATGTTGAGCTTGCCTTTCCCTCTCATGCTAGCCAAATTATTTGCACAAAGTAGAAATACTACTTGTGCTTCTGAATATCCCTTAAACCAGTTTTGCCATGAGAGTCCGCCATACCTACCTATGGATTGAGTAAGATCCTTCAAGTAAGTATGCAATAAAAAATTTCTCTCTAAATATGTATGACTTATTAGTGTGAAGAAAATAAGCTTTATACGATCTTGTTATGGAAGCAATAAAAGCGACGGACTGCATAATAAAGGTCCATATCACAACTGGCAATATAAAGTGACGTTCTTTTGCATTAAGATTTTGTGCATCCAACCATAAAAGTGCATGACAACCTCTGCTTCCCTCTGCGAAGGGCCTATCTTTTACTTTTATCTTCTACCCTTATACAAGAGTCATGGTGATCATCACCTTTCCTTTTTATACGTTTTCCTTTGGTAAGCACTTTGTGTTGGGGTTGATCCAGATATATATATATATATCCACTTGGATGTAGGCGTTCATAAATTATTATTATTGACATTACCCTTGAGGTAAAAGGTTGGGAGGCGAAACTATAAGCCCCTATCTTTCTCTGTGTTCGATTAAAACTTTGGACCCATAAATATCATGTGAGTGTTAGCAATTGTGAAAGACTAAATGATAGTTGAGTATGTGGAGTTTGCTAAATCAAAGCTCTAACATAGACCCTTCCTAAAAATAAGATGAATTGCAATTGTTTGATTACTGAGAATGAAGTTTGTTAGTTTTCAAGAAAGTTTATGGTATATGCTTTAACATGTGAATAGCTTGTTACTTGGACATGAAAAGTTTTATGAGATGAGCTACTGTTATGATATATAATTATGCTATAAAAGGTGATTGAAATTATCATTGATCAAACTTATGCACCTACTAGCATTCACACTTCATAAATTCTTTCTTTTATCATTTACCTACTCGACGACGAGTAAGAATTAAGCTTAGATGCTTGTCGTCTCCAACGTATCTATAATTTATGAAGCATTCATGCTATTATATTATTTGTTTTGGATGTTTAATGGGCTTTATTATACACTTTTATATTATTTTTGGGACTAACCTATTAAGAGGAGGCCCAGCCCATATTGCTGTTTTTGCCTATTTCAGTGTTTCGAAGAAAAGGAATATCAAACGGAGTCCAAACGGAATGAAACCTTCGGGAGAGTTATTTTTGGAACGGAAGCAATCCAGGAGACTTGCAGTAGACATGAGGGAATCTTAGAGGAAGCCACGAGGCAGGGAGGCGCGCCCTACCCCCCTGGGCGCGCCCCCCACCCTCCTGGGCCCCTCCTGGCTCCCCCGACCGACTTCTTTCGCCTATATATGTCCACATACCCTAAAACACTGAGGAGCACAATAGATCGGGAGTTCCACCGTCGCAAGCCTCTGCAGCCACCAAAAACCAGTCGGGACCCTGTTCCGGCACCCTGCCGGAGGGGGGGGGGTCCCTCACCGGTGGCCATCTTCATCATCCCATCGCTCTCCATGACAAGGAGGGAGTAGTTAACCCTCGGGGCTGAGGGTATGTACCAGTAGCTATGTGTTTGATCTCTCTCTCTCTCTCTCTCTCTCTCTCTCTCTCTCTCTCTCTCTCTCTCTCGTGTTCTTGATTTGGCACGATCTTCATGTATTGCGAGCTTTGCTATTATAGTTGGATCTTGTGATGCTTCTCCCCCTCTACTCTCTTGTAATGGATTGAGTTTTCCCTTTGAAGTTATCTTATCGGATTGAGTCTTTAAGGATTTAAGAACACTTGATGTATGTCTTGCCGTGCATATCTGTGGTGACAATGGGATATTCACGTGATCTACTTGTTGTATGTTTTGGTGATCAACTTGTGGGTTCAATGAACTTATGCATAGGGGTTGGCACACGTTTTCGTCTTGACTCTTTGGTAGAAACTTTGGGGCACTCTTTGAAGTACTTTGTGTTGGTTGAATAGATGAATCTGAGATTGTGTGATGCATATCGTATAATCATGCCCACAGATACTTGAGGTGACATTGGAGTATCTAGGTGACATTAGGGTTTTGGTTGATTTGTGTCTTAAGGTGTTATTCTAGTACGAACTCTAGAATAGATCGATCAGAAAGGATAACTTTGAGGTGGTTTCATACCCTACCATAATCTCTTCGTTTGTTCTCTGCTATTAGTGACTTTGGAGTGACTCTTTGTTGTATGTTGAGGGATTGTTATGTGATACAATTATGTTATTATTGTTGAGAGAACTTGCACTAGTGAAAGTATGAACCTTAGGCCTTGTTTCCTAGCATTGCAATACCATTTACGCTCACTTTTATCATTAGTTACCTTGCTGTTTTATAATTTCAGATTACAAAAACCTTTATCTACCATCCATATTGCACTTGTATCACCATATCTTCGCCGAGCTAGTGCACCTATACAATTCACCATTGTATTGGGTGTGTTCGGGACACAAGAGACTCTTTGTTATTTGGTTGCAGGGTTGTTTGAGAGAGACCATCTTCATCTTACACCTCCCACGGATTGATAAACCTTAGGTCATCCACTTGAGGGAAATTTGCTAATGTCCTACAAACCTCTGCACTTGGAGGCCCAACAACGTCTACAAGAAGAAGGTTGTGTAGTAGACATCAGGCGTTAGCTCTAACTGAACCCGAGCGATTGCACTAGCTACATTACTGAATCCCGATTGATCCCTTGCTGTTAACTAAACCCGAGTGATTCCTTCGCTACTGCTGCTAACCGAAGCCAATCGAAACTACCTCTTGATGAACAGTTCCCGATGGGAGTTGGATGAACAGTATCCCGCGGTAGTAGAGGCCGTTGCTGCTGGATGAATAGGACCCCGATCAAGTAGGTGTGGGGGTGGATGAACAGTAGCCAGTGGAGGGACCCCGTACGTGGAGGGCTGGTTGAACAGGGCCCCGTGGAGGGCTAGTTGAATAGTAGCCGGTGGAGGCTGGATGAACAGGACCCCGTGGAGGGCTGGATGAATAGTAGTCGGTGGAGACTGGATGAACAGGACCCCGTGGATGAACAGTAGCAGTTGGAGGCTGGAGGAAGTCGACGGTGGATGAACAGTAGCAGGTGGAGGATGTAGGAAGTCGACTGTGGATGAACAGTAGCCCGTGGAGTCCCGTTTGGCAGTACGCCACACCCCTCCCGATGAACAACACCCCGTTTCGACTGTAGCCGCTCCAACACAAGTCCGTTTCCTCCGTTTTACGGTGCGCCACACCCCTCCCGATCAACAGGATCCTGTTTCTACTGTATGCAATCTAACACAAGTCCGTTTCCTCCTTTTTGCGGTACGCCAGATCCTCCCCGATGAGCAGGACCCTGTTTCGACCGTGCGTGGTCCCAGAAGGCCCGTTTCCTCCGTTCTGCGGTACGCCAAACCTTGTTTCGGCTGTTCCGTCCAAGCCGGTTCGCTCCCGATGAACACGACATATTGTTGCCTCCCAATGAACACGATGCATTTCGTTGCCTCCCCTTGAACACGACGTGGTTTCTCCATTCCGACCCAGCCGGTTGGCTTCCGATGAATAGGATGTCATTGCTTCCGTCCGTGGCCTCTCCATGTACGAGCCCTGGACATACATATGCATTAGTACGCGTTCGAGACCCCGCCCGTATGTACGTATGTGGCCGTTTTTTTGGGCATCTGGTTGTACATACGTGTACACGGTTTGGACTGGACTGCCTGAACTGCTACCGCTCCTTAGCCGGCCACGGCTCATCATGGCAGATAGACCGATCGACCGGTATGTACACAGACAACACTACGTACACTTCGACAGGGTGGGTCCCAGCTGTCAGGGAGGATAAGGACGCACTTCCTTGCGTGCGAAGATATAACTGGTGGGTCCCAGCTGTCAGGGGGAAGAATCATTTTTTTGCCTGTAATAAGGACGCACTTCCTTTCGTGCAAAGATGTAGCTGGTGGGTCCCAGCTATCAGGGGGAGAAAACATTATTTTTAGGGTAAAAAGGATGCAGTTGCATGCATGCGTCCATGGGCGTGGTGCGTGCCCACTGTCAGCCTCTCCAAGTACAGTCATCTTCTGATGACACTCGCTTGTTGACCATGTTGACCACACCGTGCAGAGCGCACCAAGCCGATGGACGACGACGAGGCCCAAGACTGGAACACTCTAGAGATGGAGATGACACGGGAGTGGAGTCGAGACGGAGACGAGTGGGAAACTTGACTGGTTCGGGTGTGGGTGGGCCTACACTCGGCAGAGAATAATAGGATGTGAGGAGGAGTGGAGGGATGGCCTGGCCGTCGGTGGGGTAGCGTTTTGCTGTGAGGTATGCAAAACAGCACTGCTGGACGATGGTGGCTGGAGCAGGTGGTCCCGAGAGCGCTGGGGGAAGAAGACGAGAGATTGAAGAACAATGCCCGTCGTTGGATGTGAATCCAACACCTTGCTTAGGCTTGGACCTTTGTATTTTTATTTTTTGCGAAAGTGCTTAGGCTTCGACCTACTAGCCCACATGTTAGCCAATCCATTTGTTTTTAGTCAATTTGCTGGGCTAGGTGAAACAATGATGTAGTGCCTATGCAGCCCGTTTATATATTATGGTACAATTTAAAGCCCTTTTGCATTTTTCTCGAAATCCGCGGACTTGCTGGCTGGGTGAAAATATCATGTTGGGATGGATGGAGAAATGTTATAAAAACATAAACACATGATTGCACGTCTATTACTACATTGGTCATTAAAATCTTTGCAAGCTTATTTACTCAATCACCAAGAGTTAACTTGCCAAGTTATATATAAATAATATTATTATTATTTTGTAAGAACTTTCGATTTACAAAATAAAATATCATTTTAATTTGATGAGTTAATAGGATGTGGGGTATTATTATGTTTTAGGCTAGACGTGGGACAGTTGAGTTGGTTCTGGGGAAAAGTACTTGGAGAAAACTCAGATTACATCAAAAAATAAAGTGGGAGAAAATTCAGATATAGGATTAATGAAAACGAAAAATAAAGGAAGTGAGAAGGTCTATAAAATGGTTGGACGAATGAAAGGTTTAATGGAACCTTATGTTGTTTGTATTATATATATGTAATAAAATAAGATATAAATATAAATATATATACTATTATAGAAGGGAAAACGTAGGTTTAGTTTTGCATTCTATAGAAAAATAGAACTGAGCTGTGCGTCGTCTTGAAAAAACAAACACAACTTGGGATGCTGATGTTATAGACAAGCTAGGCTGGGAGGCCCAGAGGCCGCTTGATACCTGCTAGATCCAAAAGAAGTTGAAACATGTCGTGGGCTGCGCATGTTAAACAACAAAACCTAGGCCATGGACCTGGTGGGCCCGAGACTGTCAGCCTCTCGATGAACAGTCATCTCCCGATTCCTCTTGTTTTGCTGACCTTGTTGGGAACGACAGACGGCGGCGCCACGACGAGAGCACCAAGGTGGAGGACGACGTCGAGACCTCAGACCGAACGAACCAGAGCGGGGGAAGACACAGGCGGTTGGGAGTACAAGGGTTGAATTGTTCGGGTGCAAGGTGGGCCGGTGGAGCTGCCGTCGCTGGACAATGTGTGGGAGTAGAGGGATGGCTTGGCCAACGCCATAGGCTATGATGGGTCACCGAGGCGTGCGTGGCAGCCCGCCAGCCATTGTATAGGAAGAGGACGGAAGATTGAAAAAAATAAAGAAATACAAATGGATATGTGGTTGGTCCCAGAATGTCTATGTACGAGACCTGCTAGGTCCACCTGGGAAGGGGAATATGTTGGAAGGAAGGAGATTCAAAGCACGACAGCCCAGTGAACTAGTTACATACATAAGCAAATAGCCACTAAAAAAGCAAACATGTTAATGGGTTCTTAGACGAAATATTTCGGACAAAACAGATAATTATGACACATAGGCTAATGTCTGAAACACTCAGATGATAAAGGTGCTTAAATAGATAAAGTACACCATCTAGACCTTGCTGGCATGCTTGATCATGACGATGCGGCTATCCGTGTACTCGCCGATTACGGGAAGCAGACACGCCCTCATGTCCGAAGATCCGCCTGTACATGTCGTAGCATGCGTATGCGTCCTTGGCCGCGTAGGTTATGTAGGCTAGATTCAGAGGTACCTCCCACGTGTTCAGGTCCTTGATATCGTTGTCTTCTTTCATGTTGGCGTAGCATGTGTGGAACCCCAGCTCAGAGCAACCGGTTTACCTTGCATTGCCAGCCCAGAGATCATGTCTTCTGGCAACACACAACAACATGGTACAGAAACAACCTCTACATTGATGCTAGTGGAAACATCAGTCTGATATTACATCAAGTTGCGAGGCCAAGCGGCACACACAGTGCGGCTGAACAATATGTACATTATTTACTGAACATGAAGGGCCTCGATCACATAAACTACGTGGCAGCAGAACGACGACGAAGTGGAACTCCATAGCACAGGGACACGGACGTGGACACGATCTAGACGCGGGAAGCTCTCCGATCCGATACGACTTACCTAAAATCTGGCCTGAAACGCCAGGTTAGTACACCGAATGTACTTGCAAGTTCACAACAAACATAAGCATAATGGCAAACAATACCATGACAATTGTTCAGATTAATGCAATGCAAATCATACTACTGATGAAGTGAAACCAACTTGGGCACTGAGTCCCTCAGACTCGCTTAACAGACGGGTTTCCTCGTAACCGAACGGTGACCATACTCGGATCACAACCGAAGCCAACACTCACGATCGTCTCATGATCCCACAGATCATCACACAACCAGTGCCAACAATAAATCTTTAGTGTGCAAGATTACTTATTTATGTTGATCCATGGTGTGACTTACTCATGAGTTGTGTCCATAACCGAGGACGCGACTATCGATAGATTGAATACACTCTGCAGAGGTAGCGCACTTTACCCACACCTCGGAATCCCTAGCCTCGGCATCCCATTCGGGTGGACCAACAATATTCTGACGAAACCCTTCCCTTGCCATGACACTCTCCCGGCCACTCCGACCAACTCCCTTCTAGGCTAAGTCGTGTGTGGCCCTGTGCCTACCAAGGGCATCAACGACCACCGTCGTAGCAAAAACGGTCCCAAACGGGGACAAGGTACCATAGTAACAAAAGGGCACACAAGATTATATGCGCTTCTTTGGGCAGGGTAAGACGCCCATAACCTTCCCTCGTTGGAGGCACCGGCAAGAGGCATGACAACGGACCGAATCGAGACCTCCCCATAAAGGTAAATGTGGTCGCACTGAGGAAAACCCCGATTCAATGGCACCATGACTTGATCAACGTTATTATTCAGGTTGGATTATCAGGTTTAACTTGCAAATAAAATCACCCAAGTCATGAGATGCCATGGTCATTCAACTTCTCGACATGCAAAGCATACCACTCACATGAACGGATCAACATAATCAAAAATGATTTTCTTGCACTACTCATCATCAAACCCTACTAATTCTACTCATCATCAAACCCTACTAATTCTACTTCAAGGATTTTCTGGCATCACTTTTAGTTACCTCATAATTATATGAAAATCAAATTTATCTTGAAGAAACTACCATTATTCATAAAAGCATATTCACTAGTTAAAACTTTATTCTACTGACCAAACTAGTTCATGCATTCAACCAGTAACCTAAGCAAGCATTTCAAGCATGACAAAGTAACGAGCACTAAACAAGATTTATTTATCTAATTTAAATGCATGAAAAATAACTCATATTCATGTAGGAAAATCATAGATATTGAAATGACACCATCCAAATTTTGGTGTGGCTTGCCTTAGAGCAGAGGAGGTTCGCACTCCTCCTGGTTATCTTCAAGACAAGTCTCTCCCTCTGAAAACATTTAAAACCCACAAAACAAAATATCAAAAACCATTCTGAAAATTATCAGAAATTTTCGAAAACAAGGAAAAATCCACACTTTGGTGTGCTTCTAGAGCTCTTCAAAACAAACACAATGCAAAAAGAATCAACTCATTTGAACATGTAGTTTAAAACACTAGTGCAGAATCGGGCAATAGCACCGGTTCATAAGGCCCTTTAGTGCCGGTTCCATAACCGGCACTAAAGTGTGGGCACTAAAGCCCCCCCCCCTTTAGTACCGGTTCAGCACGAACCGGTGCTAAAGGGCAACCACGTGGCACGAGCCAGCTCCGGGGGCCTGGAGCCCTTTAGTACCGGTTGGTAAGACCAACCGGTACTATAAGGTTTGGGGGTTTTTAGTTTTATGATTTCTTTTTCATTTAATTTTGTGTTTCAATCTTAATTCTTTTTCGTTTGCTGGTATTTTACGATACTACACATTGTACACGTTATGCATATATATATATATATATATAGAATTTCTAGTAGAACCAATCATGCATATATATATATATCATCAATGTCTCACAAACCACCATATTAATTAATTCACACATACACACATGTATAGCTATATACAATTTCTCCTACATATGCATGTTGCCTTCGGAGCCAGTGGCATTAGCCTAATTGGTGCCAGACGGATTACCACGTAACCAAACGATGATCATACTCGCATCACAACCAAAGCCAACACTCATGATCATCTCATGATCCCACGGATCATCACACAACCAGTGCCAACAATAAATCTTTAGTGTGCAAGATTACTTATTTATGTTGATCCATGGTGTGACTTACTCATGAGTTGTGTCCATAACCGAGGACGCGACTATCGATAGATTGAATACACTCTGCAGAGGTAGCGCACTTTACCCACACCTCGGGATCCCTAGCCTCGGCATCCCATTCGGGTGGACCAACAATATTCTGATGAAACCCTTCCCTTTCCATGACACTCTCCCGGCCACTCCGACCAACTCCCTTCTAGGCTAAGTCGTGTGTGGCCCTGTGCCTACCAAGGGCATCAATGACCACCGTCGTAGCAAAAACAGTCCCAAACGGGGACAAGGTACCATAGTAACAAAAGGGCACACAAGGTTATGTCTGCTTACTGGGCCAGGGTACCGCACGCCCATAACCTTCCCTCGTTGGAGGCACCGGCAAGAGGCATGACAACAGACCGAATCGAGACCTCCCCATAAAGGTAAATGTCATCGCACTGAGGAAAAACCCGATTTAGTGGCACCATGACTTGATCAATGTTATTATTCAGGTTGGATTATCAGGTTTAACTTGCAAATAAAATCACCCAAGTCATCAGATGCCATGATCATGCAACTTCTCGACATGCAAATCATACCACTCACAGAGGTAGATTGAATACACTCTGTAGAGGTAGCCCATTTTACCCACACCCCGGAATCCCTGGCCTCGGCATCCCATTCGGTTGGACCAACGGTATTCCAACAAAACCCTTCCCATGCCATGACACTCTCCAGGTCACTCCGACCAACTCCCTTCTGGGCTAAGTCATGGGTGGCCCCGTGTCTACCAAAGGCATCAACGGCCACCGTCGTGTTAAAAACAGTCCCAAATGGGGACAAGGTACCATAAAACAAACTGGCACACAAGGTTATGTCTGCTTATGGGGCCAGGGTCCGCACGCCCACAACCTTCCCTCGTTGGAGGCACCGGAAAGAGGTAAATGTAGTCGCACTGAGATCCATTTCAGTGGCACCATGACTTGATCAACGTTATATTCAGGTTGGATTATTATCAGGTTTAACTTGAAAATAAAATCACCCAAGTCATCAGATGCATGATCATGCAACTTCTCGACATGCAAAGCATACTACTCACATGAACGGATCAACATCATCAAAAATGATTTTCTTGCACTACTCATCATCAAACCCTACTGATTCTACTTCACTGGTTGTTATCATGCATCACTTTAATTTACCTCATAATTTATATGAAAATCCATTTATCATGAAGAAACTACCATTATTCATAAAAGCATATTCACTAGTTAAAACTTTATCCTACTGACCAAACTAGTTCATGCATTCAACTAGTAACCTAAGCAAGCATTTCAAGCATGACAAAGTAACTAGCACTAAACAAGATTTATTTAACTAATTTAAATGCATGAAAAATAACTCATATTCAAGTAGGAAAATCATAGATATTGAAACGACACCATCCAAATGTTGGTGTGGCTTGCCTTAGAGCAGAGGAGGTTCACACTCCTCCTGGTTATCTTCAAGACAAGTCTCTCCCTCCGAAAACATTTAAAAACCACAAAATAGAATATCAAAAACCATTCTGAAAATTACCATAAATTCTAGGCAGCAAGGAAAAATCCACACTTTGGTGTGCTGCTAGAGCTCTTCAAAACAAACACAATGCAAAAAGAATCAACTCATTTGGACTTGTCGTTTAAAAGTTATCACTGGTTAAAGTTCTAGTCAAATTTTCGAATTAATTTGAATTAAACATAAAACCAGGGGTGTGACATCGATGGCATAAACCAGAATACGCCTCCACTCGTAACACTTCGGGCGCGAGTGGAGAGGCTGGCAGCGGGCCCCACCAGTCAGGAGAGAGAGGAGGGGGAAAAGAAACAAAGCACGGCGGTGCTTCGCCGAAGCTCACGCCGGCGAGGATAGGTCCTTGGCCGATTCTAGAGGGATATAAGTGGAGAGGGGGTCACGGCGCACCTGCCTGTACCCGTGGCTTGTCGGGGGATGGCCGGAGCTGCTCGTAATCAAGCTCGAGCGGCGGTTGCGGTCGGGATTCGCCAGAGAGGAAGAAGATGACGGAGAGGGGTGACTCCAAGGGCTCCAATGCTTCCAGACGGCACCAGTGGACCTCCAAGGATGCCCCTGTGGGGTAGATCGAGCTCGAGGGACTCTGGAACGGGTTGGAGGGGCTGCGGGGGTCGCCAGCGAGCTCGAGTCACGGACGGCGGCCAGAGGCCAGCCCGGCCGGGCTGCGGCTAAGCTACGGGGTCGTGGTGGTTGGGTGGTGAGGTTTGAGGCTTCGGAGTGGAGGGAGGGGCTCTATATATAGCCGGAGGAGGAGGGGGGGTACGTGGCACCGCTAGAGTTCTATGGAAGCCGGCGAGGAAGGATGAAGGGCGCCAGCGAGGGGTGGAAGAGCTCAGCGATCACGCGAGAGTTGTTGAAGCTCGCGGACAAGCACAACAAGCACAGGGGGAAGAAGACAGGGGCACGGAGCGCACTGTGGCTTTTGGCCGCGACAAGGCCATGCTCGCTGCAGCGTCTCCGGCATTGGCAAGCGCCAGGGAGGGGTCATTGGTGATGAGTCGAGGCTGGTGGTGCGGCGCCGCAGTCGTCGGCGAGCTCTGGCTCAACCACGCGCCGAACAGAGGCACTGGCGCGACGCAGAGCGCGTCGAACGCATACCAGAGCCCGTGTCCTCACGCAGTCACCATGCTGGCATGGTCAAGATGATGCCCACACTCGACAAAAACATGTCTGGGGTGTTGTTCGTGCAGGAATAGTTCTGGAAAGTTCATAACTCACTGCCAGGCCGACCAGATGAGACTTGAGCTTGCTGGCAAGTTTCTGGTCAGAAACTTGGTCACCATGTTTGGAGGGCTTCTAGAAGGTGATTAGGGCTGATCTCCTGGGGTTAAGATTTTCTTAGGAGGGTAATGAGGCTGAAGAAAAGCCAGCTCCATTGGAACAAAGAAAAATACACTTTCTGTAGAAAGTGCATTTTTAGCCCAGAAGTGATATGTTTTTTGTAGCAAAAATATTCCAAAAAATCATGCAATAATTTTTCTCAGGAAGGTGAGCCAAGGTTCAAAGAATATTTAGGAATTATCTCAGGATTTTTGGATCAATAAAAATGAGGGTTGCTTTGGAGCACTAGTTTCTAAAATGAGTTACAGAAAAGAATTTGAAATTTTTTCTTTTATGAAAAATATTCCTTGGGCCATTTTGGGATTTTTCAGAGAAATGATGTTGGATGAGAGGTAGATGGGTCACTTGGGTGAAAGTCAAGGGCATGCCCAAGTGCTAAGTCCATATGAATTGATTCCAAAAACTCAAATCCAAAGCAAGGGAAAATAAAGTCCGGAAGAAAGAGAGAAGGCAAAATCCAGGCTATCACAAACCTCCCCCACTTAGGATGAATCTCGTCCTCGAGATTCCGTTTGTCGGGAAAATAGCTCTGCGTAGGCAGTCCTTAAAAATTCCTCTCTTTCCCAGGTTGCCTCTTCCTCAGTGTGATGCTCCAACCGAACCTTATAAAACCTTATCACTTTGCTGCGAGTGACTCTCTCTGTCTCATCCAATATTCTGATTGGTTTATCCTCATATGTTAAATCCTTAGCAAGTT
Source organism: Aegilops bicornis (assembly GCA_021605145.1). Taxonomy (NCBI): domain Eukaryota; kingdom Viridiplantae; phylum Streptophyta; class Magnoliopsida; order Poales; family Poaceae; genus Aegilops; species Aegilops bicornis. The sequence continues at coordinate 163,150,850 of CM038674.1, forward strand.
CTATCTCTGCCATATCAGTCATTTTCTCTGATGGCGAGATACATCTTCTTAACTGTGATACATGGAGCACATTGTGTACTTCTGAAAATTCCGGTGGCAATTCCAACTGATAAGCAAATGTTCCGACTCTGGTCATGATTGGAAATGGACCAATATACCTGGGTGCCAATTTTCCTCGGGTCTGAAATCTCTTGACTCCTTTCATAGGGGTGACTCGGAGATACACGTGTTCTCCGAGTTCGAAGCTGATCTGTCGGTGCTTTGCATCATAATAACTCCTCTGCCGTGACTTGGCCAACTGCAGTCTATCTCGGATCTCCTTGACTTGCTTCTCAGCCTCCATCATTAAATCGATTCCAAAAATGCGGCTGCCTCCGGTCTGAGACCAGTTTAGTGGAGTGCGGCACTTACGGCCATACAGAGCTTCAAAAGGCGACATCTTCAAGCTAGTCTGGAAACTATTGTTGTAGGAAAACTCGGCATAAGGCAGACAATCTTCGCACTTGGATCCTTGGGCCAACGCACATGCTCGGAGCATATCTTCGTGTATTTGATTTACTCGCTCAATCTGTCCGTCTGTCGGGGGATGATAAGTTGTGTTGTATTTTAGTGCAGTCCCCAAGGCTTGATGAAGATGTGACCAAAAGGCTGAAGTAAAGAGAGACCCTCGATCTGAAGTGATTATCTTTTGCACTCCATGCAAACTGATGATCGTGGCCACATATAATTGTGCAAGTTGATCGGCACGGTAGGTGGTCCGGATGGGAAGGAAGTGGGCTACATTCGTTAATGTGTCCACTATGACCCATATTGCGTCATTTCCTCGGCGGGTCCTTGGTAGACCGGTGATGAAATTCATGCAGACATCATCCCATTTCCATTGTGATACGGGTAGGGGCTGAAGGAGTCCTATGGGCTTTTGGTGATCCGCCTTTACTTTGTTGCATATGTCACAGCAAGCGACAAAATATGCGATATCCTTCTTCATTCCATCCCACCAAAATATCTGACGAAGGTCTTCGTACATTTTGGTACCACCTGGGTGAATTGAATACAAAGATTCGTGTGCTTCTGCCAATATCTTCTTTCTCAGATCTGTTTGCTTGGGTACGCAAATCCTTCCTTGAAACCTTAGCGTACCTTGCTGATCCTTAGAGAAATCCTGGGTCTTTCCTTCTCGCATACGCTTGGCATGGGATTGCAGTGATACGTCATCTGCCTGGGCTCTGCGAATTTCCTCCTTGAGGATAGGAGCAACTTCCAAAATGATAGCAAGACTGGCATCAACTATCACCAAATTAAGCTGAGCGATTTCATCACGAAGTTCAGGAGGCAAGGAATCCATTACAGCATTCAGACTGGCAGGGTTGCGACTGAGGGCACCAGCCACCACATTGGCTTTACCCGGATGATAATTTATTCCGAGGTCATAATCCTTGACCAACTCGAGCCATCTTCACCGTCGAAGGTTTAAATCTGGTTGAGTGAATATATATTTGAGACTCTTGTGGTCGGTAAATATCTGACACCTTTTCCCAACAAGATAGTGTCTCCAAATTTTTGAAGCATGCACAACCGCGGCCAATTCCAAATCATGGGTTGGATAGTTCCCTTTGTGAGGTCATAGTTGTCGGGATGCATAGGCCACAACCATGCCATCTTGCATGAGTACACATCCAAGGCCTTTCCTGGAGGCGTTGCAGTATACATCAAAACTGTGGTAGATGTCGGGAAGGGACAACACTGGGGCTGACGTCAGTCTAGATTTTAGCTCGTTGAAGCTCCTTTCACAGTCCTCAGTCCATTCAAACTTCTTAACCTTCTTGAGGAGCTCTGTCATTGGCTTGGCAATCTTAGAGAATCCTTTGATAAAACGGCGGTAATATCCGGCTAATCCAAGGAAACTCCAGATTTCTTAGACTAACGTGGGTGCGGCCCAATCAATCACATATTTCACCTTACTTGGATCCACTGCTATCCCTTTTGTTGAGAGAACATGCCCTAAAAACCCAACTTGCTTGAGCCAAAACTCGCACTTGCTGAACTTTGCATAAAGCTGATGGTCACTGAGCCTTTGCAAAACTGCTCTGAGGTGGTCCTTGTGCTCTTCTTCGCTTTTTGAGTAGATGAGGATGTCATCGATGAATACCACCACAAACTTATCCAAGAAATCCATAAACACCTTATTCATCATGTGCATGAAAAAGGCAGGGGCGTTGGTGAGACCGAAGGACATGACGGTATATTCATAAAGACCGTACCTAGTAGTAAATACGGTCTTGAGAATATCTTCCTTCTTGATTTTGAGTTGGCGGTATCCGGTCCTCAAATCAATCTTGGAGAATACTTTGGCCCCACTGAGTTGATCAAACAAATCATCAATCCTCGGCAGTGGATATTTGTTATTTATGGTGACATCATTCAGCTGTCGGTAGTCCACACACATCTGAAGACTGCCATCCTTTTTATCCACGAATATAGCGGGCGATCCCCATGGTGGAGAGTTTGGACGGATGTATCCTTTCTGCAGCATCTCATCAAGCTGTTTCTTTAATTCCACTAATTCTAACAAAGGCATCCAATAACATTTCTTATATATCGGTGCGGTTCCAGGCACCAGGTCAATTGCAAACTCAAGCTCCTTGTCTGGCGGCATTCCTGGTTATTCCTCAGGAAATACATCTGGATACTCACTGACCATAGGAATCAATTCCAATTCTTCAGCCACAGCCGTGAAAACCATTTCCTTCTTGGGTATGCTCCTGCGGGCATAGAATTTTGTGGTTCGACCTTCTTGACTTGTCATGGTGACTTCTCTGGTCGCACAGTTGATGCATACTTGATATTGGGTTAACCAATTCATTCCCAAAATAATATCCAATTTGGCAGACTCGATGACTATCAAGGATGTTGGAAACTTGACTCCCTTGATATCAATTTCCAAATTACGGCAGACCCGATTGCTTTGGAGCACTGATCCCGGGGAATGTACCATCATGCTTTTTCCCAAAACCGAGCAAGGAAATTTGTTTTGGGCAACAAAACTCCGCGAAATAAAAGAGTGGGAAGCCCTAGAGTCAAATAAAATTATTGCAGGTAAATTATTATCAAGAAACATACCAATGACAACTTCTAGGTTCACTTGGGCTTTGTCGATGGAGAGGTGATGGATTTTTCCTTGGATGGCTCTCAGGATAGAAAAGGGCTCCAGGTGGTTCACTTGTGGACGGAGTGGAGCGGTTGTCTTGCCATCCTTGGGGCACTGTCTGGCATAATGCCCGGTTTGTACACAGCTAAAGCAGGAGTTGTTGCACTGACATTCTTCACGTACTAGACTGGTTACGACATTCTTGACTTGAGTAGTGGTCTTGTTGACATTCTGCTGCCAATTGGGTTTGTACTCAACCTGAGTCTGTTGCCAAGTACGAGCCTTCTGCAGTGGTTGCATATCCTTCTTAGGCTCAAATTTTCGCTCATGGTCATTATTAGCGGGCCTTTTGTCATGCATGAGCTTGTGCTTCCTTTTTGTGATGAGGGCCTTGTTCACCAGAGTTAGGAAATCCGGGAAATCAAACATACTGAGAGTGCATCTGAGGTGTTGGTTCAGTCCTCCAAGAAATCTGTCGATCTTCCTTTCTTCGATGGCCACATCATAAACGGGCCAAATGGCTGAACTTGTGCAGGTACTCACTTGCTGACAGGATTCCGTGAGTGAGGGCGAGGAATTCGCGCTGCTTGATTTACGTAATCCCGGCTGGGATATGGTACTTGCGGAAATGATCCTTGAATTTGGTCCAAGTAATCTCTTCGTCCGCGGGCCGCATAGCCTTAGCATTATCCCACCATATAGCGGCAGCTCCTCAAGATAATGCGTGCCGAACGGAACCTTGTCTCCTTCTTCAGTGCGAGAAATCTCTAGCTTCTTCTCAATAGTCCTTAACCAATCATCGGCTTCCAAAGGATCGATAACTTGACTGAAACTGGGAGGCTTGGTCCTCTGAAAATCTGACAGCTTGGAGTAATGACCATTCTGATTTCCATTCTGCCCAACCATAGCTTGCACACTTCTCAACAGCTCCATCAGATCATTGTTCCTTCTTTCTTCAAACATACACATGATTTGCTCAGTGGAGGGTCGATGTGGCGGTGGAGGCGGTGGTGGATGGTACGGCTCGGGGGAATGTCCTACCTGTCTTGCGGAGCGACGAACAGGGACATCTTCACAAGCGTGGCTGCTGCTGCCTCCCCGTGTCATCCTATTATTTATTTTCCCAATACAAAGCAATCACGATGAGAAATATCCAATAATGGGAGGAAAAGCCAGCAGCAATCCCAGAAGAAAACAGCTTAAAGAAACCAAGGCGAATAAAAAGGTTCCAACATAATTATACATAGACTCAACATGAAAGGTAAACATCATGACTGGTTCACTACCCGCCTACATGAAACTAAGCATCATGACACCTACGACTACATCCATACATCATCCTCATGACGAAGGCGATACTCTAGTGATCTAATGCTCGGCTGGCGCTGTTGCGGGCTTCTCTCCCGAGCTGGACTCAGATCCTGAGTTGATAGTGGATACCTCTAGATTAAAAGTGACACGACGGCGCTGCCTCAAGGGCTCTCCCTCAGGGGTAGATGCAGGGTGAGATTTAAGAATAGGGGCTGCAGGACTAGTGACAAGGGAAGCCCACGCAGCAGGGGCACTGCAAGGGGTCGCTGCCAAAGGGTTAGTGGTACCCTGAGTGGTCACCGCGGTAATAGAGGCTGGAGGAACGTATGGAGTGAAACCAATAGTAGGTGGAGGGTTCCTATTCCGAGCGGCGGCAATGGCTATCCAGGCTCGGGTTAGCTCTTGGGATAACTCATAGATCAAGAGATAACAGGCAGTGATATAGCGAGAAAGGTGGCTAGAAGGACGATCGCACGCCGGATCAATAAGAGGAAAGCGAATACGCCCATTCTCATGCAGAGATGGGTAGTAGTAGAAACCTGGGTGGGTGTCCATGTGAACCTCGTTGTAGCACAAGTCTACAAGAGCCTCGATTGCAGCAAACTGGACAGCTTGAGACGACATAGAAGCGACCCTTAGAGGAATGAGTGTAAGCGCCGGAAGGGGAACTCTGGTGTAGAGTGACCTCCGCATAGTACTCATACAATGAACTAGCCAGATGCTCCCGATACACCTGATACACTGGATCAGCACCCTCTGGGTAGAGTCGTCGCCACACGTTCTGAAGCAGGTGTGGCGATGTGTACGAGCTGGCTCTGGATGGTACATGATCGGAACTGGAGCCAACTACACTCACAACCATCAAACTGTTAGTAATAACAACAAATAAAATGCATGCAATGCAACAATCAATTTCTATGACTACCGGCACTCAGACGAAACTAGCTAACATTCATCTAATCCACTAACAGTCTAGTGTGCCCTACAGTCAGCGCGGCTCTAATACCAAGCGTTGTGGCACCCCAACTCAGAGCAACCGGTTTACCTTGCATTGCCAGCCCAGAGATCAAGTCTTCTGGCAACACACAACAACATGGTATAGAAACAACCGCTTTATTGATGCTAGCGGAAACATAAGTTTGATATTACATCAAGTTGCGAGGCCAAGCGGCACACACGGTGCGGCTGAATAGTTTGTACATTATTTAATGAACATGAAGGGCCTCGATCACATAAACTACATGGCAGCGGAACGACGATGAAGTGGAACTCCATAGCACAGGGACACCAACGTGGAAACGATCTAGACGCGGGAAGCTCTCCAATCCGATACGACTTGGCCTGAAATCTGGCATGACACGCCAGGTCAGTACATTGAATGTACTTGCAAGCTCACAACAACCATTAGCATGATGGCAAACAATATCATGAAAATTGTTCAGATTTATGCAATGCAAATCATACTACTGATGCGGTGAAACCAACTTGTGCACTGAGTCCCTCAGACTCGCTTAACAGACGGGTTTCCTCGTAACCGAACGGTGACCATACTCGGATCACAACCGAAGCCAACACTCACGATCGTCTCATGATCCCACAGATCATCACACAACCAGTGCCAACAATAAATCTTTAGTGTGCAAGATTACTTATTTATGTTGATCCATGGTGTGACTTACTCATGAGTTGTGTCCATAACTGAGGACGCGACTATCGATAGATTGAATACACTCTGCAGAGGTAGCGCACTTTACCCACACCTCGGAATCCCTAGCCTCGGCATCCCATTCGGTGGACCAACAATATTCGTGAAACCCTTCCCTTGCCATGACACTCTCCCGGCCACTCCGACCAACTCCCTTCTAGGCTAAGTCGTGTGTGGCCCTGTGCCTACCAAGGGCATCAACGACCACCGTCGTAGCAAAAACGGTCCCAAACGGGGACAAGGTACCATAGTAACAAAAGGGCACACAAGGTTATGTCTGCTTACTGGGCCAGGGTACCGCACGCCCCATAACCTTCCCTCGTTGGAGGCACCGGCAAGAGGCATGACAACGGACCGAATCGAGACCTCCCCATAAAGGTAAATGTGGTCGCACTGAGGAAAACCCCGATTCAATGGCACCATGACTTGATCAACGTTATTATTCAGGTTGGATTATCAGGTTTAACTTGCAAATAAAATCACCCAAGTCATGAGATGCCATGGTCATTCAACTTCTCGACATGCAAAGCATACCACTCACATGAACGGATCAACATAATCAAAAATGATTTTCTTGCACTACTCATCATCAAACCCTACTAATTCTACTCATCATCAAACCCTACTAATTCTACTTCAAGGATTTTCTGGCATCACTTTTAGTTACCTCATAATTATATGAAAATCAAATTTATCTTGAAGAAACTACCATTATTCATAAAAGCATATTCACTAGTTAAAACTTTATTCTACTGACCAAACTAGTTCATGCATTCAACCAGTAACCTAAGCAAGCATTTCAAGCATGACAAAGTAACGAGCACTAAACAAGATTTATTTATCTAATTTAAATGCATGAAAAATAACTCATATTCATGTAGGAAAATCATAGATATTGAAATGACACCATCCAAATTTTGGTGTGGCTTGCCTTAGAGCAGAGGAGGTTCGCACTCCTCCTGGTTATCTTCAAGACAAGTCTCTCCCTCTGAAAACATTTAAAACCCACAAAACAAAATATCAAAAACCATTCTGAAAATTATCAGAAATTTTCGAAAACAAGGAAAAATCCACACTTTGGTGTGCTTCTAGAGCTCTTCAAAACAAACACAATGCAAAAAGAATCAACTCATTTGAACATGTAGTTTAAAACACTAGTGCGAGAATCGGGCAATACTTAGGTTCATAAGGCCTTTAGTGCCGGTTCCATAACCGCACTAAAGTGTGGGCACTAAAGCCCCCCCCCCTTTAGTACCGGTTCAGCACGAACCGGTGCTAAAGGGCAACCACGTGGCACGAGCCAGCTCCGGGGGCCTGGAGCCCTTTAGTACCGGTTGGTAAGACCAACCGGTACTATAAGGTTTGGGGGGTTTTTAGTTTTATGATTTCTTTTTCATTTAATTTTGTGTTTCAATCTTAATTCTTTTTCGTTTGCTGGTATTTTACGATACTACACATTGTACACGTTATGCATATATATATATATATATATATATATATATATATATATATATATATATATATATATATATAGAATTTCTAGTAGAACCAATCATGCATATATATATATATATCATCAATGTCTCACAAACCACCATATTAATTAATTCACACATACATACATGTATAGCTATATACAATTTCTCCTACATATGCATGTTGCCTTCGGAGCCAGTGGCATTAGCCTAATTGGTGCCTTCGGAGCACGATGACAATTGGAAGTGATTTTCATGGGGGCGGTAGCGGGTAATAGTATTCTCCCTTCGGATTTATGACCTAGTCGAGCAAAAATCCCGCTATTTCCTCTTGAAGTGCTTCTCTGGCGCTCCGCTTTCTAGGAGCTTGTCCCGCACCTCTTTGAACTGTTAAGAAGGAGATCAATATGCATGTGTATTAGTTGTGTGACTAGATATCGATAATGGTGTAAAAATTGTGAATAGTGTTACGACAAGCGTACCCATTCTGTCTTTGAGATCTGCTCCTTTGGACGCCATCATGCGAATGTTCTCGCAAACGCAGAATGCACTGCAGATCAGTCCCTGCGCTTTGCTTGAGGGCCTTTACGAGAATGGAATTTGATCAGATAATAATTAATCAAGCATGATAATTAAAGAGATGGCAGCTAGCTAGCTAGCTAGTACTACTTAATTACTTACACGGGTCGAAACCATTTAAGCTTTTTTCCATTCGCCTTCCGTGACGCCGATGAACCTTGCCCAAGCCCTGCCCGCCGACAAAAGAAAATGAATAAAGGGTTATTAAATAGTTCATATCATGAAATGACGAACTAAATAGGCCGAGATATATAGTTAATAATGATTGAAATTACCTGTTGACTATCCCAAACAAGATGTTATAGTCAGCATTTGCTTTGAGTAGTGAGTCCAGTATTTCAACTGTTTCGGCGTCAACTTTAATGATACACAAGATCCAGTGAAATCTGCATGCACACACGTTTGCATGTCTTAATTAAGCGGGCATATGTAAGCAAAAATATGTAGCTAGCTAGTAGGCAAAAACAGAGAATTTGTAGTACAAGACAGGTGTGACTCACTTTGGAAGTTGTAAGGAAGTAGTATATCTTCATTGTATTTGAGGCGCTTCAAGAACTCTAGCATGTTGTCCTCTACGGCCTTTTCATGATGTGGATTTATTAGCCATGTGTATTCATTAACGGTGTTTGGGTCAATGAACCCAATGCCAAAGCGTCCACCTTTTCTCATTTCATATATCTTCATCCTACATAATACCACAGAAAAGAATATAGTGAGGATAATTACAGGTAATGATTGATCAAAAGGATCACTACAGCTAGCTTGAGACTTAATTTACAGAAAGAAATCACTTACGGACAATAGCAACTGACGATATATTTGTCGAGTGCGTCTTGATTGTATAACTGAAACAGTTCAGAATACTCAACGGACAGAGCTTTCTCATGGAAATAATGCTCCTCCTTGACATTCACCATGAGGGAGAATCGATTGGAAATCTTGGTAATGTTCATGTACCATTGATGCAATTCATACATTCTCATTGGGAGGTTCTTGACCTTGTCTGGCTCGATCAAAGGTTGGCCCCGGACATATTTCCGTTTTATTTCATCCTCTCTAAGCACAGGCATGGGCTCGATCTCGAGGAGTTGTCCAACAGTGATGTTGAGAACTTCAACCCGCATTATATGGTCCTTGGTTATTACCATATTGCCCACCTCGGGAACGTAAACTGTTTGCCCACAATATCTTTGGTAGCGTCTTTATCACGTGTTGTTGGCACAACAAGCGAGGGATCGATTGCGCCGCTGTTCTCCCAAATTGGGAATGGTTTTCCGCATTTTGGACAGCTTCTTGTTGTTTGCTCGATCCCGAGCTCGCCTCCTTACGTAGACGTGCTCGATTTAACTTCATGATGTGGCGCTCATAGTCTGTGTCAACAGGCTTGGGAGCTGGTGGTTGAGCCATACGAATGAGCACTGGCATCATAATGAACTTTCGCTTCATGCACAACCAAGGAGGAAGGTTATACAAACATAGAGTCACAGGCCAGGTGCTATGGTTGCTGCTCTGCTCCCCAAAAGGATTAATGCCATCTGCGCTTAGACCAAACCATACGCTCCTTGCGTCATCTGCAAACTCCTTCACGTACTTTCTTTCAATTTTTCTCCACTGCGACCCGTCAGCGGGTACTCTCAACTTTCCGTCTTTCTTACGGTCTTCTCTATGCCATCGCATCGCCTTGGCATGCTCTTTGTTTTGGAACAAACATTTCAACCGTGGTATTATAGGAGAATACCACATCACCTTGGCAGGAATCTTCTTCCGGGCGCCGCCTCGACATCACCAGGTCATCGCGGCTGATCTTATAGCGCAATGCACCACATACCGGGCAAGCGTTCAAATCCTCGTACTCACCGTGGTAGAGGATGCAATCATTAGGGCATGCATGTATCTTCTGCACCTCTAACCCTAGAGGGCAGACAACCTTCTTTGCTTCGTACGTACTCTCGGACAATTCGTTGTCCTTTGGAAGCATATCCTTTATCATTACCAGCAACTTTCCAAATCCCTTGCCAGATACACCATTCTCTGCCTTCCATTGCAGCAATTCCAGTGTGGTGCCCAGCTTTTTCTTGTCACCTATGCAATTCGGGTACAACAATTTTTTGTGATCCTCTAACATGTGCTGCAACTTCTTCTTCTCCAAATCACTTGCGCAGTTTCTCTTTGCATCGGCAATGGCCCGACCTAGATCATCAACGGGCTCATCTGATTCCTCTTCTTCAGCTTCTTCCTGCATTGCCGGCTCAACTTCTTCCCGCATTACCGGCTCAGCTTCTTCCCCCATTGTTGTATCATCGTATTCAGGGAACCCATGGCCAGGATAGCTGTCGTCGTCCTCTTCTTCTTCATTGTCTTCCATCATAACCCCTCTTTCTCCGTGCTTGGTCCAAACATTATAGTGGGGCATGAAACCGGACTCAAACAGGTGGACGTGAATGGTTCTTGACATAGAGTAATTGCGACCATTCTTACAGCCAGCACATGGACAAGGCATAAAACCATCTGCCCGCTTGTTTGCCTTAGCCGCAAGCAGAAAAGTATGCACGCCCTCAACGAACTGGGGAGAGCATCGATCATCGTACATCCATTGCCGGCTCATCTTCATTACACAACACCGAATAGACCAAATAAATACAAGTTCATACATAAAGTTCATACAACACTTAAATGCAACAAACAAATAACTCTCTAGCTAAAGCATTTAAATGCAACAACAAATGCGATCAAGATCGCAACAAAGGTAACAATTGATCCAACAGCATAATGATACCAAACCTCACTATCGATGGCATATTTTCTAATCTTTCTAATCTTCAAGCGCATTTTCTCCATCTTGATCTTGTGATCATCGACGACATCGGCAACATGCAACTCCAATTCCATCTTCTCCACTTTTCAATTTTTCTTTCAAGTACTCGTTTTCTCTTTCAACTAAATTTAACCTCTCGACAATAGGGTCGGTTGGAATTTCCGGTTAACATACCTCCTAGATAAAAATATCTAAGTCAACTTGATGGGCATAATTTGTCATAAACACGAAATGCAACAAATAGTTTTAAAAGAGAATATACCACATCCGAATCATAACAAGGACGAGGGCCGACGGGGACGGATATCAAAACCATGGCACTATGTATAACAAACAACGTACGGGTAAGATAATTATACGAGTAACTATATATCCAAATCACACAAACATCAATCTTTTATATAAAATTTCATGAACAACAGGCTCACCACAAGGTGGTGCTGACAGAGACGGATGCAGGCGATCGGCGTGAATTCTGACGGAGATTTACAAGGCACTAAGTAAACCACACCTACATATGCAAACTAAGTGTTATTTTGACCTCAAATTGCATATAAATCAAATACTACCACATATAATTCCTCCGAAATTACTAAAACCCACAATTAATCACTATATAAACCAATGCAAGAGCTAATTTAGCAATGAGAGATGAAAGGACAAAGTTGCTAACCTTGGTGATCATTTGAATGGATGGGGCTCTGCAAATCTTGACAAATTTGGGGCAAATTTTGTGATGAACTCGAGAGGAAGAAGGCAAGAACAGAGGAGAGGGAGAGGGAAAGGGGGAAGAACAGAGTCTTGTGACGAAGGGTTTATATAGGACGACCTTTAGTACCGGTTCGTGCCATGAACCGGTACTAAAGGTGCTGGAAGGGCCCTACTCTGACAACATCCTGCCACCACTTTCTTTAGTACCGGTTCGTGGCATGAACCGGTGCTAAAGGTTTGCCACGAACTGGTACTAAAGAGCTTCTCCCGCCTAGCCGTTGGAACCGGCACTAATGGACACATTAGTGCCGGTTCTGTTACAAACCGGGACTAATGTGTCTCACATTTGACCCTTTTTCTACTAGTGAAAGTTATCACTAGTCAAAGTTCTTGTAAAATTTTTGAATTAATTTGAATTAAATAGAAAACGAGGGGGTGACGTCGATGGCGCAAACCCAGAATACGCCTCCACTCATACCGCTTCGGGCACGAGTGGAGAGGCTGACAGCGGGCCCAACCGGTCAGGAGAGAGAGGAGGGGGAAAAGAAACAAAGCACGACGGCACTTCACCGGAGCTCACGCCGGCGAGGAGAGGTCCTTGGCTGATTCTAGAGTGATAGAAGTGGAGAGGGGGTCACGGCGCACCTGTCTATACCCGTGGCTTGTCGGGGATGGCCGGAGCTGCTCGCAATCAAGCTCGCAAGCGGTGGTCAGGGTTCGCCGGAGAGGAAGAAGACGACAGAGAGGGGCGACTCCAGGGACTCCAATGCTTCCAGATGGCACCAGTGGACCTCCAAGGGTGCGCCTGCTAGGTGGATAGAGCTCGAGGGGCTCTGGAATGGGTTAGAGGGGCTGAGGGGGTCGCCGGCGAGCTCGGGTCAGGGACGGCGGCCAGAGGCCTGCCCGACCGGGCTGTGGCTAAGCTACAGGGTCGTGGTGGTTGGGTGGTGATGTTTGAGCCTTCAGAGCAGAGGGAGGGGCTGTAGATATAGCTGGAGGAGGAGGGGGGCTACGTGGCGCCACCAGAGTTCTCTGGAAGCCGGCGAGCAACGCCGAAGGGAGCCAACAAGGGGTGGAAAAGCTTAGCAATCACGCGGGAGCTGTTGCAGCTCGCGGACAAGCACAGGAAGCAGAGGGGGAAGAAGGCAGGGGCACGGGGCACATTATCGCTTTTGGCCGCAACGTGCCCGTGCTCGCTGTGGCGTCTCCTGCGTTGGTGAGCGCCAGGGAGGGGTCATTGGTGATGAGTCGAGGCTGGTGGTGCGGCACGGTAGTCGTTGACGAGCTCTGGCTCGAGCACGTGCCAAACAGAGGCACTGGCGCGGCGCAGAGCGCGTCGAACACATGCTAGTGTTGGGATCTACAGTAGGGTGCGTCGACTGCAAATTAAAATTACCTATGCGCCGAACATCCAGGAACATGCTACGGGAGATGGATCACAGATCGTTACCACTAGACGTGCAGTGTCGTGCAGTGGAAGTAGAGTTGAGGCAGCGCGTTCCCGGAGTCACCTCGCGTTCCCCGAGTCATCGCCTCCTTGCCAGTCTCCCACTGGTTCGCTAGAGCGGCACAAGTGCACCGCCTCTAACGGTATCCGCGCGTGCGGGAGGAACGTCATGCGGCGGACTGCTAGGTCCGAACACACAACCGGCGACGAGTGGAGGTGGCTAGTTGCAATACATGCAAAGCCCTAATGACGGCGCCGAAGCGAACAACCGCATGAGTGTGCCGCACCTCCACTTTATATAGGCGTCCGTCGCGGGCTCAACACTTGGGCCTCGCACGAACCCTAAATCCCACAAGTCTACTCGGCCACAATCCGAATACAGTTCGGATCACATCCGACCAGTGTCTTCGGATCCGACCTCGTAGGTTCCTTCCCTTAAGCGCACGACCCCTTAGGTTCAAGTCGGCTTGGTCGCAGTCCGGATCACCTCCGGACTGCACAGTTGGTAGCGGCCTCTAGCAAGGCATGCCGAACACCAAGCAGACTATGAAGCTGGTTAGGCAAACATGTACAACGTGTCACACTTCTGTTCCCTTTGCCACACGATGTATGTTGTCGGGCTCAAGGCGATACTGTCATCCTTGTGCTAGCCCGACCTCTTTCTCGTTCCAGTGGTGCCGACCACTATCTGGATTATCTCATAATCCTTGTCGCATGGCCATGCTTATCCTGGTCGGATCACATGAGGGGCCCAGAGTATGTCTCTCCTGATTGGAGGGGCAAATCCCATCTTGCTTGACCACGTCTCACAACATGGGTCTGGACCAACCCGAAACCTACCTTTGTAACTACCCAGTCACGGAGTAGCGTTTGGTCAGCCCAAAGCAAGTCTGTCACCATCTCGAGTACATGCGTTAGCTCAGGTCTTAGGACATAGAAAGTATGTTGTACTAGAGACTCACAGATGACATATCGTTGCGTCTCATAGTTGGGTCTATCCGACTCGGACCTTATCTCGACTCGGATCTGACTACGTCGAATTCGACCAGACCTTTCCAAGTCCATATTATCCGGTTAGCATCCAATGCTCCATGGCTAGTGAGACCAAGCCATCGACCGTGTCATATGCTAGTCTAGTTGGCTGCGCGTCCACATAGCCCTTTCGACTGCGGACCTTTTAGGACAGTCATCATACAATGCATAGTCCCACAAACAAGTCATGTACTTGCTGATACACATCATCGATAATGTCCAAGGACTATCTTTATTCATAAACACATAGGAAATATCATCATACATGAGTGCCTCTATGGCATATCTCCAACAGCCACAGCCCGTGTCCTCACGCGGTCACCATACTGGCATGGTCAGGACAATGCCCACGCTCGGCCAAACCATGTCTGGGGTGTTGTTCATGCAAGGTTAGGTCTAGGAAAGTTGATAACTCACTGCCAGGCCGACCAGATAAGACTTGAGCTTGCTGGCAAGTTTCTGGTCAGAAACTTGGTCGCCAAGTTTGGAGGGCTTCTAGAAGGTGATTAGGGCTGATCTCCTAAGGTTAAGCTTTTCTTAGGAGGGTAATGCGGCTCAAGAAAAACCAGCTCCATTGGATCAAAGAAAAATACACTTGCTGTACAAAGTGCACTTTTAGGCCAGAAGTGAAATGATTTTATGTAGCAAAAATATTCCAAAAAGTCATGCAATAATTTTTCTCAGGAAGGTGGCAAAGGTTCAAAGAATATTCAGGAATTATCTCAGGATTTTTGGAGCAATAAAAATGAGGGTTGCTTTGGAGCACTAGTTTTTGAAATGAGTTTCAGAAAAGAATTTGAATATTTTTCTTTTATGAAAAATATTCCTTGGGCCATTTTGGTTTTTTTAGACAAATGAGGTTGGATGAGAGGTAGATGGGTCACTTTGGGCGAAAGTCAAGGGCATGCCCAAGTGCTAAGTCCATATGAATTGATTCCAAAAACTCAAATCCAAAGCAAGGGCAAATAAAGTCCAGAAGAAAGAGACAAGGCAAAATCCAGGCTGTCACAGCAGGGTTCGATGATGGTCTCGGCGAGGTCAACCATGGAGTCCTTCTCCTTCCCGTTGCCGATGAACTTGTATTGCTTCTGGATGTCGACAAGCTTGTTGCACCAGATGGCCGAATCGTCGCGTTCTTCCTTCTCTCCAAGGTAGCGAAGGTGCAGTCGGCGCTGCCGTTGAAACGGGCTAATGCTCCACAACCTCTAATGGCCCTACAGCAGTGGTAGACGAGAACCTCATCCCGCATGCATACGTGGGTGATGGCGATCCACTAGTCCCTTCCAAGAGACGAATAGATGGGCCCAAGGTCTAGTCTTGCGACCTTGTGCTTCTCGTCCTGTAGGTTCTGCTTGAACGCAGCGAGGCAGAGCTTCACCGATTCTGGATCGTTAGTGTACATCCCATTCAACTTGGTGCAGCCATGGGACTGAATAGAGAACCGAAAGATGAACTCCTTGCTGAAGTCCATATCCAGCAGGCTCACTCCTCGGATCGCCATTGCAGTCTCTTCAAGTGAACGAGTGGGTAGGCGACGGCAGCAGTTCGTTTTTCAGCTCTTGGGGAACTGGATTCAACAATAAACTGAGTGTGTACAGGCAATAACAGTTACTACCCCTCCCTCGCCCGTTGCATGCCCGACAGAACATGCACCCTCGGCGCATTCAAACGCATCCATGAAGAAACCTATTCCGGCCACACACACGTTGGTTCACGAGCGGGTCTGTATTCGTACTGTAATAACAAGTGTTAGTGGTCACTTTACTTAAATTTAATTAGCTTTAACTAAAATTTATTCTTAAAACAAGCAATGCGTTGGCTCGTTCTATCATTGCCACATAATTAACATGCACACCAATTATAATTATTATTCTCAGGATGCACACGATCAGCACATTTGCCGCACTTTCACACAGACAATACTACCAAGTTTGAACAACTTATTATGGTTGTTGTCCTCTGCATCATCATGCCGTGTTTCCTAGCTTGCAAGATTCATAACCAACAAATAAGATTCAAATAATAAGTACAACAAAGATACCTACACATCTCATTGATTCCCAGCTTCCAAGATTTAGAACCAACAAATGAGATTCAAATAATAAGTACAACAAAGATGCCTACACATCTCATTGATTCCCAGCTTGCAAGTTTCAGGACCAACCCATTAGAGCCTTTTTATAAACTGAATATCAGGATTAAATCCATCTTGGCTAGCCATGTCATTCAACCCAAGAACTTGGTGAATGCTCTTGACCATCACAACATCTGTAATCGAGTATTCCTGTTTGCATAGATAAGAAAGAGCATGATTACTATAATAGTGGCACTAGTTGAAGCAAACTTTAGTTCCAAAACGATAAAAGATTGCTATAGAATAGCTTTATTTAAAAAATACAACGTTAGCATAGTATGACAAAGCAAAATCATGTTGATAAAGGATAATACCGACCGGTGTGAGGTGCCCTATGCCGCCACGAC
The DNA here is from genome assembly GCA_021605145.1 of Aegilops bicornis. Lineage (NCBI taxonomy): Eukaryota > Viridiplantae > Streptophyta > Magnoliopsida > Poales > Poaceae > Aegilops > Aegilops bicornis. The sequence goes on from CM038674.1 coordinate 163,167,554, forward strand.
TCGATGTGGTGAACCTGCAACTCCACTCGGATGAGGCCAACCTGCTGATCCATGATTCAGTTCATGCACCTTTTTCTACAGTTCACCTGAAATGAAGCAAAGATTGCATCATTCAGCTAGAAAGAAGTACTTGCTCTCGTGAGCTGGCATGTTCTTCTTTAGTAGTTGCACTAAAATTGAGCAACATTAAGGTTGGTTCTCCTGCTCATGTAAGGTGTAACTATAATTTGCTTATCCTTTTGTGCAGTTCCACTAAAATAAAGGGCCATTGTGGTGACAGTGATGGCTCATCTTGAAAAGGCTAGCAAAATGTTGCACGAGATTACGAGCAGAATTTGACGGAGATTTTGGAAACTCCAATCACCATTTTGTGCATTTCCACCAAAATTGAGAGATGTTGCCCACGTGACATTTTAGTTGAACTGCACAAGATGCTCATTCCAAAAAAAAGTGTTTTGTGCAGTTCACCAAAAGGTCACAATAGCAACAAGGTGAAATGGATATCCCTGTCTGCACAAAAAGATAGGAAGAAAACAGTTCCTGGTCAACAACAAGATACGAAGCATACACGAAATGAAAAGAAGCATCTTGATTATGTTCATGGCAATCACACAAGGATAGTAGAAATTTTAAAACATCAGCAATGCTTCATGTTACCGAAAGCATTACGATCAACAATGACATTTGTCAAATATGGGATTACTTTAATGATGGCATTGCTTGTTTACCAGACAGTAGATCAACAACAACTAAAGAGTTGGTTTAAGGGCATGGGACCGTGGGGACACCAGGAAACTCAGCAGCGTGAAGAAGCAACTTTATTATCATACTGGGAAAAACAACAGGAGTACCATTTTTAATACAGTTGAATTGCATCATATCATTGGAGGCATTAGATTAACAATAACACTGGTTAGACATGTCCTTAAGGTAACAGTGTGATCGCTTCATTTTACATGTGCCCTTACATCAACAATAGCAAAAAGTTGGTATAAGGACATGCGTATGCCCCGCAAGTAGGCCACAATGAGAACACCAAGAGGGAGTTCTGGGAAGGCCTAGAAGACATGGTTAGGAGTGTACCGATTAGCAAGAAGCTCTTCATAGGAGGAGACCTTAATGGCCATGTAGGTACATCTGACACAGGTTTTGAAGGGGCGCATGGGGGTTTGGCTATGGCATCAGGAATCAAGAAGGAGAAGATGTCTTAAGCTTTGCTCTAGCCTTCGGCATGATTGTAGCTAACACCCTCTTTAGAAAGAGAGAATCGCATCTGGTGACTTTTAGTAGTGGCCAACACTCTAGCCAGATTGATTTCATCCTCTCGAGAAGAGAAGATAGACGTGCGTGCATAGACTATAAGGTGATACATGGAGAGAGTGTTGTACCTCAGCATAAGCTGGTGGTTGTTGACTTCCACTTTCAGATTCGTGTCCTGCGGGATAAGCATGCCAAAGTCGCTAGAACGAAGTGGTGGAAGCTCAAGGGGGAGGTAGCTCAGGCGTTCAAGGGGAGGGTCATTAAGGAGGGCCCTTGGGAGGAAGGAGGGGATGCGGGCAATGTGTGGATGAAGATGGCGACTTGCATTCGTAAGGTGGCCTCGAAGGAGTTTGGAGTGTCCACGGGAAGGAGAAGCGAAGATAAGGATACTTGGTGGTTGAATGATGATGTCCAGAAGGCGATTAAAGATAAGAAAGATTGCTTCAGACGCCTATACCTGGATAGGAGTGCAGACAACATAGAGAGGTACAAGATGGAGAAGAAGGCCGCAAAGCGAGCTGTCAGTGAAGCAAGGGGTCGGGCATATGAGGACCTCTACCAACGGTTAGGCATAAAGGAAGGTGAAAGGGACATCTATATGATGGCCAAGATCCGAGAGAGGAAGACGAGGGATATTGGTCAAGTCAAAAACATCAAGGACGGGGCAGACCAATTCTTGGTGAAGGACGAGGAGATTAAGCATAGATGGTGGGAGTACTTCGACAAGCTATTCAATGAGGAGAATGAGAGTTCTACCATTAAACTGGACGACTCCTTTGATGAGACTAACATGCATTTTGTGCGGCGAATCCAGGAGTCTGAGGTCAAGGAGGCTTTAAAAAGGATGAAAGGAGGCAAGGCGATGGGCCCTGATTGTATACCCATTGACGTGTGGAAAGGCCTTGGGGACATAGTGATAGTATGGCTAACCAGGCTTTTCAACCTCATTTTTCGGGCAAACAAGATGCCGGAAGAATGGAGATGGAGTATATTAGTACCAATCTTCAAGAATAAGGGGGATGCTCAGAGTTGTACTGATTATTGTGAATTAAGCTGATGAGCCACACAATGAAGATATGGGAGACAGTCATTGAGCACCGCTTAAAAAGAATGACAAGCGTGACCAAAAATCAGTTTGGTTTCATTCTTGGGAGGTCGACCATGGAAGCCATTTTCTTGGTGCGACAACTTATGGAGAGATAAAGGGAGAAAAAGAAGGACTTGCATATGGTGTTCATTGACTTGGAGAAGGCCTATGATAAGATACCGAGGAATTTCATGTGGTGGGCCTTGGAGAAACACAAAGTCCCAGCAAAGTACATTACCCTCATCAAGGACATGTATGATAATGTTGTGACAAGTGTTCGAACAAGTGATGTCGACGCTGATGACTTCCCGATTAAGATAGGACTACATCAGGGGTCAGCTTTGAGCCCTTATCTTTTTGCCTTGGTGACGGATGAGGTCACAAGGGATATACAAGGAGATATCCCATGGTGTATGCTCTTTGCGGATGATGTGGTGCTAGTTGACGATAGTCAGAAGGGGGTAAATAGGAAGTTAGAGTTATGGAAACAAACCTTGGAATCGAAAGGGTTTAGGCTTAGTAGAACTAAAACCAAGTACATGATGTGCAGTTTCAGTACTACTAGGTGTGAGGAGGAGGAGGTTAGGCTTGAGGGGCAGGTGGTACCTCAGAAGGACACCTTTCGGTATTTGGGGTCAATGCTACTGGAGGATGGGGGTATTGATGAAGATGTCAACCATTGAATCAAAGCCGGATGGGTGAAGTGGCGCCAAGCTTCTAGCATTCTCTGTGACAAGAGAGTGCCACAAAATCTAAAAGGCAAGTTCTACAGGACGGCTGTTCGACCCGCAATGTTGTATGGCGTTGAGTGTTGGCCGACTAAAAGGTGACATGTTCAACAATTAGGTGTGGCGGAGATGCGTATGTTGAGATGGATGTGTGGCCACATGAGGAAAGATAGAGTCCGGAATGATGATATACAAGATAGAGTTGGGGTAGCACCAATTGAAGAGAAGCTTGTCCAACATCGTTTGAGATGGTTTGGGCATATTCAAAGCATGCTTCCAGAAGCTCCAGTGCATAGCAGGCGGCTAAAGCATGCGGAGAATGTCAAGAGAGGTCGGGTAAGACCAAATTTGACATGGGAGGAGTCCGTTAAGAGAGAGCTGGAGGATTGGAGTATCACTAGAGAACTAGCTATGCACAGGGGTGCGTGGAAGCTTGCTATCTATGTGCCAGAGCCATGAGTTGGTCGCGAGATCTTATGGGTTTCACCACTAGCCTACCCAAACTTGTTTGTGACTAAAGGCTTTGTTGTTGTTGTTGTTGTGTTAGAGAACATAGTAATTCAAAAAAAAATCCTATGATCACGCAAGATCTATCTAGGAGATGCATAACAACGAGATGGGAGAGTGTGTCCACGTACCCTCATAGACCAAAATCAGAAGCGTTTAGTAACGCAGTTGATGCAGTCGAACGTCTTACCGATCCAACCGATCCAAGTACTGAACGTACGACACCTTCGTGTTCAGAACATGTTCAGCACGATGACGTCCCTCGAGCTCTTGATCCAGTAAGGGTCGAGGGAGAGTTCCGTCAGCACGATGGCGTGGCGACGGTGTTGATGAAGTTATTGGCGGAGGGCTTCGCCTAAGCACTACAATGATATGACCGAGGTATTAAATGGAGGGGGGCACCGCACATGGCTAAGAGATTGTCTGTTTTGCTTTGGGGTGCTCAACTACCTCCATATATAAAGGAGGGAGAGAGGAGGCGGCCGGCCTAGAGGGGCGCACCAAAGGGGGTAGTCCTACTAGGTCTCCCTAGTCCTAGTAGGATTCCCCTTCCTTCACTACTGGAAAAAGGACTGTTAGTGGCGCACCTGTTTTGGCCATTAATGGCGCAATACAGGTGCGCCACTAGCATCACGCCATTAGTAATTGTTAGTAATGGCGCACTATAGATAGTAATGGCGCACCACATAGAAGTGCCTCATTACTAACAATTTTTTTTCAAAAAAAATTCAGAATTTTTTTTCTTAATCTCGGGTCACTATGGCTTAATCTCGGGTCAGTATGCTTAATCCCAAGTCAAATCACACTCCGTAGTCAAACTTCCCGAAAGATCACCCATCCTCACACTACTCCAGCCCAAGCACGCTTAACTTCAGAGTTCTATCCAACCCTAGCACCAGCTCACTTAATAGACACTTGTTGATATATCTAGCATATCAATCCTATTAAACCTTGCTGATGATTAGGACTTTGTTCATGTTCATGAGTGTGATGAAATTTTGAAAAAATATTTCAAACTTCCGTTCATATTACGTATCATATTTTGAAAAAAAATTCCCAAAAAAAATTCGAAACTAATTTTTTTCTATTACTAGTGGCGCACCTAGCAAACGGTGCGCCACTACTAACTTTGAATTTTTTTGAATTTTTTTGCCTCTCTAGATCTTAAAATCCCCGTATCTTTTATTCTATCAGGTTTTTGAGGATTTTGAAAATGTTTAACGGTGCACCACTACTAGCTGATTTTTCATATAAAAAACTTTTTAATCCGAGTTCGTATGCAAAAGCTATGCCCATTTTACAAATTCCAGAGAGATTTTGCAAATAAAGTCAAAATTCATATTTGTAAATTTTCCCAACTAGACCACATATCACATGGGAAACTTATTTTCTTTTATTTTTTTGACATTTCCACCATTTTTTTTTTAAAAAAAACTGAAAAGGCGGTCCAGGGGGGTGTAGTCGGTGGAATTTTTGGTCAAAGTTACTAATGGCGCACCGTGGGTGTGGTGCGCCATTACTAGTTAAAACCCCTGTTCAAGAATTCATCTGATTAAACAGTTAACTTGCCGATTAATCCCTACTCGTAGGGTCACCGAGTAGCCTATAAACCGATAAATCGTCCGATTAATTGATTAAATGGCCGATTAACTTGCCGATTAGCCGATTAATCCCCTACTCACCAGCCAACTAAGAAGCTACCAGTTAATGATTTCCTCAACAATGGTTAAAACTAGTAATGACGCACAACACCCACGGTGCGCCATTACTAACTTTGAAAAAAAATTGTTAGTAGTGGCGCACCGAGGGTGTGGTGCGCCATTACTAGTTAAAACTAGTAATGGCGCACTAACACTTGGTGCGCCATTACTAGTTTTGAAAAAAAAAGAAAAAAATTGTTAGTAGTGGCGCACTATCCCCTGGTGCGCCATTACTATTTTTGAAAAAAAATTGTTAGTAGTGGCGCACCGTGTATGTGGTGCGCCATTAGTATTTGGAGTTTAATGGCGTACCTATATATGGTGCGCCACTGCTATATAGAAGTGGCGCACCACACATGTGGTGCTCCATTAATGTCAATTTCATCTATAGCCGTTTTCCTAGTAGTGCTTTCCAGAGTAGGAGAAGGGGGAAGGGAAAGAGAGAGGGAGAAGGAAAGGGGGGGCGCCCCCTCCCCTAGTCCAATTCGGTTTGGCTAGGGGGGCGCGCGCCACCTCTTGGCCGCCGGCCTCCTCTTCCCAATAAGGCCCATGAAGGCCCAATACTCGCCCGGGGGGTTCCGGTAACCTCCCGGTACTCCGGAAAATGTCTAAACCCTTCCGAAACATCTCCGGTGTCAATCTTTATGTCTCAACCATTTAAAGACTCATCGTCATGTCCATGATCTCATTCGGGACTCCGAAAAAACTTCGGTCATCAAAAAGACATAACTCTTAATACAAATCGTCATCAAACGTTAAGCGTGCGGACCATACGGGTTCGAGAACTATGTAGACATGACCGAGACATATCTCTGGTCAATAACCAATAGCGAAACTTGGATGCTCATATTGGCTCCTACATATTCTTTGAAGATCTTTATCGGTCAAACCGCACAACAGCATACGTTGTTCCCTTTGTCATCGGTATGTTACTTGCCAGAGATTGGGTCATCGGTATCAGCATACCTAGTTCAATCTCGTTACCGACAAGTCTCTTTACTCGTTCCATGCTTCATCCCGTAACTAACTCATTAGTCACATTGCCTGCAAGGCTAATAGTGATGAGCATTACCGAGAGGGCCCAGAGATACCTCTCCGATACACGGAGTGACAAATCCTAATCTTGATCTATGCCAACCCAACAAACACCTTTGGAGACACCTGTAGAGCATCTTTATAATCACCCAGTTATGTTGTGACGTTTGATAGCACACAAGGTGTTCCTCCGATATTCGGGAGTTGCATAATCTCATAGTCAGAGGAACATGTATAAGTCATGAAGAAAGCAGTAGCAATAAAATTGTAACGATCATAATGCTAAGCTAACGGATGGGTCTTGTCCATCACATCATTCTCTTATGATGTGATCCTATTCATCAAACGACAACACATGTCTATGGTTAGGAAACATAAGCATCTTTGATTTACGAGCTAGTCAAGTAGAGGCATACTAGGCACACTCTGTTTTGTCTATGTATTCACACATGTACTAAGTTTCTGGTTAATACAATTCTAGCATGAATAATAAACATTTATCATGATATAAGTAAATATAAATAATAACTTTATTATTGACTCTAGGGCATATTTCCTTCAGTCTTCCACTTGCACTAGAGTCAATAATCTAGATTACAAAGTAATGATTCTAACACCCATGGAGTCTTGGTGCTGATCATGTTTTGCTCGTGGAAGAGGCTTAGTCAACTAGTCTGCAACATTCAAAGGCGTATGTATCTTGCAAATCTCCATGTCTCCTTCTGCGATTTGATGCCGGATGGAATTGAACCGTCTCTTGATGTGTATGGTTCTCTTGTGAAATCTGGATTCCTTTGCCAAGGCAATTGCACCAGTATTGTCACAAAAGATTTTAATTGGACCCGATGCACTAGGTATTACACCTAGATCGGATATGAACTCCTTCATCCAGCTCCTTCATTTGCTGCTTCTGAAGCACCTATGTACTCCGCTTCACACGTAGATCCCGCCACGACGCTTTGCTTGGAACTGCACCAACTGACAGCTCCACCATTCAATATAAATATGTGCCTGGATTGCGACATAGAGGCATCTGGATCAGTGTCAAAGCTTGCATCGACGTAACCAACGACGAGCTCTTTGTCACCTCCATAAATGAGAAACATATCCTTAGTCCTTTTTAGGTATTTCAGGATGTTTTTGACCGTTGTCCAGTGCTCCACTCCTGGATTACTTTGGTACCTCCCTGCTATACTTATAGCAAGGCAGACATCAAGTCTGCTACACAGCATTGCATACATGATAGAACCTATGGCTGAAGCATAGGGAATGACTTTCATTTTCTCTCTATCTTTTGTAGTGGTCGGGCATTGAGTCTGACTCAACTTTACACCTTGGAACACAGGAAAGAACCCTTTCTTTGACTGATCCATTTTGAACTTCTTCAGAACTTTATCAAGGTATGTGCTTTGTGAAAGTCCAATTAAGTGTATTGATCTATCTCTATAGATCTTAATGCCCAATATGTAAACAGCTTCATCGAGGTCTTTCATTGAAAAATTCTTATTCAAGTATCCTTTTATGCTATCCAAAAATTTTGTATCATTTCCAATCAACAATATGTCATCCACCTATAATATTAGAAATGCTACGGAGCTCCCACTCACTTTTGTAAATATAGGCTTCTCCAAACATCTATTTAAAACCATATGCTTTGGTCACACTATCAAAGCGTATATTCCAACTCCGAGAGGCTTGCACCAGTCCATAAATGGATCGCTGGAGCTTACACACTTTGTTGCACCTTTTGGATCGACAAAACCTTCTGGTTGCATCATATACAACTCTTCTTTAAGAAATCCATTAAGGAATGCAGTTTTGACATCCATTTGCCAAATTTCATAATCATAAAATGCGGCAATTGCTAACATGATTCGAACAGACTTAAGCATCGCTACGGGTGAGAAGGTCTCATCGTAGTCAACTCCTTGAACTTGTCAAAAACCTTTCGCAACAAGTCAAGCTTTGTAGACAGTAACATTACCATCAGCGTCAGTCTTCTTCTTGAAGATCCATTTATTTTCTATGGCTTGCCGATCATCGGGCAAGTCCACCAAAGTCCACACTTTGTTCTCATACATGGATCCCATCTCAGATTTCATGGCCTCAAGCCATTTTGTAGAATCTGGGCTCATCATCGCTTCCTCATAGTTCGTAGGTTCATCATGGTCTAGTAACATGACTTCCAGAACAGGATTACCGTACCACTCTGGTGCGGACCGTACTCTGGATGACCTATGAGGTTCGGTAGTAAATTGATCTGAAGTTTGATGATCATCATTATTAGCTTCCTCGCTAATTGGTGTAGGAATCACTCGAACTAATTTCTGTGATGAACTATTTTCCAATTCAGGAGAAGGTACAATTACCTCATCAAGTTCCACTTTCCTCCCACTCACTTCTTTCGAGAGAAACTCCTTCTCTAAAAAGGATCCATTCTTAGCAACGATTATCTTGCCTTCAGATCTGTGATAGAAGGTGCACCTAACAGTTTCCTTTGGGTATCCTATGAAGATGCACTTCTCCGATTTGGGTTCGAGCTTATCAGGTTGAAGCTTTCTCACATAAGCATCGCAGCCCCAAACTTTAAGAAACGACAACTTGGGTTTCTTGAAAAACTACAGTTCATAAGGTGTCATCTCAACGGATTTGGATGGTGCCCTATTCAAAGTGAATGCAGATGTCTCTAAAGCATAACCCCAAAACAATAGTGGTAAATCAGTAAGATACATCATAGATCGTACCATATCCAATAAAGTATGGTTATGACGTTCAGACACACCATTACACTGTGGTGTTCCAGGTGGCATGAGAGGCGAAACTATTCCACATTGTTTCAAATGAAGACCAAACTCGTAGCTCAAATATTCGCCTCCACGATTAGATCGTAAAAACTTTATTTTCTTGTTACGATGATTTTCCACGTCACTCTGAAATTCTATGAACTTTTCAAATGTTTCAGACTTATGTTTCATTAAGTAGATATACCCATATCTGCTCAAATCATATGTGAAGGTAAGAGAATAACGATACCTTCCACGAGCCTCAATGCTCATTGGTCCGCATACATCGGTATGTATTATTTCCGATAAGTCAGTAGCTTGTTCCATATCCCAATGGATCAAAGTCTCTGTGCTTAAGTGTCATCCCTGGATCGGTATGCTGACACAGTACCCGAGGAATTATAACAGAGTTCAATCACACACTTATTACATCGAGGTCCTCATAAAGAGTATTTATTACAAAAAGATGGCTGAAGGCCATCTAAATGAAATAACCGCGGAAGCTTCGAAGATAAATGAGTCCATCAACTCCACGACATAACTGAGTGCATGATAATGACCTAGCGCACCTTACTCTTCATCGGAAAACTCTGCAACATGAGTCATTGCAACCGTGTAGGTCGGCACATGGAATATGCTGGCAGAGTCACACTGTAGAGCAAATGAATGAAAGAAACTATATCTACATGCATATTTGGCTGGTGGGGGCTCCAAGTTTATTTTTGCATAAAGCTAATTTTTTCCTACAACAAAGGAATACATTTTATTTACTACCATGTTTATGCCATCATTGAGAAGGTTCCTCCAACTCAATCCCAAAATTACCAAGTATAAACAATTAAACCCAATGCATTACTTAAAGAGTGATGAGATCAACAAAATATTCACTTCCAGATACTCAAATTGTCCATAACCGGGGACACGACTAACCATGACTAGTTTGTACACTCTGCAGAGGTTTGCGCACTTTTCCCCACAAGACTCGACCACCTCCATGATCGAAAGATTGAGACATAGTCTTTCTGAAGCATTAATTCTTTACTCTGGGTAGACCGATACACCTAATTGCCCCTACATATGCTAGTCTACCACTGAAAGAGGTCACACAACTTACTCAACTATGCCAGAGCCCATAATGGCTTGTGGCTGCACATGGAAGTTTCTAGGCATGAAATATCATATGATCCCTTTGAGCCTAGGTGGCGAACCTAGGGTAATGACATGGGTACTCTGCGATTCCCATGGGCAAGCACTGGTTTCTCAAGGTGCCCCAAACAATCCACCCAGATGTGTATTAAAGTTGCCACCTTAATGTTGTCCAAAAATTATTATCTCTCACAACTTTCATGAATCTTACATACCAATCCCCGTGTACGAGCATGGCTAAGCTATATATGAGCATAACGTATATTCCCGGGGTGATCAAAGGTAATAAGTTCCTACCTCATGAACTACAACCAAACCACATGTTCCCAATCCTACTCATGCAAATCTTTGAGGGGTAAAACTAATGCATAGTAAAAATTGGGTATTGAAAAGTATGATCAAAGTGTAACTTGCCTTGCTGATGATCGGAAAACTCTAGAGATTCTTAGTAACAAGCTTCGGACTCCGGGAAATCTATCGTAAACAAAAAATAGCATACATAAGCACTCAAGCAAAAGATGCAAAGAGTAATCAAAGAAAAGATCCAGAAAACTCAAAAACAAGCAAATAACTAATCTAAATAGAAAAAAAATTAACAGTATTATAATTATGTGGATTACATCTTAACAGAAGGTACATGTGATTATTTTCGATTTGCAAAAAGAATCAACTAAAACGGAGCTACAAAACTCAAGATACGAACAAAAGAAGTTCAAATTCAAACACTACAAGAAATACGTCAACTTGCGGCCATCACTATTGGTCACTGAAGGGTCATTGTTTTCCATTTCCTACCTTTTTTGACCAAAAACAGATGGTCAAAAGCTAGCCGTCGTAAACTGAAATTAACGACCTTCTTCGGGATAAGGTCGTGGAAGGCAACGACCAAAACAAAAGGTCGTTGATCCTATGACCTTCTGTTTTGGTCGCTAGCTCTGTGCCCAAGCCACGTCGGATCCGACATGGCAAGCTGATGTGGCAAAATTCCGACCAAATGAATAGGTCGTTGACAAGAATTAGTCCCGTCTGATTAGGTGTCTACGTGGGCCGAGCCCAACAATTCATCCTTTTTATATATTTTTTATTATTAATTTTGGTCAGCTATATGGGCCAGGCCCAACTATTCGGCCTTTTTAATTTCTGGGCCATTACTATTAATTTTCTATTTTCAGCCATATTATTTTTGTGTTGGTCCCACTAGTCAGATTGGTCCCACTTGTCATGCTAATATCACAATTGGACCCACACGTCAGAAATTTCAAAATTTGTCAAACAATTTCCATAAGTGGGTCCCCTGGTCAAGTTTCCATTTCATAGGTATTGAAATTATATACACAATCAATATTTCAAACAGACTATAGAGCAAATGAAATTCATCCAAAATAACACTAAATATTACAATACATAATATGCTACTCTCACTAATATTAACTCATGATATTACAATACATAATATGCTACTCTCGCTGATAGGCTTCACGGCTTCACACTTCATACTTCACCTATGCAAAAAAGAAGAAGAAGAAGAAGAACCTGTAGGAAGCATCAAACATAGCTTATAAGCAAGAATTGACAATAAGCTCAATTTAACAACACAAGATTCTGATACATTTATACAGTTCATGAGGTCAGCTGACTATTAACGGCTTGCCCATAGATTACAAACAATTATGTGTACAAGGCAATTCATCATTTAAGTTGGAAGGTGTTCAATAGCAAAACAGAACATGATATATACTAAAAAACTTGAACTGGCAATATGCAACTAAATAGGCTATTAATACAGCAAGCATGAAATGACAACAACTGCTTGATAGATTTGATTAAACTTGTATGAAGCAATAGCATGCATAGACAACGACATTATATATGAAGGATTATAGATTGCATAATTGGTCAACTAATCATCCATCTATATTTCTATCAACAGCACACTAGATAGGCCACACATTTATCCCTAGAGTACAGTGAGGTAAAAACAGATTATGGTGCTTGCCAAGTGAGGTAAAAACAGATTATCAGCAGCACACTAGCTAGGCCACACATCTATATTTCTATCAGCAGCACACTAGATAGGCCACACATTTATTACATTTACATAGTGGTGGCTGGCTGGCAATCATGGCTGCTAGCTCATGCTACCAGTGTGCGTGCACATCTCCCCGCTGCAACTAACCCAACCAAATGAAGCAACAGTAGCAAACCACACATGTACTAGTAAACTTCACTATGAAACAGTTTCTCGCCGAAAGAAACTACCAAAGCATTTCCAAGAATTTCGAAGAAATCCCCTCAAGTCGATTAAGCCAAGGATATTATTTTCCACAAGCAAAAAACTGTGGTTAAGCTCCCACATGGGCATGGTTTTTTTGGGGTTTCAAGACACAAATCACAGAAGTGGATGGGCATATATAAGGTACATTGTGAATCTACGGCGTCAACCTACTGGAGTTACTTGTCCTCAGTGATGAGCAGCTGCTTCCTCCTTGGGCTTGGTCATCTGGACAGCCAAAAAAACATGCAACTATAAGAAGATAGATTGATGGTAAAAAGAGTGAAGAAGTGTGATTCAGTGAACAGAAAAGCATATGTACATTATAATACTATAGACAAGAAAATAATAAGCCTAATATGAAGATAAGTGTTTTTCTTATTGATGGCTGTAAGATGGACTGATGGTAAAAATAGAGAAGAATTGTGATTCAGTGAACAGAAAACAAGACCTTATTATTCAGTAGTGACACTCGATATTTGACAAGTAAGGTTTTATGTATACAAGTTAGGCAGAGCAATGTACAAGATAAATCATTTTATATAAAGCGTGTCCAATCAATATCCAAAATGCTATCGAGCAGAGCATAGAAACAGAGTCCCAAAAATATAATTAGATGTTGTGGCGACAGCCACGCGGCAAGCCGACAGCGGTAGGCTGGGGCGAGGGTTGTGGAGGAGGCGAGGGTTGTGGAGGAGGCAAGTGTTCTCTGGTTATTAACAAGGAAACTGGGTGATTAACATCTCTCAAAAAAGAAAAAGAAACAAATTAAAATATTGAGTGCGGCAGCAACATCTACTTGTTACTGGAGTCCCAGATCAAGATAGCCAGAGGCCACTTGGCACCATGGAACCTGCAGAATTTCCATCATATATATGAATGAGTTAGGAAGTAAAGTAGAGTTGAACTACCCAGCCTCATACATATATATAAAGTGTGCTGCACTGCTACTACAGAAAGTTTCATCGGCTTTCAAGTGAAGGGATACACGTTGTTCAACTGCCGTGTTTATTTTTTGTTGTTGGGGAAAGCAATAGCTTAATCAGTTCACTTCTCTAATAGTATGAACAGCCTATCACTCAAACAATCCTTGAGTTCTAATATAGTATTGTATTGGTAAAAGAAACATGTCACCACGAAGAGCTTTAATAGTTAGCACCATTTTTTATTACAGAAGTTTAGAGAGAGATTTGAGAAATCTATATTAGAGAAAACTTCAGTGCATGCAGAAGTTCTCTCAAGTCCCATTGCAAATATCAAGTGCATACAGAAGCTTTGATTTGAGTGGGAATGGTATGAAAGGGGAATATAAGGACACTATACTCAAGAGTTGCATATCTACATAGAAATTATGTTGATCACATAAGTAACTAACAGTGAATGACAAACGATCTGCACTTCAGATCGCACGCACATCAACCACACTACAAAAAAGACACGTCCGTGACATTTTGGGCCGAACGAATTTTTTTCCTGTCATACTTATGACACTTCTATGATGATAATTGTGACAAAACCCGGTATCATCATAGATGTGGTGGGCTCCTACTTCTATGACAAAAAATCATGACAGAAAACGGGCGTTTCGTCCTAGGCGGGCCGGAGACGCAGCTGCATGACATTCTTTGGGCCATCCATGACGGAAAAAACCATGGTAGAAGCGAGGGCGAGGAAAATTTCGGGGAGTTCCAGGTTATGGTGGGTGGTCGGGGCCGAGCAATGCATGGAGGTTTGCGCGTTTCTCTCGTACACGCACGCGCATGGGTGCGAGGCGTTGGTTGAACCCGAGCGATCGATCGATGGCTGTTAACTGAACCGATCGAGCGATTCCTTCGCTACTGTTGCTAACTGAATCCGGCCGATGCTGCCTCTGGATGAATAGTGAGCGTTGCGGGGGGGGGGGGGGGGGGGGGTGGATGTACAGTGTGCATTGCTGGGGGGTTTGGATGAATAGTTTCTGGTGGGGTTGGATGAACAGGACCCCGTGGTTGCCTCTGGATGAACAGGACCCCGATCGATCGAGTCGGTTGGGACTGGATGAACACGACCCTGTGGAGGGCTGGATTAATAGGATGACCCCATGGAGGGCTGGATGAACAGTAGATGGTGGAGGGTTGGATGAACAGTAGATCATGGAGGGGTGGTTGAATAGGAGCCCGTGGAGAGGGCTGGTTGAAAAGTAGCCGGTGGACACTACAAGAAATATGTCAACTTGTGACCCTCACTATTGGTCTCTGAAAGGTCATAGTTTTTCATTTGCGACCTTTTTGTGACCAAAACCAGAAGGTCAAAAGCTGGCGGTCGTAAACTGAAATTATTGACCTTCTGTAAAAGGTCGTTGGTTCCACGACCAAATTTTTGGTCACTAGCAACCTCCCCAGGCCACGTAGGCATCCAGCGTGCCAAGCTTATGTGGCACAAGATTCAGCCTGGTCCAATTCGGTTTTCTACATGGGCCTAGCCCAACAATTCGGTATTTTTAATGTATTTT
Organism: Aegilops bicornis; assembly: GCA_021605145.1. NCBI lineage: Eukaryota > Viridiplantae > Streptophyta > Magnoliopsida > Poales > Poaceae > Aegilops > Aegilops bicornis. The sequence goes on from CM038674.1 coordinate 163,182,563, forward strand.
TTCTTGTTAATTTTTGCTAGCTACATGGGCTTGGGCCATTAATTCAGCCTTTTTTCTAAGATGCAGCCTTTTACAGTCTACTGATTTTTTATTTTCGTCCTTTTTATTGCCACTGGTCCCACCAATCAAATTGGTCCCACTTGTCATGCTTATCACAAAAGATCCCACACATCAAAAATTTCAAAATCTGTCAAACAACCATTATAACTTGGACCCCCTTGTCATGTTTCCATTTGACGGGTATTCAAATCACATACACAATCATTATTTCAAACAATCCAAATAGCAAATGAAATTCATCCAAAACAACACGACATTAGTCTATTACAAACGTTACAGTATACTACAGCCCAGATAAGCCTACTCGCCTACATTTACAACACATAATATGCTAGTCTTTGTTGATATGCTTCACGACTTGAACTTGGATTCGCACTTCACCTGTGCAAAAAACAAGAATGAACATATAAAAATAAGAATGTGTACAGAACATCAAACAGTAGCCAATGAGGGATCCAATAACTTATAAGGAAGAATTGACAGCAAATGAGATGTACATAAATAGTATGACTAACACTAACCAGTATGCGTTCATGGAGTGACTAAAATGTTCTCACTAGCTAGGATTTTTTAGTATACAATATACTGACATGTGCAACTCTCTAAATTGATCATAGAAATGAAAACTGTAGGTGCGCTGCAGGCCAGATCATCATATTTGAGCATTAATATTTCTGTATTACTACACATCAACTACAGCACTAGGAGTACACAACAACTAGTAGCAGAACTAGAAGAAATAACCAAATTGAGTGTACACCAATATCATCAGGAACATGAGTATAACAAGAATCTTGCTTTACTGGGATACAGTGACACAGCAGAATTTCTAGGATACAGTAACACATACACATTGTTGATTTAACACGTTCAGAAACAGTCTAGTGTGTATATTGTACTCTGCAAGGCTTGATTTAACACAATGAGGAACATTATTGATTTAAAACATGTCCCAAGAATGAACTACTCCTGCAAATATCAGAAGAGCATAAGCACACACTACATCTACTCCCCAAACAATCACTTGCCAAACTCACAAGAGCATAAGCAAAAGACCAGTGCATATTACCCAAGTTTCTTCAGTACTCGAGCATCACAAGGAAAAAGGGCAGTGCATCACTAGTGACTAAGTACAAACTAGTCAGATCTAGATGATATCAAACTGAAGCAAATCAGCCACATCAAAGAAAGGAGAAAGTGATACAGCTAAAGAAAAAGATGGATGGAGGCAAGATAGAGAAGCAGCAGCCAACCTCATCTCGCTTTCGGTCCACAGGCTGGTCCCGTGGCCGTTGGTAGCGGTCGAAGATCCCCTTGATGCTGCAAGTAGCACATGAAGAAGAAGAACAAAACGAAGCCGCCTTAGAGAGGTAATCAAGCAAGCAAACAGAAGCAACCGTGTAGTACAGAATGCATCACTATAGAAGGGGCATAATTTTTGTACTAGTTAAAATTGAACATGGTTTGTACTTCTCACATAAATCTTTACTCTTGTAAATTCAAAGCTATGTTTGATCCCAGATGACATGAGATGATGATTATAATGTATGACACCCTACTGAAGCAACAAACAACTCCTGACTTATTACTACAAAGAAAATAGTTCTTCCCAAGCCTCCATTTTAACAATGTATGACTCCTGACTTACGCGACCACATTTAGTACATAATGTGTGTGTTTTTGGCCTCGAGCATCTACCAAGTAAATTTACTACCCACAAGCAGCCTTCAAGTTCAGTCTTAGACAAGCCAAAGATTACAATATAAGTGTCAGACCCTATTGTAGCGAGCCATACCGCGTAATACGCCTTCTTGATCTCACCTGGCCGGCGTCCTTCTTCACGCCGAGCACGTCGTAGTAGTCCCTCACCACCATGGGCCTGGTCCCTACACACAGCCACAGATCTCAGGGCAAGCTCACCAAACCGGGAACAAATGAGAACCACAAGGATTACGGTACACATGGCATTTTCCCAGTCTACAGTCACTAAATAAATGAAAGGAGTATGACGGAAATACGGTAAAATAGTCTAGTTAACTTGTCGATTAAGAGACTAATGAAACTGGTCACTCTAAGCATACTAGAGCTTCAAACCTCAAGCTAAACAGAGTAATACTAGTGCATACAAAACCTCAAGCTAAACAAAATATGCAGTACCTAGGAAGTAATCATCATATTTTCACAAAAACAACATGCAATGCAGAAAAATATACTCATACAAGAAGATCACTGCCTGTAGTTTTATTTAGATGACATACACTGCAAAAATCTTAAGAGGAAATAACTACATCGAGCAATTTACTTCATGATTAAGCAAGCAAGTCGACATGGCATCAAATCGAACACAAGCATAAAAGATCTGTCAATCTGCATCATCAGTAGAGCTACACTGCAGCAGGGCATTTCAGCATTATTTAACCCTTCAAATATTTTGTCAGAGTACATGCCACGAGTCTACACTCTGTAGTAAACACAACTATAGTTTTCAGCAAACGTAACACAAATTTGGGGTACCAACCGTTCAAAAGGACAACAAAACCACATCTAAACAACAGGGTTCCAGAAATCACAATACAAAATTATGCATCTCACAGCTGACTCACACATATTTAATCTAAATAAAAATGGACTAACTACCCAATAATCAAGCTCTTTAGCTCCAGTATTTTCAACCTGACCAATTTAGCTCCAATATTTTCAACCTGATCATGACAAAAGTTCAGTCAGGACTAAATATGTTACAAAAGTGCAGGGAAACAAAACTCTAGTGATGTAGAAGAGTTGCTGCAACCTCCGTATTAAGTACACAAAAATAAGAAGGATTCAATTATATATATATAGGCATAAAAAGAAGAGTTGCCATCAATGCTTCAGTTCTGCACTTATCGATGCAGTGGTATATATGCCAATTCATAGTACTGTCACAACTCCTTGACTTTATAATTTAGTTTTGACATTCACATTACCAATCTGTGTTACCCAATGAAAGCGTATATCACTGTAAACAGTATTCCATGAAAGAGAAACCCAAAGTAGACAACATTTGCCCATGGAGTACAAATATTGACCTCATTTAGTGGTAATTAATGTGTACTCCTAAGCATGTATTTACCGAAGGCTATGTTTCAGTTACCAAAAAGTGAAAATAACATAAGTAAGAAGCACAGTTGTAGTGATTACAATTTGGCATGAACTTTCTCCAGTGGGACAGGCACAATTTGCAGAGTGTGCTCAAACAAGAACTAACGGTTGGTACTGCAACTCTCTCAGACGAGTACTAACTAGAAAGAGCACCATGGGGACGGGGATGGTTGGATGGAAATCTCACCAGGATGAGGTCGAAGATGAACCAGGAGGTGCCGAAGAGGAACACGGACAGGGACAGCAGGAACGGCATGAACTCCAGCCCTCTTCGACCAACCTCTGCATAAGCACAACCACAAGCATGGCTAATTACTCAGTAGTCAGCGCGTACACCAAACTGTTGACTGTAGATTTCAGAAATGTGTGCGTGCGTACCGTGAAGACGGCGACCCGTGAAGCTAATCATGACGTCGACGCAGGGCACGGCGATGGCGCCAAGCCGCGATGCCGCCGCCGAGGACGACGAGGAAGAGGACCAGGACCCCCGCTCGCAGTCGGTGGTGGCGACCATGTCCACGATGGCCTCCGTCTCGGGCCGCGGGATGAGCACGCCCGTCCGGACGGCGACCACCAGTCCTTCGATGCTCATTCAGCGGCGCTGGAAGGGAAGGTGCGGAGGCGTCGGCGAGGAGCCAGCAGAGATGGCGGTGGAGGTGCGGCGCCGAGGGCGGGACGAGCGCGGCGGCCCTGCGGCGGAGGGCGCCGACCGAGGCCTCTGGGACGGGCGGAGGAAGAGCGGCGGACGTCCTCCGGGAAGCGACGAGGAGCGGGTGCTGGCGCGCGGGCGCGGGCGGCGGGGTCGGATCTGAATCGGGAGGGATGGGATCGGCGGGGTGGTGGCGGCGATGTGGGAGACGAGGGGAGGGATGGGGGAGAGGGATCGCTAGGGTTCGTGGGTGAGAGGGTGAGGGAGTTTTCTTTTTTCTTTTTCATTTTTTTTAGATAAAGATGGGGAGGGGGTGAGGGAAAAAGGGCTGTCGTCGGATCCGAGAGCATCCGACGGTGTTTGAGCACGATCCGCATGACATGTCCATGGACCAATCAGAACCCAGTAGACGTTATGACCTTCTAAATTGGTCGTAATCGAATAAAAATAAGGTGTTGAGCCATATTTTTTTCAAAAAAAGGTGTTGAATCATATAAACAATTTTATGATATGAGAAATTCAAAAAGAAACATTTTCATTATGTCACCAAATGTGACATAGTTTTTAGGAAAACTAACAAACTTGGAATTTGAATAAGACAAATATCTTTTAAAAATTGTTATGAGAAATGAGTTTTTAGGGGGGGGGGGGGGTCATTTTCTATTTTCGGAGTGCCAAAAATGTTTACATCACCACTCCATTTTCCAAAACTATAAGACAACATTTTATGTACAGTTGACCAAATCTTTAGATGTATAATGCTTTCGATCCACCTCTCATCAAAAAGACAAATTATGTTTCAAAAAAGCATCTACCTCGACATTCTTTTGTTTTTCTTCTACTTTTTCACATGAAAAATTCAAAGAAATGATCTTATATTGTGCACAATGGTGCATCTTGAAATGGCAAACAATGTTACCTAAGAATGTTTTCATTTTCTTTGCACGGAAAATTCATTTTTCATTTTTCGAGTCCAGAAAAGAGGCTTTTTTGTGAAGGACCTGCCAAATATTTGTTGCAAAATTGGACCAAATCATTTTTCTAAAATACTAAGCCATATTTAATGCACAATTGACCAAATGGTTAGGTGTAAAAAGTTTTGATCCACCTCTCGTGAAAAAGACAAATGTTCACCGATTCAGCTGGAAGCGGGTCAAATTTGAACTGTAGCTTCCTTATAGTTTGCTCTTTATTTTTTTCAAAAATAATTTCTAGGTATATAAGTATCTATTTAATCAGAGAAACATCAAAAGGTTTCCAAGATTCAACCACTAGCTAGTAACGGTCATTCCCGCCGTTTTGACCGCATTTTGAAACGGGCATAAAAAATTCAAAAAAAAATCAATAAATTGGGAAACCTTCGCATTGTGTCATTATATGTGGCCAAGTTCCGAGGAAAAATAATAAACTTGTAATACGGCTATTATTTTAAAAAAAAGTGTTCTCAGAAACGAGCTATCACGTGTGGAGATCAATGGCTTTCAAGCCAAATGATCAATCTTATGGCCACATTCATGGCATAGTTTGTTAAAATGATCTCATATTGTGCACAAGGGTGCATCTTGGAATTCCAAACAATGCTGCCTAAGGGAGTTTTCATTTTCTTTGGACGAAAAAACCATTTTCCATTTTTCGAGTGCCCAAAAGGAGGTTTTTTTTGTGAAGAACCTACCAAATAATTGTTGCAAAATTGGACCAAATAAATTTTCTAAAATACTAGGCCATATTTAATGCACAATTGACCAAATGATTGGTTGTAAAAAGTTTTGACCCACCTCTCGTGAAAAAGACAAATTTCCGCCGATTCCGCTAGAAGTGGGTCAAATTTGAACTGCAGCTACCTTATAGTTTGCTATTTATTTTTTCCAAAAATCATTTCTAGGTACATAAGTATCTATTTAATCATAGAAACACACAAAGTTTTCCAAAATTCAACCACTAGCTAGGAACGGTCATGCCCGCCGTTTTGACCGCATTTTGAAACGGGCATAAAAAATTCAAAAAAATCAAAAAATTGGGAAACCTTCGCATTGTGTCATTATATGTGGCCAAGTTCCCAGGAAAAATAATAAACTTGTAATACGGCAATTATTTTAAAAAAGTGTTCTCAGAAACGAGCTATCACGTGTGGAGATCAATGGCTTTCAAGCCAAATGATCAATCTTATGGCCACATTCATGGCATAGTTTGTTAAAATGATCTCATATTGTGCACAAGGGTGCATCTTGGAATTCCAAACAATGTTGCCTAAGGGAGTTTTCATTTTCTTTGGACGAAAAAACCATTTTCCATTTTTCGAGTGCCCAAAAAGAGGTTCTTTTTTGAAGAACCTACCAAATAATTGTTGCAAAATTGGACCAAATCATTTTTATAAAATACTAGGCCATACTTAATGAACAATTGACCAAATGGTTGGGTGTCAAAAGTTTTCATCCACCTCTCGTGGAAAAGACAAATTTTCGCCGATTTAGTTGGAAGTGGGTCAAATTTGAACTGCAGCTACCTTATAGTTTGCTATTTATTTTTTCCAAAAATCTTTTCTAGGTACATAAGTATCTATTTAATCATAGAAACACCAAAAGTTTTCCAAAATTCAACCACTAGCTAGGAACGGTCATGCCCGCCGTTTTGACCGCATTTTGAAACGGGCATGAAAAATTCAAAAAAAAAATCAAAAAATTGGAAAACCTTCGCATAGTGTCATTATATGTGGCAAAGTCGCCAGGAAAAATAATAAACTTATAATACGATAATTATTTTTAAAAAAGTGTTCTCAGAAACGAGCTATCATGCATGAAGATTCATGGCTTTTAAGCCAAATGATCAATCTTATGGCCACATTCATGGCATAGTTTGTTCAAATGATCTCATATTGTGCACAAGGGTGCATGTTGGAATGACAAACAATGTTGCCTAAGGAAGTTTTCATTTTCTTTGGACGAAAAAACCATTTTCCATTTTTCGAGCGCCCAAAATGAGCTTTTTTGTGAAGGACCTACCAAATAATTGTTGCAAAATTGGACCAAATTTTTTTTCCAAAATAGTAGGCCATATTTAATGCACAATTTACCAAATGATTGGTTGTAAAAAGTTTTGACCCACCTCTCGTGAAAAAGACAAATTTCTACCGATTCAGTTGGAAGCGGGTCAAATTTGAACTGCAGCTGCCTCATAGTTTGCTTTTTATTTTTTCCAAAAATCATTTGTAGGTAAAAAAGTATCTATTTAATCAGAGAAACAACAAAAGTTTTCCAAGATTCAACCACTAGCTAGGAACGGTCATGCCCGCTGTTTTGACCGCATTTTGAAACGGGCATGAAAAATTCAAAAAAAATCAAAAAATTGGAAAACCTTCGCACATTGTCATTATATGTGGCAAAGTTACCAGGAAAAATAATAAACTTGTAATACGATAATTATTTTTAAAAAGTGTTCTTAGAAACGAGCTATCATGCGTGAAGATTTATGGCTTTCAACCCAAATGATCAATCTTATGGCCACATTCATGGCATAGTTTGTTCAAATGATCTCATATTGTGCACAAGGGTGCATATTGGAATGGCAAACAATGTTGCCTAAGGAAGTTTTCATTTTCTTTGCATGAAAAAACCATTTTCCATTTTTTGAGTGCCCAAAGGGAGGTTTTTTGTGAAGGACCTCCCAAATAATTGTTGCAAAATTGGACCAAATCAATTTTCTAAAATACTAGGACATATTTAATGCACAGTTGACAAAATGGTTCAGTGTAAAAAGTTTTGATCCACCTCTCGTGGAAAAGACAAATTTCCGTCGATTCAGCTGGAAGCGGGTCAAATTTGAACTGCAGCTGCCTCATAGTTTGCTATTTAATTTTTAAAAAAATCATTTCTAGTTACATAAGGACCTATTTAATCATAAATACCTGGTTTGGTGGCGATACGTCGAGGATTGGGCGGTGGCCGAGGGCCCCAACTCTAGAGCGCGTAAACTCGCATGCCCGCCGCGTGACCTTCAATTCAACACAAAGAACATCAAAGAGTGCCCCAAGATTTCTACCTGAGAAACAAGGACGAAAACATGCATCAACCCCTATGCATAGATTACCCCAATGTCGCCTCAGGAATCCGTGAGTTGAGTGCCAAAACATACATCAAGTGAATCAATAGAATACCCCATTGTCACCACGGGTATCCCACGCAAGACATGCATCAAGTGTTCTCAAATCCATAATAGTATTCAACCCCATAATAGTGAAACCTCAAAGGTAAAACTCAATTACTCACAAGAAGGTACAGGGGGAGAAACACCATATGATCCATCTATAGTAACAAAGCTCACTGTACATCAAGATCATGCCAAATCAAGAACACGAGAGAGATAGGTCAAACACATCGCTACTGGTACATACCCTCAGCCTCGAGGGTGAACTACTCCCTCCTCGTCATGGAGAGCGTCGGGATGATGAAGATGGCCACCAGTGATGGTTTCCCCCTCCGCCAGGGTGCCGGAACGGGCTTCCGATTGGTTTTTCATGGCTATAGAGGCTTGCGGCGGTGGAACTCCCAATCTAGGTTTCTTTCTGGGGGTTTCTGTATTTATAGGAATTTTTGGCGTCAGGGACAAGTCAGGGAGGTCCACGAGGTGAAGACAAGGCAGGGGGCGCACCCTAGGGGGGGCACCCTCCACCCTTGTGGACGCCTCGTGGCTCTTCTGGTCCATCTTCGATACTCCGTGGGCTTCTTCTGGTCCATTAAAAATCACTGTAAAATTCAGCTCGTTTGGACTCCGTTTGGCATTCCTTTTCTGTAAAACTCAAAAAAAAGAGGAAAATAGAAACTGGCACTGGCTCTAGGTTAATAGGTTAGTCCCAAAAATAATATTAAATACCATATAAATGCATATAAAACATCCAAGATGGATAATATAATAGCATGGAACAATAAAAAATTATGGATACGTTGGAGACGTATCAAGCATCCCCAAGCTTAATTCCTGCTCGCCCACGAGTAGGAAAATGATAAAAACAAAAATTTTGATGTGGAATGCTACCTAACATATTTATCCATGTAATTTTCTTTATTGTGGCATGAATGTTCAGATCCATAAGATTCAAAACAAAAGTTTAATATTGACATAAAAACAATAATACTTCAAACATACTAATAAAGCAATCATGTCTTCTCAAAATACCATGGCTAAATAAAGTTATCCCTACGAAATCATATAGTCTGGCTATGCTCCATCTTCATCACACAAAATATTCAAATCATGCACAATCCCGATGATAAGCCAAGCAATTGTTTCATACTTTTGATGTTCTCAAACCTTTTCAACTTTCATGCAATACATGAGCGCGAGCCATGGACATAGCTCTATAGATGGAATAGAATATGGTGGTTGTGGAGAAGACAAAAAGAAGGAGATAGTCTCACATCAACTAGGCGTATCAACGGGCTATGGAGATGCCCATCAATAGATATCAATGTGAGTGAGTAGGGATTGCCATGCAACGAATGCACTTGTAACGCCCCGGATCTGATGCGCCAGGTGTTTGCCAGTTATTCGCCGTCGTTGCCATGTCATGTGCTTGCGTGTTGCACTTTGCCATGTCATCATCTGCATTTCATATCATGTCATCATGTGCATTTCATTTTGCATACGTGTTCGTCTCATGCATCCGAGCATTTTCCCCGTTGTCCGTTTTGCAATCCGGCACTCCTATGTCTCCCGGCGCCCCCTTTTACCTCTTTTCGTGTGCGGGTGTTAAACGTTCTCGGAATGGACCGAGGTTTGCCAAGCGGCCTTGGTATAGCACCGGTAGACCGCCTGTCAAGTTTCGTGCCATTTGGAGGTCGTTTGGTACTCCAACGGTTAACCGGGTAACCGCAAAAGCATCCTTATCTTTGCAGCCCAACACCCTTTCCAAGTGGCCCAAAACCCAGCAAACTCCTCTCCATGCTCTCGGTCATTCGATCACGATCGCGTGGCCGAAAACCGCACCTCATTTGGACTCTCCTAGCTCCCTATGCCTATATAAACACCTCCCCTCCGAAATTTGCGGTACAAATCCTCCACCCACGAAACCCTAGATCTCGCCCTCCGCGCCACGGACACGTCCGATCTGGACTGAGCGTCCGCCCGCCGCCCAGCGAATCTCCGCATACGTCACCGCCGCCCGACCAGCGCGCCGCGCGCGGACCCCATCCGGGGCCCGCGAGGCCAGCTCGCCCGCCGCCGCTTGCGCCGCCGCCGAGCGGCGTCCGCCGCCCACCTCTGCGGCTCCGCTTCGCGGCGACCCGCCACATGGCGGCGACCTCGCGCCACCCGCCGCTCCGGCCAGATCTCGCCGCCGCCGCCACCACGGTCCGACCGCCGCCGCCACAAGACGTCCGCGCCTCGCCCGCCAGCGGACTTCCTCCCACCGCCCGCTCCGCGCCTTCCAGCGAGCTTCGCCCGGCCGCCTCGTCGCCGCCACCCGGCAGCCCCGCCACCTCGCCGCCCAGCCTCCACGGTGCCCCTCCGTCGCCTCCCCGTCGCCTCCTTCGTCGGGATCCGGCCGGATCCGGCGAGATCCGGCCCGGATCCGCCCGTCTCCGGCGACCCCGCCATCTCCAGCGAGTTTTCCGGCGAGGTCCGCCTCGCCTCATAATCCGTGCCATGAGGTTGACTTCCCCCCCCCCTCCGAAAAATCCACTAAGTCCCCGTATCTGATATATTTTTCATGCATTTTCATCGCATCATATCTCTACATCCGTAGCTACGTTTTGCGTGTATAATATGTCAAATTGTTCGCCTCAACGAGTACATCATTTCATCTCATTGCATCATTTTCATTTGAGCTCATCTTGATGCCCGAAATGCTGTTAGAAGAGGGCTATGTGATGTTAGTTTCAGATTCTTATCAGAACATGCACTTGTCATTTTTGCCATGATTGATGTGTGCACCCTATGAACTTGAGTCCTACATGTGTTTTGTAATATGCCATGCCATCTTTACAGGGGTGTATGCCATGTATTTTTGTGATCTCTGTGGTGACTAGCACAAGCATGCAAACTAGGCTTCATGATGTTGCTGATTTCAGCCCTGTTCTGCTGATATTTTTATGCCATGTAAACTTGATGCTACCGAGAGATCCATGCTTATTTGGAGATACTTCAGTAAGGATGTTTTGAACATATGGTTATTCTTTATCCATCCATGCCCTTGTTTGCAATTATGGAGTGCCTTAGCTTGAGTCAATCAAGCTCTACTTTTGCTATAAAATGTTTCCTGGCAGGTTGTTTACATGTTATTCAATTTTGCCAAGGTTGTTGTAGTTGATCCGTGTATGCTATGATGTTGTTCTTGCCATGTATAGCTTCTATGCCATGTCTTCTTGCTGTTGGTTGCCTTTCCATGCCATGTATTGCTCTGTGGTGGGTGGTTCAAGCTCACCAACATGTCTACTTATTGTTGTTCCTGCCGTGTATGAATCTGTAATATAACTTGCCATGTTTACATGGGTGCCATCATAATTTCTGATCCTTTTTGGCTTATGGTCAGTAAGGGACTTTTGTTCTATGAAATTAGTAGATTCATTCCATGCCTTTTTTTGCCATGTTAAGTTCCTGTAACATGTTGTTTCATAGCTCTAAACATTGCAACCTGATGTTATTTCTGCTATAGTCTGAAACTGTTATTGTTTGCAATCTTGTCATGTCCTTTTGAGCATGTTCTATTGATTTCTGGAGATAGCTCAGTGTTCATGTTTTGTCATGCTTTACCTGTACATCATGCCCATGCCTTTTGTTTTCTCATTGAGATGTTGTAGCATAGTGTTTTGATGCTTGCAATATGCCTAATTGCTGTTTTGGACAGATTGTTGCTATAACTTGTTTCATGTGTATGTGTTGAACCGTTGTCTGCTTTTGAGTGTGCTCTATATGAAACTTGCTTGATTTTGCATTTAGTTTCATATTACCTTGTTGGATCCATGATTTGAGGTGTTTGCTTGATGTTTATATGCATTTTGCATCAATGCCATGCTTAACTTGTTTTGCTCATATCTTCTAGGCCGTAGCTCCGAATCTAATGAACTTTATATGTAACTTGACTAGAATTTCGTGTAGATCATCGTGGTGCATCTTAACTTGCTGTTTAAAAACTTGAACATAAGGTTTATTCCGATCTGGACCAATTTCGAAATTTGCATATGAGGACTTACCGGAATTGTTATATGTTGTTTCCGGCCTCATTTAAACTTGCCTTGATGTGTTGCCCTTGTTTGCATCGTCTCTTGACATGAGTAGCCTCATCTAGCTTTGTCATGCATCATGCTTGTTGTGCGTCATGCCTTGTTCATGTGTGGTGTGTTTACTATGTTGTGTGCTTCTTCTTGTTAGTTCCTGTTTCGTTGCGATCGTGAGGATTCGTTCGTCTACGCATGGTTCGGCTTCATCCGTTCGTCTTCTTCATGGACTCGTTCTTCTTCCTTGCGGGATTTCAGGCAAGATGACCGCTACCCTGGATCTCACTACTATCATTGCTATGCTAGTTGTTTCGTTCTATCGCTATGATGCGCTACCTATCACTTGTTCCTCAAGCCTCCCAAATTGCCATGTCGACCTCTAACCTTTTGCACCCTTCCTAGCAAACCGTTGTTTGGCTATGTTACCGCTTTGCTCAGCCCCTCTTATAGCGTTGTTAGTTGCAGGTGAAGATGAAGTTTGTTCCTTGTTGGAACATGGAGATGTTGTTCCGTGTTGGAACATGTTTACTTGTTGGGTTATCACAATATATCTTATTTAATTAATGCAGCTATATACTTGGTAAAGGGTGGAACGCTCGGCCTTATGCCTGGTGTTTTGTTCCACTCTTGCCGCCCTAGTTTCCGTCATATCGATATTATGTTCCCGAATTTTGCGTCCCTAACGCGGTCGGGTGATTTATGGGACCCCTTGACAGTTCGCTTTGAATAAGACTCCTCCAAAGAAGGCCCAACATTGGTTTTACCATTTGCCTCACCACCACCTACTTTTCCCTTGGGAGTCGCTCTCTCGAGGGTCCTCTTTATTTAGCCCCGGGCCGTTGCTTCTCTAAGTCTTTGCTTTGAACCGAGTAGATCGGGGGCCCCCTCGTGGCAACTCGAGGTCTGGTTTTACTCGTAGGATGTCTCATCCGGTGTTGCCTCGAGAACGAGATATGTGCAGCTCCTATCGGGATTGTCGGTTGCATCGGGCGGCTTTGCTGGTCTTGTTTTATTCTTGTCGAAATGTCTTGTAGCCGGATTCCGAGACTGATCGGGTCTTCCCGGGAGAAGGAATATCCTTCGTTGATCGCGAGAGCTTATCATGGGCTAACTTGGGACACCCCTGCAGGGTATAAACTTTCGAGAGCCGTGCCCGCGGTTATGTGGCAGATGGGAATTTGTTAATATCCGGTTGTAGTAAACTTGAAGCAAACTCTTCTAAAATACACCAACCGTGTGCGTAACCGTGAGTGTCTCTTTTCAGGGTTGATCGAGAGGAGAACACGGTTTCTGGGTTATGTCTGACGTAAGTAGGAGTTCAGGATCACTTCTTGATCATTACTAGTTGACGGCCGTTCCTTTGTTTCTCTTCTCGCTCTCATTTGCGTATGTTAGCCACCATATATGCTTAGTCGCTGCTGCAACCTCACCACTTTACCCCTTCCTTTCCCATTAAGCTTTGCTAGTCTTGATACCCATGGTAATGGGATTGCTGAGTCCTCGTGGCTCACAGATTACTACACCACCAGTTGCAGGTACAGGTTTAAGATGATCATGACGCGAGAGCGATGTTTGCTTGTATTGGAGTTCTTCTTCTGCTTCTTCTTGATCGTGGGATAGGTTCCAGTCGGCAGCCTGGGCTAGCAGGTGGATGTCGTTTGAGTTTACATTTTATGTTTCATCCGTAGTCGGATGTTGATCTCTTGTATATGATGTTGATGTATTCTTGTGGCATTTGTGCCTCATGTATGTATCCTTCTATTATGTAATGTTGATGTAATGATATCCACCTTGCAAAAGCTTTTCAATATGCGGGTCTATCCTTGGAGGGACCTTCGAGTTCCTTTTGGATAGGGTCGCATATTGGGCGTGACAAGTTGGTATCAGAGCCTCGACCGACCTTAGGAGCCCCCTTGATTGATCGTGTAGTTTGGCCGCAGTTGAGTCTAGAAGAAAACTGATTTCGGAGTCTAGTTATATCGGAGAGTAGGAATTCTTTTTACTCCTCAGCCCCTTCGTCGCTCTGGTGAGGAATCTTGACGTAGGTGTTTTGAACTACTCCTCTTCCCCTTCAAATTTTTCTTTAGGTTCACGCAGTTGGTTTTCCGATCGTTGTTTCTCATCTCTTTGCAGCCAGTGCATTGCTCGTCAAGTCGATTCGAACCCCTTCATCTTTGCAAGTTCAATCCTCAGTTGTTTTTCTTTTCCCACCCGCCCACCCTTTTTCTTGTCGGAACCGGAGTCCGTAATCGAGTATTCATCCTACTCGTGCGAAGCCTTTGCATTCTTTCAACCGGTGTTTTCTCTTCAAGCTATTCGTCGTTTCCCCCCTCCAAGTTGCTTTTGTTTTTCCCGCCCTCCCACCCTATTATTCCCGGAGTTCGAGTTTCTTTCGACCATCAATTTCATTCGTGTGGAGCCTCTTGGTCTTCCCTTAATCATTTCAACGGTGGTTTCTCGTCTAGTTCGTCATTCTTCATCCCTTCCTTTTTCCGGTGGACTCAATTCAAGTTTTTTTTCGGGTTAATCATATTCTTTTCCTTGGTTAAAGTGTTCTCCTTGCTTGTTTGCCTCTCTCCAGTTTATCCTTCCGGAGTGATGAAGACATCTCAGGAGATTTGTCTGTGTTCCAATTAATTCGAGGTTGTCACCTCATTCAAATATTTCAATCGTTCCTGTGCATCATCTATCTGTTCAACATCCCTTTCCAACGGTGTTTTCTTTCAGTGGGCCCTAACCCACAGGTCTTTTCCCAGGATCTTACCTGACTCTTCTAATTTCCCCGGAGTTATTCCCAATTCTTTTCAAGTGTGACGTAAGAATGAATTTCATCAGTCACATGCCTTTTTCCAAGATCGCGTTCAAATTCTTTTCATTATTGGCTCAACCTCTTCGTTTTTCATTCTCCCGGAGTATCTCAGTAATTTCGATGGTGTTTCTCGTCGTCAATTGAAGACCGAAGAAGAGTTTTCATCTAAATCTTGCCCGTTCTCCCGAAGATTCGTGGTTCTAGCTTCATGCTATCCTCTCGAATTATTCCGTTTGTCAGATATTCTTTCTTACCCATCCGGAGTATGTCAGGAGTTGTTTTTCCATTTCTTCTCACCGGAGGCCATCATTCCAGTTACCGTTCTCTATTTATCCCGGTGCTTCGTTCAAGTGTTCTTTAATCAGATCTTGATCTCTTTGTTCTTTTGCATCACCCTCTAGCTTATTGGTTCTTCTAATTCTTCCCGGCGATTCATTCTCTTTCTTCAGTCATTCTGAATTCTTACGGTGGTTCGTTCAAGATTCTTTTTCCTTGATTATCATTTTAATACATTCGTTCTTTCGAATCCTACCGGTGGTTCATGAAGACCTTCTCAAGGTGGCGCTATGTCACTTCTCAACTCCTTTTCAAGAAGAATAAGTAGTATGCAAAATCCATTGTTTTTCATCGATTAATTTGATGAAGGATAAGCATACAATAAATCTTATTCTTGTTTCATCATCGTCAAGTAATCCTTTCCTTTGGAGTTTGTTCTTGAGGAATAAATTCTACTTCCAAGTGTTTTCTTCTTTTCTTTTCCGGAGTTCAAATTTTCCTCAGCCATTTCGTCGGAACCTCCATCTAAATCATGGCAATGCTCATCTTATTCTTTTCATCCTTCATTATATCTCATCATCCTTTTCGTTACCGGAGTTCTTCATGGCGGTTCTTCATGTTTTAATTCTTTCTTCAAGAGTTTCATCAATATTTTAGTGGAATTAAAATATCTCTTGTTCTTGCACTCTAAGTGTAATTAATTCTCCGTATTCTTTAGAATTGGAGTTTTGCATTTCTTTGTTCTTCTCAGATATTCAAATCTGCTCAATCCTTCCTTCTAAGTTCTTTTCATTCAATTTTTCCAATTCTTAGGAGGTATTGCGTTGCTTATGTCGTCAAGTGTCATTCCATCTTGTGAAGTTCATGTTCTAGTCCTTCCATTTTCAGCAGGAGTGTTGCCTAAATCCTTTCGGTCTTATCCGTTTCTTTTCTCATTCTAACCACTCCGGTTAGAACGAGTGGTTTCATAGTCTATCTGATTCCGTGAGCTTTCAATTCTCGTCATTCTCGTCGTTTCTCTCTTCTTCTCGTGTGCTCTCGATTCTTTGCTTCTTCCCTTGAGTTTTTTTTCACCTCATCCCTTTTACCTTCCGTCTCGGTCCTAAGATCTCGGGACGAGATCTCTTGTTAGTGGAGGATTGTTGTAACGCCCGGATCTAATGCGCTGTGTGTTTGCCAGTTATTCGCCGTCGTTGCCATGTCATGTGCTTGCGTGTTGCACTTTGCCATGTCATCATCTGCATTTCATATCATGTCATCATGTGCATTTCATTTTGCATACTTGTTCGTCTCATGCATCCGAGCATTTTCCCCATTGTCCGTTTTGCAATCCGGCACTCCTATGTCTCCCGGCGCCCCCTTTTCCCTCTTTTTCGTGTGCGGGTGTTAAACGTTCTCGGAATGGACCGAGGTTTGCCAAGCGGCCTTGGTATAGCACCGGTAGACCGCTTGTCAAGTTTCGTGCCATTTGGAGGTCGTTTGATACTCCAACGGTTAACCGGGTAACCGCAAAAGCCTCCTTCTCTTTGCAGCCCAACACCCTTTCCAAGTGGCCCAAAACCCAACAAACTCCCCTCCATGCTCTCGGTCGTTCGATCACGATCGCGTGGCCGAAAACCGCACCTCATTTGGACTCTCCTAGCTCCCTATGCCTATATAAACACCTCCCCCTCTGAAATTCGCGGTCAAATCCCCCCCGAAACCCTAGATCTCGCCCTCCGCCGCCGCCGGACACGTCCGATCTGGACCGGACGCGTCTGCCCGCCGCCCGCAGCGAATCGCCGCGCGCCACGTCACCGCCGCTGACCCGCGCGCCGCCCGCTGCGGAGCCCATCCGGCCCGTCTGGCCCTTTCCTCGCCCGCCGCCGCCGGTTGCGCTGCCGCCCGAGCGGCGTCCGCCGCCCGCCTCCAGCAGCACCGCCCGCCGGCGACCCGCCGCTGACGAAGCGACCTCGCGCCCGCCGCTCGGCGCTCCCGCCGCCGCCCCCACGGTCAAACCCGCCGCCGCCCGCAAGACGTCCGCGCCTCGCCCGCGCGGACCTCCTCCCGCCGCCCGCTCCGCACCTTTCGGCAAGCTCGCCGGCCGCCTCGTCGCCGCCACCCCGGCGCGGTCCCGCCACCTCGCCGGCCCCGAGCTCCCCGGTGCCCCTCCGTCGCCTCCTTCGCCGGGATCCGGCCGGATCCGGCGTGATCCGGCCCGGATCCGCCCGTCTCCGGCGACCCCGCCATCTCCGGCGAGTTTTCCGGCGAGGTCCGCCTCGCCTCGTAATCCGTGCCATGAGGTTGACTCCCCCCCCCCCTCCGATAAATCCCCCAAGTCCCCGTATGTGATGTTTTTTTCATGCATTTTCATCGCATCATATCACTGCATCCGTAGCTACGTTTTGCGCGTATAATATGTCAAATTGTTTGTCTCAACGAGTATATCATTTCATCTCATTGCATCATTTTCATTTGAGCTCATCTTGATGCCCGAAATGCTGTTAGAAGAGGGCTATGTGATGTTAGTTTCAGATTCTTATCAGAACATGCTCTTTTGTCATTTTTGCCATGATTGATGTGTGCACCCTATGAACTTGAGTCCTACATGTGTTTTGTAATATGCCATTCCATCTTTACAGGGGTGTATGCCATGTATTTTTGTGATATCTGTGGTGACTAGCACAAGCATGCAAACTAGGCTTCATGATGTTGCTGATTTCAGCCCCTGTTCTGCTGATATTTTTATGCCATGTAAACTTGATGCTACCGAGAGATCCATGCTTATTTGGAGATACTTCAGTAAGGATGTTTTGAACATATGGTTATTCTCTATCCATCCATGCCCTTGTTTGCAATTATGGAGTGCTTTAGCTTGAGTCAAGCAAGCTCTACTTTCGCTATAAAATGTTTCCTGGCAGGTTGTTTACATGTTATTCAATTTTGCCAAGGTTGTTGTAGTTGATCCGTGTATGCTATGATGTTGTTCTTGCAATGTATAGCTTCTATGCCATGTATTATTGCTTTTGGTTGCCTTGCCATGCCATGTATTGTTCTGTGGTGAGTGGTTCAAGCTCACCAACATGTCTACTTATTGTTTTTCCTGCCGTGTATGAATCTGTAATATAAATTGCCATGTTTACATGGGTGCCATCATAATTTCTGATCCTTTTTGGCTTATGGTCATTAAAGGACTTTTTGTTCTATGTAATTAGTAGATTCATTCCATGCCTTTGTTTTCCATGTTAAGTTCCTGTAACATGTTGTTTCATAGCTCTAAACATTGCAACCTGATGTTATTTCTGCTAAAGTCTGAAACTGTTATTGTTTGCAATCTTGCCATGTCCTTTTGAGCATGTTCTAGTGATTTCTGGAGATAGCTCAGTGTTCATGTTTTTCATGCTTTACCTGTACATCATGCCCATGCCTTTTGTTTTCTCGTTGAGATGTTTTAGCATAGTGTTTTGATGCTTGCAATATGCCTAATTGCTGTTTTGGACAGATTGTTGCTATAACTTGTTTCATGTGTATGTGTTGAACCGTTGCTCCGTTTTGAGTGTGCTCTATATGAAACTTGCTTGATTTTGCATGTAGTTTCATATTACCTTGTTGGATCCATGATTTGAGGTGTTTGCTTGATGTTTATATGCATTTTGCATCAATGACATGCTTAACTTGTTTTGCTCATATCTTCTAGGCCGTAGCTCCAAATCTAATGAACTTTATATGTAACTTGACTAGAATTTCGTGTAGATCATCGTGGTGCATCTTAACTTGCTGTTTAATAACTTGAACATAAGGTTTATTCAGATCTGGACCAATTTCGAAATTTGCATATGAGGACTTACCGGAATTGTTATATGTTGTTTAGGCCTCATTTAAACTTGCCTTGATGTGTTGCCCTTGTTTGCATCGTCTCTTGACATGAGTAGCCTCATCTAGCTTTGTCATGCATCATGCTTGTTGTGCATCATGCCTTGTTCATGTGTGGTGTGTTTACTATGTTGTATGCTTCTTCTTGCTAGTTCTTGTTTCGTTGCGATCGTGAGGATTCGTTCGTCTACGCTTGGTTCGGCTTCATCCGTTCGTCTTCTTCATGGACTCGTTCTCCTTCCTTGCGGGATTTCAGGCAAGATGACCGCTACCCTGGATCTCACTACTATCATTGCTATGCTAGTTGTTTCGTTCTATCGCTATGATGCGCTACCTATCACTTGTTCCTCAAGCCTCCCAAATTGCCATGTCGACCTCTAACCTTTTGCACCCTTCCTAGCAAACCATTGTTTGGCTATGTTACCGCTTTGCTCAGCCCCTCTTATAGCGTTGTTAGTTGCAGGTGAAGATGAAGTTTGTTCCTTGTTGGAACATGGAGATGTTGTTCCGTGTTGGAACATGTTTACTTGCTTTGAGTTATCACAATATATCTTATTTAATTAATGCATCTATATACTTGGTAAAGGGTGGAAGGCTCGGCCTTATGCCTGGTGTTTTGTTCCACTCTTGCCGCCCTAGTTTCCGTCATATCGGTATTATGTTCCCGGATTTTGCGTCCCTAACGCAGTCGGGTGATTTATGGGACCCCCTTGACAGCTCGCTTTGAATAAGACTTCTCCAAAGAAGGCCCAACATTGGTTTTACCATTTGCCTCACCACCACCTACTTTTCCCTTGGGAGTCGCTCTCTCGAGGGTCATCTTTATTTAGCCCCCCCCCCCCGGGCCAGTGCTTCTCTAAGTGCTGGCCTGAACCGAGTAGACTGCGGGGCCCCCTCGTGGCAACTCGAGGTCTGGTTTTACTCGTAGGATGTCTCATCCGGTGTTGCCCTGAGAACGAGATATGTGCAGCTCCTATCGGGATTGTCGGTGCATCGGGCGGCTTTGCTGGTCTTGTTTTATTGCTGTCGAAATGTCTTGTAGCCGGATTCCGAGACTGATCGGGTCTTCCCGGGAGAAGGAATATCCTTCGTTGATCGCGAGAGCTTATCATGGGCTAAGTTGGGACACCCTGCAGGGTATAAACTTTCGAGAGCCGTGCCGCGGTTATGTGGCAGATGGGAATTTGTTAATATCCGGTTGTAGTAAACTTGAAGCAAACTCTTCTAAAATACACCAACCGTGTGCGTGAATCGTGAGTGTCTCTTTTCGGGGTTGATCGAGAGGAGAACACGGTTTCGGGTTATGTCGGCGTAAGTAGGAGTTCAGATCACTTCTTGATCATTACTAGTTGACGGCCGTTCCTTTGTTTCTCTTCTCGCTCTCATTTGCGTATGTTAGCCACCATATATGCTTAGTCGCTGCTGCAACCTCACCACTTTACCCCTTCCTTTCCCATTAAGCTTTGCTAGTCTTGATACCCATGGTAATGGGATTGCTTTGAGTCCTCGTGGCTCACAGATTACTACACCACCGATTGCAGTACAGGTTTAAGATGATCATGACGTGAGAGCGATGTTTGCTTGTATTGGAGTTCTTCTTCCGCTTCTTCTTCGATCAGGGGATAGGTTCCTGGTCGGCAGCCTGGGCTAGCAGGGTGGATGTCGTTTGAGTTTCTGTTTATGTTTCATCCGTAGTCGGATGTTGATCTCTTGTATATGATGTTGATGTATTCTTGTGGCATTTGTGCCTCATGTATGTATCCCCTTCTATTATGTAATGTTGATGTAATGATATCCACCTTGCAAAAGCTTTTCAATATGCGGGTCTATCCTTGGAGGGACCTTCGAGTTCCTTTTGGATAGGGTCGCATATTGGGCGTGACAAGTTGGTATCAGAGCCTCGACCGACCTTAGGAGCCCCTTGATTGATCGTGTAGTTTGGCGCGATTGAGTCTAGAAGAAAACTGATTTGAGTCTAGTTATATCGGAGAGTAGGAATTCTTTTTACTCCTCAGCCCCTTCGTCGCTCTGGTGAGGAATCTTGACGTAGGTGTTTTGAACTACTCCTCTTCCCCTTCAAATTTTTCTTTAGGTTCACGCAGTTGGTTTTCCGACCGTTGGTTCTCATCTCTTTGCATCCAGTGCATTTCTCGTCAAGTCGATTCGAACCCCTTCATCTTTGCAAGTTCAATCCTCAGTTGTTTTTCTTTTCCCACCCGCCCACCCTTTTTCTTGTCGGAACTGAGTCCGTAATCGAGTATTCATCCTACTCGTGCGAAGCCTTTGCATTCTTTCAACGGTGTTTTCTCTTCAAGCTATTCGTCGTTTCCCCCCTCCAAGTTGCTTTTGTTTTTCCCGCCCTCCCACCCTATTATTCCCGGAGTTCGAGTTTCTTTCGACCATCAATTTCATTCGTGTGGAGCCTCTTCAGTCTTCCCTTAATCATTTCAACCGGTGGTTTCTCGTCTAGTTCGTCATTCTTCATCCCTTCCTTTTTCCGGTGGACTCAATTCAAGTTTTTTTTCGGGTTAATCATATTCTTTTCCTTGGTTAAAGTGTTCTCCTTGCTTGTTTGCCTCTCTCCAGTTTATCCTTCCGGAGTGATGAAGACATCTCAGGAGATTTGTCTGTGTTCCAATTAATTCGAGGTTGTCACCTCATTCAAATATTTCAATCGTTCCGGTGCATCATCTATCTGTTCAACATCCCTTTCCAACGGTGTTTTCTTTCAGTGGGCCCTAACCCACAGGTCTTTTCCCAGGATCTTACCTGACTCTTCTAATTTCCCCGGAGTTATTCCCAATTCTTTTCAAGTGTGACGTAAGAATGAATTTCATCAGTCACATGCCTTTTTCCAAGATCGCGTTCAAATTCTTTTCATTATTGGCTCAACCTCTTCGTTTTTCATTCTCCCGGAGTATCTCAGTAATTTCGATGGTGTTTCTCGTCGTCAATTGAAGACCGAAGAAGAGTTTTCATCTAAATCTTGCCCGTTCTCCCGAAGATTCGTGGTTCTAGCTTCATGCTATCCTCTCGAATTATTCCGTTTGTCAGATATTCTTTCTTACCCATCCGGAGTATGTCAGGAGTTGTTTTTCCATTTCTTCTCACCGGAGGCCATCATTCCAGTTACCGTTCTCTATTTATCCCGGTGCTTCGTTCAAGTGTTCTTTAATCAGATCTTGATCTCTTTGTTCTTTTGCATCACCCTCTAGCTTATTGGTTCTTCTAATTCTTCCCGGCGATTCATTCTCTTTCTTCACCATTCTGAATTCTTACGGTGGTTCGCTCAAGATTCTTTTCCTTGATTATCATTTTAATACATTCGTTTCTTTCGAATCCTACGGTGGTTCATGAAGACCTTCTCAAGGTGGCGCTATGTCACTTCTCAACTCCTTTTCAAGAAGAATAAGTAGTATGCAAAATCCATTGTTTTTCATCGATTAATTTGATGAAGGATAAGCATACAATAAATCTTATTCTTGTTTCATCATCGTCAAGTAATCCTTTCCTTTGGAGTTTGTTCTTGAGGAATAAATTCTACTTCCAAGTGTTTTCTTCTTTTCTTTTCCGGAGTTCAAATTTTCCTCAGCCATTTCGTCGGAACGTCCATCTAAATCATGGCAATGCTCATCTTATTCTTTTCATCCTTCATTATATCTCATCATCCTTTTCGTTACCGGAGTTCTTCATGGCGGTTCTTCATGTTTTAATTCTTTCTTCAAGAGTTTCATCAATATTTTAGTGGAATTAAAATATCTCTTGTTCTTGCACTCTAAGTGTAATTAATTCTCCGTATTCTTTAGAATTGGAGTTTTGCATTTCTTTGTTCTTCTCAGATATTCAAATCCGTTCAATCCTTCCTTCTAAGTTCTTTTCATTCAATTTTTCCAATTCTTCCGGAGGTATTGCGTTGCTTATGTCGTCAAGTGTCATTCCATCTTGTGAAGTTCATGTTCTAGTCCTTCCATTTTCAGCAGGAGTGTTGCCTAAATCCTTTCAGTCTTATCCGTTTCTTTTCTCATTCTAACCACTCCGGTTAGAACGAGTGGTTTCATAGTCTATCTGATTCCGTGAGCTTTCAATTCTCGTCATTCTCGTCGTTTCTCTCTTCTTCTCGTGTGCTCTCGATTCTTTGCTTCTTCCCTTGAGTTTTTTTTCACCTCATCCCTTTTCCCTTCCGTCTCGGTCCTAAGATCTCGGGACGAGATCTCTTGTTAGTGGAGGAGTGTTGTAACGCCCCGGATCTAATGCGCCAGGTGTTTGCCAGTTATTCGCCGTCGTTGCCATGTCATGTGCTTGCGTGTTGCACTTTGCCATGTCATCATCTGCATTTCATATCATGTCATCATGTGCATTTCATTTTGCATACTTGTTCGTCTCATGCATCCGAGCATTTTCCCCATTGTCCGTTTTGCAATCCGGCACTCCTATGTCTCCCGGCGCCCCCTTTTACCTCTTTTCGTGTGCGGGTGTTAAACGTTCTCGGAATGGACCGAGGTTTGCCAAGCGGCCTTGGTATAGCACCGGTAGACCGCTTGTCAAGTTTCGTGCCATTTGGAGGTCGTTTGATACTCCAACGGTTAACCGGGTAACCGCAAAAGCCTCCTTCCCTTTGCAGCCCAACACCCTTTCCAAGTGGCCCAAAACCCAACAAACTCCCCTCCATGCTCTCGGTCGTTCGATCACGATCGCGTGGCCGAAAACCGCACCTCATTTGGACTCTCCTAGCTCCCTATGCCTATATAAACACCTCCCCCTCCGAAATTCGCGGTCAAATCCCCCCCGAAACCCTAGATCGCCCTCGCCGCCCGCGGACCGTCCGTCTGGACGACGCGTCACGCCGCCCGTAGCGAATCGCGCGCGCCACGTCACGCCGCTGACCAGCGCGCGCGCGCTTCTGGAGCCCATCCAAGAACCCGTCGGGCCCGCTTCCTCGCCCGCCGCCGCCCGGTTGCGCTGCCGCCCGAGCAGCGTCCGCCCGCCTCGCAGCTCCGCCCGCCGGCGACCGCCGCCGAAACAGCGACCTCGCGCCGCCGCTCCGGCCGTCTCACCGCCGCCCCCACGGTCAAACCCGCGCCGCCCCGCTCGTCCGCGCCTCCGCCAGCGGACCTCCTCCCGCCGCCCGCTCCGCACCTTTCGGCAAGCTCGGCCGCCGCCGTCGCCACCACCGGCGCAGCCCCGCCACCTGGCCCAGAGCTCCCGGTGCCCTCCGTCGCCTCGCCGGGGATCGGCCGGATCCGGCGTGATCCGCCCGGATCCGCCCGTCTCCGGCGACCCCGCCATCTCCGGCGAGTTTTCCGGCGAGGTCCGCCTCGCCTCGTAATCCGTGCCATGAGGTTGACTCCCCCCCCCCCTCCGAAAAATCCACCAAGTCCCCGTATCTGATATATTTTTCATGCATTTTCATCGCATCATATCTCTGCATCCGTAGCTACGTTTTGCGCGTATAATATGTCAAATTGTTTGTCTCAACGAGTATATCATTTCATCTCATTGCATCATTTTCATTTGAGCTCATCTTGATGCCCGAAATGCTGTTAGAAGAGGGCTATGTGATGTTAGTTTCAGATTCTTATCAGAACATGCTCTTTTGTCATTTTTGCCATGATTGATGTGTGCACCCTATGAACTTGAGTCCTACATGTGTTTTGTAATATGCCATTCCATCTTTACAGGGGTGTATGCCATGTATTTTTGTGATCTCTGTGGTGACTAGCACAAGCATGCAAACTAGGCTTCATGATGTTGCTGATTTCAGCCCTGTTCTGCTGATATTTTTATGCCATGTAAACTTGATGCTACCGAGAGATCCATGCTTATTTGGAGATACTTCAGTAAGGATGTTTTGAACATATGGTTATTCTCTATCCATCCATGCCCTTGTTTGCAATTATGGAGTGCTTTAGCTTGAGTCAAGAAAGCTCTACTTTCGCTATAAAATGTTTCCTGGCAGGTTGTTTACATGTTATTCAATTTTGCCAAGGTTGTTGTAGTTGATCCGTGTATGCTATGATGTTGTTCTTGCAATGTATAGCTTCTATGCCATGTATTATTGCTTTTGGTTGCCTTGCCATGCCATGTATTGCTCTGTGGTGAGTGGTTCAAGCTCACCAACATGTCTACTTATTGTTTTTCCTGCCGTGTATGAATCTGTAATATAAATTGCCATGTTTACATGGGTGCCATCATAATTTCTGATCCTTTTTGGCTTATGGTCATTAAAGGACTTTTGTTCTATGTAATTAGTAGATTCATTCCATGCCTTTGTTTTCCATGTTAAGTTCCTGTAACATGTTGTTTCATAGCTCTAAACATTGCAACCTGATGTTATTTCTGCTAAAGTCTGAAACTGTTATTGTTTGCAATCTTGCCATGTCCTTTTGAGCATGTTCTAGTGATTTCTGGAGATAGCTCAGTGTTCATGTTTTTTCATGCTTTACCTGTACATCATGCCCATGCCTTTTGTTTTCTCGTTGAGATGTTTTAGCATAGTGTTTTGATGCTTGCAATATGCCTAGTTGCTGTTTTGGACAGATTGTTGCTATAACTTGTTTCATGTGTATGTGTTGAACCGTTGCTCCGTTTTGAGTGTGCTCTATATGAAACTTGCTTGATTTTGCATGTAGTTTCATATTACCTTGTTGGATCCATGATTTGAGGTGTTTGCTTGATGTTTATATGCATTTTGCATCAATGACATGCTTAACTTGTTTTGCTCATATCTTCTAGGCCGTAGCTCCAAATCTAATGAACTTTATATGTAACTTGACTAGAATTTCGTGTAGATCATCGTGGTGCATCTTAACTTGCTGTTTAATAACTTGAACATAAGGTTTATTCAGATCTGGACCAATTTCGAAATTTGCATATGAGGACTTACCGGAATTGTTATATGTTGTTTCCGGCCTCATTTAAACTTGCCTTGATGTGTTGCCCTTGTTTGCATCGTCTCTTGACATGAGTAGCCTCATCTAGCTTTGTCATGCATCATGCTTGTTGTGCATCATGCCTTGTTCATGTGTGGTGTGTTTACTATGTTGTATGCTTCTTCTTGCTAGTTCCTGTTTCGTTGCGATCGTGAGGATTCGTTCGTCTACGCTTGGTTCGGCTTCATCCGTTCGTCTTCTTCATGGACTCGTTCTCCTTCCTTGCGGGATTTCAGGCAAGATGACCGCTACCCTGGATCTCACTACTATCATTGCTATGCTAGTTGTTTCGTTCTATCGCTATGATGCGCTACCTATCACTTGTTCCTCAAGCCTCCCAAATTGCCATGTCGACCTCTAACCTTTTGCACCCTTCCTAGCAAACCATTGTTTGGCTATGTTACCGCTTTGCTCAGCCCCTCTTATAGCGTTGTTAGTTGCAGGTGAAGATGAAGTTTGTTCCTTGTTGGAACATGGAGATGTTGTTCCGTGTTGGAACATGTTTACTTGCTGGGTTATCACAATATATCTTATTTAATTAATGCATCTATATACTTGGTAAAGGGTGGAAGGCTCGGCCTTATGCCTGGTGTTTTGTTCCACTCTTGCCGCCCTAGTTTCCGTCATATCGGTATTATGTTCCCGGATTTTGCGTCCCTAACGCGGTCGGGTGATTTATGGGACCCCCTTGACAGTTCGCTTTGAATAAGACTCCTCCAGTAAGGCCCAACATTGGTTTTACCATTTGCCTCACCACCACCTACTTTTCCCTTGGGAGTCGCTCTCTCGAGGGTCATCTTTATTTAGCCCCCCCGGGGCAGTGCTTCTCTAAGTGCTGGCTTTGAACCGAGTAGCTGCGGGGCCCCTCGTGGCAACTCGAGGTCTGGTTTTACTCGTAGGATGTCTCATCCGGTGTTGCCACGAGAACGAGATATGTGCAGCTCCTATCGGGATTGTCGGTGCATCGGGCGGCTTTGCTGGTCTTGTTTTATTCTTTGTCGAAATGTCTTGTAGCCGGGATTCCGAGACTGATCGGGTCTTCCCGGGAGAAGGAATATCCTTCGTTGATCGCGAGAGCTTATCATGGGCTAAGTTGGGACACCCTGCAGGGTATAAACTTTCGAGAGCCGTGCATGCGGTTATGTGGCAGATGGGAATTTGTTAATATCCGGTTGTAGTAAACTTGAAGCAAACTCTTCTAAAATACACCAACCGTGTGCGTAATCGTGAGTGTCTCTTTTCAGGGTTGATCGAGAGGAGAACACGGTTTCTGGGTTATGTCTGACGTAAGTAGGAGTTCAGGATCACTTCTTGATCATTACTAGTTGACGGCCGTTCCTTTGTTTCTCTTCTCGCTCTCATTTGCGTATGTTAGCCACCATATATGCTTAGTCGCTGCTGCAACCTCACCACTTTACCCCTTCCTTTCCCATTAAGCTTTGCTAGTCTTGATACCCATGGTAATGGGATTGCTGAGTCCTCGTGGCTCACAGATTACTACACCACCAGTTGCAGGTACAGGTTTAAGATGATCATGACGCGAGAGCGATGTTTGCTTGTATTGGAGTTCTTCTTCTGCTTCTTCTTCGATCAGGGGATAGGTTCGGTCGGCAGCTGGGCTAGCAGTGGTGGATGTCGTTTGAGTTTCTGTTTATGTTTCATCCGTAGTCGGATGTTGATCTCTTGTATATGATGTTGATGTATTCTTGTGGCATTTGTGCCTCATGTATGTATCCCCTTCTATTATGTAATGTTGATGTAATGATATCCACCTTGCAAAAGCGTTTCAATATGCGGGTCTATCCTTGGTGGGACCTTCGAGTTCCTTTTGGATAGGGTCGCATATTGGTCGTGACATCACTAGAGCTATAAATGTATGAAAGCTCGAAAAGAAACTAAGTGGATGTGCATCCAACTTGCTTGTTCATGAAGACCTAGGGCATTTGAGGAAGCCCATCATTGGAATATACAAGCCAAGTTCTATAACGAAAAATTCCCACTAGTATATGAAAATGATAACATAGGAGACTCTCTATCATGAAGATCATGGTGCTACTTTGAAGCGCAAGTGTGGAAAAGGATAGTAACATTGCCCCTTCTCTCTTTTCTCTTTTTTTTTCTTTTTTTCTTTTTTTCTTTTCTTGTTTTTTCTTCTTTTTTGATTGGCTTGTTTGGCCTTTTTATTTTCCTCACATCGGGCAATGCTCTAGTAATGAAGGTCATCACACTTT
The DNA here is from genome assembly GCA_021605145.1 of Aegilops bicornis. NCBI lineage: Eukaryota > Viridiplantae > Streptophyta > Magnoliopsida > Poales > Poaceae > Aegilops > Aegilops bicornis. The sequence continues at coordinate 163,210,717 of CM038674.1, forward strand.
TATTTACTTACAACTCAAGAATTACAACTCGATACTAGGACAAAATATGACTCTATATGAATGCCTCCAGCGGTGTACCAAGATGTGCGATGACTCAAGAGTGACATGTATGAAGAATTATGAACGCTGGCTTTGCCACAAATACTATGTCAACTGCATGGTAATGCAAAGCAATACGATAATGATGAGGCGTGTCATAATAAATGGAACGATGGAAGTTGCAAGGCAGTATATCTCGGAATGGCTATGGAAATGGCATAATAGGTAGGTATGGTGGCTTTTTTTAGGAAGGTATATGATGGGTGGTACCGGCGAAAGTTGTGATGTACTAGAGAGGATAGCAATGGTGGAAGGGTGAGAGTGCGTATAATCCATGGACTCAATATTAGTCATAAAGAACTCACATACTTATTGCAAAAATCTATTAGTCATCAAAACAAAGTACTACGTGCATGCTCCTAGGGGGATATATTGGTAGGAAAATACCATTGCTCGTCCCGATCGCCACTCATAAGGAAGACAATCAATAAATACCTCATGCTCCAACTTTCTTACATAACGGTTCACCATACGTGCATGCTACGGGAATCACAAACCTCAACACAAGTAATTCTACAATCCACAATTACTCACTAGCATGACTCTAATATCACCATCCTCATATCTCGAAACAATCATAAGGAATCAAACTTCTCATAGTATTCAATGCACTTTATATGGAAGTTTTATTATATCCCTCTTGGATGCCCATCATATTAGGACTAAATTCATAACCTAAGCAAATTACCATGCTATTTAGAGACTCTCAAAATAATATAAGTGAAGCATGAGAGTTCATCAATTTCTTCAAAATAAAACCACCGTCGTGCTCTAAAAAGATATGCACTATAGCAAATGACAAACTACTCCAAAAGATATAAGTGAAGATCAATGAGTAGTTGAATAATTATGCAACTATGTGAAGATTCTCTAACACTTATGAATTTTAGATCTTGGAATATTATTCAAACATCAATAAAAATGAAATAAAATAAAATGACGCTCCAAGCAAAACACATATCATGTGATGAATAAAAATATAGCTCCAAGTAAGGTTACCGATGAACGAAGATGATAGAGAGGATGCCATCTGGGGCATCACCAAGCTTAGATGCTTGGTTATCCTTGAATATTACCTTGGGGTGCCTTGGGCATCCCCAAGCTTAGGCTCTTGCCACTCCTTATTCCGTAGTCCATCAAAACTTTACCCAAAACTTGAAAACTTCACAACACAAAACTCAACAGAAAACTCGTAAGCTCCGTTAGTATAAGAAAGCAAATCACCACTTTATGATACTCTTGTGAACTCATTCTTTATTTATATTGGTGTAACTAGCAAAAGGGCCCGTGCGTTGCAACGGGACAAAAAATATCACACGCTCTTAATTTACAAAAAATGGTTAATAGTCTGAGTATTCATAGCTACGGCCTAAACAGAAATGGTATTGGCCAACAAAAGCGCAAGTTCAAGATTCCATATGTCTTATATTTAAACAAGGCTTGCATGTAGATTTAATACATACAAAGAAACATGCAAGTGATGTTCAATTTCGTCTCCAATCCTGATTTTGCCGAGATGTTCATCCACAATCCGGATCAGTACCGATATGAAAGAAAAACGGATAATGCACTGTTGATTAAGATTGCACTCTAGATAGTATTTTTTTTTAAATAGTTAACTGATAAAATAACATCATATTCAGATTCTACATATTTTTCTAGTAAAGATCCATATATAACATGTTAAATTTGGAGTTACGGTTTAGAAGATATGACTATTTTTAAATACATTTGATATGTACTGCGGGTTTAATGTTAGAAACATCAAGGGGTTTTCTATAAAATAGTATGACGGACTAAGAATACCTATTTATTTTATTAGTAGGTATAGATATCTACTGTATTCCAACTTGTCCATGGTTCATACCCTCCGATACTACTCATAGATTCATCAAAATAAGTAAACAACACAATGAAAACAGAATCTATCAAAAACAGAACAGTCTGTAGTAATCTGGAAACTTCGTATACTTCTGTAACTCCAAAAATTCTGGAAAAATAGGAAAACATAGAAAATTTTTGCATCAATCCTGTGTTAAAAATTCAGATTAAAACCGTGTACCAGTGAATTTTGAAAATTCCCGGACCAAGTGCAAAAGTTTCTTTTTTGCACAGAATCAAGTCAACTATCATCCACACAATCCAAAGGCTTTAATTGGCACTTTATTGAAACAAAAGCTATAAAAATGATTAATACAGTAGCTTAATCATGTGAACACACAAAAAAAGTAGGGGTAAATATTGGATTGTCTCCCAACAAGCGCCTTTTAATACCTTTCTAGCCAGGCATGATGATTTCAATGATGCTCACATAAAAGAGAAGATTTGAAACATAATGGGAGCATCATGAAGAATATGACTAGCACATTTAAGTCTAACCCACTTCCTATGCATAGGGATTTTGTGAGCAAACAAATCATGGCACCAAGAATCAACTAGCATAGGAAGGCAAAACAAACATAACTTCAAGATTTTCAACACATAGAGAGGAAACCTGATATTATTGCAATTCCTACATGCATATATATATTCCTCCCTCATAATAATTTTAAGTAGCATCATGAATGAATTCAACAATATAATCATCACATAAATCATTGTTTTCATGATCTACAAGCATAGAAATTTACTACTCTCCACATAAACAAATTTATTCTCATGAATAGTAGCGGGAGGAGCAAATTCAACAAAATAACTATCATGTGAGGCATAATCCAATTGAAAATTAAAATCATGATGACAAGTTTAATGGTTATCATTATTCTTTATAGCATATATGTCATCACAATAATCATCATAGATAGCAACTTTGTTGTCCTAATCAATTGAAACCTCTTCCAAAATAGTGGATTCATCACTAAATAAAGTCATGACCTCTCCAAATCCACTTTCATCAATATAACCATAAGATTCAACACCCTCAAAAATAGTGGGATCATTACTTCCTAAAGTTGAAACTCTTCCAAACCCACTTTCATTAATATAATCATCATAAATAGGAGGCATGCTTTCATCATAATAAATATTCTCGTCAAAACTTGGGGGACTAAAGATATCATATTCATCAATTATAGCATCCCCGAGCTTGTAGTTTTGCACATCATTAGCATCATGGATATTCAAAGAATTCATACTAACAACATTGCAATCATGCTCATCATTCAAAAATTTAGTGCCTAACATTTTATAGACTTCTTCTTCTGACACTTGAGCACAATTTCCTTTCCATCATTTTCACGAAAGATATTAAAAAGATGAAACATATGAGGAAACCTCAATTCCATTTTTTTGTAGTTTTATTTTATAGACTAAACTAGTGATAAAACAAGAAACCAAAATATTCGATTGCAAGATCTAAATATATACCTTCAAGCACTAACCTCCCCGGCAACAGCGCCAGAAAAGAGCTTGATGTCTACTACGCAACCTTCTTCTTGTAAACTCGTGTTGGGCCTCCAAGCGCGGAGTTTTGTAGGGCAGTAGCAAATTTCTCTCAAGTGAATGACTTAAGATCTATCAATCTGTGGAGGCATAGGATGAAGATGGTCTCTCTCAAACAACCCTGCAACCAAATAACAAAGAGTCTTTTGTGTCCCCAACACACCCAATACAATGGTAAATTGTATAGGTGCACTAGTTCGGCGAAGAGATGGTGATACAAGTGCAATATGGATGGTAGATATAGGTTTTTGTAATCTAAAATATAAAAACAGCAAGGTAACTAGTAACAAAAGTGAGCGAAAACGGTATTGCAATGCTTGAAAACAAAGGCCTAGGGTTCATACTTTCACTAGAGTTCGTAGTAAAATAACACCATATGACACACATCAATCAACCCTAATGTCACCTAGATACTCCAATGTCACCACAAGTATCCGTTGGTCAATTATACGAGATGCATCAAACAACTTCAGATTTATAATATTCAATCCAACACAAAGAACATCAAAGAGTGCCCCAAGATTTCTACCTGAGAAACAATGACAAAAACGTGCATCAACCCCTATGCATAGATTACCCCAATGTCACCTCGGGAATCCGCAAGTTGAGTGCCAAAACATACATCAAGTGAATCAATAGAATACCCCATTGTCACCGTGGGTATCCTACGCAAGACATACATCAAGTGTTCTCAAATCCATAATAGTATTCAATCCGATAATAGTGAAACCTCAGAGGTAAAACTCAATTCATCACAAGAAGATAGAGGGGGAGAAACACCATATGATCCAACTATAGTAACAAAGCTCATGGTACATCAAGATCATGCCAAATCAAGAACACGGGAGAGAGAGAGAGAGAGAGAGAGAGAGAGAGAGATCAAACACATATCTACTGGTACATACCCTCAGCCCCGAGGGTGAACTACTCCATCCTCGTCATGGAGAGCGCCGTGATGATGAAGATGGCCACCGGTGATGGTTTCCCCCTCCGGCAGGGTGCCGGAACGGGCTCCCGATTGGTTTTTCGTGGCTATAGACGCTTGTGGCGGCAGAACTCCTGATCTAGGTTTCTTTCTGGGGGTTTCCGTATTTATAGGAATTTTTTACGTCGGGGACAAGCCAGGGGGTCCACGAGGCGACGACAAGGCAGGGGGCGCGCCCTAGGGGGGCGCTGCTACCTCTTGAGCACTGCGTTGGATTTCCCCGAAGAGGAGAGGATGATGCAGTAAAGTAGCGTAAGTATTTCCCTCAGTTTTTGAGAACCAAGGTATCAATCCAGTAGGAGACCATGCACAAGTCCCTCGTACCTACACAAAACGATAGCTACTCGCAACCAACGCGATTAGGGGTTGTCAATCCCTTCACGGCCACTTACGAGGGTGAGATCTGATAGAGATGATAAATAATATTTTTGGTATTTTTGATATAGACATGCAAAGTAAAAGGCAAAGTAAAAACAAAGCAAAAAATAAAGTGATGGAGATTGATATGATGAGAATAGACCCGGGGGCCATAGGTTTCACTAGTGGCTTCTCTCAAGAGCATAAGTATTCTACAGTGGGTGAACAAATTAGTGTTGAGCAATTGATAGAATTGAGCATAGTTATGAGTATATCTAGGTATGATCATGTATATAGGCATCACGTCCGAGACAAGTAGATCGAAACGATTCTGCATCTACTACTATTACTCCACTCATCGACCGCTATCCAGCATGCATCTAGAGTATTAAGTTAAAAACAGAGTAACGCCTTAAGCAAGACGACATGATGTAGAGGGATAAATTCATGCAATATGATAAAAACTCCATCTTGTTATCCTCGATGGCAACATTACAATACGTGCCTTGCTGCCCCTGCTGTCACTGGGAAAGGACACCGCAAGATTGAACCCAAAGCTAAACACTTCTCCCATTGCAAGAACTACCAATCTAGTTGGCCAAACCAACCGGATAATTTGAAGAGACTTGCAAAGATAACTCAATCATACATAAAAGAATTCAGAGAAGATTCAAAAATTATTCATAGATAATCTGGATCATAAACCCACAATTCATCGGTCTCAACAAACACACCGCAAAAAGAAGATTACATCGAATAGATCTCCACAAGAGAGGGGAGAACATTGTATTGAGATCCAAAAGAGAGAAGAAGCCATCTAGCTACTAGCTATGGACCCGAAGGTCTGAAGTAAACTACTCACACTTCATCGGAGGGCTATGGTGTTGATGTAGAAGCCCTCGTGGTAGATGCCCCTCCCATGAGTCATGGAACAGGCCCCAAGATGGGATCTCGTGGATCTGAAAGTTCTTGGTGGAATTAGGTTTTGGCTCCGTATTTGATCTGTCGAGGGTGCGGTATATATAGGAGGAAGGAGTCGCTGGAGCAACAGGGGCCCACGAGGTAGGGGGCGCCCTAGGGGGCGCCCCCACCCTCATGACCGCCTCTGTTACTTCTTGGAGTAGGGTCCAAGTCTCTGGATCACGTTCGGTGACAAAATCACGTTCCTCAAGGTTTCATTCCGTTTGGACCCAGTTTGATATTCTGTTTCTTCAAAACACCTTGAAATAGGCAAAAACAGCAATTTCGGGCTGGGCCTCCGGTTAATAGGTTAGTCCCAAAATAATATAAAAGTGGAAAATAAAGCCCAATATAGTCCAAAACAGTAGATAAAGTAGCATGGAGCAATCAAAAATTATAGATACGTTGGAGACGTATCAAGCATCCCCAAGCTTAATTCACCTTTCGTCCTCGAGTAGGTAAATGATAAAAAAGAATTTTTGATGCGGAGTGATACTTTGGCATAATTTCAATGTAAATCTTCTTAATTGTGACATGAATATTCAGATCCGAAAGATTCAAGACAAAAGTTCATATTGACATAAAGAATAATAATACTTCAAAATAAGCAAACAACACACACAAAACAGAATCTGTCAAAAACAGAACAGTCTGTAGCAATCTGTAACTAACGCAAACTTCTGGAACTCTAAAAATTCTACCAAAATAGGAAGTCCTGGACAATTTGTCTATTTTTTTTGCGGGTGACTGGACAATTTGTCTATTGAACAGAATAAAAAAGAACCAACGCAAAAGCACGTTCCTGTGATTTAACAAAATTATATTCATGCGCGCAAAGTTTCTGTTTTTCAGCAGAATCAAATCAACTATCATCGTAGGTTATCCTATAGGTTCTACTTGGCACAAACACTAATTAAAACATAAAACCACATCCAAACAAAGGCTAGAAGGATTATTTATTCCTAAACAGAAGCAAAAAAAATTGGGTTGCCTCCCAACAAGCGCTATCGTTTAACGCCCTTAGCTAGGCATAAAAAGCAAGGATAGATCTAGGTATTGCCATCTTTGGTAGGCAATCCATAAGTGGCTCTCATGATAGATTCATATGGTAATTTTATTTTCTTTCTAGGGAAGTGTTCCATGCCCTTCTTTAAGGGAAATTGGAATCTAATATTCCCTTCCTTCATATCAATAATTGCACCAATCGTTCTAAGGAAAGGTCTACCAAGAATAATGGGACATGAAGGATTGCAATCTATATCAAGAACAATAAAATCTACGGGCACATAATTCCTATTTGCAACAATAAGAACATCATTAATTCTTCCCACAGGCTTTTTAATAGTGGAATCCACAAGATGCAAGTTTAGAGAGCAATCATCAAAGTCACGGAAATCTAGCAAATCACATAAAGTTTTGGGAATAGTACAGACACTAGTACCCAAATCACACAAAGCATGAAACTCATAATCCTTAATTTTAGTAGTAGATTCCCACTCATCATAGAGTTTTCTAGGGATAGAAACTTTCAACTCAAATTTTTCTTCATAAGATTGCATCAAGGCATCAACAATGTGTTCGGTAAAGGCCTTATTTTGACTATAAGCATGAGGAGAATCTAGCACGGATTGCAACAAGGAAATACAACCAATCAAAGAGCAATTTTTATAATTAAATTCCTTGAGATCCAAAATAGTGGGTTTAGCAACATCTAGATTTTTATTTCTTTCAATCCCACTTTCATCAATTTCATCATCAAGATCTAGAAACTCTGAATTCTTAGAACGCCTTCTAGGTAAAAGAAGATCATATTCAGTTTCATCAAGATTCATATTTCAAAACAAAGATTTAATGGGGGACACATCAATAACTTTTAGATCTTCATCTTGATTTTCATAGGAATTGGAAGAACATGCTTTAATAAAGGCATCTTTGGAAGCACGCATCCTAGCGGTTCTTCCCTTACACTCATCAATGGAAATTCTCATGGCTTTAAGAGACTCACTGATATCATGCTTAGGAGAAATAGATCTAAGCTTTAAAGAATCAATTTCAAGAGAAATTCTATCAACGTTCCTAGCCAAATCATCAACTTTAAGCAATTTCTCTTCAAGCAAAGCATTAAAATTCTTTTGTGAATTCATAAACTCTTTAACACTACTCTCAAATTCAGAGGGCATCTTATTGAAATTTCCATAAGAGTTGTTGTAGGAATTTCCATAATTATTAGAAGGATTACTAGGATAAGGCCTAGGATTAAAATTCCCTCTATGCGGGTTGTTTCCAAAACTATTCCTACCAACAAAATTCACATCCATAGATTCATTATTATTCTCAATCAAAGTAGACAAAGGCATATCATTGGGATCAAGAGAAGTATTTTTATTAGCAAACATCTTCATAAGTTCATCCATCTTTTCACTCAAAACATTGATTTCTTCTATAGCATGCACTTTTTTACTAGAAGATCTTTCGGTGTGCCATTGAGAATAATTGGCCATAATATTATCAAGCAATTTTGTAGCATCCCCTAACGTAATTTACATAAACGTGCCTCCCACGGCCGAATCTAAAAGATTTCTAGAAGAAAAATTCAATCCGGCATAAAATTTTTGTATGATCATCCATAAATTCAAACCATGAGTAGGGCAATTGCGAAGCATCAATTTCATTCTTTCCCAAGATTGGGCAACATGCTCATGATCAAGTTGTTTAAAATTCATAATATCGTTTCTAAGAGTGATGATCTTAGCGGGAGGAAAATACTTAGAGATAAAAGCATCTTTGCACTTGTTCCAAGAATCAATACTATTTTTAGGCAAAGACGAAAACCAAATTTTAGCACGATCTCTAAGTGAAAACGGGAATAACTTCAATTTGACAATATTGTTATCCGTATCTTTCTTCTTTTGCATATCACACAAATCAACAAAATTGTTTAGATGAGTAGCGGCATCTTCACTAGGAAGGCCGGCGAATTGATCTTTCATAACAAGATTCAACAAAGCGGTATTGATTTCACAAGACTCATCATTATTAAGAGGAGCAATCGGAGTACTAAGGAAATCATTATTATTGGTATTCGAGAAGTCACACAATTTGGTATTATCTTGCGCCATGGCAACAAGTAATCCAACACACAAGCAAACAAAAAGGCAATGGGAAAAGGCAAAAGGGAAAGAGAGGAGGAGATTGGGAAAGAGAGGGCAAATAAAACGGCAAGGGTGAAGTGGGGGAGAGGAAAATGAGAGGCAAATAATGTAATGCGAGAGATAGGGATTGTGATGGGTACTTGGTATGGTTGACTTGCTTGCGTGAGCCTCCCCGGCAACGGCGCCAGAAATTCTTCTTGCTACCTCTTGAGCACTGTGTTGGATTTCCCCGAAGAGGAGAGGATGATGCAGTAAAGTAGCGTAAGTATTTCCCTCATTTTTTGAGAACCAAGGTATCAATCCAGTAGGAGACCAGGCACAAGTCCCTCGTACCTACACAAAATGATAGCTACTCGCAACCAACGCGATTAGGGGTTGTCAATCCCTTCACGGTCACTTATGAGGGTGAGATCTGATAGAGATGATAAATAATATTTTTGGTATTTTTGATATAGAGATACAAAGTAAAAGGCAAAGTAAAAACAAAGCAAAAAATAAAGTGATGGTGATGAGAATAGACCCGGGGGCCATAGGTTTCACTAGTGGCTTCTCTCAAGAGCATAAGTATTCTACGGTGGGTGAACAAATTACTGTTGAGCAATTGAAAGAATTGAGCATAGTTATGAGTATATCTAGGTATGATCATGTATATAGGCATCACGTCCGAGACAAGTAGATCGAAACGATTCTCGCATCTACTACTATTACTCCACTCATCGACCGCTATCCAAAGCATGCATCTAGAGTATTAAGTTAAAAACAGAGTAACGCCTTAAGCAAGATGACATGATGTAGAGGGATAAATTCATGCAATATGATAAAAACCCATCTTGTTATCCTCGATGGCAACAATACAATACGTGCATTGCTGCCCCTCATCCTTGGGAAAGGACACCGCAAGATTGAACCCAAAGCTAAACACTTCTCCCATTGCAAGAACTACCAATCTAGTTGGCCAAACCAAACGGATAATTCGAAGAGACTTGCAAAGATAACTCAATCATACATAAAAGAATTCAGAGAAGATTCAAATATTATTCATAGATAATCTGGATCATAAACTCACAATTCATCGATCTCAACAAACACACCGCAAAAAGAAGATTACATCGAATAGATCTCCACAAGAGAGGGGGAGAACATTGTATTGGGATCCAAAAAGAGAGAAGCCATCTAGCTACTAGATATGGACCGAAGGTGCGAAGTAAACTACTCACACTTCATCGGAGGGGCTATGGTGTTGATGTAGAAGCCCTCCGTGGTAGATGCCCCCTCCGTGAGTCATGGAACAGGCCCCAAGATGGGATCTCGTGGATACTGAGAAAGTTGCGGCGGTGGAATTAGGTTTTGGCTCCGTATTTGATGCAGCCGAGAATGCGAGGTATATATAGGAGGAAGGAGTACATCGGTGGAGCAACAGGGCCCACGAGATAGGGGCGCGCCCTGGGGCGCCCCACCCTCGTGACCGCCTCTGTTACCTATTGGAGTAGGGTCCAAGTCTCCTGGATCACGTTCGGTGAGAAAATGACGTTCCCGAAGGTTTCATTCCGTTTGGACTCCGTTTGATATTCCGTTTCTTCGAAACGCTGAAATAGGCAAAAAACAGCAATTCTGGGCTGGGCCTCCGGTTAATAGGTTAGTCCCAAAAATAATATGAAAGTGGAAAATAAAGCCCAATATAGTCCAAAACAGTAGATAAAGTAGCATGGAGCAATCAAAAATTATAGATACGTTGGAGACGTATCAGGCGCCCTCCACCCTTGTGGATGCCTCGTGGTTCTTCTGGCCCAACTCTTGTGCTTCGGGGGCTTCTTCTGGTGCATAAAAAATCATTGTACATTTCTAGCTCATTTGGACTCCGTTTGGTATTCCTTTTCTTTAAAACTCAAAAATAAATAAAAAACAGAAACTGACACTGGCTCTAGGTTAATAGTTTAGTCCCAAAAATAATATAAAATAACATATAAATGCATATAAAACATCCAAGATGGATAATATAATAGCATGGAATAATAAAAAATTATAGATACGTTGGAGACGTATCACTATTCATCCACCATCGACTTCCTCCAGCCTCCAGTAGCTACTGTTCATCCACCGTCAACTTCTTCCAGCCTCCACCGGCTACTGTTCATCCAGCCTCCACGGAATCCAATTCATTCACCCCCAACAGGCTAGGGTGTGGAGGCCTCCTCGGGGTCTTGTTCATCCAGCGGCAACCGCCCACTACCACGCGGTCCTATGCATCCAACCCACACCGGGAACTGTTCATGCACAACTAACGAACTGGCTAGGTCGACTCACCACGTCTCGACTTGTTCTACGTATCGCGCGCAAGGCAACAATGGACATTATTCATTGAGAGGCAACCCAACCGGCTACATCTGCACGGGGGCTCGATCGATCTGCTTCAGTAAGCAGCATGCAACAACGATCGATCGCTCGGGTTCAGTTAGCAACAATAATGAAGGAATTGGCTGGTTCAGTTAGTAGCGAAGGGATCGATCGATCGGCTTCAGTACGTAGTGGGGTCGATCGCTCGTGTTCAGTATGTAGCTATAGTGGCATCGCTCGGGTTCAGTAAGCGAACACCTTGCTCGGGTTTAGTTAGTGAACGCCTCGCACACACGTGTGTACGAGAGAAACGCGCAAACCGCACTGTATCGCTCGGCCCCGACCACCCACCGTAACCGGGAACTCCTCGAAATTTTCCTCGCCTTCTTTTCTATCATGATTTTTTACTCATGGACAACCCAAAGAATGTCGTGCAGGTGCGTCCCCGACTCGCCCAGGACGAAAAGCCCATCTTCTGTCATAATTTTCTCTCGGAGAAGTTGGAGCCCGTCACATCTATGTTGATACATGTTTTTGTCACAATTATCGTCATAGAAGTGTCATAATCATGATAGAAAAAGTCATTCGGGTCATAATGTCACGGATGTGTCTTTTTTTATAGTGTTGTATACATTGTCACACGTAGCTGCACGCGGGCATTTAACTAGCGTGTCACAACGTTGGAGATGTCCTTAGCGTTTGGGCTAGGGGTGTTAATTTATATCTATATCTATATCTATACCTAATATTAAACGGAAATGTTAACGCACACACGTGTGGGCGTTTGCACATCGCCCACACGCCTCCATCACCACTCATTTTGCCACGTATGAATAGATGACATCAGCAGATTTTTACACGCCTCCATCACCACTCATTTTGCCACGTATGAATAGATGACATCAGCAGATATTTTTTGTTTTCGGCTTAAAAATGTTGTATCTCCTAAATAAAAAAATGAACTAAAAATCTGTTTTCACCATTAAATCCGTCTCGACGAGATCTTCAAAACTAGACCCCGTGTTGATATGTTCGACGAATTTTTTTTTGCCAGAAGTTGCCACGATGTTTACACTGTAGTTGCCATAGGGCTTAAACTAAAGTTGCCATGTGGCAATTTTAGTTTGTAGATCATGGCAATTTTAGTATTTTGATGATGGCAACTCCAGTACTTTGACCATGAAAATTATTTTTTGTATGAATCATGACAATTTTACGTGCATGTATCATGGCAATTTTAGTTTATGGTTCATGGCAAGTCTAGTTTCTTAATTTCCCGTTTTATAAATGTCAAAATTTACTTTTAAATGTAGAAGAAGATAGCTGAAACATATCATGGCAACTTCAGTGTAAACATCATGGCAATTCATATGCAATAGACATGGCAACTTTTAATCCAATTTTTTTTATCAAAACATATCAACATGGGATCTAGTTTCGAAGATCTCATCGCGAAGGATTTAATGGTGAAAACGGATTTTCAATCGGATTTTTTGTTTAAGAGATAAAACATTTAAAAACTGAAAATCCAAAAAAATTCCTGCATGCATGCATGCGATGACGTGGCAATCTGTTTACATTAGAGACGTGTGGTGCGTCTCCCTTCCTGCCACACGTATGGCAGTTAGCGCGACCCATATTAAAAGGAGGTGACTTTCATAGTTCTCCATCAGTCACAACTTTATATTTGTTAATTTTATGTTAGCTATAGAGATTAACGGTTGAGATTTAAAAGGATATATTTTCTCTTCTCTCCTCTCTTTTCTCTCTTCTCTTGTTAAAAAAGTAGTGTTCCTTGATCTGTACTCTTCCGTCAAGCAACAATCCAAGTTTTATTTTCCTATTTGAACGGATCGCTACCCTGATCGATCTTGTTTTTTTTTTCAACGAACGATTGATCTCTCCATGCCAGCGATCGACCTCTAAACTTTTTACCAGCCCACAGAAGCCTAGCCAGCGTAGCACAACATTGGAGCAGCCCATAAAGCCCATCCAGCATAACACGATATAACAGAAAGGCCAGCCGACCTACCTACGTCTCTTTGTATCGCTTCGTTCTACGTTGGCACTTCATACATCGCCCCGCACGCTCAATTGGTTTCGCTTTGGGTTTCCTGATTAAAAAGGCTGATCTAGTTTCCTATTAAAAGGCCTAGCAGTAGATCAACGCCCAACCCTTGACCCGACGGAGCAAAACCACCCTATCTCTCTCTCTCTCTTCTAACCCTAGCCGCTCCTGCCGATGGCAGCACTGACAATGAACCGAGCTCCAAGCAACACGGCGCCGGGCGCAAGAGGACTACAGCAAGCGATAACTCGACGGTGGCGCTGAGCGTAGACACCATGACCGCGCTCAACATCTTCGGTCGGCGTGATGACGCTCTGATGCAAGCGCGAGATGTACTGCTAGGACGACTATTGTTCGGACGGCCTGGCACACCTACGGCCAGAGCCATAGGCTGTTGGCGAGGACGAGGGCCTGCTGGCTATCGCCTCATCTCCATCGCTATCGAGGTTGATCTGCTTTTGTACGTCATCGGAGAATCCCGTGTTGATCGCCCCGCCTCGGCCGACGGCGAGGACGAGGGTCTGCTCATCGTTGCATGTTCTCCACCGTGGTCGAGGCCGATGTGCTCTTGCACGTCGTCGGGAATCCTGAGGTCGATTTGCTCCAACACACGCCGATGTTGTGACATGGTGACAGCCACGAGCACCTTATCCACGCCCCACTTTTCTTCGACTTCCTTAGATTTTGTGGTGGATACATCCATGTTTTGTGGATTCCTCTTCCATTGTTCCGGCTAATGATTCTTCTCACCATTGCTATCCAGCCGAGAACATAGCTAAACTACTTCAACATGTTGTTCATTTCACCTGAGTCAATCAAAATCATTCTGATGTTGTTCTTTTACTTGTAGAAATAAACTGTTGTTCACTATGTTTAGTAAACCGGACATCTAGCTACTTGGTGCCGAGACACTCACATGGATGATTGGCATCTTTTGGTAAAGGCATGTTAATTTACCGAAAAATTACCACACACCAATGACCATGAGCGTAGATGTCCACTCTTGAATTTTGAGCACTCTTGAATTTTGAGGACCACTTAGGATGTGATAGTTAGTGTTGCTTTAGACCTGCTTGACATAACATAAGCTTGATGGTTACTAATTTGAAAGTCAAGCTTAAGCAATGTTAAGTGGACTTCATTGAATTTATTAATAAGGAAACCACATAATCTGATGTTGTATATGTTGATTGATTATATATTTTTTTTCGAGGATACGCAAATTGCGTACCTTAGCTATATAGAAGAAGAGAAATAGGACATACAACCACCTCTACCTCTCGCTGCGAACAACGAAGGCGACCAACTCCACACTTGAATCGTACAAGGACAACCAAACACAACAACACAACTACGACACAAAAAGCCTACCCAACACCAAGCCCCTCGCCGCGTCTCGGCCGACACCGACGTCCTCCGAAGAACAGCAACTCCAGCTTCCTTGGATTTGCCGGCGACGACCGTACATGGCGCCGGAGGAGAAAGATCTGGGCAGCGGTAAACACCGGAGAAGCGCATCATGGAACCTCGAGTCTCCCAGCACAATGCTCCCAACAGAGTAACAACCTCAGAGACGTTGCCATCATGCCGATCCTACGAATCAAGGCTTTCGCCCCGGAGACAGCTGCCGATACGAGGACGCGAGGAGGATGGCGTTGCACTCGACGAAGCCTCCAGGAAGGTGAATGACACCCGCAGGTGCCATCAACGCCGGTCTGGTCACAACCGAACAGGATTTTCATCCGTGGCGCTGCACATCTCCACGCCTCCAAGATTCCGGCCGGTCCCGATCAGATGCCTCGCACCGCCGTCACCGCAGCAACTTGCCATCGAAGCCCCCCTCACTGCCGAGGGAACGCGCTAAAGCCGTCACCTTCAACATCGACAAGGAGCCGCAGCAACCACCGAGCGGTGCAACGCCAGATCCGCTACGGTGGCCTTCACCCGCTCCAGGGGACTGCCACTAGAGTGGATCCGACCCACACCTCCGACCACACTCCGGCACCCACACCGCCGAGGCAACGCCGCACGCCTCACACGCAGCAACCGAACGCCCGCTGCCCGCCAAGACCCTTCCTAGCAAGGCCTCGCAGCGCCGCCACCGCCAGAGCCGGTGTACCACCTACACCCTCCATCCTGCTACGCCCCACGCAAGGCTCCAGAGACAGCCGATGCACTCCCCGCCATGAGCACTCCAAGGATGCTGGCCAGCACCGACGCGCACCAGATCCGGGCCGAGATCCGTGCTCCGGGCGCCGCCAGCCAGCGCCACCGACCCGTGGCAAGCCAACAGCGAGACGGGAGCGAGACGCCGCGGCAACCACCAGTCCCAGCTCCGCCAGCTCCCAGAGGACCGACCGCAGCCCGCCGGCCCGCGTCGCAACCCCCCGAGCAGCGCCCAGCACCACCCTCCGCGCGCCGCCGGCCGTGGCTGCCAGATCCGGCCGGACCACGCCAGACCGCGCCACCCAGAGCCGCGCACCGCTCCAACCAGCACCGCGGGCCACGCCGGCTGGCCGGACGCCGCGCAGCCGATTCGCTGACCAAGAGGAAGGCGTCTGCGCCACGGAGTGCCTCGAGGAAGGAGATGACCCGCTGCCGTCGGCAAGACGGGCTTTGCCCGGCGGCGTCCGCTGGCGGCGGCGAGGGAGGGGAGGGGGAGCGGGGTGGCGGCGGCGGGGATTAGGGATCCGTCTGGGCCGCTCGCGGGAGCGGCACGGGGGACGGGGGACGGTGCGTTAGCTATGCGCTGTGATTTTCGCACTTGATTATATTTTTTCCCGTTGCAACGCACGGACATGTTTCCTAGTAATGGCACAAGAAATGAAGCCAATTGAAAAAATGAGAGAGAAAGGAAAGTGCACGGAAAAGCGCATGTCTACTAACTTGTCGACACACGGATTTTCATAGACGTCATCGAACGACTGTCGCTTGCTCTAGTTGCATCCGTCGGCTCCAGCGCGACCGCTCAATGAATAACACGTGTTATCACATCCAGGAAAGAATAAATTGAGGAAAAATGAAAATAAAGAAAAAAAGAAAACAAAAAGTGAAAGATAAATCTGGACAAAAAATGAAAAAGAAATTAGAAAAGAGAAAAGCCTACCGAAATCCGGACTGGGCCCGGCCCAGGACGCGTGCATCCCCGCGCATATATTCCCGACAATCTCGCACAGTATGTGTTTGGGATCGGCGAGGCTGGTGGCGGCCGAATTTCGTGTTTTGACCCATTTTGCAAACAAAATCAAGATCTGACCCCTGTTCAAAAAAATTTCGGGATTTGACCCTTTTGTTACCGCCAGAGCCCCTGGCGGTAGGGTTAGACACGCTACCGTCAGATTCTCTGGCGGTAGGGTGTGACAGAGGGAGACGGAGGCCATCACCGCGCGCTGACGTGGATAAGTACCTTACCGCCAGACAACCTGGCGGTAAGCTGTCTAACCCTACCGCCAACGGCTCTGGCGGTAAGGTGTGGCAGGGTTTTGCCGTGCATGCCTTCTGTAACGAGATATGCAAGCGCCCTGGCGGTAGGTTCACCCTACCGCCAGGGCTCACGGCGGTAGGTTCACCCTACCGCCAGGGCTCACGGCGGTAGGCTGTCTGACTCTACCGCCAGGAGCACAAGGTAGGGTCCTGTGTTCGTGTAAAGTTTTGTAGACATAAGAAGTTTGATCACATCCAAATAGTGTCATCACAATTTCATAGACATCCAAATAGTTTGATCACAGTTTCATAGAAATATGCAAGGGCCCTGAACATAAGAACCAATAATAAGCATAATTTCATAGACATAAGCATAATTAGTTTTGCCATTACGGATTAAGAAACAAGTACCAAATAACATAGTTTGATCACAATTTCATAGACATAAACATAACATAGTTTGATCACAATTTCATAGACATAAACATAACATAGTTTGATCACATCCAAATAGTTTCACGAAGCCAACATAGGTAGCAATCAAACATGACGATCATCAGCAGCCACACGCATATATAGTTTAGATGATATCGATGGCGATCATCATCTTCAAGCCTTGACGGTTGGTCTTCACGATAGTAATAAGGATGGCCTGTCCAACATGAAGATTCTTGTCAACGAGGAAGCTCTTCCACCCATCTGTGCTTAAATTTGTGCGGCCGTCCGTGTCCACGCCGTACGCACAAGTAGTGACGGGGCCCCTTGCGGTAAGGCGTATTCCAGCATAGCCTTCTTCATCAGCCTCGATGCCACAACTCTCAGATAGGCTCTTTGGTAATTTCTGAATAAGAAAAACATATCAATTAATAAGTATGGATTATCTAAACTATTAAAAATTCCTTGGATTCTACACTAATAACATACCATGTCATGTCGATCGATCATGGTAATTGTCAGACGGGTCACGAATGGCGCCCCGATCAACTCAGCACGTGGCAGAAAGTTGTCCCATAGGTTGCACACCTCCTGTTCGCTCAGCCTCACTCTTTGAGCACAGATGGTTTCTTCAAGTGGGTCTTCATAGTCATCATCCTCATCAAGTGGTGGTGGTGGCGCCATGTTCCTTATATAAGCATTGATTGGATAAAGTTAATTAAGCAAATATCACATATGGAGATATATAGCAAAACAAATATCTACAATATTCACACAAGAAATCATCACATATGGCTATAAGAAAGACTAAACCTATGGTTCATCTAGGTTCTAAGGTTCATCATATCAACTAGAGAGGGTTCCTCGTATGGCTATAAGAAAGACTAAACCTAGGGTTCATACATTTGCAACTATATGAAATAGAAATACACACATTTTTGCAAAACATCCATCTTCACAAATTTGCAATACATTAACCATATAAAATTCATATATGCATTCACCAACATATCCTCACATATCCTCACATATCCTCACATATCTTATAAAATTCATATATACATAACAAAACAAAATGGACCAACATATATGCATTCTTATAAAATTCATATATATATAATTCATATATACATAACAAAACAAAATGGACCAACATATATGCATTCACCAACATATCCTCACATATCTTGCAATTGTTTCACCCACACATCCTCACATAGGCTTACTACTAAATCGTATACTCCTAAACAACTAAAACATCATAAAAAAAATCAACACCAAAACCTAGGTTGCACCTAGTGCCAAAAATAACTTCAAAAATAAAAAACCATTGCGAAAACTGATTGGAGGGAATGGAGGAGCTTACCGGCCTCTTCAATTTGCCCCAAAGATCCACGAAAATGATGGAGGGAAGAGGGAGATCGATGGAGGGGATCGAGAGGAGGAGAGAGGCGGCACTCGACTTTGTTCGAGTCGAGGGGAGGAGGAAGAACGGGCTGGTGGGTGGGGTAGGGCCCGCCCGCAGCATCACTTGCCTCTTCGGTACCTACCGCCACCACCTCGGGCGGTAGGCCACCGAACCCTACCGCCTCAGACTGTGGCGGTAGGCCCTTTTCCCCGTCAGTACGCGCCGACGGCCGTCAGTCGCCGTTAGAGGGCCTACCGCCACTGCTGATGGCGGTAGGACGTGCAAACCTACCGCCGGCCCTCCTGGCGGTAGTCAAAAGGGTCAGATCCCGAAATAGTTTCAGACAGGGGTCAGATCTCGAATTTCTTTGCAAAAAGGGTCAAAACACGAAATTTGACCGCTGGTGGCGGCGGAAGAAACCCTAGGAGCGAGGCGACGGGGAATCGGTTCTGCCGGCGACAAGTCCGACTACCCGCCTGCCTTCTCTCAGGTACTTCTACTCGTCCTCCTCTCCGCCCTCCTCACGTCCCGACCGCTGCGGCTCTGCCCTCCTCCTCCGGCGTCCGCGACGACCTGCAGCCTCCGCTCAGGCTATTCCCTCTCTTCCCCGTGCAGTCGCTCACCTAGAAGTGACCTTGCTTAGTACTCCTAGGCTTGCTCCTCCTTCGTATGATCTGCTAGGCTCCTGTAGTGTGAGGTCGATTCGATCTCTGCATTATTTCCTCCTGTAGTGTGAGGTCGATTCGATCTGTAGATTATTTGCTCCTGGAGTGTTAGGTTGATTTTATGCGGTCAGTTTATTTGTGGCAAAACTACATCAGAAATGGGAATCACAGACATGAATTTCTTTGAACCGTTGCCTTTCTATTCCTTAGAGCTCGTCAAATCCTTTGAACCATCTTATCTGCTATATGAAAATTAGATCAGTGCAAATTGTTGGAATATATTAGAATATTAAAATTCATACCCTGCACTACAAAATGGATACCCTGCGCCCAGTTCTCATCTAATCAGTTTACTGTCATAGATAAACTTTGACTACTGCATTTTCATTAGTGAAAGGTGCCCCAAGTGGTTTCTGCAATAATTTCTTGGCAAATTACTGTGCTCTATTCATTTACTATGTGTAGACAGAGCAGCTGTTGATGTTACTTCGCATTCCTTCATTGCCTGCACGTTCACATATATTGTGAAGAGTAACTTTATTGTTCACTGTTCATAAGGGTGCATTGTGTGATGCTGTTTACCTTCTCCACGAGAAACTTATAGACCAGTTAGATCAAAATAGCATGATTAGCCATGTGCATGTCCTGCTGTCGACCTTCCTTGTACATGGATACTTGGATCCAGTATCATGATTCTTTCCCACTGCTAACCAGTAGTCTTGCTCTATCAAATGCTTTAATTATCTCTTGCTTGTAGTTTACATGCCTTGCCCCCTCACTGTTCCATGCGATGCTCCCCTGATAGGCTGTCCATGCCTTACATGCTTGCTTTGTGCTTTCATTACGTGAACTTGTGATGGTCGAAGTTGGAAATGAAATGGCTTGTTTGCTGTTGTGTGATTGATTGTTGTAGCTATTACATTAATTGTGTCTTGTCTAAACTCAAATGCAAATATTAAAGAAAAAGTGTTTTTCATGGCGGTTATCTCCATGGCTGTTTTTAGTCAGGTCATATATTCCACTTGCTTGCATATGTCTGCATTTGAAAGGCCAGGACAGTATGAATATAGCATGCATGCTTTCCTTTTTTTGGTTGCTTAGAAGTCTGATAAGGCACTTCTGTCTTTTAGTTAGTTAACAAAATTTTCATAAGACCCTGTACCGTTATTTCAAGGATCAGGTTTCTTTCAGTTTCTTTTGAGTATATGTACTTAACATCGTAGATGGATGCAGAGAAGTAGTTGCAAATAAGCATCAACACTAGGTGGAAATAGTTCAAAAAAAGGCGTAGAAGACTCTGATAATATCAAATATTGATGCTCTATATTATCTCATATTTGGTGCTTATTATGTAGTACATGTCGGTCATGGGAGCATCCTAACACAAATCTATGTTGGAGAAAGACTTAAATTTGTAACTGTTACCACATTTTGCTCCAAATTTTCTTTAGACAAATAAAATAATATGTTCTAATAAAAAAAGGCTAACACATTTACATATATGATGTAGCTTTATTAAATTCTAGCCCTTGCAAATGCGCGGGCCACTATGCTAGTTCAACAAATGATAGTAAGGTGAGACCATGGGTTAATGATTACTTGTGTGGTGCGGGCATTACCGGCTGGCGTGTCTACAGCAGTTGGTCTTGGGTGCTAAATATACTTCAAACGTGAAATTGTACCCAGCCAAATGAACTTGAAGGATCGGAGATATTTGATCAACCCTTAGGAGATTGGTTGACGAGAGGGGGTTGACCCAATCCAAAGTCGATTAGTCCCCAACAACTAAACAAGGACTGAGGCCATGCTTGGTTTAGCAGGGATTAAGGGTGATCGACTGGTATTTAGGCCACTTCCCTGCAAATCCCCCCTAGATGCTTGCTAGTGTCTGCTAAACCAAACAGGGCCCAAGGTGGAACTCTCTCCTCCTCTGTTGCTTTGTTTGATCTATGCTGTTTTCTTGTGATCTTCAGTCTGCATAATGACATGGTATTAATGTTTTCATATGCCTCAGTTACTATTTGATCCAGATAAGCACAAACTTTTGAGATTATTTATGTTTTTTTACTCTACACTGCGGTATGATCGTTAATTTCATTTGCAGTTAACAGGAAGGGGCAGCAGTATGGGTAACTCTATCGCAGCTAGTTCAGCTCCTGCACTGCTGGGAGATACTCACAATCCATGCTTCAAATGGAAGGTTCATAACTTCTCAAACCTACTCCAGAGGGGAGAGGTCTCAGTCAATTCAGCCCCCTTTTTCTACTCTGGGTACAAATGGTGCGTATCATATAAGTATGTGTTTTATGTTAAAATGATGCATGTGTACCAATTTGGCATCATTCATCAATCACTTTTTAGGTTGCTAAATTCATTTTTATGAAGTGTTAGTGAAAAATAAAATTAAAACACTGATTTCATACAATGAATGAAGCAGCGAAATTAGCCTTCATTCGTTTTCACTTATGACCTCTTGACTGACTTGCTTTTCATTTACCAGGTTCCTTCAGTTGACTCCTCTTACCAAGTCTTATTCTGCAAAACCATGTGTTGCTCTTTCTCTAGGAATTACTCGAGGAAGTCTGGGCTTGGAGCCAGGTTCCGTGATGGCTGTGGTGTTTGAGTTGTCAATATGCAATCATTCAGATCATGTGCATTGGGGATCCAAAGGTAATAAATTTAGTTTTTGCAAACCTCCAACTTTCAAATTCCAACCGGTAGCCACAACTCCCTAAATTATTATATGCATTCAACATAACTAGTAAGTTGTATGTGCTTCGCACATGATGACACTTGTGTGTTGGCATGTCCATTTGAATGATGCAAATATACAAAATTCAATTTTTTTTTGGGTATGCAACTATAAGTACACAAAATGTATCCCCCTAATGAAAATGCATAGCACAAAATATTAAATTGTCTCAATAAGTACACTCCAAATAATTGTTGTCTCAACAATTAGTTATGGTACATTGTACATACTATCTGTATTTGCGTTCATGGCCCAAATAATTGTTGTCTCAACAATTAGTGTACACGGTTGCTTTCTCAACTAGATCCCATGCACATCCTTAATCGAGGGATGGAAAATATCCTACATACAAAAACTATTAAGAATTCTAATCCTCTAGAGATCATTTAATCATTTCTATTACACTTTGAAAGCCAGGTTTACTAGGAAGTGGTTAGACAACAAACTGTAATGAACTTTGTAGAAGATCTTAATTCTAAACTTAAGGCCTTAAATGTGTGTTTATGTTTCTCAGTTCATGTGTGAATAGCTTATATCCAGTCATGTCTCTGTGCAGTGGTATAATATGTGTCGGCATATGTCAGGATAATCGTAGTTTGCCAGTTCTCTTAAAGGGGCAGCGGGGTGCACGTAGCCCCCGCTTGCGTAGGGTCCGGGGAAGGGTCTGACCACTTTGGATCTATAGTACGCAGCCTTTCCCTGCATTTCTGCAAGAGGCTATTTCCAGGACTCGAACCGTGACCTCATGGTCACAAGGCAACAACTTTTGGCTGCGCTAAGTCTCCCCTTCTTGCCAGTTCTCTTAGTTTTCTTTTATTCAAAATCCAGCAAGATGAGAGCGAGATCTGGAAGGAGGATTTTCATAGACAGATCCATCATATAAATCAACAGTTGATAATGTTCTTGAACTGTTTAGTTTAGTGAAAGAGGTGGCAAGTTCAAATTCGAAGGCTATGGATTGTACAGTAGTACAGATATCTAAAACCCATTGTTAAGGGCCTGTTCGATAGCCTGCCAGCTCCCAGATTCTGCAAATCAGCGAGCGAAGCTGGCCCGAACGGCCCAGCTCCAAGAAGCTGGCTTCCAGGATCGTAGCAGTGTTCACGTACAAAAACCTGGAGTGGCTGTTTTGGCGATCCCAGGAATCGGGAATCCTGGAGTTGGCCTTATTTACGGGCAGATGCCACCACCAAGTGATTTGAGGGTGCGTACCGGTTCGCTGCCTTCTCTCTCCCTTCTCACGTCATGTTCTATTCTCTTGACGAGGCTACGTGGAGACATCGCTGCCTTTCCTTCTGAACTGGGCCAAGGCCAGCCACTCTCCTCCAGCGTTCGACCAGGCCTAAGGCCACCTTATCTATTGAGCCGGCTGGGCTCTAGCCCGTCCAGGCAGTTTGGCCTGCTGGCGCCTACAAGAAGCTGGAGCGAGGGTGCCGAACAGTTTTCGTAGAAGAAGCTCGCATCCGGAAATTGAAGCTGGATTTGTGGATCCAGCGAAGCTGGAGGGCTTCCGAACAGACCCTAAATTTGAATCTATAATTTCGAAATATGATCCCGTGCTTGTTGCATTAACTAGTCTCTCTGAATGATCTTAAGTTTGTATTTTTATGCTTGCCGCTTATATAAGTCCTTTTTATCTATGTTTTAACCCTCACCTACATGCAGCTACCTTCAACTTTGATGATGAGCATATAAACTCGAAGAAGGAATGCTTGATTCCACTTAAAGAACTACT
Organism: Aegilops bicornis; assembly: GCA_021605145.1. Classification (NCBI taxonomy): domain Eukaryota; kingdom Viridiplantae; phylum Streptophyta; class Magnoliopsida; order Poales; family Poaceae; genus Aegilops; species Aegilops bicornis. The sequence continues at coordinate 163,234,531 of CM038674.1, forward strand.
GGTTTCAACTGATTTTTTGGCTGATGACTGCTGTGTCTTTGGTGTGGATATATTGAAAATTGATGCCCTTTTTCCTGAAAAGGAGGAAATTGCGATCCAGAAGGCTGCATCAATTCAGAGCCTCTTCATCCAGAAAGATAATTTCATCAAATTGACCTGCAGCGTGACGATAAATAACTTTCTTGAAATGAGCATGATGAAATTCGTTTGTTCAAGATTTGAACTTGATGGACAAAACTGGTACCCATCTGATTCAGTTATTTTAAGAACTCTTTGTATAAATCTTATGCATGAATCATTAGACAATTTAGTGTATGTGACTTACCAGATCATATAAAAGCATGTGACCAAACAACTCCCAAGTTCATTTACATATATGCAGCTGCTTATTACAATGTGTTGACAAAATAAAGGATGTATTCATCCTGGTAACTTGGTTGTATTTGATTTTGCACTTGACATGTAAGCCGTCATAATCACATTTTTCTGATGTACCTCCATTATTTGTTTTCCTCTCATTTGTTCTTCAGGTACTTTGGCGTCTATCCGCGAGGTAACCAGTACAGCAATAATTGCCTCTCCTTGTACTTGCACCTTGATGGCTCAGAGAAGCTCCCTCATAAGTATGGAAAGTTGGTTGAATTAACTTTATCCATATTGGACCAAAAACATGGAAAACACTTCATCAGGAAATGCCCAGGTTCAGTTCTACTTAGCTGCTATCGCCGCACCATAAATTGACTGCCATGTCTCGTTTGCTGTTCTTACCTTGTCGTAATGCAGGTCTCGTGGTGTTTGCTGGTAAATCCCACTGGGGGTGGTCTGACTTCATTCCACTTGAGACATTCATGAATCCAGAGAGAGGCTATCTTGTAGAATCGTGCTGCATTATCAAGGCAGAGATTACTATCTTTGGATCTTCTGATGCGTGTCGTCTGATGGCATGAGTGATATAGAATGCCCGCCACATCTATGTCCTGGTAGTAAAGTTATGCCCAACTTGAATAGTTGAATAAGAGAGGGTCGTAGTAGCTGTTCTCAGAACCTCTGTGGTGATGTATATGTTAGGATTTAATTAGTCTTATTAATCCCCGCTTTTCCTAATCGAGGCGGTTGTCCCTTAGGACGCACCCCTTCACCGGCTATATATATATATGTGTAATAGCATTATCAATGAGAACAGCTATTCACTTTTACTTTTCTATCTCCCTCGCTCGTTTCTTTTCTAACACGTTATCAGCACGCTCTTCCTTGAGCGACTCGGCAAAGAGGAAAGAACTTGAAACGCCACAGCACTCGACCAGAAGCCCGGCGCTGCGCGATCCTCGATGCGACGATAAAGCAGCACGGATGGATCGACATCAGCATGCAACACGCTGGGCGCGATCCCTCCCGGACGCGGCCGGTGCGCTGCGGCGGCGACTCTGGTGCGGATCCGCACTCGATCGGGGTACATCAAGAGGAAAAAGGGCGAGGCGGCAGTTACACATCAGATTTGGGAATCGGTGATGGCGACAAGCACGGCCGATCTCCTCAGAGCATGGTTAATAGCACAGCAGACTGCTGGCTATAAGTCATTGCCACATTAGCTAAAGCCTTCACCCATACAATAGGCTGGCTCTTAGGTTGGCTACAAAGTTGATTGTAATAAATACAAGAACACTTAATACTTGCATGTGCATATGACCAGCTGTGATCAAATGCAAGCTGCATCTTTGTGGCCATCTCATCAGCATACATATATACCATTCACGCCACATTAACAAACAAGCATCAAACGTACATAAGACCATGACAACACAGTTAAACATTACCAACGTCTGAATAGGGAAGCATTAACCAAACATTAAAATAAAAACTCCCGACAAACAAGCCGTTAATTTTTATCTAGACGACAATGATGAACATAACATCATGACACTTAAACATCACACGAGTCTTCATAAGAAAGCATAAACTGAACATAATATTAGGTAAGATCTCTCGCAAACCACCCATTAATTTTGGTCTTGATGATGATAGGTTGAAACTGCAACAGAAAGGAACATCTAATCCATTTGCATCGACAACCTCCAGCCACTGTATGGAAAAAGGGAAACAAAGGCAGATGATAAATATTTCGCCATTGCAAACTTACAACATGTGCATCAAAGAAGAGGTCCCAAATGAAATACTATTCCAATAGGGAAGGAACAAGCTTAAAAAGAGGACACTCCCCATATAAAAAGGAGTCTGTTTGCAGATCAAATATATGTGCAATGGTACATTCCCATTAACTGAACGGTATAAAAGAGAACTCATTATTAAAAGAACAAGATGTGTAAATTCTGAACCATACAGTACATCACATTCCTAAATCATTTGCCAATTTGTCATTTGGATCCTGAATAACAAGTGTATATTTCAGCACATGAGAATTTCAAGTAATAGATACTTATATTTCAGCACATGAGAATTTCAGTCCTTACACAATCAAGCACCGACCTACAATATTACCAAAAGAGGTTTATTGATGTCTGTAACATATGAAGACCAACATGCAAAAAAAAAATGCTTACCAATCTAAGATCCTCTTGTTTTGTCCACAACAAGCGCTTTTCAGTCCTTACACAATCGGTACTGTTGGTGGCATCTCCTTACTTGATTTGTTGCGATGAACTCCCTTTGTTCACGGCTTGTGAAAGGCTTGGTGTGCTCTTAAGGAAACTAAGGAACCCACCAGGTGGGTGAGAATCCACTCCCTTGCTTAGACAATAATAGGTGATCAAACAGTCGATTTCATACTACAATAGATGTTCGGTACAACTGCTTATTTTTCTCAGTCATGTCGAAGATGCAAAGCAACAAATGCCATCAGTATTAGCTTTTTTCTTCCAGTCATATGGACACTCTGTAGATAGATTACACACATATATATCAAATTCAGATGGTTACAAGCAGGTATTACTACCTTATGGAGATATAAACGCATAGCTGCACATCATCCAAATAAGCATGGACAAAATTATACCAAGTAGCATAGGATGACCATGTTTCTGAATGCATAAACAGGGGAAAACCCGTACCAAATAACAGGCTGTATATCATACAAAAATGTACCACATTATCCCCGGCGCGTAGTCTCTAGTTTCTAGCCTTGGGGCTGAGCATACCCCTATCTGTTATGCTCCTTCGCTTGTTCACCATGCCGAGTGCGCACATGGCCTTGTAAGCGTTGTAATCCCATGCTTGTACTCTCCTTCTATCAATACAAAGATACGCAGCTTGCGTATTCGCGGAAAAAAAAACTAACTGGAGATGCATAAACAGGGGAGCACACATACCATGTTGCTGGATTGAAATCATCAATATTCTCAGGAATATAGCACAAAGGGCCTTGCGGCTGGGCGAGCCAGCATGGTGCAGAGGCCGCTGCTGCCTGTGCTGGTCGTGGGGGAATCCAGGCGCCCCGTCCGGGCTGGCGCGGCGGCGAGACAAGATTAGGTACCATCTGCTGGACGACCTGCTGCGCCGACGGCGGGACGAGATGGGGCTACAGTGGCGTGATGAGCTGAGGCGGCGACGGAGCGACCTGAGGCGCCCGGCGACGAGTCCTTTTGGACTGCTGACCCATCTCCTTGATGGGCGCCGACGATGTTCTAGGGTTCGGAGGGTGGCGATTTGGGGGAGTTGGATTAAAGCTTCGATTTGGCGCGAGATAGACGATTAGGAGCGGCGGAGGAGTGGATTTCCAGCGGAGATGGAAGGAGAAGGGCGGGAGGCGGGGGAGGCGCAGGGGATCGGAAGCGGCGGCGCTAGCGCTCGCGTCGGGCTGCAAGCGGGCTGTTGTGTCTCGCGTTCTGTGTATTAGCCGGGCGCTTGACGAAGAGCCCGCTCGCTTCTCTCTCCTTCACTTTTTTCCTCCAGGTCAGAATTTTGTCGACATGGAATCCGTTGCAGCCGGCTGACTAGGACTATTGTACCTGCTCTCACATAGATGCGGAATCAGATTCGTCAATTGGATTCATTGTTATCCCGGTTTGCATGTCCACTCACTAAATGAATGCATGAATTGATTGGTTTTGATCACGTACTAGTTTTGACCGGATGAACCAAGAGACTGGTTTTTCTACCATGCACGGCAGATACCATGCATGGCATCATCATTAACTCAATTATGAGCACATGGGCTCCACCCTATCCCCTAATAAAGATTTGTTCTCTCTCCTCAACCCATCCATGAACTTTTAGCTGTCTCTTACATATTTGATTCATTATCTTCTTACATATTTGTGTTATGAGATCTTTTCAACAAGACTAACCATGTAAATTATTTAAACATTTTTTAAACATGAATTTTAAAACTTCATGAAACTACAAAATCTATGATTGTTAGACCTTTTTTTTTGTGAATTTGCATAACTATTTTCCGTTGTTATTAATAAACTTACTAACGTGTGCAAGAAGAGAACATTCTTATATATCCACACGAAAACCATCATGTAATATTCTGTACATGCATGTTCCATTGTGTTTCGTAAACTCAAAATTCAAAACATATTAAATATTGAACTTGTTTCAAAGATATCATCGAAAGAAAGACATGTGTTCGTACAGACTATTTATCCTGTATTTCTTTTAGAGTATATGGTTGTTTAAAGTTTAGATTTAAAATAAAATCCACGTCACATACTAGTGTGTAGGAGAGAGAACTACTAGGTGCAGCCTTGCTTCATAAAGTTGTCGGATGGATTTTAATATGAGAATGAATATACATGGCATGAGTGAATCTCTAACAAGATGGGACGGTTTAGCCATGCACTGGATATCCCGTGCATGGTAGAATCACTTTTCTCGATGAGAGAACTAACCATTGCCTACACTAGTCTTGGTTGTTTGCCGATCGGGACGGCGACCCATAGCGATGGAGCGCTACCGTAAGCAGGTCGTCGAAGCGGCGGCCTCAACGCAACGTGCGCAACGCGCATCAGCGGCTCGCGGCTCAGCGCCCAGCGCACGGCGAGACGCAAACTCGTCCTCCCAGACGGAGGCGACGGCTGTGCACCGACCCCTACGGAGCCGGGGCATCCGACTACTTGGTGCGCCGTGGCGCACTGGTCATCCCGACTGGCGTTGCGCAAGCATGGCCGTCGGCTTGGCCCTCCCACAGTTCCACTGCGCACGCGTTGCGCAAGCATGGCCGTCGGCTTGGCCCTCCCACAGTTCCACTGCGCACGCCGCAGATGGTCGCCTCGGCGACCGTGAGGACTGCCTCCAACTACGATGCGGCATGGAAGACCGAGGCCGGCGACGCTCCCGAGCGAACGACGTGGCCCTCGGCTCGCATCCGCACAGATCGACAGGGCCCGAGGCAATGGCCCTCGTCTGACCCGTCAACGTCGCCTTCCGGCACACGCGGGCACGATGCCCTCGACGCGACGGTGGCCTTGGCGGCACTGACCCACTGGAGGCACGGCTAGCGCCAGCGCGCGTGGTGGCCCCCGGCGCCGATGCCTCTGCTCCCGGCGGAGACGTGTCTGACGCACGCGGCGGCCGCCGCCCCCTGGTACACCGGCGCGAGGGAGCGATGGCAGCCGGCTCCGACCGGCAGCGCCTCCTGGCGCGCGATACCGCCGACACCCTCAGCGCGACTCCAGGCGGTATACGGCTGGCGGTGGAAACAGTCGCAGGTGCGGCACCGGCTGCGACGCCCTCCGGTGCTCAGCTCGCGGTGCCGTGTCCTCGACGTCCTGGTGGCGGTCCTAGCAACCATAGTTTGCATCCTCGCGGTGCGGCGGTGCTATGACCCCAAGCGCTCGGCGCACCTCAGCGGCGCCTGAGGCCACCCACGGCCGTCCACGGCATGTCACAACAGCGCCCACGACCACGCCCCCTCCTGCGGCGGCAACGGCCAATGGTCCAGGCCAATATTTGCCCAGCCTTCAATTTCAAAGATTTCGCAAATTGGTTCTGTTATCAGTGCTATTTACTAGCATTAATTTGTTTTAGACCTTCTTCAGTATTTGTGCCTTTAAATGCTGTAATCCCTGTTGAGTAATGTGTACTCCAGAATGAGATTGTGATGTAAATAATTCCCATGTTCACGACATGTTCAAATTATTTACCTTCACTATTTGCAATTGAGATTTTTAATCTCTTGCAAAGTATATTCAGTACTTTTATACTACTGTTTTGCTAAGGAGTACTATGTATTCCGGAATCTCTCTAAGATGTATATTTTCTTCATGTTCCCCACATGTCGAGATTAATACGTCTATTTGTAATTGAGATTTTAAATTTTTTGCAAATACAGATGCAAAATTCCTAGTGATTTTTTCAAATTGATGTATTGGGATCCCAATGTAGTGTGTAGATCTACTGCTTTGCAGAGCCTATATTTTGTCATAACTGACATTATGATTGCTCTCTCATACATTTTATTAAGCTATGACGTAAGGTACTTGAAATATGAGTATCGGCTGATTTCATCAGAGATGGATCCCGGAATATATTTTGGGAGGTATCTACAACGTGTCATGCTTAACAATTTGAAGTTCACACAAATGGCTTCAAGATAACTTCTTGAAATCGCCATTATTTTTGCAAAATTTATTGCAACATTACCATGATGGTCTTTAATTTACTGGTTGTAAATTAATTATCTCTGGTTTACCCATAGAGGTAACATATGGCTATAGAGTTTGAGGCATTCACCTTCAATGGCCACCACTGCCCTATATGGGCCATGGACATCATAATCACTCTTGTGTCTCGTGGGATAATGTGTGCAATCCTGGATTCACCCCTGGTCAGGATCACACCGCTAACAGAAAAGTGGTGTCTTATATATCATAAGGCATTAGATTCAGATCTAAGCATCTGGTTATTCTGTATCAGCAATTCTTGGAATACAATGAACCTTACGGGCAAAGGTTTGAATCTTACTTCAACCTTCAATCCGACATCACCAGCTGTGACGGGACCCTATGGGCATGGAGAATGTGATGGTTGAATATGCCTTAACCGACATGTTTGGGGACTATGAATAGTCTTTCAATCTCCTGAGTGGTTAATATAATTAATGTCCATTTACGATGTTGTAACAACAACTTAAGTATTGTTGTCATCATATATTGTATATCACAATATATTGTATCAGCATTTTGATACAAATACATTTGTATGTATTCTATATATATGAGTGATTTTCATATTGAGAATCTTCATGTGTATATATAGATTTCTAACGGGGTCAATCCGATGAAAAATGATATGTGCCTTGTGGACATATGCACCACAAACTCTGTACTCAAGGAAGTCTGATGTTTCCACTCTCATTGAGAGAAAGGAGATATTTTAAAATTGCTAGACGCGATGAAGTATTTGGTGGCTCAACTCGAGTCATATTTACTGTCCCTGTGGGTACTCGAGTAACGTCGGGATGCTTCATTGCTTCCCAAGTTTAACTCGTACCCTACTAAGCTATAGAGATATTCGTCAAAATGGTTTCCATAGCGAAACTTATGCTGACAAGAAAGAGAAACACATTCTCTTTATCATATGCAATGGATATGGCAAGCACATTCTCTATGTATCATCTGGATTGTACTACACATACTACAAAACCCGTAGCACATGTTGCGCCCAAGATAGTTTTCCAAAATGTCTTGTACATGAAAAACTTGGCATACTCGCCTTGGTCATCGAGACATTGGGTTGAAACTGAAACTATCAACAATTCCAATAGTTTATGATTATTATGATGCTAAATTCTTACACCATTTGGATTTTATGTGCACTACAAGTGACACAGGGAAGCTAATTTTAAGGCTCGCACACCTTAAAGTCTATGTTGAACCACTCAGACTCCTTGAATGCATTAAGTTGAGGTAAGTGGCTCTTCCCATCCATTGACTAGACTATTCAGGTATTCCATGGTTCTAAAAGACATATCTACATGATGGTCTTAAGTGTGTGCTTTATTCACACGAAACCATTGGCTCATTATCCTGACATCAATTTTAAGCAAATCGGATGGATAACATTGCAGAATTCTCCTTGAGTGCCTTCTCTATGGCCCTCGGATTGAAGTTTAGCAATTTATCCTAATGTCTAGACTCAAAATGGTTTGATAGAATCCCATCCAAAGAATTGAGCTCATTGCATGATCTTTACTATGAAATTGTAACTTACCAACTTTACGTTGGAGTCATGCAGTTTTACACACTCATGAGCAAACTGCATAATATTATTCCCCTCTATCTTTGATACGTGGAAATCTACCAAGTATTTCCCATTTGCAGTAATTCGGTTGCATACCGATATCACCACCTGGCATACATCATTGGCCCCTCAACATATAGTTGGGATCTATGTGAGGAATAACTGTATTTCCGTCAATACCTCAAGCCCCTCGCATGGGGAGTTATTCAAGGCCAGTATGCTGATTCAATGAGGAACATTTCCAGGCATTAGGGGGAGATTTCAAGTACCATAAAGAATGCCAGGAAATTAGTGGAATGTTCAACACATTTCTGCCTCAAGTCCACGTACTCAAAGATCTGAACCATGCGTTCAGAAGATTTGCAACACATTGCAAATAACCTGCCAGATTCATTTACTGGCTATAAAGGTGTCATACAATCCTACAATCCTGAAAAATATGTCGGAAAGAGTGGAGGTACCAACTAAAACCACTCAACTCCCCGTTTAAAGCAACAGGGGGAGAAGTACGACAATAGTACATCAGGATTCAGCTTCTCACAAGCAAGGATATCAAGACCTGTGAATCAGTAAATGCAAGTCAACTTCACGTTGACAGCCACCTGATGGGTAGTATACACCCAGTGGACGGGAAACCTCCACCAACCCAGGTCATAGTGCACAAAATGACCGGGACATCGGAATACCCGACTCAATCGCATTGGGAAATCGCGAGCAGTCTATGGGTAACGATATTTCCATCAACTATATATTGATATATAGATTCTGGAGAAACATATAACCGGAAGTCTACAATTGTCGACATACATGTCTCAACTAGATTGATAAAACCTTTCAAGTGATTGAGATCCAAAGACCATGGCCATGGCAAAGTGTGATCAACACTCGGACTGAACTCAAGCAAAGGGTATAATCTAGGTACAAATGATCTTGCTCAATAATGGAAAGGTATTCATAAGAAATACCTAAACCAGTTTTCTTCTGGAAACAGAATTGAGAACAAGGAGGTGGTGAAACAAAGAGCAAGTGTTGTAGCACAAGGGTTCATGCAGATACCCAACTATTCTCCAGAGGTGGAAACCCTTTTCGATAACTTATATCATTGGCAGTTCAAAATTATCTATCTTTGCAGTTGATAGATGTAGTGATTACATATTCATGTAGATCACTAGATTCAGATATAGATGGTTCCCGGCGGAACCTTAATTCTGAATTGAAGTACAAAATGCAACATACATCGTGTAAAATTAATAAGTCACCATATGACTTATTATTATCATCGGTACATTTGGTACAACCAATGTAGTGAGTTCCTTATTCACAAGGATTACTCCTACAATGATGATTATCTATGTTTGTGTGTCTGCAATGACGACACATGCTGTCATCTAAATGATGGAGTTCAAATGAAGGATTTGGGTAAACCAAAATACCGCTCATTACTACAACTTGAGCACCTTCATTCATTCATTATGGTATACTATGTTGTCTATATCCAAAATATATTGGAGAAATTCATTGTGGACAAATCTTATCCATCCATAACTCTCATGGTAGTTCATTCTCTAGACATAGAGAAAGATCTATTTAGATCAAGAGATGATGGAAATGAGATATTGGGACTCAACGTTCCATATGCCATTGGATCGACCAAACACAACTGGTTGGTACTCAAGAATATCTTTCGATATCTCCAAGGCATGAAACATCTTGTCCTGGTTTTTCAGTTTTGGAGAAATCTGAACACCAATATCATTGGATACATCGATCAGATCCCCACTATGTCAGATCGTAGACAAGTTTAGTGTTCCTACTAGGTGTGGTAGCCCTCTCATGGAGAGTCTTCGGAATAGACCTCATGGCTACATTCACCAACCATTATCTCAACGATAATGTTTCTTGTGTTGCTCGGATGCAAACAGGTTACATAATAAGCAATATCACTATATTGCATATCTTGCAAGTCAAATCATGCGACTGATTTGTTCAACGGGTCTCTACCAACTTCTATGTTTTGGTATGTGACGGCTTCGGATTTTGCAAGAATTAGGGGGAATATCTTCCTGAATTGTTCTTGTTCAATGCATCATATTATACTCTTTTTCCCTTCATGAGTTTACTTTACAGGTTCTCATAAAGGTTTTTAATGAGGTAATATCAACATGAGATCATATGTCATACCTTTTGTTTTCCCCAACAGGGTTTTTAGGAAAGTATATATGACATATTTATTGTTCTCTAAACTCTATGAGTTAAAAGAGACAATGACCATTATATGTTGCATCATTTTCTCCTTATTTTTCCCACTGGGTTTGAAGGAGTTTTAGCAACATATCAAACACCCTATCTCCTCATATTTTTCCCATAGGGTTTTTGGAGGAGCTTTTTCAAGATGATGATACTTACACTAACAAGCATGGATTAGGGGAAGTGTTAGGATTTAATTAGTCCTATTAATCCCTGCTTTTCCTAATCGAGGCGGTTGTCTCGTGTCCCTTCGGACGCACCCCTTCACGGGCTATATGTATGTATAATAGCATTATCAATGAGAACAACTATTCACTTTTACTTCTCTGTCTCCCTCGCTCGTTTCTTTTCAAACAGTATATATATGCCCCTGCCTTATCCGTTTCTCGTAGGAGTACATACTCCCGCCTTACCCCGTTGCTTTATCCACTTCGTGCTAGTCGAATACGCGTGTATTCCAATGGCCAGCGCAACCTGCCCCTGCGCAAGTTGGGTTGAAGTCTATTTTTTACGTAGTATACGTACGTTTCATCATTTTACACATTGTATTAGTTACCTCATTTTCTTATTTATTTTTAATTGAAGTATATACAACAAAATTCAATTTTCCTATAATATATACCCCTTCTTAAAGAAATATAAGAACGTTTGGATCATTACTTTGAACCTAGAAGTGTTTTTTCTTCCGTACGAGATCTCCATGGCGTGACTGATGGCTAGAAGCGTTTTTTCTTTCGTACGAGATCTCCATGGCGTGACTGATGGCTGATGAAGTTCACAAGTAGAAGGATCAATTTTTATTCAATGTTTGCTTTGATTGGATCTGCAGTCTGTCCATGAGAACTTGTGATTTTGAGACTGTGCCTTTGACCTCATCAGAGGGTGCTTTGTCTCAAAGATTTGTCGTCCCCTAGCAAGTTAAAGCTAGGCTTTCTGTTCTCCGGCGGCTATGCCTACCGTGAGTTTTTTGTCAATGAAATTTCTCAACCGGAACTGTTGTAGCCTACAACAGGCTGCGACAAAGAGGGTAATTGTTTTTTTTTAAATGAGGCAAAGAGGGCAATTGTTGATGTCATTAATCGAACGTGCCCTGATATCTTGTTCACCTAGATGATTTACTTGCTCTTCTTTTTGCAATTTTTTGTTAAGTATGTGGGTGACTCATTGCCATGAGATCGGTTGGTCGAAAATTCTTTTCAAGTAGTCTCAGTCGGTGAACTTAGCTCCACAGAAGAAGTCAGTAGTGAATCAAAGAACTCATGCATGTTGAACCTAGAAGCGTTTTTTCTCGCGTACGAGACGACTCCTAGGGCGACTAGGGTTTTTTGGTCAGCTGGCAGCGGGTAGCTGGCATTTCGCTGTCCCAGGCTGGCATCATCGCTAGTCTCTTTCTCAATGGCGTGACTGATGGCTCATGAAGTTCACAAGTAGAAGGGTCGGTTTTTATTCTCTGTTTGCTTTGATGGGATCCGTTTGTCTGTCCATGAGAGCTTGTGATTTCGAGACTGTTCCTTTGACCTCGTCAGAGGGTGCTCCGTCTCAAGGATTTGTCGTCCCCTAGCAAGGTAAAGCTAGGGTTCTTTGTCCTCCGGTGGCTCCGCCGACCATGAGTTTTTTGTCAATGAAATTTCTGAGTTGGAATAGTCGTAGCCTACAACAGGCTGCGAAAAAGAGGGCACTCGATGATGTCGTTAATCGAAGGTGCCCCGGTATCTTGTTTGCGTCGAAGACTCGCTAGATGAGTGGCCGGTGGAATGTCTTCGGCGACGGTTGAAGATGGATAATAAGGAGGTGGTTAGAAGTAATGGGCAAAGTGGTGGACTTATGTTACTTTGGAGAAAGGAGATTGTGATGTCTCTTAGACATAAAACAAGCAAATATATTGACGTGTACGTAGGCAGTGGTTAGGAGAATTTCTGGCGCCTCTCGGAAGAAACATAGATTGAAAGAAAGAATGGATGCTTGTATGTATAATTTGTTCAGACTTATATACTATATGAACAGTCATTTACAATGTCGGTTGTTACAATATTTGCGTCCTTTGGAAGAGGCAAACTGCCTGTTCGACATACATAGTGTTTGGATAACGCAGGTCTTCTAACTGCTAGTAGTTTATCCTAAAGATAAAGCTAAATGTATGTTAGCCTAGTACTAACGCTAACTACTCCTAACACTCCCCCTTGTACAACGTTGTACTTTCTTCAATTGATCATGTTTCGATGAGTGCTAGGATGTCGTTATACTAATGCTAACTACTCCTAACACCCCCCCTTGTAAAACGTTGTACTTTCTTCAATTGATCATCTCGAAATTGTTCATGTTTTTATGAGTTCTAGGATGTCGTTGTAAAGTCTCCAGATTATCCCCCAAAAATCCTTTTATGAGAAACCATCAAGGAAAAACTCAAAGGACAAATAATACAATATATGCAATTTGATAATTGTGAACATGCTATTATTTGGGAGTTTACTCCCCCTGAACTTTGCAAAAATTAATATTTTTATACCAATTCCATGTAAATGACCATGAAATATCTGTTGTGACATTATGAATAATCCGTAGGATTTTCATAGTATTCTATTTGCAAATTGTCCTCAGATTACTATAATTCATGAGGATAGGTAAAAAAATTAGCAATGTATTTTATGATATTTCTCTTTATATAACATGTAGGTATATTGATTAACACAAGTGGTATCATCTTCATAGATGAAGTAAAATGATTCTAATGAATCTCAAACACATGATTTTGAGTGTGGTTAATCATTCTGCTCAGTTGTACATATTTGCAATGCTTTTAGATAAATCAACTATGTCAGAATGATAAATAGAAGTAGCCGTTAAAGTCTATTTAAACGACTTCCATAGCTATTCCAGCAATTCAGCCATTGATATGGCATTATTGGGATCAAATAAAGATCGAATATCATTATATCATATCATGGTCACATCTTGATTTTTCTGATGGAATTTCCAAGATCAATCGACCATATATCTTTTGTTGGTTTTTGCACTTTGAACAAACATAGCAAACATAGTGCCAGTGTCACGCCCAATATGCGACCCTATCCTAAAGGAACTCGAAGGTCCCACTAAGGATAGAAGCGCATATTGGAGACACTATTGCAAGGTGGATATCATTACATCATACCATTACATAATAGTTGGGGATACATACAAGAGGCAAACAATGCCACATGAATACAACAACACAATACATAAGAGCAACATCCGAATACGGATGAAACACAAACAGAAACTCAACGACATCCACCCTGCTAGCCCAGGCTGCCGACCTGGAACCTATCCCCCGATCGAAGAGGAAGCAGAAGAAGAACTCCAAAGCAAGCAAGCATTGCTCTCGCGTCATGATCATCGCATAACCTGCACCTGCAACTATTGTTGTAGTAATCTGTGAGTCACGAGGACTCAGCAATCCCATTACCATGGGTATCAAGACTAGCAAAGCTTAAAGGGTAAGGAAGAGGTAAAGTGGTGAGGTTGCAGCAGCGACTAAGCATGATATGGTGGCTAACATACGCAAATAAGGGCGAGAAGAGAAGCAACGGAACGGTCGAGAAGCTAGCAATGATCAAGAAGTGATCCCGAACTCCTACTTACGTCAAACATAACCCAAAACCGTGTTCACTTCCCGGACTCCGCCGAAAAGAGACAATCACGGCTACACACGCGGTTCATGCGTTTTTAATTAAGTCAAGTGTCAAGTTCTCTACAACCGGACGTTAACAAATTCCCATCTGCCACATAACCGCGAGCACGGCTCTCAAAAGTTTATACCCTGCAGGGGTGTCCCAACTTAGCCCATCACAAGCTCTCACGGTCAACGAAGGATATACCTTCTCCTAGGAAGACCCGATCAGTCTCGGAATCCCGGTTTACAAGACATTTCTACAATGGTAAAAAAAGACCAGCAAAGCCGCCCGAATGTGCCGACAAATCCCGATAGGAGCTGCACATATCTCGTTCTCAGGGCACATCGGATGGGCAAGACGTCGGGTTGGCATAGACCCTGGTTGCCCAGGGGGCGCCAGACATCGCCCAGGTTGGGCCAGCACTCGGAGGAACACTGGCTCGGGGGTTACAATAAAGATGACCCTCGGGCTCGCGAAAACCCAAGGGAAAAAGGCTTAGGTGGCAAATGGTAAAACCAAGGTTGGGCCTTGCTGGAGGAGTTTTATTCAAAGCGAACTGTCAAGGGGGTCCCATAAATCACCCAACCGCGTAAGGAACACAAAATCAAGGAACATAACACCGGTATGACGGAAACTAGGGCGGCAAGAGTGGAACAAAACACCAGGCATAAGGCTGAGCCTTCCACCCTTTACCAAGTATATAGATGCATTAACTAAATAAGAGATATTGTGATATCCCAACATAGTCCTGTCCATCATGGAGCAATCTTCAACTTCACCTGCAACTAACAACGCTATAAGATGGGCTGAGAAAAGCGGTAACATAGCCAAGCAACGGTTTTCTAGGAAGGGTGAAAAGGTTAGAGGCTGACATGGCAGTTTGGGAGGCTTGAAGAGCAAGTGATAGGTAGCACAGCATAGCGATAGAACGAAACAACTAGCATAGCAATGATAGTAGTGAGATCCAGGGTAACGGTCATCTTGCCTGAAATCCCGCTAGGAAGAAGAACGAGTCCATGAAGAAGATGAAGCCACGAAGGCAGACCAAGCGTGATTTAACGAATCCTCACGATCGCAACGAAACGGGAGCTAACGAGAAGGAGCACAACCGGAAAGAAGCAAACAACAAGGTAAACACACAACACATATACATGACATGATGCACAACCAAGCATGATACATGACAATGCTACATGCAACTACTCATGGCAAGAGATGATGCATACAAGAACAACACATCAAAGCAAGTTTAAATGAGGCCGGAAACAACATATAACAATTCCGGTAAGTCCTCATATGCAAATTTCGAAATTGGTCCAGATCAGAATAAACCTTATGTTCAAGTTATTAAACAGCAAGTTAAGATGCACCAAGATGATCTACACGAAATTCTAGTCAAGTTACATATAAAGTTCAATTAGTTCGGAGCTACGGCCTAGAAGATATGAGCAAACCAAGTTAACATGGCATTGATGCAAAATGCACCCAAACATCGAGCAAACACCTTAAAACAAGGATGCAACATGATAATATGAAGCTACATGCAATTCTAAGCAAGTTTGGTATAGAGCATGCTCAAAACGGAGCAACGGTGCAACACATACACTCCAAACAAGATATAACAACAATCTGTCCAAAACAACAACTAGGCATCTTGCAAGCATCATGAAAATATGCTACAGCACCTCAACATGGAAACCAATGGCATGGAAGTAAGGTACAGGTAAATCATGGCAAAACATGAACACTGAGCTATCTCCAGAAAGCACTAAAACATGCTCAAAAGGACATGGCAAGATTGCAAATAATAACAGTTTACAGGCTTAGCAGAAATAACATCAGGTTGCAATGCTTAGAGCTATCAAACATCATGCTACAGCAAGATATCATGGCAAACAAAGGAATGGCATGCTAATAATAAAGACAAAGAACAAACTCCCTTACTGAACTAATTCAAAAGATCAACAGAAAAGATGATAGCATCCATGCAAACATGGCAAATGATATGACAGATTCAGAATAACAATACATGGCAGGAACAACGATAAGTAGGCATGTTGGTGAGCCTGTTGGTGAGCTACTCATGGAAAGAGAAAGTTCATAGGGTTCATGAATCACTAGAAAAACACATGGCAAAACTGAACTTAATGTTAACAGGCTGACAGAAACATTATTTAGCAACTTGAGAGCAAGATTACAACAAGCTACAGCAGGCTATAAATGCAACCAGGGGCATTGTTGGATAGGGCATGACATGCATAACAAAACAACCTTAGTGAACATCTCCAGATTATGCATAGAATGACTTGTAGCAGCAGGTTTACATAGCATCATGATATAACAGGTTCAACCTAGCAAAACAGTAACAGCAAGTACCCTACTTCACGAGCTTGATGCACTCACTACAAGACTCACAAAAATACATGGATTGCACCACTGTAAAAATGGCATGATGTAGATCAAAACTTATGTAGACATCAAGCTCAAAGGATGCACACACAAAATGGAATGAAAATGACAAAACACCAAGTTCTGTTAACAGACAGTAGTTAACATCATATGGCACTCTTGCAACGATGATAAGGGCATCAAGATGGACTCAAACAAGCATGGCACACTGGAATGAAATGAATAGCATCTCTCAATGAATATTTTGATATATCATATGCATGAATCAAATCTATATGCATGGAGTTACGGCATCATGAATAGGGCACCAGAATGATGGATCTCAGGGACTTGGCCGTTTTATGCAAAAAAAAAACAGAGCAAGCGCAAAATAACTACTCTACGCACGGGCGAGGGGTAGCTGTCATCTCACCCTGGGCTGAGGCCCAGCACGTGGAGAGGAGAAGGTCTGTGCCGAAGGGAGCGGGCCAGCTGGGCCTAGATCTGGGCCGGACGGGGAGGCACAAATCGGGCTCCTCCCGATCCCGCACGACGGCGGCGGCGTGGTCGCCGGATCCGGGCGAGGGGCGGCGGCCTCGCCGGATCCCTGCGCGAGGGCGAAAGGACGACGCGAAGTCGCCTGACGGAGGCGCTGGAGGCGAGCGCGGTCGGCGACGGAGGAGAGGAGCTCGGGCGGCATAGGGCGCCGGGCGGTCGGCGAGGTCGGCGCCGGCGAACGGACGGCGGGCAGCGGAGGCGAGGCGCTGGAAGTGTGTGAGCCAACAGCGGCGGCGGATGGGCCTCGCGGGTCGCGATGGCGGCTCAAGGGCTGCGATGGCGGCGCCAGTGGTAACGGGCGGCGCGGGACACGTATGACCCGTGGTTGGCTGCGGCAGCAGGGCGGACGTGTCCGGAGAGGGAGCGGACAGTTCCGGCGGCGCGAGGGGAGCGGGGCTAGGGTTAGACCGAGAATTTTGGGGGAGGGAAGTTTATATAGGTAGAGGGAGCTAGGAGAGTCCAAATGGGGTGCGGTTTTCGCCCACACGATCGTGATCGAACGACGGAGAGCATGGAGGGGGCTTAGATGGGCTCACGGGCTATGGTGAAGAGGGGCTGGGTTGCAAAGAGAGAGGGGTTTCCGGCTACGCGGTTAACCGTTGGGGCATCAAACGACCTCCAAATGGAACGAAATTTGACAGGCGGTCTACCTGTGATATACCAAGGCCACTTGGCAAATCTCGGTCCACTCCGAGAACGTTTTTCGGTGGCTCACAAAACAAGGTCTGAGAGTGGTGACGGGCGCGTGCGAGTGTGTCTGTGCTCAGAACGGACAACAGAGAGAACCGAGGGAACCCGAACGGATGCAAGGTTTGAAAAACATGCAGATGAAATGCAGATGATGACATCGCGAAATGCAACACGCAAGCAAATGACATGGCAACAACGACGAATAACTGGAGGACACCTGGCGCATCGAATCTGGGGTGTTACAATCTCCTCCACTAACAAGAGATCTCGTCCCGAGATCTTAGGAACGAGACGGAAGGAAAAGAGGACGAGGTGAAATAAGACCGCAAGAAAGAAGATGAACAAAGTCGAGAAAACTCGAGTAGAAAAGAGGAAAGGCGAATATGACAAGAATCAAAAGCTCAAGGAACAAGATAGACTCTGAAAGCGCTCCGGTTAGAACAAGATAGGAAAGGAATAAAAATGGAAGAATTTGGGCAGCACTCCGGCTGAAAATGGAAGGATTAGAACATGAACTTCACAAGATGGGATGGCACTTGATGAGATGAACAACGCAATGCCTCCGGAAGAATTGAAAGAATGGAATGAAAAGAACTTAGAATGAAGGGTTGAACGGAGTTGTTGAGAAAATCAACAACGAAAGAATAAGCTTGTTGTGGACTTATCAAAAACAACTCAAAAACTTGAGGTGAAATTATACCACAACCAAATGTCTGAATAGCTGAGAAGAACGAAGAAATGCAAAACTCCACTTCAAAAGAATACGGAGAATTAATTGCACTTCGAGAGGCAAGAAGGAAAGATACTTGAGCTCCTCCAAAGAATCTTGATGAACACTTGAAGAATGAATTAAATCATGAAGAACCACCGTGAAGAACTCCGGTGACGAAAGGGTGATGAGATAGAATGAAGGACGAAAGAATAAGATGAGCCTTGCGATGATTTAGATGGAGGTTCCGACGAAATGGCTGAGGAAATTTGAACTCCGGAAAAGAAAAGATGAAAACGTTTGGAACTAGAATTTATTCATCGAGAACAAACTCCGAAGGAACGGATTACTTGACGACGAAGAAGTAAGAATAAGAATTACGTTATGCTTATCCTCATCAAATTTAATTGATGACAACCGGATTTGGCATGCAACTTATTCTTGTTGAAAAGGATTAAGGGAATATGGCGCAAAACTTGAGAAAGTCTTCATGAACCACCGGTAGGATTGGAAAGAACGAATGGATTAAAATGATGATCAAGGAAAAGAATCTTGAACGAACCACTGTAAGAATTCGAAAATGATTGATGAAAGAGAATGAATCACCGGGAAGAATTAGAAGAACAAATATGCTAGCGGGGATTTAGATGCAAAAGATCAAAGAGATCATGAGCTGATTAAAGAACATTTGAACGAAGCACCGGGAAAATTGGATAATGATAGCTAGAGTGATGGCCTCCGGTGAAAATAAATTGAAAAACAACTCCTGACATACTCCGGATGGTTAAGAAAAGAATATCTGATAAATGAAATAATTCGAGAGGGTAATATGAAGCTAGAACCATGAATCTTCGAGAGAACGGGCAAGATTTAGAGGAAAAACTCTTCTTCTATCTTGAAATGATGACGGGAAACACCACCAAAATTTGTTGAGATACTCCGGGAGAATGAAAAGAGGAACAATCATATTGAATTGACTCGGTCTTATTTGTTATACTTTGAGATAATATCGGCTGAAATCAATTGTTATAACATGGAGTGTTAGCATCTGTTTCTGTTCCCCAGACCATGAGAGTATCTTAGTCACTTCCTACCATACGGTGGACTTTGGGGTTGCTCAAATGTTATCAGTAACACGGTGATCATAAGGACAACTTACAGGGTCATCGGAAAGTTTGACAAGGGACTAGATAGCTCGAGAGTGGGATTTGCTCCTCCGACGATGCAGAGATATGCTTAGGGCCCTCTCGATGAAACGACATTCCTCATCGTCTCGCCAAACACAAGTGACTATGTCACAGGGATGTCGGAACACTTCAATGAGAAAGAAGAACAAAACCAACAACAGGATAAATGGTATAGTGAGCATGTGCATGACTTAGGAGGATAACGATGCACCCCGGGTTTTGTAAAGTATCACAAAGCAAAGGGAACATCGCATAATAATCAAAGGTTCACTTGAATGTCATTCATGTAATCATAGGGATCGATGTGGACGTCTGCGATTCGGCTATCGGTTATTGAACGAAGGAGTTTTGTTCATGTCTATGATTTGCCGAACCTACGGGGTCACAAGCTTAAGGTAATCATGATCTGATGAGTGTTAGTAGGATGAGAGTATTCAGGATTTGTTTGTGGAATTGTTTTATTAATATTCGGAATAGTTTCGAGAAGAACCAGAAGCGTTTTGGGGTCATCGGAAGGGTTTCAGAGTTTACCGAGCAATACAGGGTATTAATGATAATTAATATATATAGGTGGGAAATGTTTCCAATGATGTTAAATTATATATAATATGCTCTAGTAATTGTTAGAGGTCTTTTATATGTAATTTAATATCAACGGGTCTAAAAAGGCCAAGCGGTGGAAGGAGAATTGGGCCAGCAAGGCCCATGTAGGGGTGGCGCCCCCTTAGTTCTCCCCCCTAGGGCCGGCGCAAGGGAAGGAGGATTCATCCCATTGTGTGGCGCCCTCTCCTCCTCCCCCAACCTATATATACTTGAGGTATTGGCACTATTTGAGATACAAGTTTTGGAGCCTCCTCTAGTTCCTTTAGTTCTAATTCTAGTTGATCCTGGTTGGTCAATTAGAGCTTGACATAGATCCTCTAATCCTCATAATTAGAAGCCAAGTGTGGTTTTAATCTCCTTTCTCTAATTCTCCGGTGACGATTAGCTCTGAACGGTGAAGCGCTGCCGGATCATGAAGACCGTACGCTTGCAACCAAGTAGAGAGGCCGTGCTTAGGTATTCTATTCATGGGATCGTTCGAGGGTGGTTCGCGGTATCGTCATCAACGGTTCGACGGACTCCAAGTATGATCTACACCGACTTGTCTACTTCCGCTGCAGTATGGAGTTGGTAACTATTGTTGATCCGAACCTTATATGCATCTTCATATTGTTCCTCAGTGTTTGTAGGGCGATTTTTTTTTCTACTATGTTTCCCAACAGTGGCATCATGAGCAGTTCTATGAGCAGATGCATGTTTTGATTTAGATCACATGTGGATGTGAGGGTTTGATGTTCTTGCTATGCTTCCCTCAAGTGTTTCTTCGGTTCGGTTCATTGACGACATGATGTAGCTTTTTACAAGGTTCTGATAATCGGCCGGCTCTGGCTGTCGGCAATCTGCTCACAGTTCCTTAGGCTTCATCATAGTCAATAATAGTGAACCGCCACATACACAAGAGGACGATGAAGATGAACGATCTTCTAGGTGGTCACGCATATTAAACGAAGTTTAGTGTGGGGCTAGAATTTTTAATTTAAGTCTTTTCCCTCACGCACCCTGAAAATTAATCTAGCAACAAGAATTATCAGCTTAATTGTGCACGTAGGTAGTTAGTGTTATCGGGTAACCCTAGCAACCACATAATTAAAAATTGCCAAACCGATTAGAGGATGTCTAACTTGGTTTTGCAGGTTTGCATATGATGTGGTATAGCCTTTGTCATGACAATGAGTTTTTGTATGAGATGGTTATATGTTGTAATGTTAAGTGGCATGCACGTCACGACACGATGGCTGGAGCCACAGGATTTTCACCTTAATGTAATGGACACAGAGATAGCCTATAGGTTACACTGAGGACCCAGAGCTTCACCAGGTGCAGGAGAACAAAACCGGTGCCACGGCGTTAGTTTACAAAATCATCGCCACACCAACGTTCAGAGAAAACTTTATGAAGACCTCAAAGGACCATAGAGACGTTCCCGGCGCCCAGGGCTATACTATATCACGTTATTATGAATTGTCTGAGATGTTTATCCTTCATTGCTTGCACCCAATGATTGCGCAGCAGTCAATTATTAGGGTGATCTCTCACAGCTAAAATCAAGATTAAAAGGTGCTCTTCCCACTGTTGCAACCATCTACGACACTTCGCATTTCGGAGTACATCATGTCGACATGAGTACAAATGGGATGATAAGTGTAAGACGGAAATGGTCAGACCATGTGTGCAGATAACACACAGTTGTCTTGAAGTTCTTGCACAATCGTTCTGAGCGCAAAGCACGAAGCATTGAAAGATGAGCAAGAGTCATATGGAGATATGGCCGGCAAAAGTTTGCCCATCGGTTAAAATTCTCGTCATCAATGATGTCCACATCAGTGACTGAGAATAAGATCCGGATCATGAATCACTTACTATCAATTATGAGAGATATTGATTTCAGTGGGAGTAGTGACGCTCGGATAATTAAGCTACAGTAACCCTGAACTAATGGCGCCATGTCACCATGATTACTGTTAATAAACTCATGATGTTTCAAACACACTCTATTTTCAAAATTCAAAATCAAATCAAACTCAAAAGTTCTCAAATGTCAAAATTTAAAATGTTGATCATGTGACAAATATTCAGTTCTTAGTATTGGTGGTGAACCAACTTTTTATAAAGTGGTTTATTGCACTAAATTAAAACTAAATAGAAAACAGAATTGATAAAAAAAAAGAATAGAAAACCCCCTGCCCCCCGAGCCTTGGCCCACTCCCACTGGCCAGCCCACCTAAGCCGACCCACTGCCCCGCTCCCCTGGCCTATAGGCCACGCTCGTCCGAACCCTAGCCCCTCGATCCCCCACTCGCAGCACTCGCACCCCCACGCCTCTCTCCCCTTCCCTCGCTTGGATCAGGGAGGAGCCCGATCTCGCGCCGCCTGCTACGTCTTGAGCGTGCGTTGGTTTTCCTTGAAGAGGAAAGGGTGATGCAGCAATAGTAGCGTAAGTATTTCCCTCAGTTTTTGAGAACCAAGGTATCAATCAAGTAGGAGGCTCCTCAAAAGTCCCACGCACCTACACAAACAAACAAAGAACTCGCAACCAACGCAATAAAGGGGTTGTCAATCCCTTCACGGCTACTTGCGAAAGTGAGATCTGATAGAGATAGTATGATAAGATAAATATATTTTTGGTATTTTATAATATAGATTGGAAAAGTAAAGATGCAAATAAAAGTAGATTGAAAGCTTATATGATAAAAGATAGACCCCGGGGCCATAGGTATCACTAGTGGCTTCTCTCAAGATAGCGTAAGTATTACGGTGGGTGAACAAATTACTGTCGAGCAATTGATAGAAAAGCGCATAGTTATGAGATTATCTAGGCATGATCATGTATATAGGCATCACGTCCGCGACAAGTAGACCGACTCCTGCCTGCATCTACTACTATTACTCCACACATCGACCGCTATCCAGCATGCATCTAGAGTATTAAGTTCATAAGAACAGAGTAACGCATTAATAAAGATGACATGATGTAGAGGGATAAACTCATGCAATGTGATATAAACCCCATCTTTTTATTCTCGATGGCAACAATACAATACGTGCCTTGCAACCCCTATTGTCACTGGGTAAGGACACCGCAAGATTGAACCCAAAGCTAAGCACTTCTACCATTGCAAGAAAGATCAATCTAGTAGGCCAAACCAAACTGATAATTCAAAGAGACTTGCAAAGATAACTCAATCATACATAAAAGAATTCAGAGGAGATTCAAATATTTCTCATAGATAAACTTGATCATAAACCCACAATTCATCGGATCTCGACAAACACACCGCAAAAAGAGTTACATCGAATAGATCTCCAAGAAGATCGAGGAGAACATGGTATTGAGATCCAAAAAGAGAGAAGAAGCCATCTAGCTAATAACTATGGACCCGAAGGTCTGTGGTAAAATACTCACAACTCATCAGAGGGGCTATGGTGTTGATGTAGAAGCCCTCTGTGGTCGATTCCCCCTCTGGCGGAAAACTTGAAAACTTCACAACACAAAACTCAACAGAAAATCTCATGAGCTCCGTTAGTGCAAGAAAACAAACCACCACTTTAAGGTACTGTAATGAACTCATTCTTTACTTATATTGGTTTTAAATCTACTGTATTCCAACTTCTCTATGGTTCATACCCCCCGATACTAGCCATAGATTCATCAAAATAAGCAAACAACACATGAAAAACAGAATCTGTCAAAAACAGAACAGTCTATAGTAATCTGTAACTTTCGAATACTTCTGGAACCCCAAAAATTCTACCAAATTAGAAAGTACTAGAAAATTTGTTTATTAATCTTCTGCATAAATAATCAACTGAAAATCACGTTTCTGTGATTTATGAAAATTATTCTCGTGCGTGCAAAAGTTTCTGTTTTTCAGCAAGATCAAATTAACTATCACCATAGGTTATCCTAAAGGTTTTACTTGGCACAAACACTAATTAAAACATAAAACTACATCTAACCAGAGGCTAGATGAATTATTTATTACTAAACAGGAACAAAAAGCAAAAAACAAGAATAAAATTGGGTTGCCTCCCAACAAGCGCTATTGTTTAACGCCCCTAGCTAGGCATAAAAGCGAGAATAGATCAAGTATTGCCATCTTTGGTATGCAATTCTTCAATAGAACACTTTTAACCCTTAGGAGTTTCCTTCTTTTTATTAATGATTAAACTCCTAGGCAAGAAATCAAGGAACTCGTTTGTAGCAAAAGGTTCCTTAATGATAGCAAAAAAGCTGGGGTGAACACTAATTGATTTGAGATCCGCATTTTCCTTACTAGAAGATTCACCCTTATTTTTAGGAACATACATTAATTTTTCAATTTTGGTAGTAGGAGGATTTGGAGTATTTTTCATGGAAGAAAAGGTGGACCCTAAGTTGGTAATAATATCCGCAAGTTTATCGATTCTTCTGGAACCTTGATCTATTCTTTCGTTAACTATAGGTTCCTTTTCTTTAAAAAAATTCAGAGTAACTCCAACCTTAGATCCATATTGGGTAATTTGGTTGTGGATCTTGTTATCCAAATTTTCAATTAACTCTACAGTGACAATTTTATTTTCAATAATTTCAAGCCTTTGCATCACATGTTCCAAAGTTAAAACAGTTCCATTAACCAAAAGAGGTGGTGGACCAAACAAATCTATTATAGCATTATAAGAATCAAAAGTGTGGCTACCCAAGAAATTCCCTCCGGTAATGGTATCAAGAATATATCTGTTCCAAGGAGTAATGCCTACATAAAAATTGCGAAGAAGAACGGAAGTAGATTGCTTCCTAGTAGATCTATTCTGAGCATTGCAAATCCTATGCCAAGCATCTTTTAGATTTTCTCCCTCCATTTGTTTAAAATTAAGAACTTCTTGATCGGGAGTACTAACAATGATAGAAGGACTAGCCATGACGACACACGACAACACAAGAAGCAAGCGAAAAAGAGGCGAACGGGAGAAAGAGGGCGAATGAAACGACAAGGGTGAAGTGGGGGAGAGGAAAACGAGAGGCAAATGGCAAATAATGTAATGCGAGGCATAAGATTTTGTGATGGGCACTTGGTATGTCTTGACTTGTGCGTAGACTCCCCGGCAACGGCGCCAGAAATCCTTCTTGCTACCTCTTGAGCATGCGTTGGTTTTCCCTTGAAGAGGAAAGGGTGATGCAGCAAAGTAGCGTAAGTATTTCCCTCAGTTTTTGAGAACCAAGGTATCAATCCAGTAGGAGGCTACACTCAAATCCCTCGTACCTGCACAAACAAATAATAACCTTGCAACCAACGCGATAAAGGGGTTGCCAATCCCTTCACGGCCACTTGCAAAAGTGAGATCTGATAAAGATAATAAATATTTTTGGTATTTTTATGATATAGATTGGAAAGTAAAGATTGCAAAATAAAATAGATCGGAAACTTATATGATGGAAAATAGACCCGGGGCCATAGGTTTCACTAGTGGCTTCTCTCAAGATAGCATAAGTATTACGGTGGATGAACAAATTACTGTCGAGCAATTGATAGAAAAGTGCATAGTTATGAGAATATCTAGGCATGATCATGTATATAGGCATCACGTCCGCGAAAGTAGATCGAAACGATTCTGCATCTACTACTATTACTCTACACATCGACCGCTATCCAACATGCATCTAGAGTATTAAGTTCATAAGAACAGAGTAACGCATTAGGCAAGATGACATGATGTAGAGGAATAAACTCAAGCAATATGATATAAACCCCAAATTTTTATCCTCGATGGCAACAATACAATACTTGCCTTGCTTCCCCTGCTGTCACTGGGAAAGGACACCGCAAGATTGAACCCAAAGCTAAGCACTTCTCCCATTGCAAGAAAGATCAATCTAGTAGGCCAAACCAAACTGATAATTCAAAGAGACTTGCAAAGATAACAAATCATACATAAAAGAATTCAGAGGAGATTCAAATATTGTTCATAGATAATCTTGATCATAAACCCACAATTCATCGGATCTCGACAAACACACCGCAAAAAGAATTACATCGAATAGGTCTCCAAGAAGATCGAGGAGAACTTTCTATTGAGATCCAAAGAGAGAGAAGAAGCCATCTAGCTAATAACTATGGACCCGAAGGTCTGTGGTAAACTACTCACACTTCATCAAAGAGACTATGGTGTTGATGTAGAAGCCATCCGTGATCGATTCCCCCTCCGGCGGAGCGCCGGAAAAGGCCCCAAGATGGGATCTCACGGGTACAGAAGGTTGCGACGGTGGAAATAGGGTTTCGTGGTGCTCCTGGATGTTTTCAGGGTATATGAGTATATATAGGCGAAAGAAGTCGGCCAGAGGAGCCACGAGGGGCCCACGAGAGTGGGGGCGCGCCTACCCCCCTAGGCGCGCCCTCCTGCCTCGTGGCCTCCTTGTTTCTTTCTTGACGTCCACTCCAAGTCTCCTGGATAGCGTTTGTTCCAAAAATAACTCTCCCAAAGGTTTCATTCCGTTTGGACTCCGTTTGATACTCCTTTTCTGCGAAACACTGAAATAGGCAAAAAAAACATCAATTCGGACTGGGCCTCTGGTTAATAGGTTAGTCCCAAAAATAATATAAACGTGTATAATAATGCCCATTAAACATCCAACACAGATAATATAATAGCATGGAACAATAAAAAATTATAGATATGTTGGAGACGTATCATAGTACCGTTGTATCAGCGGTAGTACCGCCCAGAGCAACAAGCGGTAGTTCTGCTCTAGTTCCGTTCTAGTACCTCCTCGACTCGAGACTTGCTGTTCTCGTGTCGAGTTCAGCCGCAGTAGCAGCGGCAGCAGGAGCAGTAGTACCACACCTACCACCGCTACTAGTGCTGCTCGAGGGTTCTCTCCCCTGTCCGTTCTCCCAGTGCTCGTGTAAGCTCCTGAGCGCGGTCCCAGCGGTACTACCACTGGGGCAAGCGGTAGTACTGCTCCCTTGAGTGGTAGTACTGTGCGCTGCGGGCTGAGAGTGGGGATAACGGTTGGATTGTTCCCCCACTATAAGGGGGTCTTTTCCCCAAGAAGACTCACCTCTTCTTCCCCCAAAACTCCATTGTTGCTCCAAAGCTCATTTTTGCCCCATCACTCTCCCTAGCCAATCAAACTTGTTGATTTTCTAGTGATTCGTTGACAAGGCCACGATCTACACTTCCAGCAAGAGAAATTTGATTTCCCCCACTAATCCCTTGCGGATCTTGTTACTCTTGGGTGTTTGAGCATCCTAGACGGTTGAGGTCACCTCGGAGCCACATTCCATTATGGTGAAGCTCCTTGCTTCACTGGGAGCCTCCAATTCGATTGTGGAGAGAGCCCCAACCTTGTTTGTAAAGGTCCGGTTGCTGCCTTCAATGGCATCACTAGTGGAATCACGGCATCTCACATTGTGTAAGGGCATGAGGAGAATATGGTGGCCCTAGCGGCTTCTTGGGGAGCATTGTGCCTCCACATCGCTCCAACGGAGACGTACTTCCCCCCAAAGGAAAGGAATTTCGGTAACACATCCTCGTCTCCACCGGCTCCACTTGTGGTTATCTCTTACCCTTACTTTGTGCAAGCTATTGTTGTGTAGTATCCTTTGCTTGCACTTCTTCTTCTTCTTCTTGTTGTTGTTAGCATCATATAGGTTGCTCACCTAGTTGCACATTAGACAACTTTTTGTTGCTAACCCTAATTTGTTAAGAAAAACTAAAATTTGGTAGTTGCCTATTAACCCCCCCCCCCCCCCATCTAGTCAACCATATCGATCCTTTCACTGAGCAGTAGGGGCCCACAAGGGGGCTGGGTGTACCTACTCCCCAGGGTGCGCCCCCTGCCTTGTCGTTGCCTCGTCTGTCTTCTGGACTCCCTCCTAAGCTTCTAGGGTCTCTTTTGGTCCAGAAAAATTCGTCAAAAAGTTTCATCGTGTTTGGACTCTGTTTGATATGGATTATTTGTAAAACAAAAAGGCAAGCAGAAAGCAGCAACTGACATTAGGCACTGGGTTAATAGGTTAGTTTCCAATTTTTTTTATAAAATGACATATAAAGCATACAAGATTGATAATATAATAGCTAGCATGAAACAATAAAAAATTATAGATACGTCGAATACGTATCAAAGCGCGAGCCGCAGTCCCCACTCCAGCGGGCCAAGGAGTGGTCGCTTAGCGACTCCTTCCCCAACACCGGCAGGGTCAAACCCACCGTCAGAGCTCTGCAGGCGCCATCGGCATTGGACGTGGCGGCCCTCCGCACCGCGCAGCAGAAAGCGGAGCGACTCTTCCGCAAGCGGCAGGTAGCTTCCGGACAAGGTTGTTGCGGCCCTCGGCGCCCTTCGGCCGCTGAAGTGACGAGATGATGGCACGGACGACGATGATGGTGCGGCAGGGCAGGGCGGCCACGCTACGAGGTTTCTAGTTTTCAGTTTAAAACGGTTGAAATATCGACCTTTTATGTAAATTACTTCGAATTTAAGTGAATTTCATCTTATTTGATGAATTTCATCTTGTTTGTTTAAATCCACTCTGAATTGCATGCGGGTAGTGTTGGATGGCCGGCTCCCGCATCCGTGTCCGCGGACCTGTCCTTTGCCCATGAATGGCTACGAGAGGAAATTTGGGGTCAGCATTGGTGATGCCCTAATCCAAGGAACCAACAAACCCATGGAAGAAAATTATTGAAGGATTAGAATGGTACAAAATTCTTTCGAAAATCCTTCCAATCAGTGGGGACTTCAAAGTTCTTATCGTTATGGTGTGCTACGGGCTTTTCTTGACCAAGGTACCATCACACCGCGTGAGATTCTTCTTATGTGTCGACCTTCTTTTACTTCTTGTCTACTTCCGTTGAATTCTGCATGGTGTTTCTAGATGCACGCGGTTTTTTTTTTTTTTGAGCATCAATACAGACACAAACGCTCATATACACGCGCATACACTCACCCCTATGAACGCACACACGCACACCCTACCTCTATGAGCACCTCCAAAAGACTGAGCCGGCATGTCATCTTGAGATTTACGAAGTCACCACAGACGCTTAGGGCTGGACGCTCGAGCGAGCTTTTTGGCTCGGCCCGAAACTCGCTTCAGCTCGGCCCGACTCAGCTCGGCCCGATAAGGAAATAGGCCGAGCCGAGCTGCAAATTTCGGCCCGTTCGACGAGCGAGCCGAGCCTGTTTTCGCTCGGTCCAGCTCGGTGGCTCGTTTCATAGCCTAGTTAGTTTTTTTAGGAATTTGCAGCCCAGTGTAAAGACAGCAGCCAACGCGAGTAGCCCAAGCCCACTCTGAAGCATTGCCTCAACTACTCGACGCCGCCTCCTCGGTCCTCTCTTGTGAAATTCCCCATGCCGCTTAGGGTTTACGCGCGCCGCGTCGCCACTCTCGCCACCACCTGAAGCCGTCCTTCTCGTTGTCGCGCCCGTTGCCGGTGTCGTCCTCGCCGCGCTCGACACTGACGTCTGGACCGACGACGAACATGCCCTTTCGTCGCCGCGTTGGACGCCGCCGTTCCTCGCTGACATGGTGCCTAGCCACGCTTCTGCTGCCGTCCCGGCGTCTGCCGCGCGTTGGGTGCCGCCGTTAAATCGCTCACTTGAGGCACATGCAGGTATGACCTACCTGGCTCACTCGCGTCCTTGCCCCCTCTTCGACAATGACTCCGGCACCCAACTTCTGGCGCCCGGCATCGGGCGCGCGCAGCAGACTTCTGCGCACTTACGTTCACGCACACGCCGACATCGGCGGCTACTAGGCATACTGTATGCATCCGCTGCTACTTACGGACGCGCAAGCACACATACTACACATGCGTACAGCCGTACACACACCTAGTAGTACGAACACGAGCTGATCGGGCTGGACCGAGCAGAGGCAAAACGAGCCGAGCCTTCAAAACTAGGCTCGTTCATCCAGCGAGCCGAGCCGAGCTTGGCTCGTTTTAGGCGAGCCAAAGCCATGCTCGGACTGAACTCGGCTCGGCTCGGCTCGTGTCCAGCCCTACAGACGCCTCGTCGTCGACGGGAACGTCTCCTCCCACTGAAAACGCATCGCCGGAAATTCTGAAATAAATCCAGCTGCTACAAGTTTGGTTTCCCTACCGATTCTGTTGCTGCACACGGCGTCCGTCCACCCATGGATTCACTTGGAGGTCACCACACGGCGGCGGCCCACCCCAAGGTGGAGCTGGAAGCGGAGCTCGGCGAGCGCAACAGCGCCCCCGCCATGAATCCCGTCGTCGAGCAAGAAGCACGCGGCCCGATGCCGATGGCCGACGACCGGCGGACTCGCCCAGAGCGAGTGCGCCGTCTTATCCGGAGGCTCCGCCCGGCGCCCATCGGGAGCGCGTTCAAGCGGTGGCTGAAGCACCCGGCGCACGTCGCGCAGTTCGCGTGGGCGGTTTGCGTCGCGCTGTCCTTCGCCTTGCTCGGCCTCCTCCTCCTCGGCGTCTTCGACGGCGCCTTCCGGCGCAGGTCCGTCCGCGACAGGTGGGTCGAGATCGTCAACCAGATCCTGAACGCGCTCTTCACCCTCATGACCATCTACCAGCACCCCGAGCTCTTCCACCACGCCGCCTTGCTGCTCCGGTGGCGGCCGGGGGACGAGAAGGAGCTTCGGAAGGCCTACTGCCGGAAGGGCTCGGGTGGCGGTGAAGCGCAGCGGGAGCGGGAGCGGCTTCACCTGTCCGTGGTGGTCGGGCTCCTCCACCTCACCTGCTTCGCGCAGTACGCCATGTGTGGGCTCTTCTGGGGGTACTCCAGCACAGCCCGCCCAGACGCCGCCATGACCCCGCTCGCCGGGATCAGCGCCGTGGCACCCGTCGTCGCTGGCCTGTACATGTACTACAGCCCGCTTGGGAGGAAAAGCGAGCAAAGCATGCACCAAGAACCTGAAGAAGTCTGCGACGACGACAGCATGGTTGTGGCGGTGATCGCCGACCCCGCAGGAAGGGAGTGGGCCGGCGGGCTGCTGGACGTGCGCGACGACCCGGCGGCGTGCTGGCTCTCGTGCCTCTGCACCTTCTGCGTGTTCGGGTGGAACATGGAGCGGCTGGGGTTCGGGAACATGCACGTGCACGGCGCCATGTTCGCGCTCCTCTGCTTCGCGCCGCTGTGGGTGCTCAACCACGCCGCCACGAACATCCGGAGCAAGGCCGTCAGCAACGCGGTTAGCGCCGCCGGGGTGGTGCTCTGCGCGCTCGGCCTGCTCTACGGCGGGTTCTGGCGGGCGCGAATGCGGCGCAAGTTCGGGCTCGCCGGCAAGAACAGACTACCCTTCTTCTCCTCGCTGTCGCTCGACGTCGCCGACTATCTGCAGTGGGTGTTCTGCTGGGGGTGCGCGCTGGCGCAGGAGGTGCGGACCGGGAACCTTCTCCTCGACGTCGAGTCGACGGGAGGCATCAGCACGCAAGGCTCCGGTGGTGTGACGGTGCAAGTTGATAACAGCCTACGGCCTTTGCCAAGAGAGGACGGTAGCTTTGAGATCGCGGCGGTCGCTGGCGCTCACTCTGTTCCGCTGGCCGACAACTCGCCGGGTCGAGGCGAGGAATTGCCGTTGGTGCAGCTGAAGCGGGACGGCAGTTCGTCACCTGGAGAAATGAGGCCACCGGTTCCGCCATTGACGCAGGACGGCGGAGGTCCTAAAGGTCCACGAATTCAGTGACGGTACTACCATACGGTTCTTGCCATACATAGATATCCCCTATCCTGCAAGGGAGAAGCTCTGCTTCGCAACTTCATGCACGCATATGGAGTTTTGTCATTTTCTTTTCTCAGCTCATTCTTCCTCACGGTGTATTTTGAGCAGCATGTATAACAGTATCACGTAAGGAGCAACCATGATTAAGTAGAAGATCGAGCCACGACACACGTCCTGATAATTTGCAGATCAAGTTGTGGCAGGTGCAGAAGCGATGTTGTTGAGAATAACATTGGCAAAGGTGGTGCGCGGCAGACCTGCTCCGCCCCGTTCGTCGGTGAACTGAGGCACTCAGTGTAATACTGAGAAGCGGCAACCCTAACTTGAAACTCAATCTAAAGGATCCCTTCATTTCTTTCTTAGACCATAAGAAAAAGAGGTAACAATAATAAGCGATAATATAGTGCAGAATGACGGGATTAAATCACATCGGGTCCCCCTTTCATCAGGGTGTCATCCTAGTTAGCAAGAAAGATGTCATGTCATTATCATATCATCAGCTTGAGCGAGCATTTGTAAAAAAAAAGGCAAGCAGGTTCAGGGATTGTGGTGCATACAGAAACTTCAGAACTGTTACCTATTTGATCAGCAGCAGCAATTGTAGCCGCCATTTTCTTGCCCAGAGATAGTTTCAGATGCTACTACGTCAACATAAGTGGGTCAAGTGTTGACTAGGCCGAGTCAAGAAAAGCGCAATCCCTTACTTCGTAAGACAACATGTATGGCAACTTCATAGAATCGTAGTTTGTCCGGTCAAAGTTGTTGTCCTATCTTGTGTCCTCTTGTTCATTCATCTTTGAGCGCTAAAACAGAGCGCCAACCGGCCCGCCTACTGTTTCTCTCAATCAGAGCACAAATGTATGTTATCAAGCACCCTGCACCAATCACCGAGTGACTGTGGAAGAACTGGAAATAAATCATATCATAGTACAGCCAGACACCACACATACTGAAAGAGCATATGGATACCATAACAACATCATAATTATCAGCCCCCCCAACAAAAAAAATAGACTTCTTAGGACCAACTTTTAAGCTGAAGTGGCGATCAGCTAGGTGATTCTGTTCTGTCAGATTCGGTTATTTTCCCCCTGCAAGTCCACATGCTATCCTGACTACTCCCTCCGTTCCCAAATAATTGTTTTTCTAACCATCTTAAATGGACTACAACATACGAATGTATGTAGACATGTTTTAGAATATAAATTCATTCATTTTGCTCCGTATGTAGTCATTTGTTGAAATCTTATTTAGGAACAGAGAGAGTACTAAGCATGCAGCAGCGAAAACTTGCAAGAGCGCAGGGCACCAATTCTATACACCTGTGATCCTTGCCCTTAGAATGCCCCTGACATGTCAAGAAAACATAAGCATCTAGTTTCTTCTGTTTATGAAAACATGCTTGAAGCAAGCCATAGTATTCAAAGTTTCAGATATAAGGAAACATAGGGAGATGTCACCACTGTGGTGGGTCTTCCGACACAATTTTTCTGATGTTGTTAATACAAAGAGTAGTAAAGTAACTAATTTTTTGCTTTGTTTTGGTTGGGGCACGCCAGGCCTAAGGAGTTAGGTTGGGGCACGCCAGGCCTAGGCAGTAGTGCAACGCCCAGAAGACACATGAAGGCCCCACTAGCAAGCTAGTGTGGTGGACCCTCTCCCATAAAAAGCCCACATACCAGATATTAAACTGATAAGAACAAATATTACACTTGATCTTAGCCAAAAGGCCGAGGAAGGTATGTTTCAAAACATTGGTCTGGGTCTCGTTTTATAGCTTTCTCTACTGCTCCGTTGTGTTGCGCGGGCGAGGTGGTACTAAACCAAAGTTAGTGATTAGAAACCTGTCGCTGTGCGTCCTTTGACTATTTTCTCCCGTTTTGGACTTGTTGGATGATTGGCCCAGCTAAACTATAGCAAGCAGCCCAATAACGTGGCCTTAGTTCAGAGACTCATGGCCTCACGGGAGCGGGTTCCTATATGGCGTATAGGGCGCCCCCAAGCGACCAGGCGCGCCCCCCCCCCCCCCCCCCCCGGGGGGCGCGCTGAGCGCTTATATGGGCCGGCCCATATTCCATTTGTTTATTTTTCGTTTTAGCTCTCTTTTTTCTTTTTCTTTTTCCTTTTTTTCTTTTCTGTTTTCCTTTTTTGCTTTCTTTTTTTTCTTTTCCTTCCAAATTCGTGAACATTTTTTTTGTATCAAATTCAAAAATATTCGCAATGTGTAAAAGTGCTCAACGATTCAAAAAATGTTCATAAAATTCCTTTTTTGTTCATAGGATTGAAAAATGTTCATCAAAATTGAAAATTTGTTCATGGAATTGCAAAAATGTTCATCAATTCAAAATTTGTTTGTCGGTTTCAACTTTTTTTATCAAATTAAATATTTGCTCGTTTTCTTTTTTTCTTTTCTTACAAAATTTGTGAACATTTTGTATCAAATTCAAAAAATGTTCATCAATGTGTAAAAATGTTCATAAAATTCGTCTTTTGTTCATCGGATTGAAAAAATGTTCGTCAAAATTCAAAACTTGTTCATCAAATTCAAAAAATGTTCATCAATTTCGAAAATAATTCACCAAATTCAAAATTTGTTCATCATTGATTTCAAAAATTGTGCACCAAACTCAAAATTTGTTCGGCGATTTCAAATTTTGTTCAATGAATTCAAAATTTGTTCATCCATTTTTCAAAAAAATATTCTTAAATACAAATTTTTTAATCAAGTTTAAAAAATGTTCATCGTATTCAAATTTTGTTCATCAAATATAAAAAATGTTCACCACTATTAGAAAAATGCTCATATAAATTTGTTCGTCAAAATAAATAAATTTTCATTAAAGTTCAAAAAAAGTTCATTATTTTGAAATCACGAAAATTTGTTTACAAAATTCACTTTTCTAAATTACGAATTATTTTTAAGAAAAAATAAAAGCAAAACTAGGGGCGCACGGGAGCGGACTGGTGCGCGCTGGCTTGTTCGCCAGGGCGTCACGCGCCATATAGGAGCTCCCCTCACAGGAGCACTTTCCGATCTATGAAGTGGCAGAAGAGGAGCCTGAATTAGCAACGATTTCTGAATTAATTTAGTCATAAAAACGTAATAAAAAGCAAGCTTTTGTCATTTGAGTGGGCAGGGATTTAACTTCAGCAACCTGATGGACCTGTGAAAGCTATTGAAATGACTTGTCTGTATTTCATAGTGAGAAGAGTGTATTAGTATTTAGTAGCACATGTACATCTATACTTTCGTTCTCTCTTTCTCAAAACTGAACCACTCTGCTACACTGCTACACTGGTGACCTAAGGTGCAGCCAGCATCGCATCATCTAGTAGAAATCAGAACAAAACTATAACCCAGATAAATGTTCAGCTAAGCTGACAAGTAACTAGCCCAGTTCCGATATGTCTCGGAGGAATCAGCCATGTTGCCACCGCAAAGTCCTCAGCAATCCACTGTGCAACGGGCACGCTTCCCATGACTCTACACCTCTTCTTCCGTTACTCTCTCAAGACTGAAGACCAGCTGCATTTTCAGACCATTGATTTATCGAGAGCTAGGATTGTGTGCAGCTAAACTGAACAAAAGCAACTATTTGAAGGAGGGTCACTCCAGTTTTCGTACATGACGTACAGACAGCACACCATCTCATATACCTCCCTCTTAGCCTTTGCTATTGTGCAGCTCATTCCTTTATTGCAGGTGCACATGGAAAATTTCAGGTCGTCTTGTGATGCAAAATATTACACAAGTACTGTCATTAAGTGGAACTTGGAAACGTGTTCTTCAGGGCTCTGTTTTGTTGATCTGAATATAGTACTCTTCACATAGGAGTACAGAAAAACATCACTTGCAAATATTCAGAAGATCAACTCACTAGCACATAGAACTTGATAGATAGGTTATATTCAGAAGGAAAGCAATCTCACACATTCATAGGGAAAATCTATTCAGATAATGCTCCCAAGTGAAAAAAAGGGTAAGCATCCTTCGTCTTCTGCTTAATGATGCAGAAACAAGAAATTGCTTTCAGGCAACTGATTAATTCAAATAATCATTCAAGACTAAAAATTATTCTTTTATCTTTTATATTACAAATCAAAAGACTATTCTTTTACTCTAACCAATCATCAAGACTAAAATTTATTTTATATTTTACAATCAAAAGACTAAGTTTTTTTGCTTTGTATTTGTTAGGGTGCTTGAGGCCTAGGCGAGTGCAACGCCCAGGAGACACATGAGGGCCCCACTAGCAAGCTAATGTGGTGGACCCTCCCCCATAAAAAATAAATTTAATATCGTTGTGGGCACATAGCCCACATATCAGATATTAAACTGATAAGAACAGATACTACACTTGATCTTAGCCAAAAGGCCGAGAAAGGTATGCTTTAGATCGCTGGCATGAGTCTCCTCTTATAGCTATCTTGGACGACTGCGCTTCTTGCACGGGCGAGGTGGGACTAAACAAGTTAACAAGGAATCATTAGAAACCTACCTCTGCGTGCTCCCGTTTGGACTTCTTGGCCCAACTAAAGATTAGTAGCCCAGATGCCTCAACAACCCAGTAATCATGCTAGTACATCATTAGTTGTCAAGTAGTAAACGACAAAATAGTTAATTAACTATTGCTGGCTCCTGCAACTCATCCAAGAATTCGTATCTGGTCAGCAATGTTTTCTAAATTAGTTTATTTAAATAATAATGTAATTGAAGCAAGCTTTTGTCATTTGGGGTTCAGAATTAACTTCAAGAACTCAATTAATCCCTCCCTTTTTCTTATTATTTATTCCTGTTAATCAAATTGATGAATAGTATCACCATAGAAAGAATTCCTATTCTTATGTTTTTTTCCTTCACTTTTTCGACGAATCAAACAAAGAGGCCCTAAGTAGGGGAACGTTCTTGGAAAAAGTTTATTTAACTTAGCAATCTATAAGTTAATCAGAGAAGTCCTGACCAAAAAGTTCTTTGAAACAGGGGTGCAAACAATGTGCAGAAGGAAAGGGTCAAATCACATCGGTTCACCCTTTCATCAGGGTGTCATCCTGGCTAGTAAGACGTCATGTCACTGCAAGTCCTCGCAATCCACCAGGCAACGCCGGCACGCTTCCCATGGCTCTAGAGAACTGCACCTCCTCTTGCCTTTACTCTCTGAAGACTGAAGACTAGCTGCATTTTCACACCATTGATTTATCAGAGAGATACCATTGTGTGCAACTAAATCGAACAAAAGAGACTCAAAAGAAGAACCTCCAGAATGGCGCCAAAGGAGGGCCTCCTCTTTGATACAAGCCACCAGCACAAAAATAGGCATCTGGATTCCATATTAGTCGCTTGGGAAAACTAAACAGACAGCACAACATTTCACATGCCTCCCTCGTAGCCTTTGCTCTTGTGCAGCTCATCTCCTTTATTGCAGGTGCACATGGAAAATTTCAGGTCGCCCTGTGATGCAAAATACTCCCTCCGTCCCATAATGTAAGATGTTTTTTAGCACTGGTGTAGTGTCAAAAAACGTCTTACATTATGGGACGGAGGGAGTACTGTATTACGCAAGTACAGTCATTAAGTGGAACTTGGAATTATATAGCGGCGCTGTTTGAACTGAATTCAGTACTCTTCACATAGGAGTACAGAAAACTGTGACTTGCAAATATTCAGAAGATCAACTCTACTAGCACACTTGATATTCAGAAGGAAATCAATTTCACACAATCATGGGCACTTCTATTTAGATAATTCTCCAAGTGAAAAGAAGTTAATCAACCTTATTAAATTTGGATGACTATTATTTTTTATATTGTATTGGTTGAGGTGCGCCAGCCTAGGCAATAGTACAACGCCTAGGCGACACATGAGGGTGTAACACCTCGGATGTAACTTTCCATATTTGTAACTCCAACTCTTGCCATTTTCGGCATTGTGATATGATATTCCCTCCGTGGTTGGGTTTTGTCTTTTGTTTTGCATTTTGTCCATGTCATGCATCTCATATCATGTCATCATGTGCATCTCTTTGGCATACGTGTTCGTCTCATGCATCCGAGCATTGTCCCCGTTGTCCGTTTTGCAATCCGGCACTCATATGTCCCCCGGCGTCCGCTTTTACATTTTTCCGTGAGCGGGTACTAAACTTTCTCGGAATGGACCGAGGTTTGTCAAGTGGCCTTGGTACACCACCGGTAGACCACCTGTCAAGTTTCGTGCCATTTGGGGGTCGTTTGATACTCCAACGGTTAACCGCATAACCGCATAGGTCTCTTTTGGGTTGCAGCCCAACACCCCTTCAAAACAGCCCAATAACCCATCTAAGTCACTTCCATGCTCTCCGTCGTCGGATCACGATCGTGTGGGCGAAAACTACACTTCATTTGGAGCTTCCTAGCTCCTTCTACCTATAAAAACACCTCTCCACGAAATTAGGATCAAATCCGCCCCTAACCCTAGCCCGCTCCTCTGCCGCCGCGGACAAGTCCGGCGGGCCGACGCGTCCGCCCGCCGCCCGGACCACTCGCGCGCCGCCACGTGGCAGCAGCATCGCGCCCGCGCCGCCGCCCGCGCGAGCCAGCCACCCTCGGCGGCCCGGCGCCTCCCGGCCCGCGCCTCCTCCGCGCCCTCGCCCTCGCCCGCCGCCCGAGCCGCTGCTCGCCGCCCTCGTCGCGATCGCCCGCTACCCGGCCTTGAAATCCTCTCGCCAGCGCCTCACATGAACCGCCGCCGTCGCCGGCAGCGTCGGATCTGGTCGGCGCCGCCCAGATCGGTCGGACTCCTCCCGGCCCTCCTTCCTCCTCTCCGGCGTCTCTCCGGCGAGCCGCGCCGCTGCCTCGGTTCGCGCGACGAACCCTAGATCTATCCGGTTGACCCCCGAAATCCTCTAAGTTATTTAATCTCCAGATTATTTGTTGCATTTTATTCGCACCATAACTTTGCATCCGTGGCTCCGTTTTGGGCGTATAGCATACCGAATTGTTCGCCTCGATGAGTACATCATTTCATCTCATTTCGTCATTTTCATGTGAGCCCATCTTGATGCTCGATATGCTGTTAGAAGAGGGCTATGTGATGTTAGTTTCAGATTCTTATCAGAACATGCACTTTTGTCATTTTTGCCATGATTGATGTGTGCACCCTATGAACTTGAGTCCTACATGTGTTTTGTAATATGCCATGCCTTATTTATAGGGGTGTATGCCATGTATTTTTGTGATCTCTGTGGTGACTAGCACAAGCATGCAAACTAGGCTTCATGATGTTGCTGATTTCAGCCCCTGTTCTGCTGATATTTTTATGCCATGTAAACTTGATGCTACAGAGAGATCCATGCTTATTTTGAGATACTTCTGTAAGGATGTTTTGAACATATGGTTATTCTCTATCCATGCATGCCCTTGTTTGCAATTATCGAGTGCCATAGCTTGAGTCAATCGAGCTGTACTTTTGCTATAAAATGTTTCCTGGCAGATTGTTTACATGTTATTCAATTTTGCCAAGGTTGTTGTAGTTGATCCGTGTATGCTATGATGTTGTTATTGCCATGTATAGCTTCTATGCCATGTCTTCTTGATGGATGTATGCTTAGTTTATCATGAAATGCTCTGTAGTGAGTGCATCGAGCTCGCGAAGATGCCTTCATAATTCTGTCAATGCCATGCCCTGTTTGCTGAATCTGTTAACGAAACTTGCTATATTGACATGGGTGCTATTACATTTTATGATCCCTTTTGGCTCTTGGTCAGTAAGGGACTTCTGTTCAATGCCTTGAGTAGATTCATGCCATGCCATATTTTGCTATGTCTTGTTCCTGTAGCAGGTTGTTTGCTTGCTCTAAACATGCCTTCCTGATGTTAATTTCTGGCATGTTAGTATTTTCTCCAAGTCTGTGAAGCTGATATATTTTGCAGTTTTGTCATGCTTGTTTGGACCTGTTATGGTGTGAATTAGCCGTAGATCAGTGTTCATCTTTTGTCAAGAATCTTGAGTAGATCACTGCTATATGCTTTGTTGGTACTTTTGGGTGCAGTAGCTTAATGTCTTGTTGCATGCTATGTGGCATCATGCTGTTAATGGAAGATTTGTGCCATTCTTGTTTTGCTTGTCATTTGCAAACTGTGCATCCGATTCCGGTGATCTTTATATCGATTTCAACCGAAATCATCTCACCTTTCCAGCGACATACTTGGTTTGCCAAGTTGATGCCTTGTTCATCATTTTCCTTCCGAGCACGCATACGCATTGCATATCACATCTCGCATGTCATGCCATGTATTGCATCATGTTGCTTGTGCATTGCACCGTGATTTATTGTGTTTCCATTGCTTGTGTTCTTGCTTTGGGTAGAGCCGGGAGACGAGTACGTGAACGAGGAACCTGTTGAGAACACTTACGAGGATCAAGCTTTCGACAACTCTGAGAACCTTGCAGGCAAGATGACCATACCCTCGAAATCACTTTTATCTTTGCTTGCTAGATGCTCGCTCTTTTGCTATGCCTATGCTACGTTACCTACCACTTGCTATATCATGCCACCCATATTGCCATGTCAAACCTCTAACCATCCTTTCCTAGCAAACCGTTGTTTGGCTATGTTACCGCTTTGTTCAGCCCCTCTTATAGCGTTGCTAGTTGCAGGTGAAGATGATGTTGGTTCCATGTTGGAACATGGATATTTTGGGATATCACAATATCTCTTATTTAATTAATGCATCTATATACTTGGTAAAGGGTGGAAGGCTCGGCCTTATGCCTAGTGTTTTGTTCCACTCTTGCCGCCCTAGTTTCCGTCATACCGGTGTTATGTTCCTTGATTTTGCGTTCCTTACACGGTTGGGTGATTTATGGGACCCCCTTGACAGTTCGCCTTGAATAAGACTCCTCCAGCAAGGCCCAACTTTGGTTTTACCATTTTCCACCTACACCTTTTCCCTTGGGTTTTCGCGAGCCCAAGGGTCATCTTTATTTTAGCCCCCGAGCCGGTGCTCCTTCGAGTCTTGGCGAACCAGCGACTGCAGGCCACCACGGGAAACTTCGAGGCCTGGTTTTACTCGTAGCTTGACTTATCCGGATGTGCCACGAGAACGAGATATGTGCAGCTCCTATCGGGATTTGTCGGCTGTCAGGCGGCTTTGCTGGTCTTGTTTTACCATTGTCGAAATGTCTTGTAGTCCGGGATTCCGAGATCGATCGGGTCTTCGGTAGAAGGAATATCCTTCGTTGACCGTGAGAGCTTATT
This sequence comes from Aegilops bicornis, assembly GCA_021605145.1. Taxonomy (NCBI): domain Eukaryota; kingdom Viridiplantae; phylum Streptophyta; class Magnoliopsida; order Poales; family Poaceae; genus Aegilops; species Aegilops bicornis. The sequence goes on from CM038674.1 coordinate 163,275,679, forward strand.
ATGGGCTAAGTTGGGACACCCTGCAGGTATTATCTTCAAAGCCGTACCCGCGGTTATGAGGCGAGATGGGAATTTGTTAATGTCGGTTGTAGAAAACCCGAAGTTGACCTTAATTAAAATACATCAACAGCGTGTGTAACCGTGATGGTCTCTTCTCGGTGGAGTCCGGAAGTGAACACGGTGTTGGAGTTATGTTTGACGTAAGTAGTTTCAGGATCACTTCTTGATCGCTACTAGCTTCACGACCGTGCCTTGCTTCTCTTCTCGCTCCCTTTTACGAATGTAGCCACCATATATGCTAGTCGCTTGCTGCAGCTCCACCTCACAACTCTGTCCTTCCTATAAGCTTAAATAGTCTTGATCTCGCGGGTGTGAGATTGCTGAGTCCCCGTGACTCACGGATTCTACCAAAACAGTTGCAGTGCCGGCGATGCGGTGCAGGTGGCGCAACCGAGCTCAAGTGGGAGTTCGACGAGGAACGTGGTCGTTACTATGTGTCTTTTCCGACTGATCAGTAGTGGAGCTCAGTTGGGACGATCGGGGATCTGTGTAGCATTTGGGGTAGTCTTCTTTTATTTTGGTTCCGTAGTCGGACCTTGAGTGTAATCTGGATGATGGATGTTTATTTATGTATTGAGTGAAGTGGCGACTGTAAGCCAAATATGTATCTCTTTCCCTTATGTGTTACATGGGTTGTGTGAAGATTACCTCACTTGCGACATTGCTTTCAATGCGGTTATGCCTCTAAGTCGTGCTTCGACACGTGGGAGATATAGCCGCATCGAGGCGTTACAAGTTGGTAATCGAGCCATCCCCGACTTAGGAGCCCCCGCTGATTGTTTCTTTGGCGTTGTTGAGTCTAGAACAAAATGTCTTGAGTCTTAGGATTATATATATCGGAGAGTAGGATTCTTTTTACTCCCCAGTCCCTTCGTCGCTCTGGTGAGGTCTTCTGACGTAGAAGTTTTGACTCTCCTCTCCTAAAATTTCACTAAAAAAAATTTAGGATCACGCGGGTATCTTGGAATCGTTCCGATGGTTTTGTGACGAGAACATTGTTCTTGGTGCCTCCTGACATTTAGGGGTTGTGGCAGTGTCCTGGGGAGTTGAGCTCCGAGGTGTTGTCGTCACAATTTTATCGTTGCGATTCTGGAATACACGAGCTTTGCCGACATCGAAAATCTCTTTTGTACAGTTGTTGGTGAGATAACCCCGATAACTTGATCTTTGGGGCGAGCTCGGGAGTATTTCCATGACTCGTATAACGGATGCTTTTCGAAGGTCGAGGTACACGATTTCCGAAGGTTTCTTGGTTATGTGTTGACGGATGGATACAGCTGGATCTAGGTATTGTTAGTTTGGGTGATATATTTTGTGTCCCATGTATCCCCAACACCAGATTGCATAACCAGAAAGTTTCGGGAGTTTATAGGTGGGATTCAAGTAGCTCTTAGCATTTCTTCCCGCAGATATTTTGTTTGTGATTGGGTAATCCTTACCACTTATTTGTTCCAGTCGTACCTTGTTATTTTTTTCATCAACCCTTAATCAAGTGGCTTCTCACCTTAATGGACGTGTGATGTTAGCTTTGGAATTCATTCGTTCATCCTTGTTTGAATGTTTATTGTGAAGACTATATGTTGCAATTTCTATCCGTTGATTCAACTTGTCTATCTGTCTATCAAAGTGCTAACGGATGTCACCCTCTTCAGGATGGCTCCGCCAACGCGTCTGAATCCGGAACGAAATGATGGGAGTCAGTCGAACCCTCCACCTCCACCTCCGCCTACGGAGGCATGATAAGCTATCATGGCAGCCACCAACGCAAATGCTCAGATGATTTTGCAACTCTTGCAAGAGCGTACCCAAGGGCAAGGCAACCAAGGAAATCAAGGCCAAGGCAACAACCAGCCGCACTTTGCTACCCTCAATGGGTTCCTCGCTAATCAGCGAAGTCTTTCGACACGTGGTCGAGGCCACAGACGCCGACGATTGGCTCGTGGACATCTGCAAACATTTTGAATGTAGCAATGTCAGACACGAGGACTTTGTCAAGTTTGCTTCGTTTCAACTCAAGGACCAAGCTGCCGAGTGGTATCGACAATACAAAGATTCCAGAGGAGTTCGTGTAATTACGTGGGATGAGTTCCGCCGAGACTTCAAAGCTCACCACATTCCGCAAAGTGTTGTTGAGAGCAAGCGTGAGGATTTCCGCAATCTCAAGCAAGGTGGCATGTCTGTGTATCAATACAATATCCAGTTCCAGAAACTTCGCCGCTTCGCTAAGCAAGGCGTCCACGATGAAAAGAGTATGATCTATCAATTCAGAGGTGGCCTCGGAGAAGATCTGCAATTAGCTCTCGTGCTTTTGAGCCGTAAAAGTATGATGAATTCTACAACATGGCACCGAAGCAAGAAGCTGCCCAGCTCAAATGTGAGGCTTCTAAGAAGAGAGTCGAGGATGCAGTTCAGTCTTCTTCTTCCTCACTAGTGGCAGCTAAGCGGCGAAGTTACTGGTTGCCTCCTCCTCCTCCGTTTAAATCGGCCTTATGAGCGAGAAGAACTTCGGTGGTCGTGGATCTTCCCACCCGCCCAACCCAGGCTATCGAGAACAAGTCTAATTCTCAAGCTCCAAGGTCAAATGCTCCTTATCACCGTCCGCTCTCGGAGGTGACTTGCAACAAATGTCAGCAGAAAGGTCACTACTGGCGGACAAGTGCTTCAACCAAAGGCGCCTTCCGCCTCCTCCTCTGTGAGATCTTCCGGCAATGCGGTGGTCAAGCATAACCCAAAGCATGCCAAGGTGAATATGATGAATGCAGCTCAAGCGGAGGAATCTCTTGGCGTGATAATGGGTAATCTTCCAGTTAATGATATTCTGCAAAAGTTTTATTTGATCTTGGTGCATCGCATTGTTTCATGTCAAGACCGTTTTGCCAAGCATGAATTCACTTCTTCACATTTGGGTAAACCCATGGATGTCGTTTCTCCGGGTAAACGGTTGAGCTCCAGTTTGGTGGTTCCGGATACCACAATCAAGATGGGCGACTATAGATTTCTAGCTAAACCAATTGTCCTTGGTGACTTGGATATTGATCTAATTCTCGGGATGGACTGGCTTTCTCAGCACAAAGCTCAACTTGATTGTGCTGCCAGGGAAATTCAATTGACTCACTCTTCTGAGGATGTGATCATCTATGCCGCTCATGATGATACCATTCGGTTGGTTTCTCTCAATGAGAAGGGCGAGTTGGACGCTATCTCTCAGATTCCAGTCGTTTGTGAGTATCAAGATGTCTTTCCGGAAGAGCTCCCGGGTATGCCTCCTCACCGGCCAGTTGAATTCGTTATCGATCTTGAGCCTGGCACGGAACCGTTTGCAAGCGTCCATACAAGCTTGGACCTAATGAGCTGAAGGAATTGAAGAAACAACTCGATGAACAAGAGCGTCCGGGTTTGATCAGACCGAGTTCATCTCCTTGGGGTTGTGGTGTTCTTTTTGTCCAGAAGAAGGATGGCACGGACCGACTTTGCGTCAATTACCGTCCATTGAATAAGAAGACTATCAAGAACAAGTATCCACTTCCCAACATCAATGAGCTTTTCGAGCAACTCAGAGGTGCTAAAGTGTTCTCCAAGCTTGACCTTCGTATGGGTTATCATCAAATTCGCATTCGTGAGCAAGATATTCCCAAGACAGCATTCGAACAAGCTTTGGTTCTTATGAATATCTTGTCATGTCTTTCGGCCTTGTCAATGCTCCTCCAACATTCTCTCGAATGATGAACTTCATCTTCAACCCCTACACCAATGAATTCAGATTGGTCTATCTCGATGATATTTTGGTCTTCTCCAAGAATAAGAAGGATCATGCCAAACATTTGCGATTGGTGCTCGACAAGCTCGAGAGAGCATCAATTCTATGCGAAGTTTTCCAAATGTGAATTTTGGCTTGATGAAGTTCTTTACCTTGGTCATATCATCTCCGCCAAGGGCATCGCTGTTAACCCCGAGAAGGTGTCTGCGGTTGTGAATTGGGAACCTCCTCGAATGTCAAGGACTTCATAGCTTTTCTTGGTCTTGCAAGCTATTGTCAAGATTCGTTGAGAACTTCTCTAAGATTGCAAAGCCTCTTTCCAATCTCCTCGAAGCATGTCAAGTATGTCCGGTCTCCCCGAGTGTGATGTTGCTTTCAATACTCTCAAAGAGAAACTCGTCACAGCTCCTGTCTTAACTCCTCTGATGAATCCAAGCCATTCAAGTTTTACGTGATGCTTCTCTTCAAGGTCTCGGTGCTGTGTTAATGCAAGAGAAGAAAGTTGTGGCTTACACATCTCGTCAACTGAAGCACAACGAAAAGAACTACCCCACTCACGATCTTGAGTTGGCGGCAGTTGTCCATGCATTGATAACATGGAGACATCTCTTGTTGGGAAGGAAAGTGGACATTTTCACCGATCACAAGAGTCTCAAGTATATCTTCACTCAACCCAACCTCAACCTCAGGCAAACTCGATGGGTCGAAATGATTCAAGAGTACAACCCAAGTATTGAATATACTGGGCAAGGCCAATGTGATTGCAGATGCTTTGAGCAGAAGGCTTACTGCAACAGTTTAATCCTCAAGCCCTTCCAACCGGACCTTTGTGAAGCTTTCCGCAAGCTGAATCTTCAAGTTGTTCCTCAAGGCTTTCTTGCCAACCTCATAGTCTCTCCTACTTTGGAAGACCAAATTCGTGAGGTTCAACTCCTGGATACCATGGTGAAAAAGGTGAAACGTGGTATCGACAAGGACATTTCCAAATACATGTGCTTCCACATTGATGACAAAGATACTCTTTTCTTCGAGGACCGGATTGTGGTTCCAAAGGGTGATCTACGTAAAGTCATTATGAACGAGGCGCACAATTCCATTCTATCCATTCATCCTGAAAGTTCGAAGATGTACCATGACCTCAAGCAGTCGTATTGGTGGACTCGAATGAAGCGAGAAATTGCTCAATTCGTGAATGAATGTGATGTCTGCAGAAGGGTGAAAGCAGAACACCAACGACCAGCTGGTCTCCTCCAACCTCTTGCTATTCCAGAATGGAAGTTTGATCATATCGAAATGGACTTCGTGACTGGATTTCCTAAGTCCAAGCGTGGAAATGATGCTATCTTCGTTGTCATTGACAAGCTTACTAAAGTGGCTCATTTTCTTCCTATCAAAGAATCTATCACAGCAGCTCAGTTGGCAGAGTTATACACCTCCGTGATTGTCTCCTTGCACGGCATTCCACAATTGATCTCTTCGGACCGTGGCAGCATCTTTACCTCCGTGTTTTGGGATTCTTTTCGAAGGCCATGGGCACCAACATTCGCTTTCAAAGACAGCTTTCCATCCTCAAACAAGTGGCCAAGTCGAGCGAGTCAATCAAATCCTTGAAGATATGCTCGTGGCTTGTGTCATTTCCTTCGGTATGAAGTGGGAAGATTGTCTTCCATATGCCGAGTTCTCCTACAACAACAGCTTCCAAGCGAGTTCGGGCAAGGCCCCATTCGAAATTCTCTATGGCAGAAAGTGTTGTACTCCTCTCAATTGGTCCGAGACAGGTGAATGCCAACTTCTTGGCAACGACTTGATCACAGAAGCCGAAGAAATGTGCAAAGTCATTCGTGAGAATCTCAAAGCCGCGCAATTGCGCCAGAAGAGCTATTATGATGACAAGCACCGTGATGTGGATTTTGAAATCGGAGACCATGTCTACCTCCGCATCTCTCCAATGAAAGGCACTCGTCGCTTCGGTATCAAAGGGAAGCTTGCCCCTAGATACGTGGGTCCTTTCAAGATCATTGGCAAAAGAGGCGATCTCGCCTATCAACTTGAGCTTCCGTCCAACTTCGCGAACGTGCACGATGTGTTTCACGTGTCACAGCTTCGCAAGTGCTTCAAGACGCCTGAGCGCACTATCAACTTCGAAGAGATTGATCTCCAAGAAGATATCTCTTATCATGAGCACCCCGTTGCTATTCTTGAAGAAACCGAGCGCAAGACTCGCAACAAGTCAATCAAATTCCTGAAAGTGAAGTGGTCATACCATTCCGACCGAGAAGCCACCTGGGAGCGCGAGGATCACCTCCGTTCCGAATATCCGGAGTTCTTTCAATCCTAGATCTCGGGACGAGATCCTCTTGTAGTGGTGGAGTGTTGTAACACCCCGGATGTAACTTTCCATATTTGTAACTCCAACTCTTGCCATTTTCGGCATTGTGATATGATATTCCCTCCGTGGTTGGGTTTTTGTCTTTTGTTTTGCATTTTTTTTCCATGTCATGCATCTCATATCATGTCATCATGTGCATCTCTTTGGCATACGTGTTCGTCTCATGCATCCGAGCATTGTCCCCGTTGTCCGTTTTGCAATCCGGCACTCCTATGTCCCCCGGCGTCCCCTTTTACATTTTTCCGTGAGCGGGTACTAAACTTTCTCGGAATGGACCGAGGTTTGTCAAGTGGCCTTGGTACACCACCGGTAGACCACCTGTCAAGTTTCGTGCCATTTGGAGGTCGTTTGATACTCCAACGGTTAACCGCATAACCGCATAGGTCTCTTTTGGGTTGCAGCCCAACACCCCTTCAAAACAGCACAATAACCCATCTAAGTCACTTCCATGCTCTCCGTCGTCGGATCACGATCGTGTGGTAAAACTACACTTCATTTGGAGCTTCCTAGCTCCTTCTACCTATAAAAACACCTCCTCCCCGAAATTCGGATCAAATCCACTCCTAACCCTAGCCCGCTCCTCTACGCCGCCCGGACAAGTCCGGCGGAGCGGACGCGTCCGCCCGCCTCGGACCACTCGCGCGCCCGCACGTGGCGGGCAGCGCCACATCGCCGCCGCCTCTGCCGCGAGCCGCGGCCGGCCCTCCCGGCCGAGTCGGCGCCTCCCGGCGCCTCCTCCAGCGCCCTCGCCCTCGCCCGCCGCCCGAAACCGCTGCTACTCGCCGCCCTCGTCGCCATCGCCGCCGCCGGCAAATCCTCTCGCCGCCGCGCCTCACATGAACCCGCCGCCCGTCGCGGCCGCGTCGGATACGGGCAGCGCCGCCCAGATCGGTCGGACTCCTCCCGGCCCTCCTTCCTCCTCTCCGGTATCTCTCCGGCGAGCCGCGCCGCCGCCTCGGTTCGCGCGACGAACCCTAGATCTATCCGGTTGACCCTCTAAGTTATTTAATCTGCAGATTATTTGTTGCATTTTCATCGCACCATAACTTTGCACCCGTGGCTCCGTTTTGGGCGTATAGCATACCGAATTGTTCGCCTCGATGAGTACATCATTTCATCTCATTTCTTCATTTTCATGTGAGCCCATCTTGATGCTCGATGTGCTGTTAGAAGAGGGCTATGTGATGTTAGTTTCAGATTCTTATCAAAACATGCACTTTTGTCATTTTTGCCATGATTGATGTGTGCACCCTATGAACTTGAGTCCTACATGTGTTTTGTAATATGCCATGCCATATTTATAGGGGTGTATGCCATGTATTTTTGTGATCTCTGTGGTGACTAGCACAAGCATGCAAACTAGGCTTCATGATGTTGCTGATTTCAGCCCCTGTTCTGCTGATATTTTTATGCCATGTAAACTTGATGCTACACAGAGATCCATGCTTATTTTGAGATACTTCTGTAAGGATGTTTTGAACATATGGTTATTCTATATCCATACATACCCTTATTTGCAATTATGGAGTGCCATAGCTTGAGTAAATCGAGCTGTACTTTTGCTATAAAATGTTTCCTGGCAGATTGTTTACATGTTATTCAATTTTGCCAAGGTTGTTGTAGTTGATCCGTGTATGCTATGATGTTTTTATTTCCATGTATAGCTTCTATGCCATGTCTTCTTGATGGATGTATGCTTAGTTTATCATGAAATGCTCTGTAGTGAGTGCATCGAGCTCATGAAGATGCCTTCATAATTCTGTCAATGCCATGCCCTGTTTGCTGAATCTGTTAACGAAACTTGCTATATTGACATGGGTGCTATTACATTTTCTGATCCCTTTTGGCTCTTGGTCAGTAAGGGACTTTTGTTCAATGCCTTGAGTAGATTCATGCCATGCCATATTTTGCTATGTCTTGTTCCTGTAGCAGGTTGTTTGCTTGCTCTAAACATGCCTTCCTGATGTTAATTTCTGGCATGTTAGTATTTTCTCTAAGTCTGTGAAGCTGATATATTTTTCACTTTTGCCATGCTTGTTTGGACCTGTTATGGTGTGAATTAGCCGTAGATCAGTGTTCATCTTTTGTCAAGCATCTTGAGTAGATCACTGCCATATGCTTTGTTGGTATGTTTGTGTGCAGTAGCTTAATTTCTTGTTGCTTGCTATGTGGCATCATGCTGTTAATGGAAGATTTGTGCCATTCTTGTTTTGCTTGTCATTTGCAAACCGTGCATCTGATTCCGGTGATCTTTATATCGATTTCAACCGAAATCATCTCACCTTTCCAGCGGCATATTTGGTTTGCCAAGTTGATGCCTTGTTCATCATTTTCCTTCCGGAGCACGCATACGCATTGCATATCACATCTCGCATGTCATGCCATGTATTGCATCATGTTGCTTGTGCATTGCACCGTGATTTATTGCGTTTCCATTGCTTGTGTTCTTGCTTTGGGTATAGCCGGGAGACGAGTACGTGAACGAGGAACCTGTTGAGAACACTTACGAGGATCAAGCTTTCGACAACTCTGAGAACCTTGCAGGCAAGATGACCATACCCTCGAAATCACTTCTATCTTTGCTTGCTAGATGCTCGCTATTTTGCTATGCCTATTCTACATTACCTACCACTCGCTATATCATGCCACCCATATTGCCATGTCAAACCTCTAACCATCCTTTCCTAGCAAACCGTTGTTTGGCTATGTTACCGCTTTGCTCAGCCCCTCTTATAGCGTTGCTAGTTGCAGGTGAAGATGAAGTTGGTTCCATGTTGGAACATGGATATTTTGGGATATCACAATATCTCTTATTTAATTAATGCATCTATATACTTGGTAAAGGGTGGAAGGCTCGGCCTTATGCCCGGTGTTTTGTTCCACTCTTGCCGCCTCTAGTTTCCGTCATACCGGTGGTATGTTCCTTGATTTTATGCGTTCCTTACACGGTTGGGTGATTTATGGGACCCCTTGACAGTTCGCCTTGAATAAGACTCCTCCAAAGAAGGCCCAACTTTGGTTTTACCATTTGCCACCTACACCTTTTCCTTGGGTTTTCGCGAGCCCAAGGGTCATCTTTATTTTAGCCCCCACGGCGGTGCTCCTTGAGTCTTTGGCCCAAACCAACAGCTGCAGGGCCACCTCGGTGAAACTCGAGGCCTGGTTTTACTCGTAGCTTGACTTATCCGGATGTGCCCTGAGAACGAGATATGTGCAGCTCCTATCGGGATTTGTCGGCACAATCGGGCGGCTTTGCTGGTCTTGTTTTACCATTGTCGAAATGTCTTGTAGTCCGGGATTCCGAGACTGATCGGGTCTTCCCGGTAGAAGGAATATCCTTCGTTGACCGTGAGAGCTTATTATGGGCTAAGTTGGGACACCCCTGCAGGGTATTATCTTTCGAAAGCCGTGCCCGCGGTTATGAGGCAGATGGGAAAATTTGTTAATGTACGGTTGTAGAAAGCCCGAAGTTGACCTTAATTAAAATACATCAACCGCGTGTGTAACCGTGATGGTCTCTTCTCGGTGGAGTCCGGGAAGTGAACACGGTGTTGGAGTTATGTTTGACGTAAGTAGTTTCAGGATCACTTCTTGATCGCTACTAGCTTCACGACCGTGCCTTGCTTCTCTTCTCGCTCCCTTTTACGAATGTAGCCACCATATATGCTAGTCGCTTGCTGCAGCTCCACCTCACAACTCTGTCCTTCCTATAAGCTTAAATAGTCTTGATCTCGCGGGTGTGAGATTGCTGAGTTTCCGTGACTCACGGATTCTACCAAAACAGTTGCAGGTGCCGACGATGCCAGTGCAGGTGACGCAACCGAGCTCAAGTGGGAGTTCGACGAGGAACGTGGTCGTTACTATGTGTCTTTTCGTGATGATTAGTAGTGGAGCCCAGTTAGGACGATCGGGGATCTGTGTAGCATTTGGGGTAGTCTTCTTTTATTTTGGTTCCGTAGTCGGACCTTGAGTGTAATCTGGATGATGGATGTTTATTTATGTATTGAGTGAAGTGGTACTGTAAGCCAACTATGTATCTCTTTCCCTTATGTATTACATGGGTTGTGTGAAGATTACCTCACTTGCGACATTGCTTTCAATGCGGTTATGCCTCTAAGTCGTGCTTCGACACGTGGGAGATATAGCCGCATCGAGGGCGTTACAGAGGGCCCCACTAGCAAGCTAGTGTTTTGGACCCTCCACCACAAAAAATAACTTTAATATCGTTGTGGACACGTAGTCCACATATCAGATATTATAAATTGATAAAAACAAACACTAAACTTGATCTTAGCCAAAAGGCCGAGAAAGGTATGATTTGAAACTTTGGTGCGGGTCTCCTTTTATAGCTATCTGAACTGTTCTGTTGTGTTACGCGGGCGAGGTGGTAAAAAACCAACAATCTGTCATTAGAAACCTGTCCATGTGCGTCATGACTAGTTTCTCCTGATCGGGCTTGTTGGCTGGTTGGCCCAGATTAAAAATTATAGCAAGCAGCCCATATGCCTCAACAGGCCAATAACGTGGCCTCTTAGTTCAGAGTTCAGAGTCATGACTTCACGGGAGTACTTTCTGATCTGTCGAGTAGCAAAAAATGACATATCTTAGCCTGGATTAGCAACGTTTTCTGAATTAATTTAGTCATAAAAACGTAACAAAAATCAAGACTTTGTCGTTTGGGTGGGCAGGGATTTAACTTCAGGAACCTGATGGACCTGTGAAAGCTATTGCAACGACTTATTTGTATTTCCTAATAACAAGACTGTATTAGTAGCCACATGTACAGCGATACTTCTGTTCTCTCTTTCTCAAAACTGAACCACTCCGCTCTGTTGCACGGGCGAGGTGGTACTAAACCAACCAACAACAGCTTCATTAGAAACATGTCGTGCGTCAAAACATGTCTGCCCTATGTCCTGGCTATTTCTCTCGATTTGGACTTGTTTTGGCCCAGTTAAAGTATAGCAGCCCAGCTGCCTCGGGCCACCGACGTTGTTTCGTAGATACCCATGGCCTCGTGGTAGCCTCAAAAATATATTTTTTGCCTCACGGTAGTAATTTCTTTGTTTTTGAGGGTGACACTCATGGCAGTAATTTCATCAACACGTGGCACCGCATCTTAGAAATCATGTCTTAGCGGATTTAACGGAATCAACACAACATCATCTAGCAATGTCTTAGCGAACTATAACCGAAAAAGGTTTTTACCGAAGCGTAACTATAACCCAAAGAAATGTTCAACTAAATTGGTGAGCCCAACTCCGATACATCTCGGATGAATCAGTCATGGTGCCACTTCAAGTCCTCACAAAGTCACAATCCATGGTCCAGAATGATATGATGCTCCGATGAAGCCGGAAGAAGAGTGTCACCAGTCACCACACCAGGCAATGCCGGTACGCCGGGAGAAGAGATGAAGCTAGAAAACTGCACTTCTTCTTGCCATCATGCTCTGAAGTCTTCCTTGAGTAGATCACTGAAGCTGTTGTACCCAGCAAGGCACAACACACGCGTCTGTTTTATTTTTGCCACGGCACGCTAGCTGTGTTTCAGATCATTGTTCTATCAGGGAGCTAGGATTGTGTCGAACTTAATTGGAAAAAAACGACTTACAAGGGTAAGAACTCCGAAACGGCCACAAAGGGGGGCCTCCTCCTTGATATAAGCAACCAGCTGAAGAATGAGCATTTGGTTTCCATGACAGTTGCATAGGAACCACTCCAGTTTCCTTACACGAAGATACAATAAGATTGCACATACCAGGGCTTACCTTAGCCTTTGCTCTCGTGTAGGTCATCTCTTTTCTTGCAGGTGTACATTCAAAATTGCAATTTCAGTTCGCCTTGCACAAGTACAACCATCAGTACAACTCTGAAAGTGCATTCCTGACATAGGGGTGCAGTGTTATCTATTGAACTGAATATAGTGCAGAAATCCGTCACTTGCAAATATTCGGAAATTCAACTCTAACACCACATCGGCAATCTCACAGGTTCATAGGAAAATATACTCTAGATGTTGCTCCCAAGTGAAGAAAACTCGATGCACCTTGCAACAAGATATCGCTTTCAGTTGAGTATGCACAAATCAAACTGATTCATATAACAGAGAAACTGCCCCATTAGGCTATAAAATGGCCATTGGAATGCAAATGCAGAAGAAAGAGACCACTATCAAGAAAAAGAGCTATTCTGTTATCATCAAACCAAACATTGTTTTATCCTCAAGATAAAAAACAAAAAAGATTACTTTATATTGGTTGGGGTGCTTTGGCACGGGCAATAGTGCAACGCGCCAGGCGACACACGAGGGGCCCACTAGCAAGCTAGTGTGGTGGACCCTCCCCCATAAAAAATAAATTTAATATCGTTGTGGGCACATGGCCCACCTATCAGATATTAAACTGATAAGAACAGATACTACACTTGATCTTAGCCAAAAGGCCGAGAAAGGTATGCTTTGGAACGCTGGCCTGGGTCTCCTCTTATAGCTTGGTTGGCTCACTGTGCTGCTTGGGCGGGCGAGGTGGGACTAAACAAGGGTTCCCAACAAGTTAACAAGTCATTAGACATGCCTTTGCGTTTCACTACCGGTTCTCCTGTTTTGGATTTCTTGGCCCAACTAAGTGATAGTTGCCCAGATGCCCCAACAGCCCAATAGTGTGGCTTAACTCATACTCATGGCCTGACCATGATAGTGCATAATTAAAAGTTGTCAAGTAGCCAAAACGAGATGATTAACTAACAAATGCTTCCCATAAAAAAACCATTGCTAGCACGCAGCTCACCAAATGATTCATATTTTAGCCTGGATTAAGAATGTTTCCTAAATTAGTTTGTTTTATTCATTAATATAATAAAAGCAAACCTTTTTCACTTGGGTGTGCAGGGATTTAACTTCAAGAACTTGATGAACCTGTGAAGATCATTGACACCACGTCTAATCTACCCCGATTAGCACTTTGTTGTCGAGAAGTATCTGCAATGTCCATGTCGGTTACAGAGTGCCGCCCACTTGCTGTATTAATTCTTAATCGTAACAGTATTAGTAGCCACGCGTTCAGCGATACTTTCTTTCTTTTCCTTGATCCAAACCGAACGATTGTACGCTGTTGAATGCCTATGTTCAATTGGGAAGAAATTAAAGTGCAGTCCGCGTCAACACAACATCTTCGGAATATACCCCGCAGAAATGCAACTCTTTATAACCAACCATATATGTTCATTGTTCAATGACAAGCAGCCAGCCTGATTATGTTTCTGTCAGAATAATTCATCCTGACACTGCAAGTTCTCACATGGTACCTTGTCCATGAAACTAGAAAATTGCACTTCTTCTTACCGTCAGACTCTGAAGCCTTCCTTGACTAACGACTAAACCATTGACACGATGGAGATCCTCACAAAATAAGCCTATGTTGCTCTTTTCACACAATATGTGTTGCATTTCATCATAGCAGTAATATGACGGCCTAAGCATTATGTTCAAGTACCGCTTGGCATGAGCGGTCCGCTATCTCAGAAAACAATCAAGAAAAAAAGTTTTATGTTAAAGGTAAACACGAAAGGATTATTTAAGTGTTCATTAAGAACTTCAGAACAGCGCCAAAGTATACACTGCCTGCAAGAGCTTCTGATTTCCTTTGTTTTCAGGAAGACAGGAAGTCAAGAAGAAAAATTGCTATATTGTGTGAGCCAGTGCTAATGCTTACTTTGTAATGGTTGGGGTGCGCCTGCCTGGGCTGTAGTGCAACGCCCAGGCGACACCCGAGGGCCCCAATGGCAAGCCACTGTGGTGGATCCTCCCCCATAAAAAATAAATTTAATATCGTTGTGGGCACATGGCCCACATATCAGATATTAAACTGATAAGAACAGATACTACACTTGATCTTAGCCAAAAGGCCGAGAAAGGTATGCTTTAGAGCGTTGCCCTCCGCCTCTTCTTATAGCTATCTTGGCCGATCAAGCGCTGCTTGCACTGGCGAGGTGGGACTAAACAAGTTAACAGGGAGTCATTAGAAACCTGCCTGTGCATTTCCCTGCCGTTGCTCCCGTTTTGGACTTCTTGGCCCAACTAGAGATTAGTAGCCCAGATGCCTCAACAGCCCAGCATTTATGTGGCTTAACTCATAGTCATGGCCTGATCACGGTAGGGCATAATTAGTTTTCAAGTAGTATTGTCTCAAAAAAAAGTTGTCAAGTAGTAAACGAGTTAATAGTGGTTAATTTTGTTTTGAGGGTTAGTGGTTACTTAACTATTGCTGGCTCCTGCAACTCATCCAAGAATTCGTATCTGGTCAGCAATGTTTTCTAAATTAGTTTGTTTAAATAATAATGTAATTAAAGCAAGCTTTTGTCATTTGGGGTTCAGAATTAAATTCAACAACTCAATTAATCCCTCCCTTTTTCTTATGATCTATTCCTGTGAATCAAATTGATGAATAGTATCACCATAGAAAAAATTCCTATTCTTATGTTTTTTTCCTTCACTCTTGTGCAGCTCATCTCCTTTATTGCAGGTGCACATGGAAAATTTCAGGTCGCCCTGTGATGCAAAATACTCCCTCCGTCCCATAATGTAAGACGTTTTTTGACACTACACCAGTGCTAAAAAACGTCTTACATTATGGGACGGAGGGAGTATTGTATTACGCAAGTACAGTCATTAAGTGGAACTTGGAATTATGTAGCGGCGCTGTTTGAACTGAATTCAGTACTCTTTACATAGGAGTACAGAAAACTGTGACTTGCAAATATTCAGAAGATCAACTCTACTAGCACACTTGATATTCAGAAGGAAATCAATTTCACACAATCATGGGCACTTCTATTCAGATAATTCTCCAAGCGAAAAGAAGTTAATCAACCTTATTAAATTTGGACGACTATTATTTTTTATATTATATTGGTTGAGGTGCGCCAGCCTAGGCAATAGTACAACGCCTAGGCGACACATGAGGGGCCCACTAGCAAGCTAGTGTGGTAGACCCTCCACCACAAAAAATAAATTTAATATCGTTGTGGACACGTAGTCCACATATCAGATATTAAACTGATAAGAACAGATACTAAACTTAATCTTAGCCAAAAGGCCGAGAAAGGTATGCTTTGAAACTCTGGTGCGGGTCTCCTTTTCACTACTAGAAAAAGGGCTACTAATGGCGCATCGGTTTTGCCTACTAATGGCGCACTACCGGTGCGCCATTAGTAGCACGTCATTAGACTTTTTTACTAATGGCGCACCACTGGTGCGCCATTAGTATCTGGTATACTAATGGCGCACCTGGCAGTGCGCCATTAGTATGTAACTCCATGCGCCATTAGTATGCCTGCCGGGGGGGCATATGTAACCATGTGCTTTGTCACACTAATGGCGCACTCTGCCTTGATGCGCCATTAGTATCCTTTGGCATACTAATGGCGCACTCTGCCTTGATGCGCCATTAGTATGAATATTTGGTTTTTTTTTTTTGCTTTTCTGATTTTTGCACAGTTACAAAATATATTATTGGACAGAATATAGACAGCAGCACACAGCAACAGCAGATTCATCGAATACAATAGAAGATTAGTCTCCGAATACAATTCATCATATTAGTCTCCGAATTCAAAAGACCGAACAAAGATAAAACATTACAAGTCTCAAGACCACGAGTATCGAGTTTGTCTTCACATTACAAGTTGATATCGATCATCTAAACTACCATCACATAAAAGAGAGTTGTGGTCATCACGATGAGCATCATCGCGATCAAACCGGGTCCTCATCCGGTTCCTCCAACGCTCCTCCTCTCTCCCGCTAGATAGCGGGCATATCTAGATTCGGCCTCCGCCCTAGTGGTGTACCCTTTGTAATCATTACCGCTGAAAAGGTGAACCTGTCTCCGACACTCCTCCCGGCCGTCAGAGACTCGGGAACCTTACCCTTGTACATGACATACAACAAAGATCTATATGCACAAGCCAAACAACGGACAATACATAAGCAATATGTAAGTATGCAACAAAAGGATCGAAGAGAAAAGCAAGACATTAATAGCACGATTCATGGTCCTACTAATAAATAGCATCGATTACATCTAAGTTGAACGACTGTCCAAACCAAAGAGACATACAAATTCATTATAGTTTAATTACAACATGAGCTAATCAATGTTTCAGAACTACACATCACTACTTTCGACTCGACTCATCGGACAGGAGCGTGGATGAAGCCGCCGTCTGTCGTGATGGTCATGAAATCGCGATCGCTGTCACCCTGCATTTGTAGCGTTTCATCTATCTCACTATTGGACGGTTGATATCTGAGGAAGAACTGCCCCGAGGTATGAAGGACATCTTGATGGATGATGTCCGCAAACTCCGATTGGATGCGAAGAATTCTTGTACGAGGTCCACGCCCCGACTGCCGACAAGCTCGCGCCCAATCTTTGAGATTATCTGGTAGCGAAGTTGATGATGGTCCCTCACGATCGCCTCGCATGTGATGGAGGGCGTAGTAGGCATCCTTCGACCGCCAAAGCGGCTGCTTGACACAGCAGAACTTCAGATTGTGTGAGAACATGTGCTTGCGTACATTTAACTGCCACGGTGAAGGTGCCTCCAGATTTGGCGTGCCGGGAGAACATCATCAAGAACTTTCTTGACATTTGTGTAGTCTATCTTGGAGTTACGGTTCGGGTCGAAATACGTGGCCATGGAATATTTCGGGCTTAAGAGGATGAGTGTGCAATGTGTGTCCTTTGCGAGAACACGGAATGTTAGAAAAAAAGAACGATCAAAATCTAAGAAATCATATGTTACAGTATGTTAAGGGATGACTTACTCGGAAAGTAAGCCACAAGGAAGTTATCCTTATCCGGGTTTGCTGAATGACGCCTTCGAGGTGTGAACTTCGCAACTTGGCGGTCCCAGCGCTGTTCAAGTGCTTGGCACGCATGTAGAAGGGTCGACTATCACGATGTCCGGGTCTTGTCTCTAATGATCCGCATCTCCATACTCAAAAAACAGCCGAACGAAGGTGTAGTGCAGCGGATGAAGGTTAAACATAGCAAAGATGTCATCAAACCGCAGGACGATCGTACCCCGATGTCGCCATCCGCAAAGCCCTTGCCCTCCGGCACCTTGGCCACGAAAATCGGGTATGCCACATCATTCTCTCTCGCCGCTTCTCCAAAGAAAGAACACTGTCGTGCAGACTCCGCATAGCACCGGTTGCAGCATTCAGCATATTTGGCGGTAGCATCGCCCTACCCGCCACATGCACCCTCCTCAAGATATCCTTAGGTGAAGGTGGCCCGTCCTGAGCACGGATCGAACTCGGTGCCGGCTAGCTCGCACCGGCGCCCTTGTTAGTCTTTCGTTTCCGTCCCTTCTTCTTGATCTCCTGTAATGGGACCGAGTTCTGCTCACAGACCGCTTTCTTGAGCGTGTTGGGGCTGATAATATTTCGCACCTCAGCTATTTGAGGCTCGGTGAAGGCAGGAGCTGGAGGCGTCTCCTGAGAACTGAACGCCAGACGACGCCTATTGCAATTGGATTTCTCCGCCGTACCAGCTAGATTGCGGTCGTCTTGGTTGGGTTCTTGAGAAAGAGGCCCGCAGAACTCATCAGCGTACCCATGTTCGGCAAAGTACTTATCAACTTTGGTAAATGTACCGTTGTCGTTGTTGTCGTCGTCCGGATCCTGTGCCATAGGGCTGTCCGGATCCTGTGCCATAGGGGTGTCCGACATAAGGATGTCCGGCAGGTCCGGTAGCGTTGCGGCGTTCTTGCCATGGCTTGGCGCCGGCACGACTGGCGGTCTTGTCTGTGGGGTGGTGTCCCCCGCCCCCAAACGAATCTGGCTCTTCGGCCAAAGCAGCAGCCAGTTTACGCAGGCGCTGAGGGTCATCTCATCTTCTTCGTCGGCCCCTGGTCGAACCGAGGTAACGACTCGTCGCGACTGGCAGCACCCGAACCACTTCAACCCTATACACTGTGGGTGGCATCGGATTACCGTGGAACATGCGGTTGCCCGGTTGAATGATTCTGCCCTTGGCGACATCGACCAACTCGGTGCCCACGAAGTGCAGAAGAGTGCAAGGAACGTCCGCGGTGCCCTGCGAAAACATGTACAGGGCGTCAGGGATGCCCAGTCAAAGGCAAGGAGATGAAGTCATCGGCCGAGAGGCTTAGTTACCGTGATGCCGTCGAGCTCGGCTAATGTCGAGGCACCGCCAATGGCGGGCGTGCAACTGACGGAGGGGGAGCTTGCTGGCGAGGTGCCCGCCGGCGTACACCCGGGTGCATTAAGCCCCAATGCCCGTGCCGGCGCCGGAGACACGAATACCGCCTCCGCCGGAGACACCAATGGTGCCGCCGCCGGAGACACCAATGGCGCCGTCACAAGGCTGTGGCGAAAGGTTGGCCGTGAAGCCGGGAACCGGGAGGCCTCGCTGGCCGCCCGCAATCCACGTCGTCGACCCATGAATCAACGTAGGCACCATGGCGTTGAGCTTCGTTCCCGATTGTTGTTCCACTTGCTCTTGGACAAGCTCGAATCCGCGCCACTTGTGCCTTGAGTGCTTCAACCTCGGCGTCGGCTTTCCGAGCTGGCCTTTTTCTCCTTCGCACACCAAATGTATAGTATGACCCCATTTTGTGGACAAGCCTTTGCCGCCACACGACCACCGACGTCGGCTTAGTGAGCTTATCCTTGCTTTTCATTATGTTCAACGCCCTATTTAAAGGGCTGTCGAAAGGGGAGCTCGAGGCGACCCAGCCATCGCTTTCAGTTTCCTGCGAAAGGAACGTGAACCATTTAGAAATATTGGGGATTAGTTAGAGTGCAACCATATGGAGCTAATTACGCGGGGGCGTATTCCTTACCAGAACAAGCTCAAGCGCCCTGGTCTTCGGATCCGCGGTAAGCTCCTTTGTTATCGGGTCCTCCTTGTACCGGGCCCACGACATAGTTCCTGGTCCGCTTGTTACCGTTGTATTTCTTGAAGCGGGCGGTAGGCCTTGCCTAAGACGCTCCGCGTCCTCCTTGTCCCATATAGGCTCCGCCATCAGTAACCGCCGGGACCGAAGTTTGTGTTCCCTAAGTTCAACTCCGCATTTCTTTCCCCACCGACTTGATTCGGAGGTTGCAATCGGTCGAGCACTTGATCTTGAACTCCTTGTACTCATCTTCGCTCATCAAAGGATATTTCGCTTTGATCTTCTCATAACTATCACCTTTATCAATCATTTTCTTCACCGCTTCTCCAAGTAGATGGCCGTGCTCATCTTCGTGAGGGCGACACTGTTCACTTTATTCCCCGAGAGGCGTGTATTTTCAAATTCGCGGGAACTTGTATCGCTCGTGCAGCTTCGTGAAGAGGAGGTTGTGCAAATTCCTCGGTCCTTATGCCTAAGGTTCTCGGTGTTGATCGAGACGGTGCTCGGAGAATGCACCCGAGCTGAACCGAAAAGTACCCCTTGACTATATGTTTGGGCTCCGTTGGATTCCCGTCGGAGTCCACTTGAGTGAATTCCTCCTTGACGGTGCGGAGCGCATCCGGACGCCGGTCCTTCCTTTGCTTCTTCGATTGGCTGCCATCTGTGTGTGCGCCGCCATCATCAGTGGTGGCATCCTCGGCGGCACCATCAGTGGTGTCATCCCCACGCCACTAGGGGTTGTGTAATCAGGATCGGTGTCTTCCGCGGCGTCCTCAGAGCGGTGAGGTTGTTCCTCCATCTCCTGGGACAGCTCCTAATTGCTTGCCGCCCGAACCACCGGCCTCATCGTTGTGGTTCATGTTTCGCTCTAAATAGGAAAAAAGTTTGGTCAAAAAGTTGGTTATTGTCAAGGAACAAGATCATGGTCTCATCATTTAGGGTTTGTCAACACCGAGGCACCCTAAAAGCCTAAGCTTTCATCATTTAGGGTTTGTCGATGCCGAGGCACCCTAAAAGCCTAAGCGTACATCATTTAGGTTCTCATCAACACCGAGGCATCCGGGGCAGCCAAGTTAAGTTTTCATCATTTAGGGTTTATCGATACCGAGGCACCCTAGGTTGGGCCTAATCACTTGGCACTAATCACTTGGCTCTATTGCCACCTATGTTGGGTTTATCATCTAGGGTTTATCGATGCTAAGGAGAATTCTAAGTTGGGCCTAATCACTTGGCTCTATTGCCACCTATGGTTTAATGCAGCAAGAATGGCGGGCAGTTGATCCTACTTAACTAAGTACTAAGATACCTGCCCATGCATTAGTCATAAGTACCCCATATGTCCTATTTTAGCAAAGTCATGCTAAAATTCACGGAAAATTTCAGCATGACCTTTGCTGAAAATAGGACATATGGAGTACCCGAATTCTGCCGAATGGAAGTTAATCAACATTCCGACAAACTCAAGGGCCTCTCGGGGTACTGCAAATTCATCACGACACGATGGTCGGAGACATGACCTTTGCAAAATGGTCGGAGACACGATGGTCTTTCTCAATGTGATCAATTGATGGATCAACACATAAAACATGTCCAATAAGTATGATTTATAGAGTCAACATCGGTATGAATATATATAAAGTTTTTCTTCATCAGCCTGTGCCCATGCAAGTAATCGCATCCAAGAACTATTTACGCTACTATGTAACTAACTACACTCTGTATTTATAGATTCATTTCAGATGAGATCAGATTGAGCTCCAATCAGGCTGTAGAAATGAGGGATCCATGAGCCATCATGCCGACCAGCCAGAAATAAACTTTACTTTCCAAAGGAAATAAAAATACAATGCATACATACATACTTAAGCAGGTAGATAGATAGATAGATAGATAGATGAGCATGTTCGGTTTACAAGAATGAATATAAACAAGCAAAGAATGCATGCAAGTTTAAAGTAAAACGTTTCAGTTAATGCAAGTACTCCTCTTGCTCTCTACTTTCTCTCTTCTCTTCTTGCTTAATTAACTGAATTTTACTGATGTTGTTGTTAACTGAATTTTACTAGTTAGACACATTATAACTGAATTTTACCACGCCTCCCTCCTGGACGCTTTGAAACAGGAGGGCCCACGTCTACCCTCCAGAGTTTTCGAGGGCCCACGTCTCCCTCCAAAGGGCGTGACGTTTGAGTTTTCGAGGCAACTCCCCACGCCTCCCTCCACCGGCAACTCCCCACCACGCAGAGGGGTTTTCTTCCCACGCCCGTGTAACTCCCTCCTATTCCATTGCCGCTCCATCTTCCTCCCTCTACCTCCCTCTCGCCTCCAAAGATCAAACAACTCCCCTCTCGCCTCCACCATCGCCGGCAGAGGGCAATGGCGGAGGAATCGTGGAGCAACTCCTCCGCTCGCCAAGAGAATGGCGGAGGCATCATGGAGCAACTCCCCTCCGTGATGCCAAGCATCACCGCAGTGAGGCGTCGGCAAGGAGCCGCTGGTGGTCGACGACGACGTTCGGTCCCCGGCGTAAGCGGGACTACACCGTGCCGCTCAAGGTTGATATCCACGAAGGAGCCACCGGATGTCGTATGCACCAGCAATCCGCATTTAAGCCGACAAGATGATCCGCAAGATGAGGAGGAGGCTCGGCGGCATGCTTTCTCGGAATATCGGCGTTGATGTCGAGTATACCAGGGAAGACAAACCTCCGCAAATTGCTGCAGTTCTGTAGTTATGCGTGGAGGATCTCGTCCTGGTATACCACATCACCGCGGCAACCAAATGGTAAAAACATCCAGTTCTGAACTAGTTTTTTGGTGATCATATAGAATGTTGTCTACAAGTTTTTGTGATCATTTAGTAGCTGTTATGAATGTTGTCTTGTAATGCAAAAGATTGCAAAAAAATACATCATTGAGATGTTATGCTTGCTGTTTTGATCATACAGAATGTTGTCTTGTAGTTGTTGTGATCATTTAGTAGTTGTTGTGATCATACTGTTTTAACTGAATTTTGGTCAGAATCGAAGATGCTATTTTAACTGAATTTTGCTTCAATCGAACCCATTTTAATTCTGTAGTTTCTGAAGTTTTTGAAGTAGATGAATTTGAATGCTAAAGATTATTTTGATGCAGGCCCAAGGAACTCCGCCCGCCTCTGCAGGAGAAGAAGTCAGACACCTTTGTTGGCTTCTGCATTGGAGGCGACAAGGAGAAGCTGAAGTTGTCTGGTTTGGAGATCAACCCCGACAAGCACGCCGACTTGCAGACAAATGGAGAGTTCCAAACAATGGAAAGAAGTGGCAGTCTTTGGCTGAGTTTGCAGCCAGCCTCATCCACCCATCCTACTCAAAAATGAAGCAGTAAGATCGACAGAATTCGGACCACCTACTATGGGGGACAGCCCACCGCCAAACAAGCTCATCGAGCACGCCATGAAAGATGCGACGTCACCTACGAGGCATGGAAGAAAATCGAAATCACCAAAGAAGGTTTCAAGCTCGGCAAGAGGCGGAGGATCATTGGGATGACCCCTACCATCGGGGATATTGAGTTGTTTGTGGTATTGGGATGACCCCTACTCGTGTCTCAGTTTGTAGTTATGTGGTTGAACAAGTTTGCTTTTGTTATGTTGAACAAGTTTGCTTTTGTTATGTTGAACAAGTTTGCTTTTTGTAATGATGAACAAGTTTGCTTTGGTTGTCGATTGACATCATCTCATCGCTAAGCATGGTTTAGTTTTACCTTTATCTATTTATTATTTAGGCAGAGCTATTCGTGCATGGAAGATATAATCATCCTTATGGTGAGGATCGCAATGTTTTTAGCTTCCAAGTTTCTCATGCGGTCCATAATCACCTTAGTTAACTGCTCTAACACTTTCCTGATTCTTCAAAATTAATGACGCATTAACCGGGAGACTCTCTTCTATATGAAATGCAAGAACCCCTGCCCCTTGAGGTGTTACTCGAGAAAAAATGACACATGATCTTTCCAACCACATAACTTAACTGCAAACATTTCCTGTAAATTGTAGTTACACATTCCAACCAATACCTGCAGGTTGTAATTTCATCTTGAATGACCATAGGCGAAATGGCTCTATAAAGAAAGGTTGTCCAAAGAAAGAAAGTATAGAGTGGTCTATGTGTAGTTTCATGTGAACATCTCAGCCACACAGGAAACAGAGCATCAAATAACTAAGTGAAGCAAATAATTGTTATGCATTTCTTGGCACGCGAGAAGGAAGAGGGAGAGGAGGCGGAGCTCACTGGGAGGCGCAAGGAGGCCTCATGATGCTTAGTAGCAACAGAGGTGGCGAAGTTGAGGAAGACAATGGCGACCCATCGCGCCTGGTTCCATGGCTCACGGCCCGGTGTTGAAGCAGATTCTGCCCGCCGCCTTGCCTGTCGCCTCGCACGGTGGAGCTCGAGGGCTGGGAAGGCGAGGGAGGTGGGTGGGTGCGGTGAAGGTGAGGAGGGGTGGATTGGGAGCGACGGCGATGGGGGCAAGGCAGGGGCTGACTGGGGCAAGGCGGGCGGCGTGGGTCGGGCAGCGTGGGTGGATCTGTGGCGAGGGAGAGAGGGTCAAGGGGATCTGGCGAGAGGGAGGGAGGATAGCTAGGGGAGGGTTCTAATGGCGCACCGTCGATCGTGCGCCATAAGTATGACTATTCTAATGGCGCACCACCCTCGGTGCGCCATTAGAATTTTGTTTTAATCTAGCTCACTAACCATATCTACAACCTAACCCTATCTACAACAGAACCCACCCACTAGCCCGACTGGTCAACATGCAAAGACACACACCAGGGAGGTCTGGTTTGATTCCTGTGCTCCCAATTTTTTTCTTATGCATTTTAAATGATGTTTTTTATATTTATTTGTGTTTAAATATGTTCAAACTTGTTTAAATCATAACAGTAATATTTTTTTATAAAAATAGTCATAATTTTTTTAAAAATATGTTCAAATTTCTTACTTGAAAATATCAGCGGCGGCGGCGGTGGAGCGGGTGAGGGTGCGGGGATCGAGATCGAGATGGAGGGGAATCGAGATCGAGATGGAGGGGGATCGAGATCAAGTGTCCTCATGAATTCAAAAAGTGCCCATGAAATTTAAAAATATGCATGATATCAAAAAGTGCCCATGAAATACAATCGAGAAATGAAGACTACGATTTAAATACAATCGATCTTAGCTAGCTATCTGTTCACAATCTTCTTGCCCTTCTTTTTCGCAAATGGAGTTCTTCTGTGGAACAGACGTCCTTTAGGTAGGGTGGTCCTGCTTCTTCTTGTGGTGTGTGCTGCTACTTCATCGTCGTCGTCATGTTCGATCTCCGGGTCGCCGTACTTGTCGAAGTCTTGCTCATTGGCCACTCCATCCATTCCGATGATCTTCCTTTTGCCTCTCCTCACGACAACACGACTGGGCTTTGACTGGTCGGAAATGAAGAAGCATTGGTCCACTTGGGAAGCCAGTACCCATGGCTCATTTTTCGCGCTGACGTTTGCACCCGCGGTCTTGGATTTGGCTTCGGGTATAACCATGGTGGTGAAATATCGGTCTTCTTTTAGGACGCTCTTGGCCCATCTGACACGGAACATCGGCACCTTCTCTCCAGCGTAGCTCAGCTCCCAGATCTCCTCGATCCTTTCGTAGTATCTGTCCTTGTCCTTACCGGTGTAGGATTCCATCGTTACCTCGGAGTTCTGATAACCATCGCTCTTCATGTCCTTGTCCTCGGTGTAGAATGTGTAGCTGTTGATATCGTACGCCTCATAGGTCATCAAGTTGTGCTCGGCGCCCTGTGACAAGGCGAATATGAGTTGTTCTTCCGCGGAAGAATCTTCATGTAAAGGGTACGCATGTAAGCTTCGCTTGAACCAACGCGTGAAACATGAGTTGTGCTCTTTGAGTATATCTCCGTCCGGCCCTCTGCTGGCCTCGGTCATTGTACGCCTTCTCAATAAAGGTTTTGTGCTCTACCACCCAAGGATCGACCACGTCTATGTGTTGTAGAGCGACTAGGTTTTCTCTTTCAAAGTCGTGAGTCGACCTCGTAGTCGACATGCATTTCGTGGCGACCCTCACGGTGACCCCATCCAGCGAGCCTGCCGAGGTGCCTGTTGACGGGCAGACAAACGGGGTTCTCGATGCCTAGATAATTCGTGCAGTAGGAGATGCACTCTTCGGTCAGAAAGCCCCTGGCTATACTTCCCTCAGAAAGCCCCTGGCTATACTTCACCACTTAATTTCGATGAATCTATGGTGCAAATGCGGTGAGGAGGAGGAGGCAGCCGACAAGCTTAGAGGAGGTGGGGGAATGAAGTGGGGAAAGTGAATGTGTATGTGTGGCTGTCCAAAAATATCTAGCTGGTCCCAGGTTACTAATGGCGCACCACTAAGCCATGCGCCATTAGTAACCCAACATACTAATGGCGCACCACAGAGACATGCGCCATTAGTAGTTTTGCAAAAAAGTAAAAAAATTAATTTTTATACTAATGGCGCACCATGGCACAGTGCGCCATTAGTAGTTTAAACTACTAATGGCGCACTTTGGCATAGTGCACCATTAGTAGGTTTGCAAAAAAGTAAAAAAAATATTATATACTAATGGCGCATTGTCTTGGTCGTGGCGCACTTTGCCATCCCTGCGCCATTAGTTTGTATGGAAAAATGAAAAAAAACAATAATAGTGACGCACCGTGAGCACAGTGCGCCATTAGTGTCTTCCACACTAATGGCGCACGAGCAACCGGTGCGTCATTAGTATATAGTAGTGGCGCACTACTTACCTGGTGCGTCATTAGAATCAGTCCTATTTATAGCCCTTTTCCTAGTAGTGTTTATAGCTATCTGAACTGTTTTGTTGTGTTACGCGGGCGAGGTGGTACAAAACCAACAATCTGTCATTAGAAACCTGTCCATGTGCGTCATGACTAGTTTCTCCTGATCGGGCTTGTTGGCTGGTTGGCCCAGATTAAAAACTATAGCAAGCAGCCCAGATGCCTCAACAGGCCAATAACGTGGCCTCTTAGTTCAGAGTTCAGAGTCATGACCTCACGGGAGTACTTTCTGATCTGTCGAGTAGCAAAAAATGACATATCTTAGCCTGGATTAGCAACGTTTTCTGAATTAATTTAGTCATAAAAACGTAACAAAAATCAAGACTTTGTCGTTTGGGTGGGCAGGGATTTAACTTCAGGAACCTGATGGACCTGTGAAAGCTATTGCAACGACTTATTTGTATTTCCTAATCACAAGACTGTATTAGTAGCCACGTGTACAGCGATACTTCCGTTTTCTCTTTCTCAAAACTGAACCACTCCGCTCTGTTGCACGGGCGAGGTGGTACTAAACCAACCAACAACAGATTCATTAGAAACATGTCGTGCGTCAAAACATGTCTGCCCTATGTCCTGGCTATTTCTCTCGATTTGGACTTGTTTTGGCCCAGTTAAAGTATAGCAGCCCAGCTGCCTCAGTGGGCCACTGACGTTGTTTCGTAGATACCCATGGCCTCAGGGTAGCCTCAAAAATATATTTTTTTGCCTCACGGTAGTAATTTCTTTGTTTTTTGAGGGTGACACTCATGGCAGTAATTTCTGTCAACACGTGGCACCGCATCTTAGAAATCATGTCTTAGCCGGACGAACGGAATCAACACAACATCATCTAGCAATGTCTTAGCCAGAACTATAACCGAAAAAGGTTTTTTTTACCGAAGCCAGAACTATAACCCAAAGAAATGTTCAACTAAATTGGTGAGCCCAACTCCGATACATCTCGGATGAATCAGTCATGGTGCCACTGCAAGTCCTCACAAAGTCACAATCCATAGTCCAGAATGATATGATGCTCCGATGAAGCCGGAAGAAGAGTGTCACCAGTCACCACACCAGGCAATGCCGGTACGCCGGGAGAAGAGATGAAGCTAGAAAACTGCACTTCTTCTTGCCATCATACTCTGAAGTTTTCCTTGAGTAGACCACTGAAGCTGTTGTACCCAGCAAGGCACAACACACGCGTCTGTTTTATTTTTGCCACGGCACGCTAGCTGCGTTTCAGATCATTGTTCTATCAGGGAGCTAGGATTGTGTCGAACTTAATTGGACAAAAACGACTTACTAGGGTAAGAACTCCGAAACGGCCACAAAGGGGGGCCTCCTCCTTGATATAAGCAACCAGCTGAAGAATGAGCATTTGGTTTCCATGACAGTTGCATAGGAACCACTCCAGTTTCCTTACACGAAGATACAAAAAGATTGCACATACCAGAGCTTACCTTAGCCTTTGCTCTCGTGTAGGTCATCTCTTTTCTTGCAGGTGTACATTCAAAATTGCAATTTCAGTTCGCCTTGCACAAGTACAACCATCAGTACAACTCTGAAAGTGCATTCCTGACATAGGGGTGTGGTGTTATCTATTGAACTGAATATAGTGCAGAAATCCGTCACTTGCAAATATTCGGAAATTCAACTCTAACACCACATAGGCAATCTCACAGGTTCATAGGAAAATATACTCTAGATGTTGCTCCCAAGTGAAGAAAACTCGATGCACCTTGCAACAAGATATCGCTTTCAGTTGAGTATGCACAAATCAAACTGATTCATATAACAGAGAAACGGCTCCATTAGGTTATAAAATGGCCATTGGAATGCAAATGAAGAAGAAAGAGACCACTATCAAGACAAAGAGCTATTCTGTTATCATCAAACCAAACATTGTTTTATCCTCAAGATAAAAAACAAAAAAGATTAATTTATATTGGTTGGGGTGCGCCTGGCCTGGGCAATAGTGCAACGCCCAGGCGACACACAAGGGCCCCACTAGCAAGCTAGTGTGGTGGACCCTCCTCCATAAAAAATAAATTTAATATCTTTGTGGGCACATGGCCCACATATCAGATATTAAACTGATAAGAACAGATACTACACTTGATCTTAGCCAAAAGGCCGAGAAAGGTATGCTTTGGAACGCTGGCCTGGGTCTCCTCTAATAGCTTGGTTGGCTCACTGTGCTGCTTGCGCGGGCGAGGTGGGACTAAACAAGGGTTCCCAACAAGTTAACAGAGTCATTAGACATGCCTCTGCGTTTCACTACCGGTTCTCCTGTTTTGGATTTCTTGGCCCAACTAAGTGACAGTGGCCCAGATGTCCCGACAGCCCAATAGTGTGGCTTAACTCATACTCATGGCCTGACCATGATAGTCCATAATCAAAAGTTGTCAAGTAGCCAAAACGAGATGATTAACTAACTAATGCTTCCCATAAAAAAACCATTGCTAGCACGCAGCTCACCAAATGATTCATATTTTAGCCTGGATTAAGAACGTTTCCTAAATTAGTTTGTTTTATTTATTAATATAATAAAAGCAAACCTTTTTCACTTGGGTGTGCAGGGATTTAACTTCAAGAACTTGATGAACCTGTGAAGACCATTGACACCACGTCTAATCTACCCCAGTTAGCACCTTGTCGAGAAGTATCTCGCAATGTCCATTTCGGTTCTGAGTGCCGACCACTTGCTGTATTAATTCTTAATCGTAGAGATATTAGTAGCCACGCTGCTCAGCGATACTTTCTTTCTTTTCCTTGATCCAAACCGAACGATTGTACGCTGTTGAATGCCTATATTCAATTGGGAAGAAATTAAAGTGCAGTCCGCGTCAACACAACATCTTCGGAATATACCCCGCAGAAATGCAACTCTTTATAACCAACCATATATGTTCATTGTTCAATGACAAGCAGCCAGCCTGATTATGTTTCGCTGAATAATTCATCCCGACAATCGCAAGTTCTCACATGGTACCTTGTCCACGAAACTAGAAAATTGCACTTCTTCTTGCTGTCGACTCAAGCCTTCCTTGACTAACGACTAAACCATTGACACGATGGAGATCCTCACAAAATAAGTCTATGTTACTCTTTTCACACAGTATGTGCTGCATTTCATCATAGCAGTAATATGACGGCCTAAGCATTATGTTCAAGTACCGCTTGGCATGAGCGGTCCGCTATCTCAGAAAACAATCAAGAAAAAAAGTTTTATGTTAAAGGTAAACACGAAAGGATTATTTAAGTGTTCATTAAGAACTTCAGAACAGCGCCAAAGTATACACTGCCTGCAAGAGCTTCTGATTTCCTTTGTTTTCAGGAAGGAAGACAGGAAGTCAAGAAGAAAAATTGCTATATCGTGTGAGACAGTGCTATTGAAGGAAATATGCCCTAGAGGCAATAATAAAGTTATTATTTATTTCCTTATATCATGATAAATGTTTATTATTCATGCTAGAATTGTATTAACCGGAAACATAATACATGTGTGAATATATAGACAAACAAAGATGTCACTAGTATGCCTCTACTTGACTAGCTTGTTAATCAAAGATGGTTATGTTTCCTAACCATGAACAAGGAGTTGTTATTTGATTAACAAGGTCACATCATTAGTAGAATGATCTGATTGACATGACCCATTCCGTTAGCTTAACACTTGATCGCTTAGTATGTTAATGCTTTCTTCATGACCCATACATGTTCCTCGTAACTAGGAGATTATGCAACTCCTGCTTAACGGAGGAACACTTTGGTGCTACCAAACGTCACAACGTAATCGGGTGATTATAAAGGAGTACTACAGGTGTCTCCAAAGGTACTTGTTGGGTTGGCGATTTCGAGATTAGGTTTTGTCACTCCGATTGCTCGGAGAGGTATCTCTAGGCCTTCTCGGTGATACACATCACTTAAGCCTTGCAAGCATTACAACTAATGAGTTAGTTGTGAGATGATGTATTACTTAAACGAGTAAAGAGACTTACTGCAACGAGATTGAACTAGGTATTGGATACCGACGATCGAATCTCGGGTAAGTAACATACCGATGACAAAGGGAACAACGATGTCGTTATGCGGTTTGACCGATAAAGATCTTCAGAGAATATGTAGGAACCAATATGGGCATCCAGGTTCCGCTTATTGGTTATTGACCGAGAATGGTTCTAGGTCATGTCTACATAGTTCTCGAACCCGTAGGGTCCGCACGCTTAACGCTTCGGCGATGCTCATAATGAGTTTATAAGTATTGATGCAATCCGAAGGTTGTTCGAGTCCCGGATGTGATCACGGACATGACGAGGAGTCTCGAAATGGTCGAGACATAAAGATTGATATATTGGAAGCCTACATTTGGACATCGGAAGTGTTCCGGTGAAATCGATTTTACCGGAGTACCGGGAGGTTACCGGAACCCCCCGGGAGGTCCATGGGCCTTAATGGGCCATGGGAGAAGAGGAAGGGCAGGCCAAGGTGGGCTGCGCGCCCCCCTCCCCCCTCTAGTCCGAATAGGACAAGGAAGGGGGGGGGCGGCGCCCCTTCCCTCTTCCCCCTCCTCCAATCCTAGTCCAACTAGGAGAAGGGGAGTCCTACTCGGTGGGAGTAGGACTCCTCCTTGCGCGCCTCCCCTAGGGCCGGCCACCTCCCCTTGGCTCCTTTATATACGGGGCAGGGGGCACCCCAAGACACACAAGTTGATCTACGGATCTTTCCTTAGCCGTGTGCGGTGCCCCTTCCACCATATTCCACTTCGGTCATATCGTCAGAGAGCTTAGGGCGAAGCCTGCGCCGAGAAGTCATATCGTCGCAGTGCTTAGGCGAAGCCCCGCCGGTGGAGCATCAACATCGTCATCACGCCGTCGGTTGACGGAACTCATCCCCGACACTTTGCCGGATCGGAGTCCGGGATCGTCATCAAGCTGAACGTGTGCGTAACTCGGAGGTGCCGTACGCTCGGTGCTTGGATCGGTCGGATCGTGAAGACGCATCGACTACATCAACCGCGTTGTTATAACGCTTCCGCTTTCGGTCTCACGAGTGCGTGGGCGGACACTCTTCCCTCTCGTTGCTATGCCATCACCATGGTCTTGGCGTGATCGTAGGTAAAATTTTGAAATTACTACGTTACCCAACATGGCATCCGAGCCCGGTTTTATGCGCGTTGATGTCATATGCACGAGTAGAACACAAGTGAGTTGTGGACGATACAAGTCATACCGCCTACCAGCATGTCATACTTTGGTTCAGCGGTATTGTGAGATGAAGCGGCCCGGACCGACATTACGCCAGACGCTTACGCTGAGATCGGTTTCACCGCTCCGAGCACTCGTTGCTTAAAGGTGACCGCGGTGTCTGTCTCTCTCACTTTAGTTGAACCGAGTGTGGCATACGCCCGGTCCTTGAGAAGGTTAAACGGAGTCTATTTGACGAAGTATCGCTGTGGTTTTGATGCGAGGTAAGAACGGTTCTTGCTCAGCCCGTAGCAGCCACGTAAAACTTGCAACAAACAAAGTAGAGGACGCCTAACTTGTTTTTGCAGGGCATGTTGTGATGTGATATGGTCAAGACGTGATGCTATATTTTATTGTATGAGATGATCATGTTTTGTAACCGAGTTATCGGCAATCGGCAGGAGCCATATGGTTGTCGCTTATTGTATGAAATGCAAACGCCATGTAATTGCTTTACTTTGTCACTAAGGAGTAGCGATAGTCGTAGAAGCAATAGTTGGCGAGACGACAACGATGCTACGATGGAGATCAAGGTGTCGCTACCGGTGACGATGGTGATCATGACGGTAATTGGCGATGGAGATCACAAGCACAAGATGATGATGACCATATCATATCACTTATATTGATTGCATGTGATGTTTATCCTTTATGCATCTTATCTTGCTTTGATTGACGGTAGCATTATAAGATGATCTCTCACTAAAAATTATCAAGAAGTGTTCTCTCGAGTATGCACCGTTGCCAAAGTTCGTAGTACCTGCATACACCACGTGATGATCGGGTGTGATAAGTTCTACGTCCATCTACAACGGGTGCAAAACAGTTGCACACGCCAGTAATACTCAAAGTTAAACTTGACGAGCCTAGCATATAACAGATATGGCCTCGAACACGGAGACCGAAAGGTCGAACGTGAATCATATAGTAGATATGATCAACATAGTGATGTTCACCGTTGAAACTACTCCGTCTCACGTGATCGGACACGGTTTAGTTGATATGGATCACGTGATCACTTAGATGACTAGAGAGATGTATGTCTAAGTGGGAGTTTTTTAATATGATTAATTGAACTTAAATTTATCATGAACTTAGTACCTGATAGTATTTTGCTTGTCTATGTTTACTTTGTAGATAGATGGCTCGTCTTTGTTGTTCCGTTGAATTTTAATGCGTTCCTTGAGAAAGCAAAGTTGAAAGATGATGGTAGCAATTACACGGATCGGGTCCGTAATTTGAGGATTATCCTCATTGCTGCACGTAAAAAATTACGCCCCGGAAGCACCGCTGGGTGACAGTGCTGCAGATGCCGAGCCGAAGTTGTGAACGTCGGCAAAGCGTAGCTGATGACTACTCTATAGTTCAGTGTGCCATGCTTTACGGCTTAGAACCGGGTCTTCAACGACGTTTTGAACGTCATGGAGCATATGAGATGTTCCAGGAGTTGAAGTTAATATTTCAAGCAAATGCCCGGATTGAGAGATATGAAGTCTCCAATAAGTTCTATAGCTGCAAGATGGAGGAGAATAGTTACATCGGTGAGCACATACTCAAAATGTCCGGGTATAACAATCACTTAATTCAGCTGGGAGTTAATCTTCCGGATGATAGTGTCATTGATGTAATTCTCCAATCATCGCCACCAAGCTACAAGAGCTTCGTGATGAACTATAATATGCAAGGGATGACTAAGACAATTCTCGAGCTCTTCGCGATGCTAAAAGCTGCGGAGGTAGAAATCAAGAAAGAGCATCAAGTGTTGATGGTCAACAAGACCACTAGTTTCAAGAAAAAGGGCAAAGGGAAGAAGAAGGAAACTTCAAAAAGAACAAAGCAAGAAAGTTGTCGATCAAGAGAAGAAACCCAAGTCCGGACCTAAGCCCTAAAGCGAGTGTTTTACTACAAGCAGACCGGACATCGGAAGCGGAACTGCCCCAAGTATTTGGCGGATAAAAGGATGGCAAGGTGAACAAAGGTATATGTGATATACATGTTATTGATGTGTACCTTACTAGAGCTCGTAGTAGCACTGGTATTTGATAATCGGGTTCATTGCTAATATTTGCAACTCAAACAGGGGACTACGGAATAGACGAGCACCGCAAAGGACGCAGGTGACGATCGGCGTGGGAAATGGTTCCAAAGTCAATGTGATCGCGGTCGGCACGCTACCTCTACATCTACCTTCGGGATTAGTTTTAGACCTAAATAATTGTTATTTGGTGCCGCCGCTGAGCATGAACATTATATCTGGATCTTGTTTAATGCGAGACGGTTATTCATTTAAATCAGAGAATAATGGTTGTTCTATTTATATGAATAATATCTTTTATGGTCATGCACCCTTGAAGAATGGTCTATTCTTGTTGAATCTCGACAGGTAGTGATACACATATTCATAATGTTGAAGCCAAAAGATGCAAGAGTTGATAATGATAGTGCAACTTATTTGTGGTAATCGCCGCTTAGGTCATATCGGTGTAAAACGCATGAAGAAACTCCATACCGATGGGCTTCGGAATCACTTGATTATGAATCACTTGGTACTTATGAACCGGGCCTCATGGGCAAGATGACCAAAACGCCGTTCTCGGAACTATGGAGCGAGCAATCGATTTATTGGAAATCATACATACCGATGTTTGTGGTCCAATGAATGTTGAGGCACGCCAAGCGGTATCGTTATTTTCTCACCTTCACAGATGATTTGAGCAGATATGGGTATATCTACTTAATGAAACACAAATCTGAAACATTTGAAAAGTTCAAAGAATTTCAGAGTGAAGTGGAAAATCATCGTAACAAGAAAATAAAATTTCTACGATCTGATCGTGGAGGAGAATATTTGAGTTACGAGTTTGGTTTACATTTGAAACAATGTGGAATAGTTTCGCAACTCACGCCACCCGAAACACCACAGAGAAATGGTGTGTCCGAACGTCGTAATCGTATTTTTACTAGATATGGTGCGATCTATGATGTCTATTTCCGATTTACCGCTATCGCTTTTGGGGTTATGCTTTAGAGACGGCCGCATTCACGTTAAATAGGACACCGTCAAAATCCGTTGAGACGACGCCTTATGAACTGTGGTTTGGCAAGAAACCAAAGTTGTCGTTTCTTAAAGTTTGGGGCTGCGATGCTTATGTAAAGAAACTTCAACCAGATAAGCTCGAACCCAAATCGGAAAAATGTGTCTTCATAGGATACCCAAAGGAGACTGTTGGGTACACCTTCTATCACAGATCTGAAGGCAAGATTTTCGTTGCTAAATTCGGATCCTTTCTAGAGAAGGAGTTTCTCTCGAAAGAAGTGAGTGGGAGGAAAGTAGAACTTGATGAGATAATCAGATTCTGCTCCCTTATTGGAAAGTAGTTCATCACAAGAAATGGTTCCCGTGACAACTACACCAATTAGTGAAGAAACTAATGATGATGATCATGAAGCTTCAGATCAAGTTACTATCGAACCTCAGAGGGTCAACCAGAATAAAATACGCACTGTGAGTGGTACGGTAATCCTATTCGGAAGTCATGTTACTTGACCATGGCGAACCTACAAACTATGAAGAAGCGATGGTGAGCCCAGATTCCGCAAAATGGCTGGAAGCCATGAAATCTGAGATGGGATCCATGTATGAGAACAAAGTATGGACTTTGGTTGACTTGCCCGATGATCGGCAAGCCATTGAAAATAAATGGATCTTTAAGAAGAAGACTGACGCCGATGGTAATGTAACCGTCTACAAAGCTCGACTTGTTGCATAAGGTTTTCGACAAGTTCAAGGGGTTGACTACGATGAGACTTTCTCACCCGTAGCGATGCTTAAGTCTGTCCGAATCATGTTAGCAATTGCCGCATTTTATGATTATGAAATTTGGCAAATGGATGTAAAACTGCATTCTTGAATGGATTTCTAGAAGAAGAGTTGTATATGATGCAACCGTAAGGTTTTGTCGATCCAAAAGGTGCTAACAAAGTGTGCAAGCTCCAACGATCAATTTATGGTGCAGTGCAAGCCTCTCGGAGTTAGAATAAACGCTTTGATAGTGTGATCAAAGCATATGGGTTTGTACAGACTTTTGGAGAAGCCTCAGATTTACAAGAAAGTGAGTGGGAGCTCAGAGCATTTACGATATTATATGTGGACGACATATTATTAATTGGAAATGATATAGAATTTCTGGATAGCATAAAAGGATACTTGAATAAAAGTTTTTCAATGAAAGACCTCGGTGAAGCTGCTTACATATTGGGCATCAAGATCTATAGAGATAGATCAAGACGCTTAATTGGACTTTCACAAAGCACATACCTTGATAAAATTTTGAAAAAGTTCAAAATGGATCGTGCAAAGAAAGGTTTTTGCCTGTGTTGCAAGGTGTAAGATTGAGTCGACTCAATGCCCGACCACAGCAGAAGATAGAGAGAAAATGAAAGATGTTCCCTATGCTTCCGCCATAGGCTCTATCATGTATGCAATGCTGTGTACTGCACTGACGTATGCTTAGGCTGTAAGCTTGGCAGGAAGGTACCAAAGTAATCCAGGAATGGATCATCGGACAGCGGTCAAGAACATCCTGAAATACGAAAAGGACTAAGGATATGTTTCTCGTATATGGAGGTGACAAAGAGCTAGTCGTAAATGGTTACGCCGATGCAAGCTTTGACACCGATCCGGACGATTCTAAATCGCAAACCCGGATACGTATTTTTATTAAACGGTGGAATCGGTTGGTGCAGTTCTAAACAAAGCGCCGTGGCGGGATCTACATGTGAAGCGGAGTACATAGCTGCTTCGGAAGCAAAGAAATGAAGGAGTCTGGATGAAAGAGTTCATTTGCGATCTAGGTGTTATACCTAGTGCATCGGGACCGATGAAAATCTTACGTGACAATACTGGTGCAATTGCCTTGGCAAAGGAATCCAGATTTCACAAGAGGACCAAGCACATCAAGAGACGCTTCAATTCCATTCGGGACCAAGTCCAAGTGGGAGACATAGAGATTTGCAAAATACATACGGATCTGAATGTTGCGGACTGCTAACTAAGCCTCTTCCACGAGCAAAACATGATCAGCACCAAGACTCCATGGGTGTTAGGATCATTACTTTGTAATCTAGATTATTGACTCTAGTGCAAGTGGGAGATGAAGGAAATATGCCCTAGAGGCAATAATAAAGTTATTATTTATTTCCTTATATCATGATAAATGTTTATTATTCATGCTAGAATTGTATTAACCGGAAACATAATACATGTGTGAATATATAGACAAACAGGTATGTCACTAGTATGCCTCTACTTGACTAGCTTGTTAATCAAAGATGGTTATGTTTCCTAACCATGAACAAGGAGTTGTTATTTGATTAACAAGGTCACATCATTAGTAGAATGATCTGATTGACATGACCCATTCCGTTAGCTTAACACTTGATCGTTTAGTATGTTAATGCTTTCTTCATGACCCATACATGTTCCTCGTAACTATGAGATTATGCAACTCCGTTTACCGGAGGAACACTTTGGGTGCTACCAAACTTCACAACGAATCGGGTGATTATAAAGGAGTACCACAGGTGTCTCCAAAGGTACTTGTTGGGTTGGCGTATTTCGAGATTAGGTTTTGTCACTCCGATTGCTCGGAGAGGTATCTCTAGGCCTTCTCGGTGATACACATCACTTAAGCCTTGCAAGCATTACAACTAATGAGTTAGTTGTGAGATGATGTATTACGAACGAGTAAAGAGACTTACCGTAACGAGATTGAACTAGGTATTGGATACCGACGATCGAATCTCGGGTAAGTAACATACCGATGACAAAGGGAACAACGTATGTCGTTATGCGGTTTGACCGATAAAGATCTTCAGAGAATATGTAGGAACCAATATGGGCATCCAGGTTCCGCTATTGGTTATTGACCGAGAATGGTTCTAGGTCATGTCTACATAGTTCTCGAACCCGTAGGGTCCATGCACGCTTAACGCTTCGATGACGATTCATAATGAGTTTATAAGTATTGATGCAATCAAGGTTGTTCGAGTCCCGGATGTGATCACGGACATGACGAGGAGTCTCGAAATGGTCGAGACATAAAGATTGATATATTGGAAGCCTACATTTGGATATCGGAAGTGTTCCGGTGAAATCGGGATTTTACCGAGTACCGGAGGTTACGGAACCCCCGGGAGGTCCATGGGCCTTAATGGGCCATGGGAGAAGAGGAAGGGCAGGCCAAGGTGGCGCGCCCTCCCCCTCTAGTCCGAATAGGACAAGGAAGGGGGCGGCGCCTCTTCCCTCTTCCCCTCCTCCAATCCTAGTCCAACTAGGAGAGGGGGAGTCCTACTCCGGTGGGAGTAGGACTCCTCCTTGCGCGCCTCCCCTAGGGCCGGCCACCTCCCCTTGGCTCCTTTATATCACGAGGCAGGGGGCACCCCAAGACACACAAGTTGATCTACGGATCTTTCCTTAGCTGCAGCGGTGCCCCTTCCACCATATTCCACTTCGTCATATCGTCAGAGAGCTTAGGCGAAGCCCCGCGCCGGAGAAGTCATATCGTCGCAGTGCTTAGGCGAAGCCCCGCGTCGGTGGAGCATCAACATCGTCATCACGCCGTCGTCGGCCGACGGAACTCATCCCCGACACTTTCTTTGGATCGGAGTCCGGGATCGTCATCAAGCTGAACGTGTGCGTAACTCGGAGGTGCCGTGACGCTCGGTGCTTGGATCGGTCGGATCGTGAAGACGTACGACTACATCAACCGCATTGTTATAACGCTTCCGCTTTCGGTCTACGAGGGTACGTGGACGGACACTCTTCCCTCTCGTTGCTATGCCATCACCATGGTCTTGCGTGATCGTAGGAAAATTTTTGAAATTACTACGTTACCCAACAGCTATGTACTCATCCACAATACTAACAGCTTGTTATGCACCAGCTAGGACTCCACATTAGTAAAATAGCAGTAATAGCTAATGCTTACTTTGTATTGGTTAGTGCTTTGCACAGGCTGTAGTGCAACGCCAAAGCGACACCGAGGGCCCCAGTGGCAAGCCACCGTGGTGGACCCTCCCCACAAAAATAAATTTAATATCGTTGTGGGCACATGGCCCACATATCGATATTAAACCGATAAGAACAGATACTACACTTGATCTTAGCCAAAAGGCCGAGAAAGGTATGCTTTAGAGCGTTGCCTCCGCCTCTTCTTATAGCTATCTTGGCCGATTGCGTTGCTTGCACCCGAGGTGGGACTAAACAATTTAGCAGTGGAGTCATTAGAAACCTGCCTGTGCATTTCGCTGTTGCTCCCGTTTTGGACTTCTTGGCCCAACTAGAGATTAGTAGCCCAGATGCCTCAACAGCCCAGCATTTATGTGGCTTAACAACTCATAGTCATGGCCTGATCACGGTAGGGCGTAATTAGTTGTCAAGTAGTATTGTCTCAAAAAAAAAGTTGTCAAGTAGTAAACGAGTTAATAGTGGTTAATTTTTTTTTGAGGGTTAGTGGTTACTTAACTATTGCTGGCTCCCGCAACTCATCCAAGAATTCGTGATTCCGGTTAGTAACGCTTCCTAAATTATTTTATTTAAATAATAATGTAATAAAAGTAACTTTTCATCATTTGGGTGTTCAGAGATTTAACTTCAAGAACTCGTTGTACCTATGAAAGCTATTGAAACGACATCCAAACTACCCAACTTAGCATTGCTTGCAGAGAAGTCTCTGCATTGTTCCTGTCAGTTAAGTGTGTTGTATTCACAAGGTTACAGAGTGAAAACTGTTATGAATGAGCAACTATCTTCCCAGGAGGACCAAGGCCAATACATATACAAGTGTGTGGTACAGTGCAAGAGACCCCTTATACAATGGGGATAAACCGAAAAGGGGCTATACACATCTAACACCCCCCTCAAACTCATGGTGGGTCGACAGCACTGAGTTTGGAGAGAAGAAAACTATGTTGCGCTCGAGTCTGTGCTTTCGTGAAGAAGTCGGCCAACTGTAACTCAGAGGGCACATAGTGAAGAGCGAGAGTTTGATCCTGCACAGCAGCACGCACAAAGTGGGCATCCACACCGATGTGCTTGGTGAGCTCATGCTTCACCGGGTCACGCGCAATGCTGATAGCACTGGTACTGTCTGACAATAAAGGAGTCGATGTAGTAGCAGACACACCAAAATCCTCAAGTAGCCATCATAACCAGATCACCTCAGCCGTCAGCATAGCCATGGCTCGCAACTCAGCCTCTGTACTCGAGCGAGAAGCTGCCGTCTGTTTCTTGGTCTTCCAGGCAATAATAGAGCCACCAAGAAAGACACAATAAGCGCATAAAGGAGCGCCGATCGAGGGATCACCGCCTGTAGCATCAGAGTAGGCCTGGAGCTCAAGAGAGCTGGAGCGGAGAAAGAAAAGGCGCTGAGAGATCGTGCCACGAAGATATCGGAGAACACGGAGGAGATGACTATAGTGGACAGAGGTGGGGGCTGAGACAAACTGACTCAGAATGTGGACAGGATAGGAGATGTCAGGACGCGTAACAGCAAGATAGACAAGACTGCCAACAAGATGACGATAGCGAGTGGGATTAGGGAGAGGGTCACCATCAGAGGCACGAAGTTGAACATTGAGCTCCATGGGAGTGACAACAGTGCGCTCATCACCGAGGGCAACGCGAGCAAGAAGATCTTGAATATATTTTTCTTGGGAGATGTAGAAGCCATCAGGAGTCGAAGAGATCTCAATCCCAAGAAAGTAGCGAAGTGGACCAAGATCAGTCATGAGAAACTGGTCGCGAAGACGCGCCTTAACAAACGAAATGTAATCAGAGTTGTCACCAGTGATGATCATGTCATCAACATAGAGAAGGAGAAGAGTCCGACCACGAGGAGACGTGTGAACAAACAGCGCTGGATCATGATGGCTGGGTAAGAAACCAGCGGCAGTCATCACAGAGGCAAAGCGCTCAAACCAGGCGCGAGGGGCCTGTTTGAGACCATATAGGGAGCGGCGAAGTCGGCAGACCATACCATCAGGAGCATAGTACCCCGGTGGTGGCTGCATATGAACCTCCTCACGCAACTCACCATTGAGAAAAGCGTTCTGAACATCAAGTTGAGAGATGGACCACTAACGAACAGAAGCCACAGCGAGAAGGGTGCGAACAGTGGTCATGTGGGCCACAGGAGCGAATGTCTCATCATAATCGCGCCCCTGCTCCTGCTGAAAACCACGGGCTACAAGACGAGCTTTGTAGCGCTCTAGAGAACCATCGGAGCGAGTCTTAATCTTGTAGACCCACTTGCAGGTGATGGGACGGGCACCGGAAGGAAGGGGAACCAGATCCCATGTGCCAGAGCGCTCAAGAGCAGCAAGCTCTTCGGCCATCGCAAGTTGCCATTCAGGCTGAGTCATGGCAGTCTTGTAGGAAGTAGGCTCAGCAATAACAGAGAGATCGTACCGATCAGGGGAGTAGCGATCAGGCAGAGGGCGAGGCCGAGCACGGAGGTTGTGAACCGGAGGAGGCGTGAGAGGTGCAGCAGAGGTGGAAGGCTCGTCAGAGGAGACATCCTCAGTACGAGGGCGATGAGTATAGTGGAGAGGAAACGGGGAGAGAGGACGACAGACCGGAGAGGATGGTGGAGATGTGGAGGAGGAGGAGGGAGAAGACGGGGTCGGTGGTGAAGGAGAAGAATGAGAGGTGCTGGAGGAAGAGGTGACACAGGAGGCACGTAGCGGGCGTATCGGGAAGAAGAAGGAAGGAAAGGTCGTCGACAGAGAAACACGAGGAAGAAGAACGTGGGTAGTAAGAACGAGACTCGTCAAAAGTCACATCACGCGAGATGCGCAAGCGACGACCCACAGGATCCCAACATCGATAGCCCTTGTGCTCATCACTGTAGCCGAGGAAAACACACTCAACCGACTGAGCAGTCAGTTTGGTGAGTTCTCGGGGGGCAAGAAGAACATAGCACACACATCCAAACATACGAAGAGCTGAGTAGTCAGGAGAGCGACCAGTGAGACACTCCATAGGAATGCCACCCTGAAGAGCAGTCGATGGCTGAATGTTGATGAGATAGGTGGATGCGGAAACAGCCTCATCCCAAAAATGGGGTGGAAGGGAAGCAGCAATCATGAGCGCACGAGCCGTTTCAAGCAAGTGACGATGCTTGCATTCGGCAACGCCATTCTGAGCATGAGCCCTAGGACATGAG
This sequence comes from Aegilops bicornis, assembly GCA_021605145.1. Classification (NCBI taxonomy): domain Eukaryota; kingdom Viridiplantae; phylum Streptophyta; class Magnoliopsida; order Poales; family Poaceae; genus Aegilops; species Aegilops bicornis. The sequence continues at coordinate 163,317,114 of CM038674.1, forward strand.
AACTGGGCAAGAGTACCCTGTTCCGCTAGAAAACCACGCAACAGCTGAGAGATATACTCCCCAGCAGAGTCAGCACGAAAAGTACGAATGGGCGTGGCAAACTGAGTGTGAACCATGGCAGCAAAACGTTTGTATATAGAGAGAACCTCGCTACGAGATTTCATGAAGTAGAGCCAAGTGTAGCGAGAGAAATCATCAATAAACAAAACATAGTAGTGATGACCACCTTTCGAATCAAAGGGAGCAGGACCCCAGACATCAGAATGAACTAAGTCAAACGGATGCTGAGATACTGACTCACTAGTAGGATAAGGTAACTGGGTCTGTTTGCCAAGTCTGCAACCATTACAATGTAAGGAGACATCTCCAGATACAGAACCTAAGAGGCCCTGACGAACTAAAGAAGACAAGCGAGAGCCACAAATGTGACCAAGTCGATGATGCCACTGCTGGAAGGACGCAGACGAAGAGGCAGCAAGAGCATGGGAGCTGGTAGAAGTGGTGGCAGCGGAAGGAACACAAAGCCAGTCAACCTCCCAAAGACCCTCTGACTCACGGCGCTGAGGGCCAGCACCAACCAAAGCCTTGGTGCGACGATCCTGAATGGAGCAAGAGTCGGTATCAAGAATGACACGACAACCAGAATCAGTGAGTTGGGCAGCGGAAAAAAGATTCATGGTAAGGCGAGGAACATGTGAAACACTAGGAACAGAAAAGGATGGAGTGGAAAGAAGACCACGGCTAGCAACAGGGAGAGGTGTGCCATCAGCGGTAAGAACATTAATAGGTGAATCCAGAGGTCGAAGGGAAGACAGCATAGAGGAATCAGAAGACATATGAAAGGAGGCTCCAGAATCCAGAACCCATGAAGATGTACCTGACTGTGTAGAGGCCTGCGATGGTGAAGAAGTGGATGCAGTCACAGCAGCAGCTAAGCCAGTCGACGAGGAGCCTGAGGAAGCAAGAAGACGCTTGAGGCGAATAATGTCCTGGTCAGTGAGTGACGGAGTCGCGGAAGACATAGAAGGCCCACTGGAGGAGGAGCGCCGCTGGTCTTGCTTCTTCTGGCGACAATCAGACTCTGGGTGACCTGGCCGGGAGCAGTAACCACAGACGGTGTCACGGCGTGACGTGCCCCTCTCAGTAGAAGCAGGGCGACCCACCCCCCTGAAGGGGTGGGAAGGAGAGGAGGAGCGTTGAGCCGAGCTGATGACACAGGAGCCCGAGCAGCCAACACAGACGGGACCACTAGTAAACCAGCAGAGCGAAGTCGGGTCTCTTCAGCACGAAGCTCGGCAAGCACCTCTGAGATAGGAACACGGCCACGAGCAAGCAAGTGAGCACGTCGCGGCTCAAACTCAGAGCGGAGACGAGATAAGAACTCATGGACCCGCTGAAACTCCAGATCAGACCGAGTAGTCTCGACAAAGAACGACAGTGCCACAAACAACTGCTCAAGAGAGTCAAGCTGACGCCAGATGGCAGAGCACTGGGAATAGAGCTCGTCAACAGACGAATCACCTTGCTGGAGAGCATGCTCCTGACGCACCACAGAGAGGTATAGGGCATCACCAGAGGGCTGATAGCGCTGACAGAGGTAGGACCACATCGCTGCAACAGTACCGAGGGCCATGAACTCGGAAGCAAACTGAGGAAGGACACTCACAGTGAGAACAGCAGCAGCGCGAGCATCATCATTGCACCACTGAGTGTAAGCAGACAGATCATCCCGATAGACATCAAGAGCATCAGAATAGGCAGATACCTGCTGATCATAAGCATCAACTGCAGCGTCATCAAGAGCCTTGGCTGTATCACGATCAACTTGAGAGGCATCAGCAGCAAGCACCGGCGGAACCGGCGGAACAGGAGCCACTGGAGCAACGGGACAGGGTGGACAAGCTACCTCACCAGAGAGTACGCCCCACAGCAGAAGACCGCGCATATGGATACGCATGAAGCCCACAAACTCATCATAGTTGGTGCCATCAAAGATCACCGAGCAACGAGGAACAACCACATAACCCGAAGAGGACATACTGAGATATCCCACTGTTTTTTTTGGTCAACGGCTCCTCAACTCGATCTGGATCGAGGGGATCTCGAGCCAGAAAGCGAGCGAGGCCTCAAGAGAGCAGTCGCGAGCAGGAAGCACGAGCCCGATGCAGCCAGGCGAGCAGCACAGGCAGGCGGACGGGGAACACGCGGCCCGGGCCCTGGCGTGGGAGGAGGAGGCCCAGCACGGTCGCGACCCGGACGGGATTGAGCAGATCGAGCAGAGTAGGCTCTCCCGATGCGGGATTGAGCGGCTCTCCCGAGGCGGGATCGAGAAGAGCAGGCTCTCCCGCGGTCGGCCGGCCGGCCGGCAAGAGCAGAAGAGGCGCTCCCGCGGGCCAAGATGCGGCAGTTGAGGAGGACGAGGCGGGATCGAGCAGAGCAGGCTCATAGCAGAGGAGGCGCTCACGCGGACCAAGATGCGCCAGTCGAGGAAGACAAAGCCAAACGAGACAGCCGGGGCAGCGGATCCGGACGGGATGAGAGTGACAGCGGCGGCCAGAATCGAGCAGAGGAGCACGGAGTTGCAGCGTGCGGGGAAGCGAGGGGAACCTAAGCATCTGATACCATGTTATGAATGAGCAACTATCTTCTCAGGAGGGCCAAGGCCAATACATATACAAGTGTGTGGTAAAGTGCAAGAGGCCCCTTATACAATGGGGATAAACCAAAAAGGGGCTATACACATCTCACAACAACCACTTCCTGAATTTATTCTTAGTAAGAACAGTATTAGCACGATACTTTGTTTCTCCTCCTTGATCCAAACCGAAGAGTAATTGACAAAAAACTACCACATTTCACGTAACCGTCCCACAGAACTACCACATTTTAAAAAGTGATCGAGAACTCCAGATTATTACTAATTTTATGACAAAAAACTACCACTTTCATAAAATGGCCATTTTAGACGATTTAAACATGTTTATGACTTGTGACGCCCCCGATTTAATCGTACACTAATCATGCACGCAAATGTGTACGATCAAGATCAGGGACTCACGGGAAGATATCACAACACAACTCTACAAATAAAATAAGTCATACAAGCATCATAATACAAGCCAGGGCCTCTGTGGCTCGAATACAAGTGCTCGATCATAGACGAGTCAGCCGGAAGCAACAATATCTGAGTACGCATATAAGTTAAACTAGTTTGCCTTAAGAAGGCTAGCACAAATCGGGATACAGAGATCGAAGAGGCGCAGCCTCCCGCCTGGGATCCTCCTAAGCTACTCCTGGTCGCTGGGCTGCCGCACGTAGTAGTAGGCACCTCCAGTAGTAGTCGCCATCGGCGGTGGTGTCTCGCTCCTGGCTCCATAGTGCAGTTGCAGCAATCGAGTAGAGGTAGGGGAAAAGGGGAACAAGGCAACCGTGAGTACTCATCCAAAGTACTGCAAGCAAGGAGCTACACTACATATGCATGGATATATGTGTAAAGGGCCATATCAGTGGACTGAATCGCAGAATGCCGTAATAAGAGGGGATAGCTAGTCTTAACGAAGACTACGCTTCGGACACTGTCTTGCAACAGGTAGAAGAGGACGATCTGAAGTCCTCCAAGTAACATCACATAGCAATAATCCTACCCGCGATCCCTCCTCATATCCACGAGAGAGAGCGACCACCGTTGTATCCGCACTTGGAAGGGTGTGTTTTATCAAGTATCCGGTTCTAGTTGTCATAAGCTCAAGGTACAACTCCAAGTCGTCCTCATCAAGATCACGGCTATCCGAATAGATTAACTTCCTGCAGGGTGCACCATCTTACCCAAAGACGCTTGATCCCATTTGGCGGACACACTTTCACGGGTCATGCCCGCCGCTGAAGATCAACACGCCGCAGCCCTACCTCGGCTCAACAGAGAGGCCAAAGACGCCGGTTCTAAACCTAAGCCGCAGGGTCCGGGCCCATCGCTCGAGCACACCAAGACGTTATGACGCGCCGGAAGCAGACCTAGCCTAGTGGCGTTCCGGTCCAATCCGGGCGCGCCGCCACCGGCCGGTGTCACGAAGTGCCGGTGATACCACGACGCCGGGATACCCATAACTACTCCCGTAGATGGTTAGTGCGTATAAGCTCGTAGCCAACTCAGATCAAATACCAAGACCTCGTTAAAGCGTGTTAAGTAGCTGCGAGCGCCGAACAGGCCGAGCCCACCTCTCTCCTAGGCGGTCTCAACTCGCCTGCCGCTCCGCCTCAAAGATCCACTCATGGGTGCTCCATCACCGACCCGACTTTAGTCTCCACATGTATCATGTATAAGTATATAGTATACCCGTGATCACCTCCCGAGTGATCACGGCCCAATAGTATAGCACGGCAGACGGACAAGAATGTAGGGCCACAGATGAATGTACTAGCATCCTATACTAAGCATATAGGATTGCAGGTAAGGTAACAATAGTAGTAACAAGGACAAAGCTACGCAGTAAAGATAGGAGTATCTCGAAAACAGTATCATGCTATACTACTCTAATGCAAGCAGATAGAGAAGAGTAGGCGATATCCGGTGATCAAGGGGGCTTGCCTGGTTGCTCGGGCAAGAGAGAGGGGTCACAACACCGTAGTCGAAGTGGCTAGCAGCAGCGTCGGTCTCGTAGTCTACCGGAGAGAAGAGGGGGAAGAAACAATGAATACCAAGTAAACAGATGCATATCGATGCATGACATGTCAAGAAGCGGTGCTAGGCGTGCCCTAACGTGGTATGAGGTGGTACTGGTTAAGGGGGGAAACATCCGGGAAAGTATTCCCGGTGTTTCGAAGTTTTCAGCGAGGAGCCGAGGGGGAAAGTTGCGTGTTCGATAGGTTAGGGGTGTGTGGCGGACGAACGGATTGCGTGATCCGGATTCATCTCGCTGCTCGAGCAACTTTCATGTTGAAAATATTTTAATCCGAAGTTACGGATTAAAAGATATGATTTTTAAAGATTTTATTAATTTCGGGATTTAATTAATTAATTAATTAATTCAAAAATGTATTTATGACGCCAAGATGACGCGTCATGCCGACGTCATTGTCAACAGGGTTGACTAGGTCAACCCTGACATGTGGGTCCCGTTCGTCATACTCTGTTAACTAATTAACTTAGTTAAGCTTAATTAACAGTAGTTAATTAGGTTAATTAGTCATTAGGTTAATTAATCAGGATTAATTAGATTAATTTACTTACTTAATTAATTGATTAATTAATTAATTAATTAATTAATTTTATTAATTATATTTAATTAATTTCATTTTCCTTTTTCTTTTGTTTTAAAACGCGTCACGGGGTGGGGCACGCATGCCATAGGCAGAGAGTGGACCGGTCACCACCGACCGAAGTCAACGGGCCGTGGGAGGGGCCTGGCCCACCATCAAGGGCCCAAAGCGGTGGGTTCGTGCCACGTCGCGATGGGTCGGCGGCTGACGCCGGCGATGCCAAAACGCTACGGAGGCCTCTGCCTCGTCGAACGCCGCTTAGGTGGCCGTTCGCAGCGGTTGGCACCGTTCGGACGAGTATCGCCATGAGTCGAGCGGTGGTGTTGGCTTCACGGAGTTGGCCGGGATGATGGCTGACGGCGGCGGCGGTAGGGTTCGGTCCCGATGGGAGCACGCCACGGGGCGGGGGCTTTATGGCCTTGAGCACCACGGGCTCGGCCCCGTGACCATTTGGTCATCGAAGCCGGCGACAGATCCACGGCGGGCGATGCCGAGGCCGAGGCTCGGGCGAGGAGGAGGAGAGGAGGTCGGGAGCACGTTCCCGCGTTCCGTGGCGGGAAGGAGAGGGAGGAGGCCGGGCCGAGCCGACGGGCGGGCGACGCCGAGGAGACGAGGGAGAGAGGCCGTTGGGGAGGAGCGCCACTGGGGGAAGCGGGTCTATGAGGCGCAGCTCGGAGACGGTCGGTGGCGACCGTGAGGAGGAGGGCGAGGCGGGCCGACGGCGACGGATCCGTCGAGGCGGGGTCGGGACGACCTCATGGCGAGGGCCTGAGCCTGCCCGGGGTCGTGAGGAGGAGGAGGAGGTGCGACGGGCGGGCGGGTCGCCACGGGGGGTCGACGGATCGGGCAGCTCCCGATCCTGGACGGGAAGGAGAAGGAGGGGATCGGGGGGGAGAGTGAGGTGGTTAGGGTTTCCACCGACGAGGGGGGGGGGAGTGTATAAGGGAGTGGGGGGTTTTGGGCCGGGCCAGGGGGGCTGGCCGGCTGGGCCAGGTGGGGGCTTGGCCCAGTTGGGCCAGTGGGGTTTTCTCCCCCACTTTCTCTTTTGTTTTATTTTGTTTTTCTTATTTTTCTTTTTCTGTTTTAGTTTATTTAATCTATCTAGACACTTCATAAAAATGTGTGCACCCCACCATAATTAACCTTGCAATATTTGACAACCCCCGAACATTTTAGTTTTAGTTTTTGAAAACTTTTATCGTTTGCCTATGTTTTAAATTTGAATTTGAACCGGGTTTGAATCCACGTGAGTTTAATCACAGTGACGTGGCATCTTTAGCAGGGATTACTGTAGCTTAATTACCCGGGCGTCACATGACTGGAGGGGGCCGTTAGTCAGGGCTGACGTGGCAGAAATAGTCAACTCCGTTTATTTGACTGTCATGTTGACCGTTATGACGGGTGGGGCCCACATGTCATTCTTCTTCTTCCTCCTCTTTCCCTGTCTGACATTTTAACAAACACTTCATGTGCATCATTCAGCACTCATGTGGTCGGGCAGGGTGTCGCCGCTCCTCCGCCGTCGCATCCACACAGCCCGTCGCCGGACTGGTCCGTCCATGCCAAGGACCTCCTCCTCCGCGCGAAAGAAGCCGGCTCTGGCGCTCTCAGGCCAGTGCTCGCCTGCGCCGCCCATGGGCACCTCCTCTCCTATGCTCCGCACCCTCCTCCTCCTCGTCCTTTTCTCGACGGCTGGCGTCCATGACGCGTCCAGCTCCGGCGTCGCGCCCTGTTTGCTGCTGGAGCCGAGGACGCCGCCGACGAACCTCGAGTGGAGCGCGCGGCTGCACATCGCACGCGGTGTGGCGAGAGGCCTGGCATACCTCCACGACAAGAAGTGCGTGCACGGCAACGTGAGGCCCAGCAACATCCTCCTGGACGCGGACATGGAGCCGCTGCTGGCCGACCTGGGCATCCACCGGCTGGTCCATGGCGCCGGGGACAACTGGCTGAAGCTGGCGGGGCGGTTCGGGAGCAAGCGGTCGGCCAAGAGCCTGCCGGACCTGTCGCCGCCACCGCCCGGAGCAGGAGGAGGGCGAGCCCGTTGGCCGGCGCTAGGCCTTCCTCCTCCGTCGAGGCGACCGCGCACTACCAGGCGCCGGAGGCGGCCAAGAACCCGACGAAGCCGAGCTCTGTTTCACCACGCGGGTATGAACACGAGGTGTTCGTTGAAATGCCTAAGAGAGAAAGAGGATGAGGAAGAAGAAGGTAGATGCTGACATTTGGGACCCACCTGTAATAACGGTCAATCTAACTGTCGAAATAAACGGAGTTGACTTTTTCGCCACATCAGCTCTGACACGTGGGCCCCGCATGTTATAAACAGGTTTAAAATCATAAAAATGGTCATCAACTCAACTTGGTAGTTTTTGTCACAAAATTAGTACTAATATAGTGTTTTTGGTCACTTTTTAAAATATGGTAGTTATGTGGGACAGTTACGTGAAATGTGGTAATTTTTTGTCAATTACTCCAAACCGAACCACTCTACGCTGATGAATGCCCATGCTGCCATCAACTGGGAAGAAATTAAAATGCAGCCCACGTGAACACCATGATCGGCACATATTACTGCCGTGAGAAGAACAGATCGGCCTAAGGCATGCATCACCATGGCAGTTGGTTACCTTGTTCGGTTGGCTGTACCAGCACTCCAGCAGACAGTGCCGTTCATGAGGGTCTGCCCAGTTCCGGCGTTACACAATCACATGCACGGCAGGGCAGCTCACATGCCTAGACACACTCATCTAGAGAAACTCAAGATGAGTCGTCCAACCTCCCCCGCATGCCTATTCTCCCCACATAGCTAGTGCCAGCTCCGTCGCTTGCGCGCACAAGCAAGGACTCGATTCCTCCCTCCGTCTATATAAGCAGTGGTATGGGTGCACTCTTCTTCCCAGAACCACACCGATCGAGCCAAGAACTTTGCAGTGCGCGAGGGAGTGAGAGAATGGCGGGTGGCAAAGCCGCTCTCCTGGTGGCCCTGCTGCTCCTGAGCCTGGCCTTGGAGACCCAGCAGGCGGACAGCGGCGGGTACGACCCCGCCCCGACGCCGCTCACCACGTCCCACAGGAAGCGGCGTCCGTCTCCGCCGCGCCCTCGCCCTCGCCCCCGCCCACCTACACCTCCCACGCCAACGCCGCCCCCGTACACTCCGTCCCCTCCGTCCCCTCCTGAGCCCACTCCGCCCCCATACATTCCGTCCCCTCCTGAACCCACGCCACCCCCATTCGCCCCGGCCCCGATGCCATCTCCCTTCCTCGAGCACGGCGCGGAAGCCGACTCCGCTGGCGTACAGGCCGCCGCCGACGCCGCCGACTATGAGGAGCCGCCATCGACGCCGCCGGCCTACAAGCCCAATGTCTAGGGCTGTGACTGTGAGTCCCTGCCAACGCATGCAGGGCCATTATTCTCATTGGAGATTAAGCAATATGTAGTCTGAATAATAATGCAGGTTGCTTGGTTACCCGCTGCTGATTTGTGTTCGTCCAGAGTTAGCGTGCTATCATGCACGTGGGTCTTTGTCGAAAAAATCATGCATGTGGGTTTTGCTACCGTTGTGGTGTTACTGTAAAAAGTAGCATTGTCTACTGAATCTGTCGTGTGTCCTCCGCTGTTTAACTTCAACACGAGCATGAGTTCTTTCGCTGATGAGATGTGATATGTTTGCATGTCAAAACAGTAAATACTATGGCAACCAAGCTTGTCCTGCACAATGCCCATGCCACGCCTGAACAAATACTTACGATCAAGCCCTTCAGCTGCGCGCATAAGCCGGCAACGTACGTTGCGCATGCCAAACCGTCCGATGAACGCTTATCCTTTTTTTATCTCATCCGCCAAATTTGCATGAATTTACATGAATATTTTTATCTCACCCCTGTGAATTTTATTAACTAATAATGTTTGCATGGGAGCTAGCGTACGTGAAGCATGTTTCACTGCGCCCGTTTCATTTCAAAATGAATTTTGTTTTTTCACAAGCTAGCGACCTAAATCATGCCCCGTTCTAGCACCAAAATGGGAGAAACACTCAACAGAAAGAGAGCAGAGAAACCCACCTTTGTCTAGCAGGGTGTTAATATTACTGTATAATTATAAAGGTTCCATTACGTGCACGGTCGACTTCAAAAAATCATTCGGTGTTTTGAAAACGGTTGAAGATAAGGTTAATGGATTGGAGAAGAGAGCCAAGAGAGGGAAGATAAGGTTACCAGTCAGTTGAACAACCTCTCCTTTCGGCTGGACATGGTAATGTGTGTCACCTCATTTCTAGGACTACTCGATGTTACTCATTTTGTTCAGAGGTCACCTAAACCTTGATCGTTTTGGTATGCAAGAAACCAAACGGGTATGGAGCACTGAAACAGATTGTGCTTTCTTGAAAACGGTTGAAGTCCCCATTGCGCAAGTGAGAATAATGGAATCAATTTCCCATAGGAAATATTTCAGTGATTTTAAGTGTACATAGAAGGAAATGTGTATGAACATGCACATATGGGTGCTTGAGCTGTCCACACCCCACTTGAAGATCCCTAAAATATAAAGTTGGTGTGAAATTTACTTTTTCTGAAATCGGAGCATATTGAAACAAACAAAATGAAGGGATGGTGAAATTATTAAAATGCACATTATAAGTGACATTACTGCAATTGTACGTCGACTAAAATAAGTAAAATTGTTCCTCGAAAAAAATAGTTCCTCAAAAAATGTAAAATTAAACAATGAAATAACTGAAGCTCAAATATGATTGAAACAATGAGATCTAAACTAACACCGCTTCTCAAATTGTTCTAAATTGTTTACCTTGGCGTGGAGGACATTAACCAGTTCCGGTCGGCCTTCCCTTGGGAGATGTAGTTGCATGTGCACTTTTTTTTTCTCATGTAAATAGCTGCGCGTACCTTTCTGTTTTTACTACCTCGGTGAAACGGGCAGTGCTACTGCATTTCCGGTCAAAACAGATGTATTTGAGATTGTTCTTGTGTCTAGCAGACCCCCCATCTGGCGCGAACCCGTATAATTCCAGCGATTATATGGGCTCGGTTCATTTTTCCGCTGCACGAGCCCGTGATCGGTGTTCCGCCCAGAATATTTTTGCCGCAGCCCGTAAACGCTACCCCCGAGCCAGTATAACTGCGGGTTTGTGGGGCAGATGCAGGTGGAAACCTTATCCCCCGCAGCCGCGTTTGCCCCCAATTCCCCACCGCGCCGCCGGCGAGCCTTCGACCGCCATGGACGACTTGGGGGATGAGGCGGAGCGCCGCCGCCGCGCGCAAGCGGGGGGCGCGTCAGTGGCTCAACCGCGGTACCCGGCCATTGCTGGCCTTCAACCGCCGCGAGCTCGAGGACTTCGATCTCGAGCTCGCCCGTCGCCGCCACGCCTCCTCCGACAACTGGTCCGCGGGGAGCTCATCGGGAACTGGTCCGCGGGGTGCTCATCCGCAGGCGCATCGAGCTCGCGGCTCGTTCCGGTGAAGAGGGAGTCGGAGGAGGCGGGAAGAGGGAGCTGGAGGAGGCCGTGCCCGATGCACCGCCGCGCCGAGGCGTCATCGGGCCTGAGGACTACCTCCCTCCCGGGGCAGGAGGAGCTCCTCGAACGCGTCGTCCTCGAGCGGTCGGCGAGGGAGCAGGAGGAGATGGAAGAGCGCATCCGGCGCGAGCTCGAGTATGAGCGGCTCTTCTTCGAGACGGCCGTCACGGCATCACAGGCGCACGCATCGAAGGAGGCTGACCTGCGCGTGATGAAGGCGGAGCAGGCGAAGCTCTACATCGACCTTGACTCCGACTCCTCCGACTCCCACTGATCGCCGCCGGTGGGCAGCTACCGCAGGAGCTCCTGTGAGCTCAATTTTGTTGTAGTGGTGCGGTAGCGTAGGCCCTGTTTAGCATCTCTGACCTTTAATATGTATGTGGAGTGTACGAACTTATTATGCGAAGAAGAACCATCTATGCGAGCGAGCTCCGGTGAGCTGCTGCTTAAATTTCTCGCGCGAAACAACTTTTTTTGAATATTACGGGTTTGTTTGCGGTTTCAGTTATGCCGCCGCATTTTTCAGCCTGCATAAACGCCCCGACAAAATGCGGAGTCTGCTAGAGTTGTTCTAAGGTCTTGTTGGCAGGAACTCAAATACCAGCCGTCCAAAAAATCACAATGAAATAAAATGCATGTCTCTTATTTAGGGAGAGAGGAGTCAATCAAGAGCTATGCACGCAACCGTTCTTTTGTGCGTGCTTTCTTACCTCCTCACAAAAGCTAACAGAACTTGATTCATGTTTGCTTGTACTATATATCTTTACAACAACTGCTTTACCCGCAAAAGCTAGCGGAAATCTTCATGCATATTTGAACGTTGGATACTGCTCCGCTACCTTGCAGAGCCGTTAAAAAATGTGAGTTCGTGATTTGGGGAATTTGTGGAGCAAGGTGCATGTATATGACCTAGGTACGGGATTACACACGAGAGATTTAACCAGTTCGGGGACTGTAAACGAGAGTTAATACCCTACTCATCCTTAGGCCCTGTCCGGCTACACTCCACTCCTCCAGGACGGAGCGGGGCGCAGAGCGCCGGGTTAGCAGCTCGCCGAATTACAACTACATGCCACTCCGCTCCGGATCGGATTTGTGGAGCGGAGGTGTCGATGTGAAATCCGGCGGACATCGAGGTAGGGGGTCCCGAGCTATGGATTTCGGATCGGTGGTAATAGGAACGAGACGATGTTTATCCAGGTTCGGGCTCTTTTGATAGAGGTAAAATTCTACGTCCTGCTTTTATTTATATTGATAAAGACGTATCGAGTACAAGCTTGATCTATCTCAAGATTGTAAGTTGTGTTCTAACTCTAGGGCTAGGTGAATGTAATTGTAATTCGGTCCCCTCTAGGGGCTAAACCCATTGGCTTATATACACGCCGGGTAGGGTATCTAGGGTTACATGGTCGGTATCCAAGGGATTGCATGAAGGCGGCAGGAGATGTCTTGGAGTATACGTCAAGTCTTCGACAAAGGCAACCTTGATCACGCCTAGGCACGCAGCTTTTGGAGTCCAGCTCAACGAGAACAAGGGCTCACCGACCCATCCGAGGATTATGGGCCGGCTAGGTTAGTACCCCTATATCCACGGTACCGTCGGGAGGGATTCCAAATAGGCTCTTAGTGTTTGATCAAGCCTTGTAGGAGGAAACAATAGATTCTCTCCTCACCTCGCCATATATAAATATGACGGTCTATTCTGCTAATATTAGCAGAATAACTATTCTGCACACCACTTCCGCACTGCACGCTGAACGCAAGTGCACTGCATCTTCTTGACGACGAGCACTGCAATATAGACTAGTGAACTTCTTGTCGGAAAAAACTGCACGTGTTATTTTTTTGGTACTGTTTTTTGCTCTAATTTTTTAATCGTTTATCGGAATGAGACGTGTAATATACCTTTGAAAAGCTATGGATTAGGCGCAACTTCGACATGTTGAACACTTTTCGAGATTCCACACGGTTTAAGAGCAGTTTTAAAAATGGTGCGGCGGATGACGAGTGGCAGCGAGCGTTTTTTCGTGTTTTTTTCTTAACCGCTTGTCGGAATGAAGCAAATGATATGCCGTTGGATAGATATCGTCGAGGCGCATCTTTTCCATATATAAATATTTCTCTAATTCATTACGGTTTAAGAGCAGTTTCAAATTGACTAAATCGAGGAATTCCGTTTTTGAAGTTTTTTCAAAATTTCGGTACTGTTTCCGCTCCAGTTTTTGAACCGTTTGTCGAAACGAGGCGTGTGATACGCCGTTGGAAAGCTACGAACGAGGCGCAACTTTCATATGTTGAAATATTTTTGAGATTCCTTACGATTTTAAGTTAATTTTAAAAATCGTGCGGCGGACGACGAGTGGCAGCGGCCGTTTTTCGCGAAATTTTTGCAAACCACTTGTTAGAATGATTCAAACGATACGCCTTGAAAAGATATCGACGAGGCGCAACTTTTTCATGTATAACACTCTCCCTAATTCTTTACGGTTTAAGAGGAATTTCGAATTACCGAAATGCGGACACTCTGTTTTCGCGACACCCAAATCGACGTGCGTACTTCATCCGACTGAAAACCGCACTGCTTCATACTGAAAACCGCACTGCATCGGACGTGCAAGCGACTTGCATAACTTATTTGGTCGGACGTAAATTTTTCAAGACGAGGAAGTTGACGTTGCTTCACGTCGGGGCATAAGTGAACCGCAACACTACCGAAAGTGAACCTCGACACTATGAAAAGTAAACCGCATGAGATTTTATTTTTTTTTCATACTTATTATTTTTCATGCGCATAGACTGGGCAAGTGGACCGCATGGACTGGCGGAGTGAACTACATCTAATAAGAAACGAGCTTCTTTTCAGATATTTACCAAGTGAAACTACTTAATTGTTTTGTTCATTTCTTAAAAAAAAAATCATCAGGACTATGGTCAAGGTTAGTGAGTTGCATGAATGGGACGAGTGCACTGCATTTAAAATTACAATTTTGCATCAAAAGAATGTTATCTTACACCAACATTCTTTGATTTTTTTAACAAACAAATGAACAGCAGAAAACAAAGCCACTACAGAGCTAACCAGCGCACATTTTGTTTTGCGTCTTTGTCTATGGACGCCGATGATGCTCGTAGACACACATACATCCAGTCGTTGTTTTACAGACACACACACATATACCAACAGAATTGTTTTACAGCCACACACATATACTGGCAGAACTGCTTTTGAGGGCCAGCAGAACACACATACACGGATGCTCGCCGGACTGCACATGCACGGACACTCGCCAGATTGCACGCCAAGACGAGCTCTGAACCACATGCCAAGCATCTCTGAGTTGCATGGCATGGTCGACGGGTTGCAGGGGAAGAGACGACACTTGCCGGACAGCACACGCACGAGCTCCGAACCTCATGGCGAGCGTCTCCGAGCTGCACGGCATTGGTCGACCGGCCAGATAGGAAGAGATGGTGCTTGCCGGACTTCACAAGCACGAGCCCTGAACCACATGGCGAGCATCTCCGAGCTGCACAACCACAACACCCGCATGCACAGGATCTTGGTGCAGCAGCAGCCAGGAAGAGGTCAAGGGGGTGAGGGATTCATACCATACAACATAGAAGGAGGATCCCGCGGGAGGTGGCATGGCTGGCGGTGAGGATCCCATATGGATCCGCCGGAAGTACCTGTGCCAATCCTGCAAACACCGGTTGCCAAAACTGCACATTGGCGGGCCACGAGCTGCACCCGCTGGAGATGTGGGCTGCGGCATACTCTGGCCGTGTGGACTGCACCGTGGATGACAGCGCAACAGGTCGAGGACTTGCAGCGGTGGAGGAACCAATAGTGGGCTGCACACCCGAGCTGCACGGACCACAAGCCACTCGTGGGCGAGCTGCAAATCCTCGGGTGAGCGTCTGAACTGCACTGCATCATAAACAAATCATCATTTTTTTCTAAAAATAGTAGAAAATGCTTCTGAGCAGCACCAAACCTAGACGAGATTCGCATGGCGAATTGCGCGGCAACGCCGTCCATACTACATGAAGTCGGTGGGCTGGTACCTCAACGGAATATGATGAAGGGGGTCGCTGAAGAGCTGGAACCTCATGCAGCCTTGTTGCCACACTACATCACACACGCATGAGGGAGGCCGTGAGCGACCTCGAGCTCACTGTGCACCGCCACCTGTGCGTCATCCCCATCACTGCACCGTTCCTTGAGAGGATGCGAGCCCTCGCGCTGGGTAGACCACGAGCTCACCTCCAAGCCTTTGCTGGCGGTGTACCTCCTCGAGTGGGAGAGAGAGCTGCAGGTGCCCCTGCGATGGACTGCGGTCACGGGTGAAATCTGGGTAAGGCAGAGGAAGAGCAGGGCTGGAGAGGGATCTCAGCGGGATGTGGATCGCCGGTTCCCGGTAGATCAGCGGGGGTTGGAGGATTGGCGAGGGGCAGTGGAACGGCGACCTCCGGTGCAGGCACCCACACAGACCTCCCGTGGCCGCGGTCGCCGTTGTCTACTCCGGTGGTGGGGCGCCGCGGAGGGGCCTCGGTAGGTCGCGGGGAAGATGGATCTGGCTGCGGGGGAGGAGCAAGGGAGGCCCTGCAGAGGTAGGACTACTGGAAGTCAGGGCGCACGGCGAACCTCCTCCGCCCACTGGATCCCTCCATGGCCACCCCGTCTGGATTTCGTAGCTGCCTCCCACCTGTCGGCGGCGTGGGGATCCGGCATTTGGCTCGGGGAGCCCTGGCGCCGCGGGGATCCGACTGGTTGTTCAAGGAGCCCTTGCGGCGTGTGGATCCGACAGCCGCACTTGCCGGCGGCGGAAGGAGGTGGGAGGAGACAGCGTTGGGTGCCTGTGGATGGGGAAGAAGGTGGATTGGGTCGGGGTGGTAGTTGACTGGGGAGATGGTGTATGTTGTTTGGGGTGAGGTTCGATCGGGGTGCGGACGCAGTCCGCGTTTGTTAACAGAATAAGCCATTTGGTGTGCAAAATAAGACTCTTAAAAGTGTTATTAGAATAGACCCACCATATATATATATATATATATATATATATATATATATATATATATATATATATATATATAGACACACAACTGTTGACTCGGCCCTCTAGCCAAAAAAAAAGAACAAGCAATTATTACCCTAGGTGTACTGCCATGTAAATAATGCTAATTTTTTCTCCTGAGCGAGTAAATAATGCTAGCTTGATGGCGCTGTTTGAAAGCCAATGTTTACATCCATCCAGTTGTAGGGTGGTGGATTTTACCGCAGCGAGGCACGGTTTTGCTTCGCGAGAGGTCGTGCCTTTCGGGAACGAAAAAAAAAATTCTTTCGTGAGAGGCGTGATTTTGCTTCCACGAGAGGCACGGTCTTGCCTCTCGGAAACGGAAAAAACATGTTTTATTTTTTTTCTTTCGTGAGAGACACGATTTTACTTCCGCAGAAGCACAGCAGTGCCTCTCAAAAACAAAACAAAAACATGTTTTTTTTCTTTCCCCCCTTCTTCGAGAGGCATGGATTTGCTTCCGCGAGAGGTACGGCTGTGCCTCTCGGAAACAGCTTCCGGAAAGGAAAAAAGTGCTCACAGTATGGTTTTTTCTTTCATTTTTTTCTTGAAAAAAGTTCTTTAAAACCTATCAACATAAGATCTAGTTTTCAAGATCTCGATGCAAGGAATCCAACGATGAAAACAGTTCGAGATTTGTACGCACGGTTTAAGAGATAAAACATTTTAAATAAACAAATCTATGAAAAAAGGAAAAAAAACTCAGAGGTTGTGACAAGTGGCGCACATGCAGCATGCCACTTGTCACAACCTGAAGAGGTGGGAGTGATTTTTGGAAGTACTCATCAATTAGTGATTTCGACGAGTGCTACTTCTTGTCTCGCTGAACCAAATTCCCCCACGCTGTAGCTATTGGGGCAGCCTGTTAGTGCGCTTTTAAAAGAAAGTGGGAAAAAAAAAGGAAATCAGGATTCAACCCATGGGAATCCAGGCTGCTGCGTGACTCTGCTAGCCACTAAGCCAACATCAACTTCTTGTAAACTATTGGGGTGTGTCCTACTTGAGGTTAAAAGAGTCGGTTTTACAATGGTTTGTTTTTGTAAAAAGAAAATCCTCTCCGATTTTTTGGTTTTCTTTTCTCTTCCCCATTTTTTGTTTTTGTTTTGTTTTTTCTTATCTTTGTTTCGTTTTCACTCTACATTTCCGTATATTTTAAAAAATAATTTACAAAGCATTTTTCAAATACATGTTCAATATTTTCATACTTACTCAACATTTTTTAAATACATGTTTCATATTTTCAAATACTCGTTCAATATTTTTAATATGTACTCAAGATTTTAGAATACTTATTCAACTTTTTAAATATTTTTTCAATATTTTAAAATACTCGTTCAACAATTATTAATACTTATTTAACATTTTTAAGTATTTTTTCAATATTTCTATTACTTAGTCAACATTTTCAAGTACTTGTTCAACATTTTTCAAATAATTGTTCAACATTTTAAATACTCATTCAATATTTTTTAAATGCTTGTGCAGCATTTTTCAAATGTGTTTTTAAAGAGTTTTGTTGTACATATATATGTAGAATATTTTAAAGTGTAAAGAAAAGTACAACAATAAAGAAAAAAGCGAGAACAGAAAACAGAAAAAGAACAGGCCGTGGCCTCTCGCGTGGCTTGGCCGGCCTATCTGAGGCTCCCTTGATGCGAGGCTTCACCCTGTGCTCGCTTAAAGCGATAATTTGGGTAATTGAAACTGTTAAACAAGTATTTGAAAAAAATGACGAATAAGTATTCAAAAAATATTGAACGACTATTTGAAAAATGTTGAACGAGTATTTAAAAAATGTTGAATAACTATTAGAATGTTGAACAAGTAATTAGAAAAATATTGAATAAGCATTCGGACAATGTTGAACGTGTATACAAAAGTTGTTGATCACTTATTAAAAAAAGTTGACACATACGAAAATGTAGAGTGCAAACGAAAACAAACATAAGGAAAAAAAAACTGGAGAAGAAAAACAAAACCAAACAAAAATAGAGAAGAAACAAAAATGCAAGAAAGAATGAAAAAAATGGAGAAGAAAAAATAATATAAACAAAGAAGAAAGGAAATAAACCGGATCGAATAGCCTCAAGTAGGACGCACCCTACAACTTACCACGAGAGGGATCCTAGGCGGAGTGGCTAGTAGCACCAAATCGCAGCCTGGAGACCAGGGATGGAACCCCTGGTTCTCCCATTTCCTCTCCTATATTTTTAACCCATACGTGCGCGCCAGTGGGCCGGCCCAATAAGACGTAGGTGGAGGAAAACTTCAGCGCGAGTTCCCCTCTAGCCTCGCTTAAAGCGAGAAATAATCGCCGCGGACACGAACCCTGATGTTCTTGCTTATAGCGAGTTCTATTGTTCCCCCGCCGGCCCACTTCTTCTTGCTAGCTCGCATCCTGTAGTGAGGAGTGCTCGTTCGGGAGCCTTCCCAAGGGTCACTTGGGGTAGGCCGAGTGGCGCGCTCTCAATTGCCGCCACTTGTCGTGCTCTAGATGCCGCGGTGCCAGCTAAAATAAAATGGGCCTGAAGCGAGTTTGAGCAATTCTAGACCTGCTGGACCGACTCCTTATCATGGGCCTACCCGAGAGATCCCACCATCAGCCTCAATAACATGTCTTCTCTATTCAAATATTTCTTTTTTTAACCGTATTAAGATATTTACGTCTTTATTATATTTTTGAGATCTAGTATAGTCGAAAAAATGAATAAAAGCAAAGGTTTTGTCTCGCAAACCGAAGGCAAATCAGAGGGCTTTGCAGGTATCCGGTCCACTGTCGGGCACGCGTCTGACACCCCAGTCCACACCCAAACCCCTCTTGCCTGAAAAACCCTCTTTTCACGAAGCGCTTACCTTACATTCATGCTGGTCAGCGCCGCTTCAGACCTGATGTGACTCCACGACATTGATGCCGGTCAGAACGACGCGACTGGACGAGCAGGCGACGCCCCTTCAATGCGGGCACGGTGACTGAGAAGCCTACTCCGGCTGCTGCGTGGCATTGAAGTTGACTTCCCATCCCTTTGCCTGGCCATCGCGCCTATTTAAGCCGTGCTCCAGTGCCGTCCACATTGCATCTCTCTGAAACCCCCACTTTGCTCTCAGCCTCTCTGCTTCAGACCACTAATACACCATGCCCAAGTCTTGGTCCTCTATGTCGGCAGGCGGCGGCTCTGGATCTTGGCGTCGCCGCTGCCACTCTTTTGGGCCCTCGAGCTCTATGACCGTCGGCTCCTCCGGCAAGGAGAAGATCTTCATCTCCCTGGCAATGAGAAGAACAAAGTGCTCCCGTCGGAGACGCCACAGTAGTCACACTTGTATGCGAAGGCAATGGTGACAAACAGATGGAGATCATTGTTGGGGAACGTAGTATTTCAAAAAAATTGCCAACGATCACGCAAGATCTATCTAGGAGAAGCATAACAACGAGCGGGGAGAGTGTGTCCACGTACCCTCGTAGACCGAAAGCGGAGGCGTTAAGTAATGCGGTTGATGTAGTCGAACTTCTTCGCGATCCAACCGATCAAGTACCGAACGCACGACACCTCCACGATCTGCACACGTTCAGCTCGGTGGCGACCCTCGAACTCTAGATCCAGCTGAGGCCGAGGGAGAGTTTTATCAGCACGACGACGTGTTGACGGTGATGATGAAGTTACCGACGCACACTACAAAAAAAAATACACTTCCGTGATGATACGTGTTTGTCACAGTAGGTCGTGTTTTTGTCATGCATGTACATCCATGACAAATTTATGACAGAATCAAGATAGTCATACCTGTGCTGTCATAGAAGTGTTCCATGACATTACGAAAATTATCATCACGGAAGTGTCCACTTCCATGACGATAAATCGCGCGTCACAGAAGTGCTTTCGTCAAGGGTGACTGATACGTCTCCAACGTATCTGTAATTTTTGATTGCTCCATGCTATATCATCTATTGTTTTGGAGTATATTGGGCTTTATTTTTCACTTTTATATTACTTTTGGGACTAAACTATTAACCGGAGGCCCAGCCCAGAATTGCTGTTTTTTTTTTGCCTATTTCAGTGTTTCGAAGAAACGGAATATCAAACGGAGTCCAAACGGAATGAAATCTTCGGGAACGTGATTTTCTCTTGGGATAATACCATGGATACTTGGACCCTCCGTCAAGAAAGCTCCGAGGCGGTCACGAGGGTGGAGGCCCCCCCCCTAGGGCACGCCCCCTACCTCGTGGGCCCCTCGAGGCTCCACCGACGTACTTCTTCCTCCTATATATACCTACGTACCCCCCTTAGATCAGATACGGAGCCAAAAACCTAATTCCACCGCCGCAACTTTCTGTATCCATGAGATCCCATCTTGGGGCCTGTTCGGAGTTCATGGGAAGGGGATTCCACCATGGAGGGCTTCTACATCATCATCAAAGCCTCTCCGATGAAGTGTGAGTAGTTTACCTCAGACCTTCGGGTCCATATTTAGTAGCTAGATGGCTTCTTCTCTCTTTTTGGATCTCAATACAATGTTCTCCCCCTCTCTCATGGAGATCTATTCGATGTAATCTTCTTTTTGCGGTGTGTTTGTTGAGACCGATGAATTACGGGTTTATGATCAAGATTATCTATGAGCAATATTTGAATCTTCTCTGAATTCTTTTATGTATGATTGAGTTATCTTTGCAAGTCTCTTTGAATTATCCGTTTGGTTTGGCCAACTAGATTGGTAGTTCTTGCAATGGGAGAAGTGCTTAGCTTTGGGTTCAATCTTGTGGTGTTCTTACCCAAAGGATGTAAAGGGTTGCAAGGCACGTATTGTATTGTTGCCATCGAAGATAACAAGATGGGGTATTTATCATATTGCATGAATTTATTCCTCTACATCATGTCATCTTGCTTAAGGCGTTACTCGCTTTTCATTAACTTAATACTCTAGATGCATCTTTGGATAGCGGTCGATGAGTGGAGTAATAGTAGTAGATGCAGGTGAGTCGGTCTACTTGTCTCGGACGTGATGCCTATATACATGATCATACCTAGATACTCTCATAACTATGCTCAATTCTATCAATTGTTCAACAGTAATTCGTTCACCCACCGTGAAATACCTATGCTCTTGAGAGAAGCCACTAGTGAAATCTATGGCCCCCGGGTCTATTTTTATCATATTAATCTTCCTATGCTTTATTATTGTTTTGCTTTTTTACTTTGCCTTTTATTTTACTTTGCATCTTTATACCAAAAATACTAAAAATATTATCTATCATCTTTATCAGATCTCACTCTCTTAAGTGACCGTGAAGGGATTGACAACCCCTATTCGCGTTGGTTGCGAGGAGCTATTTGCTTTGTGTAGGTACGAGGGACTCGTGTGTGGCCTCCTACTGGATTGATACCTTGGTTCTCAAAAACTGAGGGAAATACTTACGCTTCTCGCTGCATCATCCTCTCCTCTTCGGGAAAACCAACGCAAGCTCAAGACGTAGCAAGAAGGATTTACGGCGCCGTTCTGTCGGGAGTCTACATAAAAGTCAACATACCAAGTACCCATCACAATCCCTTATCTCTCACATTACATTATTTGCCATTTGCCTCTCGCTTTTCCTCTTCCCCACTTCACCCTTGCCGCTTTATTCACCCTCTCTTTCCCAATCTCCTCCTCTCTTCGCTTGCCCTTTTCTCGCTTGCTCGTGTGTTGGATTGCTTGCTTATCACTATGGTTCAAGATAATACCGAATTGTGTGACTTTACCAATACCAACAATAATGATTTCCTTAGCACTCCGATTGCTCCTCTTGCCAATACTGAATCTTGTGAAATCAATGCTGCTTTATTGAATCTCGTTATGAAAGATCAATTCGCCGGCCTTCCTAGTGAAGATGTTGCTACTCATTTAAATAGCTTTGTGGATTTGTGTGATATGCAAAAGAAGAAAGATGTTGACAATGATGTTGTTAAATTGAAGCTATTTCCTTTTTCGCTTAGAGATCGTGCTAAAGTTTGGTTTTCGTCTTTGCCTAAAAATAGTATTGATTCTTGGAACAAGTGCAAAGATGCTTTTATCTCTAAGTATTTTCCTCCCGCTAAGATCATCTCTCTTAGGAACGATATTATGAATTTTAAGCAACTTGATCATGAACATGTTGCACAAGCTTGGGAGAGAATGAAATTAATGATACGTAATTGCCCTACTCATGGTTTGAATTTGTGGATGATTATACAAAATTTCTATGCGGATTGAATTTTGCTTCTAGAAATCTTTTAGATTCGTCATGGAGGCACTTTTATGTAAATCACTTTAGGAGATGCTACTAAACTCCTAGATAATATTATGGTTAATTATTCTCAATGGCACCTTTGAAAGATCTACTAATAAAAAAGTGCATGCGATAGAAGAAATCAATGTTTTGAGTGGAAAGATGGATGAACTTATGAAATTATTTGCTACTAAGAGTGTTTCTTGATCCTAATGATATGCCTTTGTCTACTTTGATTGAGAATAATAATGAATCTATGGATGTGAATTTTGTTGGTAGGAATAATTTTGGTAACAACGCATATAGAGGGAATTTTAATCCTAGGCCCTATCCTAGTAATCCTTCTAATAATTATGGAAATTCCTACAACAACTCTTATCGAAATTTTAATAAGATGCCCTATGAATTTGAGAATAGTGTTAAAGAGTTTATGAATTCACAAAAGAATTTTAATGCTTTGCTTGAAGAAAATTACTTAAAGTTGATGAATTGACTAGGAACATTGATAGAATTTCTCTTGATGTTGATTCTTTAAAGCTTAGATCTATTCCTCCTAAGCATTATATCAATGAGTCTCTCAAAGCCATGATAATTCCATTGATGAGTGCAAGGAAAGAACCGCTAGGATGTGTGCTATGAAAGATGCCTTTATTAAAGCGTGTTCTTCCAATTTCCATAAAAATCAAGATGAAGATCTAAAAGTTATTGATGTGTCCCCTATCAAATCCTTGTTTTGCAATATGAATCTTGATAATGATGATATTGAATATGAGTCATCTTTACCTAGAAGGCGTACTAAGAATTCGGAGCTTTTAGATTATGATGCTAAAATTGATAAAAGTGGGATTGAAAATAAAACCTTAGATGTTGCTAAACCCACTATTTTGGATTTTAAGGAATTTAATTATGAAAGTTGCTCTTTAATTGATTGTATTTCCTTGTTACAATCCGTGCTAAATTCTCCGCCTGCTTATAGTCAAAGCGTTTACTAAGGGCGTGTTTGGTTGCGTGGGTAGCTTCACCCTGCATCGCACGGAGGATCCTGGCTGAGCTTGGCCTGGTTGAGCCGATGCAAAGATGAACTAAGATGTATGTTTGGTAGACTGTACTGTATGTGTGCATCGGAGATGCTGTATACAACATATCTTGTTTGGTAGGCTGCACGAGAGGTTGCACGGCGAGGGCAAAGAAAGGAAGCAAAACAAATCTGAACCAGCTGCTGCTTCTTCTGCTGCTCTTCGTGAATTGAACAAGTTGCACGGCGAGGGGCCCGTGACGGAGGTTAGCATTTTTGTAGCTCGTGGTGGTGGCCACAATTGAAGGATGCACGGGCCGACGACTACCAGGCAGACACAGATGATTTGACGACGGCACAGACGTTACATACTACCTGGTGAGCGTCATCCGCCGGAGCTCCAAGCGCCACTGCTCCATGACGACGACCGGCTGTCCGGCCGAGCCGACAATGGCGTGGCTCCTCCTGTGACCCGGATCCTACTGAGCACACACCGGCGGCGGGGTTTGAGTGCGGGCGGGCGGCACGCTGTGGCGTCGTGGCGTCTGAGGGAGCTTCAGACCGTGGCGGCGGCAGCACTGGCGGCAGTTTGGCGTGCTCGATCCGATCTGGTTCGGTGGGGAGATAGAAAAGAGGGAAGAGTGATATGGGTTGTGGCAATTTTGAAGTAATTTCTAAAAATATTAGGGGCAACCATGTATACCGTTTCGTTTTAAGTGTGGACGCGGGTGCAGGCGCGGGGCTGGCTCGGGGAAACGCCCGATTCCTACGTTTCAGCTCAGCCTGGCTCGGAGAGCTATTTTGCATCAGTCGGGCCAGGCCCAGCTAGGCGTGCAGTCTACCAAACAGTTACAAATTTGCATGATGGGTGCGAGGCAGGTGCAGCCCAATCAACCAAACACATCCTAAACATATCGTTGATGCCTTGATGCAATCTTATGAGGAAAAACTTGAGTTGGAAGTTTCTATCCCTAGAAAACTTTATGATGAGTGGGAACCAACTATTAAAATTAAGATTAAGGATCATGAATTCTATGCTCTATGTGATTTGGGTGCTAGTGTTTCCACTATTCCCAAAACTTTGTGTGATTTGCTAGATTTCCGTGATTTTGATGAATGCTCTCTAAACTTGCACCTTGCGGATTCCACTATTAAGAAACCTATGGGAAGAATTAATGATGTTATTATTGTTGTAAATAGGAATTATGTGCCCGTAGACTTTATCGTTCTTGATATAGATTGCAATCCTTCATGTCCTATTATTCTTGGTAGACCTTTCCTTAGAACGATTGGTGCAACTATTGATGTGAAGAAAGGGAATATTAGATTCCAATTCCCATTAAAGAAAGGCATGGAACACTTCCCTAGCAAGAAGAAAAAATTATCATATGAATCTATTATGAGATCCACTTATGGATTGCCTACCAAAGATGGCAACACTTAGATCTATCCTAACTTTTATGCCTAGCTAGGGGCGTTAAACGATAGCGCTTGTTGGGAGGCAACCCAATTTTATTTTTAGTTTTTTTGTTTTTGTTTCTGTTTAGGAATAAATAATCCATCCACCTTCTGTTTAGATGTGGTTTTATGTTTTATTTAGTGTTTGTGCCAAGTTAAACCTATAGGATCTTCTTGGATAATAGTTATTTGATCTTGCTGTAATTTCCAGAAACTTTCGGTTCACAAAAACAATTGTTAAAAATCACCAGAACGTGATAAAATAGTGATTCCAATTGCTGCTGATCGATAAACAAATTTCCTAGGTCTTCCTGTTTTGGCTGAATTTTTCGAGTTTCAGAAGTTTGCGTTAGTTACAGATTACTACAGACTATTCTGTTTTTACAGATTCTGTTTTTCATGTGTTGTTTGCTTATTTTGATGAATCTATGGCTAGTAAAATAGTTTATAATCCATATATAAGTTGGAATACAGTAGGTTTAACACCAATATAAATAAAGAATGAGTTCATTACAGTACCTTGAAGTGATCTTTTGTTTTCTTTCGCTAACGGAGCTCACGAGATTTCTGTTGAGTTTTGTGTTGTGAAGTTTTCAAGTTTTGGGTGAAATTTTTTGATGGATTATGGAACAAGGAGTGGCAAGAGCCTAAGCTTGGGGATTCCCATGGCACCCCAAGATAATCTAAGGAAACCAAAAGTCAAAGCTTGGGGATGCCGGAAGGCATCCCTCTTTAAATCCACTTCCATCGGTAACTTTATTTGGAGCTATATTTTTATTCACTACATGATATGTGTTTTGCTTGGAGCGTCTTGTATTATTTGCGTATTTGCTTGTTAGTTTATCACAATCATCCTTGCTCTACACACCTTTTGAGAGAGCCATACATGAATTGGAATTTGTTCGAATACTCTATGTGCTTCACTTATATCTTTTGAGCTTGATAGTTTCGCTCTATTTGCTTCACTTATATCTTTTGAGCTTGATAGTTTTGCTCTAGTACTTCACTCATATCTTTTAGAGCATGGTGGTGGATTTGTTTTAAAGAAACTATTGATCTCTCATTATTCACTTAGATTATTTTGAGAGTCTTAAATAGCATGGTAATTTGCTTAAAATAATAATATGCTTGGTATTCAAGATTTGTAAAACTTTCTTTTGAGTGCGTTGAATACTAAGGGAAGTTTGATGCTTGATAACTGTTTTGAGATATGAAGGTAGTAATATTAGAGTCATGCTAGTTGAGTAGTTGTGAATTTGAGGAATACTTGTGTTAAAGTTTGTGATTCCCGTAGCATGCATGTATGGTGAACCGTTATGTGATGAAGTCAGAGCATGATTTATTTATTGATTGTCTTCCTTATGAGTGGCGGTCTGGTACGAGCGATGGTTTTTTCCTACCAATCTATCCCCCTAGGAGCATGCGCGTAATACTTTATTTTGATAACTTGTAGATTTTTGCAATAAGTATATGAGTTCTTTATGACTAATGTTGAGTCCATGGATTATACGCACTTTTCCACCCTTCCACCATTGCTAGCCTCTCTAATACCGCGCACCTTTCGCCGGTATCATACAGCCATCATATACCTTCCTCAAAACAGCCACCATACCTACCTATCATGGCATTTCCACCTCCACTTTTATTACGAGTCAGTAGTTATGCCACCATACCCTTTGTGTCATATCCGCCTTTATGTATAATATCGGCGTGCTTGTAATAAATTGTTGAGCGGCCTCAGCTCAACCTTGTATAATATTTAGTACTTCTGGATTTCTGTACCAAGGATTTGTCTATCAGTAAGGTACATTTTCCTATACTGGTCTGATAAAATGGTCGATTTTTCAATAAATATTTTATTGGAAAACCGGTCCTGACAACCTTGGCATCAGAGCCAGGCTGACTGTAGGAAGACACTAGGTGCGATCGCTAATCGGTTATTAGCGTAATAAGTGCTATTATTTAACATTTTGAAAATGTAGCAATTTTCTGTCGGTCATCATAAATTTTTGATTTGACTATTCGGAATTTTTGTCTACCTTTGTAGATGGCTGGCAGCGACTATAAGTCACAGGTGTTCGCCAATGTACCTGAGAGGGTTTATCAAGCTTCTCGTCTCCATCATCAAGGTCGCGATCGGGCCATCGGCTCGTCCGGAGTTCACACTCTACCAACACAAGATCAGCGACAGTGTGTCTATGCACCAGGCCGCGATGCAATTCAAGGGAGGACGTTCTGAGTCACGCCGCTTCCGATTTGTGGGAAGGGCCATGCCTACGGAGAGGCATGCCATGCAGATGGCTGCCCGTGAGGCGATAGCTCGTCTCCGGGATGCTCTTCCTTCGATGAAGGCTCGTCGCTACTGCTACCTCCCATGCCACGTGCCATACACTTGCCACTATGCATTCGCTTGCCCTAGGGGAGAGAGAGATGAGGCTATTGAAATGTTGGTTGAGTATCTCAAAGCTCTTGAGGCATCTTTTGATAACCTCGTGGACGACTTTGTGGCTTCTTGTATGGACTTCGTGCAGGGCTGTTCCGCCAACAGGAGGGAGCTCCTCCATACAGCACCACCACTGACTTTCGTCTCGTCCTTAGCATCCTATACACCTGCCATCTTAGCCACCGCATGCCGCCTGCCTACCACTGAGGAGTTTGACCAAGTCATTGCTCCTACTCCAGTCAGTGCTGCACCACCTGCCGCGCCCACACCAGCTCCTCAACTCAGTACTTCGCGCCTGGAGCCTATTAGTGAGGAGGAGGTTGAGTCTCCAACATCACTGGGTCTTACCCTCGGCAGGCCGAGGGAAGTTTTTACCATCTCCGACTGAGTGCGCCTAGCATCCGTGCGATGTACCAGCTTGTATGATACGTATATATGTATATAGGTTTGGTGAGAAGTAGTTTGTGTGCGCATCATGTAGGAACTCGGAGAAGTGCACTAGCCTAAATAACATGTCAGGAAGGTGTACGCACATCCTGAGTGATGTATTGTATAGTTACGACTTGCGTGTAAGATATGTACTGAGCGGTCCTTCTCCATGCGCAACCAAGTATTTTCTTGAAAAATCTTGGAGTCTTTAAAAATTCCACCTTTGCAAAATTATTTATTTTTGCCACTCAGTTTTTCTCATGAGTTCTGCAAAAATACCCCAGAGTGGAAAATGCATCGTCCCTGGACTCGTTCCATGCCATGTCCGCCGGAAGAAAATTATGGTACCCAGACAAGCAACAATTTCACACGAGGCGATCAAGTCAGCAAGGCAGTGAAGCCGCATTTTCTCAAGTATGCCGCCTTTATGAGCAAAGCCAGCAGGAGCATCAAGAAATGATGAATCATGTTATCAATATGGGAAATCATCGTGAACCATATCAGCAGCATTCCAAATTGTCTGAACTACAAAAGACGCGCCCCCCAACGTTCTCTCACACTGATAGACCTCTTGAGGCCGATGATTGGCTTCGAGACATTGAAAGGAAGTTAATTATTGCACAATGTTCGGACCGTGAGAAGGTACTTTATGCACCTCACTACCTCACTGGAGCAGCTGCATCATGGTGGGAAAATTTCCTACACATGCACCCCAATGAAAATAACATCACATGGGAAGAATTTAAAGAAGGTTTTCGTGGGGCGCACATTCCCAGAAGCATTATGAAGATCAAGAAAAGGGAGTTTGATGACCTCAAGCAGAGAAGCATGACAGTGATAGAGTACAATAGTCAGTTTACTCAATTATCTCGTTACGCCAACGAAGAGCATATGACTGAAAATAAAAAGATGGAAAAAATTTTGGACGATGCGGCACTAGCACTTAAATGCCAGCTGGTCGCATACACCTTCCGGATTTCAAAACACTTGTGGACAAAGCCATTACATTGGAAAATGAGCGCCGCAGCTTGGAGGATTTTCGCAAGCGCAAAATGGACAAGACTACTCTTGCTCGCAACAACCGGAACAAGACTGATTTTTAGAAAAATGGAGCAAACGAATCCACGACCAATGTTCCACGGCCAAACAAAAAATTTCATGCAAGGGACAAGGATTTTACATATCACCCAGGTGTTACTTGCTATGCTTGTGGAGAGGAAGGACACTATGCCAAACAGTGCCCAAAACCAAGAAACTCGGCCCCCAAGCCGAACAACAGTGGAAATAATTCAGCCCCCAAGCATAACAACTTCAACCCCAATAACAATCACAAGAAGGGTCAGTTGAACCATGTGACCAAGGAGGAAGCACAGAATGCTCCGGATATCGTACTCGGTACGTTCCCTGTCAACACAATACCTGCCACGGTTTTGTTTGATTCTGGAGCTTCTCACTCGTTAATTTCAAAGAAATTTGCTTTGCAACATGTTTTCTCGATGCTTCCCTTGGAAAAAATCCATGATCACCAAGTCCCCCGGGATTAAGCAAATCACTCAGAGTTACTGCCAAGGTGTGGTTATTGAGTTTGAGGGACTAAAGTTTCAGGCAAACCTCATTGTATTGGAAAATAAGGGACTGGATGTTATCCTAGGAATGGACTGGTTAACCACCAACAAGGTATTTATCGACCGCTTCAATCGGACTGTAATTCTTACCCATCATCACGGGAAGACGATAAAAATTGCAGCTCAAGAAAGACCAATATCACGACAACCAAGGTTGAACAAGGTGGACGTTTCAGAGTTAAGAAAAGTTCCAGTGGTGTGTGAGTTCCCCGACGTATTTCCCGAAGAACTACCAGGCATGCCACCAGACCAGGAAATAGAGTTCAGCATTGAACTAGCACCTGGAACCACCCCCATTTGCAAGAAACCCTATAGAATGGCACCCTCCGAGTTGGTAGAATTAAAGAAGCAAATAAAAGAATTATCGGACAAAGGATTTATTCGGCCAGCCTCCTCACCTTGGGGTTCACCAGTATTATTTGCCAAAAAAAGGATGGGACACTGAGATTATGTATAGACTATCGAGCACTCAACATGGTCACCATCAAAAACAAATATCCGATGCCACAGATAAATGATTTATTTGACCAGCTCGCACAAGCCAAGGTTTTCTCAAAAATTGATTTAAGGTCAGGGTATCATCAGTTAAAAGTACGGACAGAAGATATCCCTAAGACAACATTCACCTCTAGATACGGACTATATGAATTTACAGTAATGCCGTTTGGACTGACAAACGCCCCCACATATTTTGTCCACCTCATGAACAAAGTGTTTATGAAATTTATGGACAAATTTGTTGTGGTGTTCATTGATGATATTCCGGTATACTCTAAGACACCAGAAGAACATGCTGAACATCTCAGAATTGTACTGGGAGAATTAAGGAAACATCAATTATACGCCAAGTTCAGCAAATGCGAATTTTGGTTAAGACATGTTGGTTTTCTAGGCCACGTATTGACCCAAGAAGGTGTTGTCGTGGACCCAGAAAAAGTCAAGGTCGTACTTGGCTGGAAACCACCAGCCAACATAACAGATGTACGATGTTTTCTAGGAATGGATGGATATTACCAAAGGTTTATTGAGGGGTTCTCCACCATAGCAAAACCAATGACACAGTTACTCGAGAAGGATATGAAATTTGTATGGACTGAAGCGTGCGAGAAAAGTTTCCAAGAACTCAAAAGAAAATTAACAACATCACCAGTATTGGTTATACTAGACATACACAAGAGTTTTGAAGTATATTCTGACGCATCCCGGAAGGGCCTCAGATGCGTACTAATGCAAGAAGGCAAAGTAGTCACATACGCTTCTAGGCAACTATGAAAGCATGAAGAAAATTATCCTACTCATGACTTGGAATTGGCATGTCAGGACCGGTTTTCCAATAAAATCTTTATTGAGAAACCGACCCTTTTATCAGACCAGTATAGAAGAATCCTCCTTACTGGTAGACAAATCCTTGATACAGAAATCCAGAAGTACTAAATATTATACAAGGTTGAGCTGAGGTTGCCCAACAATTTATTACAAGCACGCCGATATAATACATAAAGGCGGATATGACACAAGGAGTATGGTGGCATAACTACTGACTCGTAATAAAAGTGGTGGTGGATATGTCACAAAGGAGTGGGTGACATGACTCCTAAATCTTATGACTCATCGGCCACCGGAGTGGGGCTCGATGATTTTATTTGGGTAGCGGAAGCGTATATAATACAAGTGACCAATTCCAGGATCGCACGAGACTGACTGGGACTCCTCTAGGTGTCGGACTCGCTATCGAACTCTTCTTCCATAAGATCACCTTCGTCAACATTTGGCCAAATCAACAAGCCAGGTGAGTACTTTGAATGTACTCGCAAGACAGTTTGGACATAAGATATAACAAATGCAAACATGATGCACATGAGCAGATTAGTAATGCTCACTCAGATAATAAATTGCACTGCATGTAAAATAAAAAGGAAGTCAGGCGGTAGTCCTCCCGAAATCACAATAAAATAGCTGAAGCCCGATCGGTATGCAAGCGACGCCTCGAAGGTAAAATTAAATTAACATGCATGATCGCAAGGCCGGGCAACACCACATTACGGGCTTATTTTGAATGTAAATGACAGAACATGCCTCAGTCGGACGTCTAAGCGACATCTCAAAAAGGGCTTATAATGAAAGTAAATAACAAGGATGCCACAGTCGGACGTCTGAGCGACATCGCATAAAGGGCTTATATCGAAAGTAAACAGCAAGAATGCCGCAGTCGGACGTCTGAGCGACATCACATAAAGGGCTTATATCAAAAGTAAATAACAAGAATGCCACAGTCAGACGTCTGTGCGACATCACATAAAGGGCTTATATCAAAAGTAAATAACAAGAATGCCACAGTCGGACGTCTGAGCGACATCACATAAAGGGCTTAAATCAAAAGTAAATAACAAGAATGCCACAGTCAGACGTCTGAGCGACATCACATAAAGGGCTTATATTTCATCATTCAAATTCAAGTAGCTTATGAATTTAAATCATCCCAAGGAAATACTCAGTACATAATAATAAACTGGTTGGTCCATCCACAGGAATATCATCCAGCCAAGTTTACCGCCCTTGTTTATTCACCGGAGATTGTCACTGAGACTAACACCGAGGCCCGTATTTGAGCCAGACGTTGAGACCGACAACGACAACGACATTGATATGTTGGTCACAGTCCTTGACCATGGACACGGTTACTTGAATGGTTTTCACTCTGCAGAGTTTGTACTCTTTAACCACAGCTAACGGATTTCAGTAGTCACAAAGGACTAGTTCCGTTTACGGTATTTTAGAAGAAACACATCTAACCAGTACACACAGATTCCACATTCCACTGCCAGGAATCACCCTAGGCAACGTTCAAGAAAAACTCTAAGACGGGGAGGTCACAACCTCGAATAGCATGGGATCAAATTTATATCGCGCGCTCTAAGGGGTGCCCCCCTCTCGGTCCCAACCGGAAACACCCATGCCCCCTGGCCGGATGACGGGCTTTAATCCAGGGCCATGGAAGCCTCATCGCGGTCCCTCTGTTTGGTGTGTACGAGGAAAGAGGTTTGCAACTTACTAAACCGCACTCTTTGCAGAAAACATGTGGCAGCACGAAGGGGAAAACGAACGGGATCGAGACTTGATCCACGTTAACACTGGAGTTAAACGGTTGGCATAAGACTGACATGCTTCAACAATACCAGCTCACCACCTTACATGTCACCACATGATCATGTTGTCTTCCATCAAATGAACACACCAAGTTTCGAAGCTCACACGTAGTTGCCTTGCATGCAATATAAACATTCACAGTTGCTTATATGAACATGCCATGAAATAACTACTCAAGCAAATATGCAAAACACTCATCATATCAAAGGTTCAAACATGCTTGCCTGGTTCGGAGTAGTCGGAGTCTAGCTCGGTGAAGTTTGCGGCTCCGTCACCTCCTCCGGTATCTACGGTATAAAGAAATCGCATAATAACGTAAATACCGTGCGTGCAATAAAAATTTTCCAAATATTTTTCAAATAAATGTGATAAAAAACTAGACAGAAAAATGAATATGACAGAAAAAGAATCAACTCAGAATCATCTTTTGTTTAAAAGTTATTAAGGTTTTAGTCCAGGGACTCATCTGTAATGAAACAGAAAGTTTCCAGGGGTTTGTTTATAAAAACAGAAAACGTTTCGGTTAGGAAAACGCCAACCCCAAAGGAAAACGTATTTTTGCCCGAAGGCGTTTTCTTCAGAAAACGTTTCAATTAAAAAGAGAGAGGCTGACGAGGGGGTCCCTCATGTCAGGTTTGAATTTCAAAACAGAGCCCACCGGCGCCTGAGGGCCGCGGTGGTCGCCGGCGTCGATCCACGGCGAGGTAGGGGGAAAGGAGGGTACCTACAGGTTCACTGAGTCCTTCCGCACATGTGGGTGGTGGAGTTGGTCGTCGGCGAGCACCACATTGATGTCTACTACACAACCTTCTTCTTGTAGACGTTGTTGGGCCTGCAAGTGCACATGTTTGTAGGACAGTAGCAAATTTCCCTCAAGTGGATGACCTAAGGTTTATCAATCCGTGGGAGGCGTAGGATGAAGATGGTCTCTCTCAAGCAACCCTGCAACCAAATAGCAAAGAGTCTCTTGTGTCCCCAACACACCCAATACAATGGTAAATTGTATAGGTGCACTAGTTCGGCGAAGAGATGGTGATACAAGTGCAATATGGATAGTAGATAAAGGTATTTGTAATCTGAAATAATAAAAACAACAAGGTAACAAGTGATAAACGTGAGCGTAAACGGTATTGCAATGATAGGAAACAAGGCCTAGGGTTCATACTTTCACTAGTGCAAGTTCTCTCAAAAATAATAACATAACTGGATCATATAACTATCCCTCAACATGCAACAAAGAGTCACTCCAAATTCACTAATAGCGGAGAACAAACAAAGAGATTATGGTAGGGTACGAAACCACCTCAAAGTTATTCTTTCCAATCAATCCATTGGGCTATTCCTATAAGTGTCACAAACAGCCCTAGAGTTCGTACTAGAATAACACCTTAAGATACAAATCAACCAAAACCCTAATGTCACCTAGATACTCCAATGTCACCTCAAGTATCTGTGGGCATGATTATAGGATATGCATCACACAATATCAATTCATCTATTCAAACCAACACATAGAACCTCAAAGAGTGCCCCAAAGTTTCTACCGGAGAATCACGACGAAAGCATGTGCCAACCCCTATGCATACGTTCATGGGCGGAACCCGCAAGTTGATCACCAAAACATACATCAAGTGGCACGTGATATCCCATTGTCACCATAGATACGCACAGAAGACATACATCAAGTGTTCTCAAATCTTTAAAGACTCAATCTGATAAGATTACTTCAAAGGGAAAACTCAATCCATTACAAGAGAGAAGAGGGGGAGAAGAAACATAGGATCCAACTATAATAGCAAAGCTCGCGATACATCAAGATCGTGCCAAATCAAGAACACGAGAGAGAGAGATCAAACACATAGCTACTGGTACATACCCTCAGCCCCGAGGATGAACTACTCCCTCCTCGTCATGGAGAGCATCGGGATGATGAAGATGGCCACAGGTGAGGGTTCCCCCCTCCGGCAGGGTGCCGGAACAGGGTCCCGATTGACTTTTCATGGCTCTGGAGGTTTGCGTCGGCGGAACTCCCGATCTATCTTCTGTTCTGGAAGTTTTACGATACGTAGGTATATATGGGTGCAGGGGGTACGTCGGTGGAGCTTCGGGGGCCCCACGAGGCAGGGGGCACTTCCTAGGGGGTGGGCGCGCCCCCACCCTCGTGGCCAGCTCCCGTATCTTCTGACGTAGAGTCCAAGTCTATCCGGTGGCTTTCCTTCCAAAAATAACTTCTCCAGTTGATTTCGTTCCGTTTCGACTCCGTCTGATATTCTTTTCCTCGAACACCGAAATAGGCATAAACAAAGAATCTGGGCCGGGCCTCCGGTTAATAGGTTAGTCCCAAAAATAATATAAAAGTGGATAATAAAGCCCAATATTGCCCAAAACAGTAGATAATATAGTATGGAGCAATCAAAAATTATAGATACGTTGGAGACGTATCAAGCATCCCCAAGCTTAATTCCTGCTCGTCCTCGAGTAGGTAAATGATAAAAAAGATAATTTTTGATGTGGAATGCTAGTTGGCATAATTTCAATGTAATTCTTCTTACTTGTGATATGAATATTCAGATCTGAAAGATTCAAGACAAAAGTTTAATATTGACATAAAAATAATAATACTTCAAGCATACTAACAAAGCAATTATGTCTTCTCAAAATAACATGGCCAAAGAAAGTTATCCCTACAAAATCATATAGTCCGGCTATGCTCTATCTTCACCACACGAAGTATTTAAATCATGCACAACCCGATGACAAGCCAAGCAATTGTTTCATACTTTTGACATTCTCAAACTTTTTTCAATCTTCACGCGATACATGAGCGTGAGCCATGGACATAGCACTATATGTGGAATAGAATGGTGGTTCTGGAGAAGACAAAAAGGGAGAAGATAGTCTCACATCAACTAGGCGTATCAACGGGCTATGGAGATGCCCATCAATAGATATCAATGTGAGTAAGTAGGGATTGCCATGCAATGGATGCACTAGAGCTATAAGTATATGAAAGCTCAACAAAAGAAACTAAGTGGGTGTGCATCCAACTCGCTTGCTCACGAAGACCTAGGGCATTTTGAGGAAGCCCATCATTGGAATATACAAGCCAAGTTCTTATAATGAAAAATTCCCACTAGTATATGAAAGTGACAAAATGAGAGACTCTCTATCATGAAGATTACGGTGCTACTTTGAAGCACAAGTGTGGTAAAAGGATAGTAACATTGCCCCTTCTCTCTTTTTCTCTCATTATTTTTTTTTATTTGGGCCTTTTCTCTCTTTTTTTATGGACTCTTTTTTTTCTCTTTTTTTTATTTTTCGTCCGGAGTCTCATCCCGACTTGTGGGGGAATCATAGTCTCCATCATCCTTTCCTCACTTGGGACAATGCTCTAAAGAATGATGATGATCATCACACTTTTATTTACTTACAACTCAAGAATTACAACTCGATACTTAGAACAAAATATGACTCTATATGACTGCCTCCGGCGGTGTACCGGGATATGCAATGAACCATGAGCGACATGTATGAAAGAATTATGAACGGTGGATTTGCCACAAATACAATGTCAACTACATGATCATGCAAAGCAATATGACAATGATGGAGTGTGTCATAATAAACGGAACAGTGGAAAGTTGCATGGCAATATATCTCGGAATGGCTATGGAAATGCCATGATAGGTAGGTATGGTGGCTGTTTTGAGGAAGGTATATGGTGGGTGTATGATACCAGCGAAAGGTGCGCGGTATTAGAGAGGCTAGCAATGGTGGAAGGATGGGGAAAGTGCGTATAATCCATGGACTCAACATTAATCATGAAGAACTCATATACTTATTGCAAACATCTAGAAGTTATCAAAGCAAAGTATTATGCTCATGCTCCTAGGGGGATAGATTGGTAGGAAAAGACCATCGCTCGTCCCCGACCGCCACTCATAAGGAAGACAATCAATAAATAAATCATGCTCCGACTTCATCACATAACGTTTCACCATACGTGCATGCTACGGGAATCACAAACTTTAACACAAGTATCTCTTAAATTCACAACTACTCAACTAGCATGACTCTAATATTATCACCTCTATATCTCAAAACAATTATCAAGCATCAAACTTTTCTTAGTATTCAACACACTCATAAGAATTCTTACAAATCTTGTATGCTTAGCATATTAGGATTATTTAAGAAAATTACCATGCTATTTAAGACTCTCAAAATAATCTAAGTGAAGCATGAGAGATCAATAGTTTCTATAAAACAAATCCACCACCGTGCTCTAAAAGATATAAGTGAAGTACTAGAGCAAAAGACAAACTACTCCAAAAGATATAAGTGAAGATCAATGAGTAGTCGAATAATTATGCAACTATGTAAAGACTCTCCCATTTAAGAACTTCAGATCTTGATACTTTATTCAAACAGCAAGAAAAGCTAAAGAAAATAAAATGACAGTCCAAGCAAAACACATATCATGTGGTCAATAAAAATATAGCTCCAAGTAAAGTTACCGATGAACGAAGACGAAAGAGGGGATGCCTTCCGGGGCATCCCCAAGATTAGGCTCTTGGTTGTCCTTGAATATTACCTTGGGGTGCCTTGGGCATCCCCAAGCTTAGGCTCTTGCCACTCCTTATTCCATAGTCCATCGAATCTTTACCCAAAACTTGAAAACTTCATAACACAAAACTTAATGTAAAACTTGTAAGCTCAGTTAGCTTAAAGAAAACAAAACACCACTTCAAGGTACTGTAATGAACTCATTATTTATTTATATTTGTGTTAAACCTACTGTATTCCAACTTCCCTATGGTTTATAAACTATTTTACTAGCCATAGAGTCATCAAAATAAGCAAGCAACACAATGAAAACAGAATCTGTCAAAAACAGAACAGTCTGTAGTAATCTGAAACTAACGCAAACTTCTGAAACTCCAAAAATTCTAAAATAAATTGGTGGACCTGAGTAATTTGTCTAGTAATCATCTGAAAAAAGAATCAACTAAATAGCACTCTCCAGTAAAAGGTTGAAGCTAATCTCGTGAGCGCTAAAGTTTCTGTTTTTTACAGCATGATCATAAAGACTTCACCCAAGTCTTCCCAAAGGTTCTACTTGGCACAAACACTAATTAAAACACAAAACCACATCTAAACAGAAGCTAGATGGATTATTTATTACTAAACAGAACCAAAAAGCAAGAAACTAAAATAAAATTGGGTTGCCTCCCAACAAGCGCTAACGTTTAAAGCCCCTAGCTAGGCATGATGATTTCAATGATGCTCACATAAGAGATAAGAATTGAAACATAAAGAGAGCATCATGAAGAATATGACTAGCACATTTAAGTCTAACCCACTTCCTATGCATAAGTATTTTGTGAGCAAACAACTTACGGGAACAATAATCAACTAGCATAGGAAGGCAAAACAAGCATAACTTCAAAAATTGAAGCACATAGAGAGGAAACTTGACATTATTGCAATTCCTACAAGCATATGTTCCTCCCTCATAATAATTTTCAGTAGCATCATGAATGAATTCAACAATATAACCAGCACCTAAAGCATTCTTTTCATGATCTACTAGCATACAAATTTTATTACTCTCCACATAAGCAAAATTCTTCTCATTCGGAATAGTAGTGGGAGCAAACTCAACAAAATAACTATCATATGATTGAGAATTAAGATTAAGATGACAAGTTTCATGGTTATTATTATTCTTTAAGGCATACATGTCATCACAATAATCATCATAGATAGGAGGCATGTTTTCATCATAGTAAATTTGCTCATCAAAGCTTGGGGAACAAAAAATATCATCTTCGTCAAACATAGCATCCCCAAGCTTGTGGCTTTTCATATCATTAGCATCATGGATATTAAAGGAATTCATACTAACAACATTGCAATCATGCTCATCATTCAAATACTTCATGCCAAGCATTCTATGTAATTCTTCTTCTAGCACTTTGGCACAATTTTCCTATCCATCATTCTCACGAAAGATATTAAAAAGGTGAAGCGTATGAGACAAACTCAATTCCATTTTTTTGTAATTTTCTTTTATAGACTAACTAGTGCTAAAAAAAGAAACAAAAAGATTCGGTTGCAAGATCTAAATATATACCTTCACTTACCTAGCCTCCCCGGCAACGGCGCCAGAAAAGAGCTTGATGTCTACTATACAACCTTCTTCTTGTAGACGTTGTTGAGCCTGCAAGTGCACAGGTTTGTTGTAGCGACCTGACCTCAGATGGTCAAGTCTCTGCGCTTCAGTGTCATCCCTGGATCGGTAATGATGACACACACAGTACTCGAAGGATTTATAACAGAGTAGCAATCACACACTTATTACATCGAATGTCTCAAAAGAGAACTTATTACAATAATATGGCTTAAGGCCATCTAATGCGATAACAGCGGAAGGCTTGGAAGATAAAGTGAGTCCATCAACTCCAACGGCATAGCTGAGCTGCACGGCAACGACCTACCGAACCTTACTCCTCGTCTGAAAAGTCTGCAACATAATATGTTGCAGCCCGAGAACGGGTCAGCACATGGAATATGCTGGCAATCTAACACAGTAGAGCAAGAATAATACTATCACTACATGCAATATTTGGCTGGTGGAAAGCTCTAAAGTTATAATTTTGCGAAAAGCCAATTTTTCCCTACAACAAAGGAATAAATTTTTATTTAACTATAATGGTGGTTGAAACATCATTGAGAAGGTATAACCCCAACTCAATCCCAATTAAAGTAATTAACATCCTAGCAATATTAATTAAGCGTGATGAGATACATGTGAATACTCAAGTACTAGATACTCAGAATTGTCCATAACCGGGGACATGGCTAACCATGATTGGATTGTACACTCTGCAGAGGTTTGCGCACTTTTCCCCACAAGACTCGATCGCCTCCGTTGATTTCTCGCACTACATGGTGTTTGAGAAGCGAATGACCGAGACATAGTCTTTCAGAAACATTAACTCTCTACTCCGGGTAGACCATACCAAACCTACAAAACCTACTACCTGCTGATCTACCTCTTCAAGAGCTTCACGTAACTTACTCAACTATGCTAGAGCCCAAAGTAGCTTGTGGCTGCGCACGGAAGTTTCTAGCATGAATAATCTCAGTTCCCTTTGAGCCTGGGTGGTGGTCCATAGGAAGATCACACGGGTACCCCGGGATTTCCAAAAAATAAAAGCAGAACAACCTTTGGGTTCCCCAGGTGCCTCAATCCACCCAGATGTGTATTAAAGTTGCCACCTTAAGTTAACCATTAATTAACAATCTCACATCTGTCATGGAATACACTCAAACCCAACCCACGTCTACGAGCATAGCATGGCAATACAAGCATAACGTAGAAGTAACTCCCAAGGGTTTGATAATAACAGGGCAATAGGTTCTACCTCAACTACTACTTCCCAACCCGCAAGTTAATGACATCCTAATCAATGCAATGTTTGAGGATTGGAACTAATGCATAAAAACTGGGTATGAAAGAGTATGATCAAAGTGTTACTTGCCTTGCTGACGATCCGTGAATCCTAGAGACTCGTAGTAACACGGTTCACACTCCGGGAATTCTATCACAAGCAAACAATAACATACATAAGCAACAAGCAAAGATGCACAAGCAAAACTTCAACTGAAAGAGGTTGACCGGAGAGTTCAAGTTAAGAACTCCGATTCACAAAAAGAATCAAACCAAACGGAACAACGAAACTCAAACGGCGAAACAAAACAAGATTCGTTTACTAATCTGAACTAGGGTCAAATTTTACAGAGGCAAAAACTGGTTTGAGTTGATTATTCGGAAAGAGGGTTTCGAGATGAAACTCCAGGCGCTTGAATCGCCTGATTCCGATAAACGAGCGAAAAGTTATACTAGATCGAACATCGGATCAGAAATCGCGATCAGAAAAATCGCGGAATAAATCCGATAAAAAGAAACGAC